>CM054115.1:16028113-16662961 GCA_028673005.1 Tanypteryx hageni | reverse complement strand
AAAATTAGCAATAGTATAATTTTTTGTTAAAGAATTCGGTTAAAAATATAAAGATATGTACACAATGGACGACAATGTTTCAACTCGGCAACTTTAAACGCCTTCAACAACATAATAGATATCGGCCCGGGTGTTGAACGGATGTCGTCCAACTTGCTGAACAACTTGTTGCGCGTCCACACAGCAGACGATTTCTTCTTATCCCAGATAATTCCTGAACAGTGTGTTTGGTGTTGGTCTGATGACCGAACTGCAAATACTTTTGATATACTTTTTAAGTATATCAGCATCAGATTTTGAAAATCTCTCACTCTTGGTCGCACCGTTAATTCAGAAGCGGAACACAAACTGTCGTGCTGCGATACCGCCATCCATCCGGCTAGCAGTTAAGCTGCGTTTTTTAGTAACAGGGGATTCCTTCGCTAGCCTCAAATACTTTTAAAAAATATCAAAACAGGCAATTTCAGCGATTGTACAAACGGTCTAGGCTATTATACGGGTTCTCAAGGAATACGTCTAGGTAATACAGGCACCAATAATCTAACAATAATAAAAGGCTACTTCTGTCCCTTTGTCCCTTGGTCCTTTTGTCCCTTTGTGGCTCCCTCTGCCACGCTATAAAAATGCAAATAACTCAATAATGGAACGAGATTCATTTTTTATATTTGGCAGGAATGTTTGATTTATATATTGTAAGATGATGACAAAATAAATCTAGAAAAAAGTCCTAGGTTCGACTCAAAGGTAGGCATTTCCATTTCCCATATGATAACACGTAAGAATCGACTTTTTGACTTCCAGGCTTTTATTATTTTTGAGATCTAAATTATAAATAATTAACCAATGATCATCTAATCTAGCCAGTTTTAAAGAAAAAACTATGACGTTTCTTATTGTTTTCATTTTTTCCCGCCTACTGTTCGAAATTTCTCATGCTAAACGTTTTATTTATTTATTTTTGGAAAATCTTGTCATTTAACGGGAGGTTGCCATGACAACACATTACATTGTTAAACCCCGAAATACTATTGTTATTTCAATCCTTATGGGTGAAAGCGTGCTTTGAATGGTCTTACAATTAGTACCAGAGAGAGAGAAGGAGAGAGAAATTCCTTTCATAGCAACCAATATAAACAACATTCGTTGCGTTATTTACGAGGAGTACATTTTAATGTGGAATATTAATCATTCTCATACTAAAATTAGGTACCATCGTAGGAGTTCAAAACTTAAAACAACGAACGCCTAAAAGAACGAAAGTTTGTTTTTCTTGCCATCCAAAGATAGTCAAGGTATATTTATGTTCATTTTTTATTTCACAAAAATCTTTTCCGTTGAATTTCAACGGGCATCTCCCTAGTAGAAAGAATAATTAAGTAGAATAGAAATATAATTTTTAATTATGTACAATTGTTTTGCTTGACATCGGATATTGATTGACCGATATTAATATTTATTTTGCTTCAGATAAGATAATTCGCAATAGTCAAAACCTAAAAATATTTAGATTTTTTAGAGTACTCTGCTAATTACCTTAAATAATCTGTTACACTGTTTATGATGCGTGTGTATAGAAACCGTCATTTAGTGGTTTGAGGATTGTATTCACTGTTATTCTTCTCCATTTCATTCTTTTACAGAAACATATGCAACTCCATTTGGTTTGTATCTTTAAATTTCTCAGATTTTATTCTTGTCCAAAATTCTTTTACCCAAAGATCAAAAAAAAGGTTAAAAAATTTTATTTTGGAAGTTAATTCGATAATTTTTCATTTTTATCGTTTTATGAGCACCGTGCACTAAGTATCTGAAGAAAATTGTTCCACTATAGAACGCATCCAACCTGTTAATTCTTAGAACTTTATTTTTTCGCAGGGACGAAGGACAAGCAATGGAAGGATCACAAGAAACCAAGGGCGACGAACAAAGGTGATTAAGTATTTCTTAAATACGAAGAATATAGAGAAAATACAACTTCGATAATTTTAAGAATTTACAAGTTTTTGACGCTACTCACTCCGAAAAATTGGTTTTTGCGATTCTATCCTTTTCTCCTCTGTCGTTTGCAGTCTGTTTTGTGTGCAGCGTTAATGGCTAAACGGTTTAACCAGTAAACGCCGTCAGACGTATTATTACGTCCTGCGAAAACTGTCCAATCGGCCGTCAGACGTACTATTACGTCTTGCGTCAGCCATAATTTCTTTTATCTATTGACACTAGAGACGTCTTTAAATCTAAATAACCTTTACATATTTTGAAAGAGGAAGCTTTGTACTTTCTATCTATGCTTGTCCTGTATTTTTTCCCTGTTTTGAAAAATATATAATCAACGTTGAATTTTGCGATGGAATTTTCAATTTTGCTATGATATGACGGTGTTTTTTCCGTATAAAAATCGCTTTTTAATGCGGAAGGGAACCTTTCCTTGGTGTTTTAAATGCAATGTAGCAATTTTGTATCTTTTCAAAGGAGAATACGATTTTTCTTCTCTTTTTTCCTGGTGGAGCCATTTGGCCTATGTCATGCGACAAAGGTCTTCGTCGGCATTTAAAAAAGAAAGGAAAACGTCTTATTAGAAATGTTTACGATGCAATTCATGAAGAATGGAATTGGGTAAATTCGGTAAACATTCGCTTTCATGAGAGCGCGATCCTTCGTTCCTCGCTGCATAGGAGAGTGTCAACGCCAACCAATATCTGCTATTTCGTCCTCTTAGAGGTGGATCGGTTTACTAAGGTTTTTTGCATCTCCAAAGCATGTTAGTTGAGAAGGAGCCTTTGTTCTTTTCGGGAAGGAATTGCGAGAAATTGTGTATATCTATTTGTATGTATTTGTTAACATATAATATACGTTTAGTTTTGTGATAGAATTTTAGTTTTAACCACTGACCTACGGACTTTCGGTTTCTAATGTTGACACATAAATACTTGAGGAAAGGGAACCCACAAAATTGGGTTCCTTATCTCTGTCATCTGAAAGAAGATGTAGGGTTTGTTTTTCTCTTCAGATAAGGGGATTTCTCTGTTGTGCTATCTAGTGGTACCAAAGCAGCGATGAAGCGAGTGAGCAAGAAGAGGAAACGTCATCAAAAATCACGAACAGCGAAGCTCTTCTATATATTTACACATTATTTTACTAGAAGTCTTGTTGAATCCAATTACGCATGTGTAAATTTTCTAATAACATTTGGAAAGGACTCATAAGATAGTTTAACTTTTGAAAGTTTTCCTTGTTTTGCATCTAAATTCATTTCTGATGTATACATAGTCATATCTCCCTTTCCAATGAACGAAATGTAATCATTTCTTGGTGACTTTTGTAATGACCAAGAATAATGACTATATAACTAAAACGTTTGTATTATAAATAAATCGTCTTCTAATAAATCAGTAATACCACATTTACTTAAAAATTTCCAGTTAAGACATGAAAAAGTTGAGATACGCAAAACTTTTCACCGAATTGGTTTAGACTGTTAGATCTGTAGAATAAAATAGTTACTTATTTAAGCTATTCTTTTATTAAGATTGCACATCAATATCTTTCATAGATTTCCCGGTGCTGAATGTTATATATAAAGCGCGAACGCGCGCCGGAAAATTAGCGATTGGTGTACATTCTCTTCTACTGCAACAATTTTTGTTTGTAAAATATGATTCGAAAAATGGATGTATACAAATTTCATGTTTTTCGTAAATCCACAAAAAAAAACAGAAAAATCGAGAGAAACTTATAAGGTTATGATTTTTAAAATTTTCTCGAACGTTTTTGCAACGCAATCGTGAAAATTTAAAAACCTCATCCGGCCGTGCGGGTGGGATTTAATAAATCTCCGGGCTTGAGGGGTTAACAGAATATGATAAAATGCCGTATTCATTTAGGGGATAAATCATAATGGAAACAAAAGATATCCCAGTGGAGAAATCATACACACCAGCCTAATAAGCTTTTTTAATTCTTTAACCATTCGCACAGTAGAATATTGAATACTCCTGGTAATTTCAGAGAATTGATTAATATTAAATATAAATATAAATAAGTAATCGTCCCCAGCAATGAAATGACTAACGAATTCTAAAGAGTCTATACTAGTCTAATTGAGGGCCCGTGAAAATTTCATTATCTTTGCATTATTGTTCATTTATTTGTTACGTCTGCATTTTTTAAATATTTTTTATTTTTTATTTCTTAATTCATTTTTGTTGTATTTCTTTTGTAAATTTATATTTTTCTGTTTTGTTATTTATTATTGTTATTATATTTAAAAATGTTTTTATTCGATTTATTTATTTTTATTTAAATATTATTATTCGTTTTTTTTTACTTTTTCCGTATTTTTCTTTCTGCATAGTGGTGAGAATATATTTTGGCATTATGCGTTTTCTTTCTCTTATCGTTTTGTACTTCCAGACGAGCAGTGTGTTGTCTGTTTTGGTCAAGTTTGATTCTAAATTTTGGACCTGTTTGATTACGAAGTCGGGTAGGCATTTTGCATATCTCTGGTGCGAATGAGCCTGCTTTTATTTTGGATATGCCGGAAGCATTTATTTTGAAAGATTTGGATGGCTTTCTTGTTTTTCTTTTATTTTTTAAACGGAATTTGACCACAGGAGGTGAGGGGGTGGGACTAATTTAGGCTGTGTATAATTTCGCTTTGTTCTGCACGGTGAAGGAGCTCTTGGGAAATAACGGGGGTTGGAGCAGGTTTTTTTGTTGCTTTTGCTATGCCGAATTGGGCGCTGAGGCATAGGATGCGGTGGCGTTGGCAATGATGGCCTGCTTATGGCGGTCGATCGCTTTCTGCGCGAAGCGGCAAAGGAATTCGTTGAAATGAAATGAGGATTTAGGATCTCCTTAGCGATTCCATCTTCTAACTTAGGCCTCTTTCACACAACACGGTTCTCCGCCGTGATCGATTCCGGTCGCGGTGCCATAAAGATCACGGTTTTCTACCGTGAATACAAACGGCCTGCCGTGCACGGCCACGGCTCTCGCTCTGTCTGTTCTGCTCTACAGTTTACTTCAAACCGTGGAGTGAAATGGGTCAAAGAAGGCGTTTGCTTTGTCTGTATCTATTATAAGTATATACTGAAAAAAGACGGTAATGCAGAATCCATTGGGCACATCCATTAAACAAGCAAAGAAACAGTGGGAGCATTTGTTACGTTGTTTGAAGAGTTAACCCTCCAGTAGTCGGGTGAAAAATATCCCTTCACCGGTCGGGTGGTGTCTGTGAGACCCAATATCAGAAACGGGTAGAAAATATGGAACAGAATTAATATTGTGCTACTACATTGTTTTTATTTTTTATTGATGTTTATTAAACACAACGTAATACAAAAAATGTGAAAGTAAAGTGTACATTTCCTTATTAAAATATACTTAGAGCAAGAAACATCCAATATTGGAAATTTGTTATAAACATCGTTTTAGTGTTGATATGAATCATATTTACGCATCATTATCCGCACAATCTACACAAAGCATTTCAGTGTGTTTCAAGCATAAGTACTGTCATAGCGGACTTTTTTCTCGTTTCAAAATTATTCCCAACTTTACAGCTTATGCCTGTCTGCATAGGATCTTCGGATCACTTTATTCCACCTGTACTTTTTACAACTTTTGCAATAATACTAAGTTTTGGAGTCCTTGCAATAGTGACACCCTTTTCGGGCTGATCCATTGGCTGTCTTGCACCCGAAGTCTCCTACATTCCAGACAAGTTGGCCGAAAGATTTCTGATTTCTCTGGGTACATGTGCATTTTGTGCTCGGAGTTTCATACTGTCATCAATGAGAGCTTTGGACAAGTCCTTCAAATAAAATCTTCTTTTGGTTTCTATCAGAGTTTTTTGATTTGCTTTACGAAGAAAAAGTTCATTTATTCCAGCAATGTTCAGCAGGCAATGAAATATTGTGAATGGCCACCGCCTTGAATTTCTGCTGACGTTACGTTCACCACACATACCATCTACCGCCACCACCTTTTGTTTCATTATATTTGGTGATCTTTTCTGGTTTTTCCTGGATTTCATTTGAAGGATCAATCGCCGCATCGTGGTGCTTACTGGATAAAACCAAAACAGATTTCATCGGCTTTGGGACACAGGAGACCAACGTGCATTCTTCTCTAAATCCAAAAGGATTGAATATTGTTGTCGACCTTTAGAATTTACCAAATTACTTGGCAGCTCTCTTGTTTTTTCCTACTGTTCCGAGAATCGTGAGTTTGCGTTGGTTTAGCATGTCTTATAGCAGTGGATAGCTTGTGAACCAGTTATCCACGGTAACGTTACGGCTAATATAACATCGTCAGGTTTATTGCTAATCTTGAATGCGCCGTCTGGTTGATTCCCTGCACAAACTTCTATGTTATTGGTATAGTTAATTTTTTACTCAACCATGGAGTAGATTTTATTACCATACTTGGACGGCTTGTTTGGCATATGCATCCTAAAACCGCACTTTCCACGAAAAAAGACTAACATTTCGTCTATCGTTACGTACGCTCCAATAGAATAACTCTTCTAACAATTTTCAACAAAGATTTCGAAAACTTCCCGTATCGGAGCGAGTTTGTCCGTTGTCTTTCTTCGCGGGTATTCGCATTGTCAAATCGCATACAACGCATCAGAAACCGGAATCTTATAAGAGATAAACTGGCACGGAATATGTCTACACCAGTGCCATCAGTGTCTCAAAATTCTTATCTGATCAACCTACCACCATGAAGAACCCCTGCCGTGTACAAAAGTCCAATAAAACACTTAAGTTGTACTTTGTTTGTAGGCTGTGCGTCGTGATGATCTTTGTAATTCTTAGTAATCTCTTGAATATAAATATTTGTGGACCCAATATTAATGTCTAATATCTTGTCATTAATAAATAAACTCCAAGTTTCTAAACAAGATTTGGCAGTTTCTGCTTCTCTCCTTACATTTGGTAAGCGAGATACCAAATTATGAGATCTCCTGTGGACGTTTTGTGCAGGTGGAGTTTTTTCCCATTTAGTGAAACCATGCCTTCCGATAAAATAATTTTTGTCACGTTCACCAACAATATTTTGGCTTTCTTCTTCATCAGAATCGGAATAAGTGCCGCCTGTGTCATGGTCACTTGTGATAATTGCATCAAGTTCTTTTACTTCGTCTCCAAAAGCGTCTTCTAATTCTGATTCAGAATTTTCATCTACCATCAGAGGCTCTTCTAATAACTGAAGTATTCTTTCTTCATCATTATATCTCACTCTATTTTGGCAACTCATTTTACAAAAGTCATACACTGAAAAAAGAAAGTTTATTAAACAATAAAAAACTTGATACTAAACCAAGAGAAAACAGTCGGGAAACCGTTAGGTAAAATGCCTGTTCATATACAAGTAAAATTTAGTGCTATATTACGATTAATTATAAATATAAAAAATCACGCCTGGCACTTTTTAACAACATCACCGGTCGGGTAGGGTCTGACAGGCCCAAACAACAATTCTTACCGCTTCTGAGCTGAGCTACTACGGGACTGGAACGTCAAGGTCACCATATTAGATAGCAGACTACTGGAGGGGAAGGTAGCATGAGTGCCAAACCCGGCATGCTACATAGGAAAAACTAACACTCGAAGAACTTTTCGTCTGGGTCTCACAGACCCAACCCGACCACTGCAGGGTTAAGACAGGATGATTTAAAATGTTGTCTCGCAACACAGGTCTTTCTTGTACTAAAGATATAAGAAGTTCGGTGTCGACTTCAAAGTTTTTCATATTTAAATAAATGTATATTTTACACGATGTGTCCAACACGACTTTCAACTCGGGACTGAAGAAGAACCGACCTAAGTCAGGCGTAGGCACGGGAAATTGCCGTGACGTGTGAAGACATGAATACACTTGCGCAGTCCACTACAACCTTGGACGATCAAGGGACCGGACGAATGTAGTGGGAAGCCGTGGGTGCAACGATGACGTGAACGGCAGATTCGCCCTGGCCGGGCTGTGTGAATATCGCTATAAGAACGATCAGGCAACTACAACCCAGGGCGCCGCGGCCGGACACGGTCAAGGCGGAGAACCGTGTTGTGTGAAAGAGGCCTTATTAGGCTTCCGCGTCTGGCTACTCCGCGCTCGCTTACCCTGTTGAATGGTGCTGCTCTGGCCTCGCGCAAGAATGCTTCACGTTTGTACGTACGCACATACCTAAGTTAGAGAATTAATATCATGGATGGTTCCCGGGGCCCTTGTCTTTGTCACTTACAGATGTGTTCACAAAGCGGCTTGCGAGCAGATTAAACGACTGTGGTAGTAGCCGTTACGTTGGCAGTGGCTTGGGAACGTGTGAGAGGGAATTGCCTGCGTTGGGTTGGGTTTGCTCGCATAATGTAGGAGTTGATTGAATTTCACTTGTTAAGAGTAGTATGGTAAAGCAAGCGGCCTGGTTAATTGGTGGATAGGTGGCTTGAAGGATTGTGGTAGTATGGAGTGATATTTGGTTCTGAGAGGAGTGATATGCATTTGGGTTAGTAAGTTTGGGACAGGATGGCTGGTTGTAGCAGTCGGGTACGCAAACAAGGTGGCAGACTGCTGCATTTCGGGAAGCGGCTCTGGCTGCACCCGAATTGCGGCTGTGCGGAATGCAAAAAAAATTGCCCGCTTAGGCGTTGGTTTCTATTAGTTTCTATTAGTTTATGATGTCCAATGGGAGCGCAGGAAATGAAAAACTGTTTTTCCCAGTCTCTCGTCTGATCTTCTTTCACCGCGGTTAGCGACGAACTTCCCAGCGTAGAACTTTGCAATAATCCATTACCTAAGTACAATTTGTCAAGGATCCGTCTTTCTGAGGCCAAATTGCTGACGACATCGCCTCTGGTCGCAATTTTTAACGTGTTTTAACAAACTTTCGACTAGTTATAAGAATGAAATTTGGAAGGGATATCTGATTTGGATATTAAAAGGCAACGAAGAAAAAAATCCCGAAAAAAGATTCCAGTACGGCTTCTAAGCATAATTTTCATTTCCCATACGATAACACGCAAAAATCGATTTATTGGCGCGCAGGCTTTTAATATTTTGCCAATTTAAATAATTCACCTTTGATCTAAGGACCTGCACTATTTTAAAGGAAAGTAAATACATTTTCTTACTCTTATCGCCAATAACTTGACGTACACGGACTTATGGCATTATGGCCCCATGGCCTGTGGATACCGTATTCATACGGTCTGGTTTGTAGCCAATAAATATTTTTTGATCTCGTGCGGCACCTCGTAAGATTACATAACGATTGTTTGCCGTAAGCTTCAATTGAAGATTCCCATATTCATGCTCTCTACCACTGAAAAAAGCAATTATGATTCCAATCAATTGAATCAGTCCAATTATAATCACTCTGTCTTTATTTATCGAGAAATATTATAGCTACTTGTTTCTCGAGATAATAAATATGTTCTATACTTTCGTTATAAGACCTATGAAAGTCGCATATATTTACGATTTTAGAGCCGCTTTCTTTCAACTTTGTCGTTACTAATGTGTATTGGTATATTTCGTATTTATTGATAACTACTATAAAGACTGCATCTCCCGACCAGATACAGCGATCTTTTTTAAAAACTATATAGTCACCGGAAATGATCTCCTGACTACCCAACCTCCGTTAGCCAATTTACCGTGCCTATCAATACGTCAGCTTTTAGACTACGGATAAAATATTCAAATTTGACCTCCTTTTTGCGAACGCTACGACAATTAACAGTAATTTTATTCAATTGTTTGCTAATACAATTCGGTTATATCTCGTGCGCTGTTAAGGAAATGTTATCTGCTAAGACATTATCATAGCTGGAACCCCTGCCGTCCTGGCAACTAATATGAGAAACATTTGCACTTTCCGCTGTGATATTTGTTTCTTTATTTAACCAAAATTAACTCTATCGCGCTCGTAAAATCTACACGCTACCCTCTCCGCTGCCTCGACACCAGAGCCATTTATAATATTTTGTGGGAAGTCTTTTGCCTGAAACACATTTTCTACGGGCGGATGCTATCATCTCTCTTCGGTTGACTAAAGGCTAGTTCACACTCGAGAGACGATCGGAGGACGACCGCGGTGAGGTAGCTGTTAGGGACATGACTATTTTTGCGGAGACCATTCACACTTGTAGGTTAGGCCTCGGTCACGGCACGGTCGCATTCCGGCCCCCACTTACAGCGTGACGTAGTTTAAAGATGCCTCTAACTAGCAGAAAGATTCAAGCTCACTTCGGCTATCGCCGAGAATTGCCGATAGTAATCGAAGAGGCTAGGACTCAAAGGGGTTTGGGACAAAAGTTGCCTCCTCGAGCGACCCAAGAGGTTCGTACCGAGGCCTGACCGTATCCTCCCCTACTAGTGTGAATCCACAGAATCCCCATTGAAAATAGAATTTTCATATTTGGTCTAAAATGTCCCAACCGCGTCCTGTCCGCGACCGTCCCTCTAGTGTGAACCAGCCTTAATAGTCCTAAAGAAGTTCGCAAAGTAAGGCAAAATTGGTAGCGTAGACACAGGTGTGCCGCGTTGAGCTGGATTTTAAAATATTGGTAGATATTAATAGATTGATGAAAATATTCAATTTGTGCAAGATATCCATGCGAAATGATGAAAAATATGAATTCACTGGGAAATCGTAATATACTGAACAAAATATTTTTCTGAAAGCAACATGACTATTAATTTTTTTAAGGACACTGGCCTAGAGTATTCTCAAAGGAACTCATTATTTGGATGAGATCTGCAGTTATAACTCGGAGGAAAGACAACGGAATCTCGCTTCTTGGGAAACACCAAAATTACAACGCCGTTACTTCGAACGGGGACGGTTGTATTTTTCTTTAAAGAACAATGAACTTATTTGAATTTCTCTGAATTTATCTCTAGTTATAACCTGTAATAGTATAGTTTATACGGAGTATAAACAAAATTCGTGGCGAATTCTACGCAAAACGACAAATGCCGAGCCGTCGTGGTGAAAGGACGTGTTTCTGAGGAGCTCCTGTGGTGAAGGTTTTTACCTGAAAAACCAAAGAAGTATGGGGAAGAGCTCTTGCTCTGGTGCCGTGATCGAATTGAAGTGTCGCTCTTGCAAGCGAAAACTGAGAAACGGTGCACAGTGCTTGAAATGCAATATGTGGTTTCACTTCAATTGCACCAAGGATAAGTTGGAGGAGTGCGTAAAGGAGAATTGGCGGTGCAGCAGTTGCGTCGAAGGGGACCGAAAGGTATCACTAAATAACGCGTTAAAGGAAGATCTAATGGAGGCTAAGAGTGTGATAGAGAAATTAGAAAGAGAGAACAGTGCGCTTAAGAAAGAACTTCAAGATGTTTCCTTCAGGGACAGATGTGATGAAGGGAAGAATAATATCGATAAAATCACGACAATAAAATCCCAGAGGCCCAGCTGCCGAAGGTGAGAATATTAGGTGATTCTATGTTACGGTTTGCCGGAGAGAAGTGTAAAAAGGTTGGTGTTTTAGTGAACTGTTTTCTGGGAATTAAAACCGAGCAAATGGAAAAGAAAATTATGGATCTGAGTGAGGAGAGGGAGGAAGAAGTGATCGTAATCCACGTAGGAACAAATGATATAAAAAGTGCTCGGACTGAAGACCACGCCATCGGATTGATTTGGGATATGTGTGCAACAGCGAAGAAAAAGTTTAAGAAAGCAAATATAGTAGTGAGTGGAATAATTAGAAGGAGGGACGTTGCAAATAAAAGAGTGGATTATATCAATGAAGGCATTGATTGGGTGTGTGCTAAACAAAACTTGTGTTTCGTGGTTCCGAACTGCTGGTTAAGTGATAAGGACTTGGGTCGGGACGGTTTACATTTAAATAGAAGAGGTAGCGAAAAATTCGGGAGTTTGCTGGAAAATGTAATACAACACGCCAAGCAGGGAAACTAGAAGAGGACCACGGAGGTGCTGACACCACAAAGAAGACGATGAAGACGGGGGCCATATATCGTATAATAAAGAAGTCAAAAATCCAGGTAAGGGAATAAGAATTCTTCAGGTAAATTGTAGGAGTATCTTAAATAAATGTAAAGAGTTTGCAACCCTAGTTGAGGCAACAGAAGCAGATGTAATTGTCGGTACCGAGTCGTGATTAAAAAATGATATTGATTCTAAAGAAATTTTTTCAGGCGGGTTCACTACTTATAGAAGGGATCGAAACCAGAGAGGTGGAGGTGTATTTATATGCGTAAAAGATGAAATTCTTAGTAATTTAATATGGGTTGATGAACATAGTGAACTTTTGTGCGTAAAAATATACAGAAGAAAGAGTAATAAAGCCTTAAATATCATAGGAGGATACAGAAAACCATGGGAAAATTTTGACATTCTAGAGACACTTTATAGCCACATCAGTCTTTACCTGGCTGTTGAAGTGAACGGACGTGCCTTTCACTTGCTCCTGCGAGCTCCTACGTATCCTCGAGCGACTAGAGTAGCTGTAGCATTAGAGTAGCTGTAGTGTTAAGTAGAACTAACAATTTACTTTATTCTATTGTTATCCTTCGGTAATTTAATTTAACACTCGTTTATGTTATGTAATTAGTTTTGTTATAACATCCACGTTATAGTTTTTATTTTTTTCTACCGTAATAGTTAACTTTTAAGCCTCGTAGTTTCTTGTTAGAAATTTCATTCTCCCTTTTAGAAAATAATATTTATATCATAGTAGGTATGGGACAATTTTTGAAACGAGAAACTTTATGCCTGTCTGCATAGGATCTTCGGATCATATCATTCCATCAATTTCATGTTTGGCAATCTCACCATTTGAGAGGAAGGAGTTTCTTTCGACGATCCTCTTTGAGGACATCTGTCGGGGCAGTTTGATATTAGCTTGGCTAGTTCCTGTCCCACAAAGGAAAACATCCGTGTTCAGAAACGAGAAAAAATGTTCTGCTACGATAGTTCAGGGGTAGAATATCCGCCCGGCAAGTGGAAGACCCGGGTTCAATTCCCGGTCATAGCAGACTTTTTTCTCGTTTCAAAAATTGTCCCAACTTTCACAGCTTATGCCTGTCTGCATAGGATCTTCGGATCATATCATTCCATCAATTTCATGTTTGGCAATCTCACCATTTGAAAGGAAGGAGTTTCTTTCGACGATCCTCTTTGAGGACATCTGTCGGGGCAGTTTGATATTAGCTTGGCTAGTTCCTGTCCCACAAAGGAAAACATCCGTGTTCAGAAATGAGAAAAAATGTTCTGCTACGATAGTTCAGGGGTAGAATATCCGCCCGGCAAGTGGAAGACCCGGGTTCAATTCCCGGTCATAGCAGACTTTTTTTTTCTCGTTTCAAAAATTGTCCCAACTTTCACAGCTTATGCCTGTCTGCATAGGATCTTCGGATCATATCATTCCATCAATTTCATAGTAGGTATTGTGTATTAGCATATTCTCGTTACATTTGTAAGGTTGTTTTAGTTTTACGCTCCATAGTATTTATATTTTTCGTTGTTGTGTACTATCATCTCCTGTGCGTGATCTAACCTTGTTTGTGTTGTTTACGCCTTTCACTTTATACCTGCGTTTGACCCTTTCTCGTACGCTACACGAAGAGCGTCCCCGCTTTAAAACAGACCAAATTCTTTAGCCTTATCCCATTTCAGCTTTTGTTTTTATATTGTAACTCTTTTGCGTTAGTAAATATATTAGGTAAGTTTAGGATGGCTTCACCGAGGACTCCCGTTTCCTCCTTCTTGTGCGCCGCTGGTTGCGAGGCCATGAGGGCTCGAATCACGGAGCTGGAGAGGGTGGTTGCGGACCTCCTTCAGAGGGTGGAAAGGTCCGAGGCAGCCTTGGTTCGTGTGGGGGGTGCGGGGTCATCCCTGAAAGCTCGCCGCGCCAAATTGGCGGCCCGGGTTCGCCTGGGTGCGGCAGCCGGTAGAGTGATCGGGGTTGACTCTGACTCCTTACCCCGGGCTGAGGGTCCTCGGGCTGGGAAATCCGATGAGTGGTGTCCACTCGGGGAGATCGTGGGGTGGTGCTGCGGAGGCAGGGAATTGGGAATGCTTCGGCGGACTCTCTTCCTGTCAGTAATAGGTTCGAGGTGTTGTCGGAGGACGACTCTACGGCCATTGCGCCCGTACCCACTCCCGTCTCTTCGATGGAGGCCGGGCCCAAGGGGAGTCGGGTTGGGAAGGGAGGGTTGTTAGTGTTAGGTAGCTCTAACGTTCGGCGTGTAATGGCACCCCGGTTATCCAGTGCCCGCCGGGAGGGAGTTGAAGAGCGGGTCTTCTCCAGATGTATATCAGGAGGCACGGTGCCGCAAGTGACCAACACGGTGAGAGAAGCGGTAGTGGCGACAGGTTGCTCTCGGCTGCGGGTGGTGGCCCATGTTGGGACTAACGACGCCTCGAAGCGCGGGTCCGAGCAGATTTTAAGTTCTTTTAAGGACTTGGCCTCTGAGGTTGCTCGTGTCCGAGAGGAGTCGGGTTCCGATGTGCGGCTTACTGTCTGCAGTATAGTCCCTAGGATTGACAGCGGTTCTGAGGTTTGGAGTAGAGTTGAAGGTCTGAACCGAAGGCTGTGGAATTTCTGTCGGGACTTGGGAGTGGACTTCGTCGACCTACGACCGAATATCGAATCGTGCAGGGCACCACTGGATCACTCTGGTGTTCACTACACGCCCGAATCGGCTCAGAGAGTAGCGAGTAGGATTCTCGAGTACAGTAGGAATTTTTTAGGCTAGAGAGTAGAGCAGGGTGTAGGTCAGTTTTGGGTCAGGGGATAATCGATGCATTTGTAGAAAATAAGAATCCCGAAAGATTATCTATTGATAGAATATACACCGAGCGTAACATGCAGCACCAATTTCGCGATAGTTCAATGATAGAATGTTCCGTAAAGGGCGCGACGGGTCGCAATTCCAATTTTGATGCGACGCCATACAGTCGTGGGAGTGATTGTGGTGGGAGCGCACGTAGTTTTAGAGTGGAAGAGAAAGTCAAGGGTGAGATTAGTATGCGAAGTGATAGTGAGAAATTAAACGTCGTCGTACTGAACTGTCGCAGCATCCGTAGGAAAATTGCAGAGTTCGAGCATCTTATTCGCAGTCTGCACGCCGACGTCGTGATAGGCACAGAAAGTTGGTTAACGGATGAGATTCAGAGTCAGGAGATATTTCCTAGAGACTATCGTGTCTATAGAAAAGATCGCGCTAATAGATCGGGCGGGGGAGTTTTCATAGCGGTTAGCGATAAGTACGATAGCAGTGAGATTCCGATAAGTGACGAGGATATCGAGAGTGTTTGGTGCCGCATAGGTAAAGATGGCTCCAAAAAGGTGTTCATATGCTCGTTTTACAGGACACCTAACGCTGGTGTAGATTGTATTTTAAGTCTCGAGAAACAATTATCAAAGGTTAGACTGATAAATCAAGATGGTATCGTTATAGTCGGTGGTGACTTTAACTTACACTCAATTGATTGGGAAAATCTATGTTTCGAGTCTAGAGGTATAGAACGCGAATCCTGTGAGACATTAATCGAAACATTCTGCGAGCACTCTCTCCTTCAAGTAGTCAGAAAGCCAACGCGTTTGGGAAATATATTAGATTTATTAGCAACTAACGTCCCAGAAATAATAAACAAAGTCACCATTGAAGATGGGATAAGTGATCATCAGGCCGTATATGCAGAGTTTAAGTTGAAAATCGATAGGCCCCCTAAGCCTCAAAGAAAGTTTTATATATTTGCTAGGGCAAACTTTTCAAGCTTCAGGTCGCGCCTACGAGAAATATTACCTGGCTTCCGTGATATGACCGAACGATCAGGTGCTGAGTCGTCATGGAAAATATTCAAGGATATAATGCTAGAGAGTATCGATAAGTACATTCCAATTAAACTGAAGGTCGACAATAAAGAGCCACGTCGGTACAATAAGCAAGTTAGGAGTGCGCTTAGGCGTCAGAGAATAAGCCACGCGAAAATAAAAATTATGCCGTCTACATCTTCCGATGAATATAGAGCAACTAAAGTTAAGACGTATAAGGAATCCCGCGCTAAAGCGAGAACTACTATGCGCGAGGCTTTTAGTAACTTCCGGAATAAGGTATTAAATAATTATTTGAAGGAGGACCCTAAAGCGTTTTGGTCCTATGTGAGAGAGGTCCAAGGTAGAGGCCCTACAATACCTTCCCTGCGTAATGACTCGGGTGCCGTTATTCATGATAGCGTAGAGAAAGCCAACCTGTTAAACGGTCATTTTGTAAAGGCATTCACAGCCGTCAGCGACCATTGCGTACATTATGCACCCGCAATAAGGGGGGACCTGATGGACGATATAGTATTTTCTGAGGTGGGAATAGCAAAGCAATAAAGTTCCATTAGACATAACAAAGCCACTGGCCCCGAAGAAATTCCTGCTCGCGTTTTAAAAGAATTAGCTGAAGAAATAGCACCTTTTCTTCTGATAATCTTCGATAAATAAATTTCTCGCGCAGAGGTCCCTAGCGAGTGGAGGTTAGCGCACTTTACCACAATTCATAAGGGCGGCGACAAGGAGAACCCAGAAAATTACAGGCCGATTTCTTTAACTTCGATATCGTGTAAGATTCTCGAGCATATACTCGTTAGCAACATAATGCGATTTCTTGATAGTAATTCATTGTTAGATGATTGTCAACACGGCTTCAAGAAAGGTAGGTCATGTGATACTCAGCTCGGTCTTTTTGTTAATTGTTTGCTGAGAAGCGGAGAAAAGAATACGCAGGTCGATGCCATCTTCTTAGATTTTAGGAAAGCCTTTGATAAGGTACCTCACAGGAAGTTAATAACGAAATTAGAAACCTTAGGCGTTAATTCTAAAATCGTTAGTTGGATCCGTGAATTTTTATATCATAGGAAGCAGATGGTTGTTATAGATGAACTTAGGCTTTTCGCGGACGACACCGTCATCTATAGAGAAATAAGCAATCCGGAAGACCACCAGTATCTCCAAAATGACCTAGAAGCTATTTCTGCATGGTGTAAGGAATGGCAGTTAGAGATAAACCAAAAGAAAAGCTGCGTCATCAACTTCTGGAGAACCAAGAGTATCTCGTTGAATAATAATTATTCGTTGGACGGAGTAGAGATTCCAGTTTCAGACTCGATTAAATACCTCGGAGTCACGATCCATCGTGATCTCTCGTGGGACACCCACATTCGCCGATTGATAGGTGCCGCTAACAAAAAGCTGGCCTTTATAGGGAGAATAGTTCGAAATAGCTTCGAAAAAGAGAAAGAATTATGTTATTTATCCTTGGTTCGACCGCAGGTCGAAATTGCTTCAGCTGTGTGGGATCCTTACGAAAAGGGACTCACTAACGAGATAGAAAAGGTTCAGCGCAGGGCAGCTAGATTTGTAAAGAGGAATTACGATAGTAAACAAAGCGTAACATCATTAATAGAAAATCTGAAATGGACATCGTTAGAGGAACGTAGGCTGCAGGCTAGAATTAAACTACTGGAAAAATTTATGTCGGAGGGACTAGCGAATGAGATAGTAGGACTTATCAGAAGCCCGACGTATCTTGGAAGGCAGGACAGTGAGGATAAGATTCGCGAGATCGACTGTAGAACGGAGCGTTATAGAGGATCGTTTTTCCCTAGGACGATAAGAGACCATAATAGAAAAAGATAACGTAGGAAAACTATGGACCCTTGGTGCACTGCACCCCCTGCCATCCACCAAAAAGGTGACTTGCAGGGTATACTGTAGATGTAAATGAAAAAACGGTTAGCAACGGAGTAGTAATTGCAGGAGATTTAAATCTCCCCAAGGTCAACTGGGACGGGCCATCTATGGAAGGAGGTAAAGCGCAGGAACTGGTAAACAACCTCATACGCGATGGGGGGCTTAAGCAGGTAACCAATATCCCAACAAGAGGGGAAAATATTTTAGACATTTTTCTTCTAAGACCGTCTGACTCATTCGTGAGTTGTGAAACCTTCCAAGGCATTAGTGATCACAAGGTGGTTTTAGCTGAGTTGGAGTTCGAAACTGGCCGCGTGAAAAGGGATCGTAAGCTAGTCATTTGGAGATATCACAGAGCGAACAGACTAGGCTTCCAAAATTACCTTAGGGAAAATTTCATAGGATGGGTAAAAAGCGGAATAAACGTAAATGATATTTGGGATGCATTCAAAATAATAATTTTCGAAGCTACTGAGAAGTATGTTCCAAAAATGTATTCAAAACAATCCCGATCCTGAATTTTACAATAAGAAAATTAGGAGGTTGAAAAGGAAAGTAAGAGATGCGCACAGGAAGCTGAACACTGGCGGATGTTCACGAGATTCATATACTCAGTTATTAAAAGAATTAAATAAAGAAAAAATGGTCGCGCATGATAGATACTTACTAAATATATTAAACTCAAAAGACAGCAACAACTTCTATAAGTATTTACGGAGAAGGAAGGATACCAAAGACAAGATTAAAAATATAAAAAATAATGAAGGGGCATTAATCATAAGCGACTTAGAAAAGGCAAACAAATTTAATAAATGGTACTCCAATGTGTTCCAAGTGAAAACATATGCTTTAGGCAAAGTAAGATTACCAAATGAAAGTGGACCGAGAATTGAGTTTAGCTTTAATACTATTAATAAAAAGGTAAAGAGTCTGCACTGGCATAAGTCCACAGGATCTGATAATATTGCATCAGGAGCATTAAAATTAGGGAGCGAAGCGATTATACCGTACCCAAAACACATCTTTACTGTTACCTTAGCAAACAGTTGTATCCCATTAGAATGGAAATCAGCCACTGTTATATCTATATATAAAGATGGAAATAAGACAGAAGTTGCAAATTATATACCAGTAAGCCTAACGTCCGTTGTTTGCAAATTAATGGAAAAATGTCTGGCGGACTATATACAAAAATTTTTAGAAAATAATTGTACGATATTTGAAGGTCAGGCCGGGTTCAGAAAGGGTCATTCCTGCGAGCTCTGGTTGCTAGGGTTATGTGAAGATATTGCAGAAACATTAGACAATAGCCAGGAAGCGGAAGGATATAGATCTAACGAAAGCATTTGATGTAGTACCTCATGATATGGTGGTGATTTCCGGGATTCTGCCGTGTTGATCCATTTCCTGGACAATATTTCGCCGACGTTCCAGTCGGCTTCTTCAGGTCCGAAGTGTCGGTGCAGATTTTTGGTCGTCTTTATATAGGCAGGTTCCATCTAATCCGGTGCGTTCTGGTTGGTCGCCGAGTTCGGAGCGCTCTGGTTGGTCGCCGAGTCTGGTGCGTTCGGATTGGCTGATGTTGGGTTGGTCTTACGGAAGACTCTCTTCCAGGTGCTGGACAGCGTGTAGCCGTCCTCTTGGTTAAAATTGTACGGCTGTTTTGTAATTTCGATCGCCTCCCTGATGAGTCTCGGGAAATAACGATTTTCTTTTACTAAAATCTGTGCGTTGTCGAAGTCGATGTCGCATCCGGGATCGGTCCACGCGTGTTCTGCTATGGCGGAAAGGCGGAGTTGTTTGTTAGCAGTTGCCCTCGGGTGTTATTTCAGGCGGCACTTGAGAGATCTCGAGGTTTGACCGATGTATGACTTTCCGCAGCTGCACTTGACTTCGTACACGCCCTCATAGATGTTTTTGGGTAAGTGGTCTTTGGCGGTGCGGAGGAGGTCGGCTATCTTCGTCACGCAGTTGAATCTCGTTACCACGTCGTGTTTGGCGAGAATGCGTGCGACCCTCTCCGAGGTGCCCGCCACGAAAGGTATCATGGCGTATGCCGCAGGTTTCGGCTTGTTTTCCGCTGTGTCCTCGGCGGTCCTTTTCAGGGCCATATCCCGTTTCTGGTCTTCCTTTTTGATGGTATTGAGTATTAGCTCCCGACGATATCCGTTTCCTTGGAGGGTGGCAAGTAGATGTTTCTTTTCGGACACTATGGAGTCGGCGTCGGAGATGGAATTCGCCCTGTGGTATAAGGTCTTTATGACGGAGGCTTTTTGCTGCGGATGGTGATGTGAGGTGGCCTTCAGATACCGATTGGTGTGTGTCTTCTTCTTCCATCGTGAACTGTATGGCGGCATTCTGGTTGTTCAGGTGTTGCAGGAACTTATTTAATTCCTCCATTCCATGGGGCCAAATCGCGAAGGTGTCGTCCACATATCTGACAAAGAGTTTTGGTTTCTTGTCGTACGAGTCTATGGCTTTCCGTTCGAATTCTTCCATGAACAGGTTTGCGATGACAGGCGAGAGTGGGGAGCCCATGGCTGCACCCATGGTTTGCTGGTAAACCTTCCCGTTCCATATGAAGTAGGCGTTGTTCAGGCAGAATTCCACTAGGTCTGGAAAATCTTCTGGAAATCCTTGATTTGTGAGCGCTCTGGTGATGTTGACGGCGTCTTTCGTGGGGATATTAGTGAAAAGGGACTCTACGTCAAAGCTGACAAGTAGATCTCCTTCGGTAACCGTTGCCTTCTGGATAATTTCAATGAAATGCGCCGAATTTCTTACGAAAGTATTAGTTTTTCCCGAATAAGGTTGGAGAGCCCGGGCTAAGTATCTCGCAAGCTTCTGCGTCGGGGCGTCGATGGCGCTAACGATGGGTCGTAGGGGGATCCCTTCTTTATGAATTTTGGGGAGTCCATACAGGCGTGGTGGTTTGGGTGCTGGTTGGATAAGCCACCGTTGCTCTTCTGGTGGAATCGAAGACTCCTTGATGAGACCTCTGGTCTTCCGGTCCAACTTGGCCGTCGGGTCCAGCTTCAATTCTTGGTAAGTTGTGTCGTTGATGAGGCTGGAGATTTTGTTCTCGTATTCTTTTTTCTCGATGATAACCGTCGCGTTTCCTTTATCGGCTGGGAGTATCAGCAGTTCGTCATTTTCTCGGAGTTCTTTGATGGCACGTCTCTCCGCGTTAGTTGTATTGGGTTTTGGGGGTTTTGTATTTTGTAGGATACGACTAACTTCCTCTCTGATTTCGTAAGCCACTGGTCTTCGAAGTTTGCGGATTGCGTCTTCCACGCCAGTGACAATCTTCTCCTTGGGAATTGCGGCAGGGGCAATGGCGTAGTTCAGGCCCTTGGATAGCACGGCGAGAGCAGCTTCGTTGAGGTGGTGTTCAGTAAGATTCACCACCGTTCGGCCCTTTTCGGGGCCTGTGGATTCCCGCTGTGGGTGCTGCTTGTTGTCCAGGTGCTCAAACTTTTTTATTTGTGTTCCTCTCGTTGACAGGAAGGTAGTAAGGGAAGAGTCGAACGTTATGTGGTCCAACGTTTCCCAGTCCACTGGGTTCAAGGTGTTGCTAATTTCTAAGTGAAGCTCCAGGAGCTCAGAGGAGCACTGGTGGAGAGCGCTGCGGGTGTACTGCACTCTTTCTCTGAGTGAGTCCTTACTTGTTCGGCGGAGAATTCTCTTCGCTTTTTTGGATTGGATGTGATGTTTGACGACGACAAACGGTGGAATGGTGTCGGTATCTCTGCATCTCTCTAGAAACGCCAGTGAAGATAGAAGTTTACCTTTCTTCTTCCTGAGTTTCTCAAATCTCCTGCTTTTCCTGCAAATATCCTCCCCGTAGAGTATAATTTCAAAGGCTTTCAAGGCACTTAACTTTGTTATGAGAATTTTAAAACATAGCAGTAGGAAAGCTAAAGAATTAGCATACAAAACAATAGTAAGGCCTATATTGGAATATTCTTGAGGAGTCTGGGATCCTCATGACAGAATACATATTAATAAATTGGAAAAGGTTCAGCGAAAGGCAGCCAGGTTTGTTATGGGTCGTTTTGGAAGAGAGGATAGTGTAACAGATATGTTAAAGGAGCTTGGGTGGGAAACTTTAGAAAAGAGGAGGAAAGTGAAAAGGTTAGTTTGTTTCTATCGAATGTGTACCGGTAAACCGGCCTGGAAAGAACTAAAACTTAAGATTAAACCCGACATTTAAAGGTAAAAATGATTACTCGTGTAAAGTTCGTACAAACGTTCGAAGAAAAGATGTTGGTAAATATTCATTTTTCAATAGAACAGCATTGGACTGGAATGAATTACCTGAAGAACTTCTTATGCCCTTTCCTCAAACCGAGAAAGCATTTAAAAAGTAAAATTGTTAAAAACTTTAGTATTTAATATTTAATATGAGTATTTGTAGGTTAGTATTTTATTTAGTTTTTTAAAGGACTTGCGCCACCAAGCGGCGTTAATTATTGTAAATATACATAGTTGGGTTATAATTTAATCACAATACTCCAAATAACTATCTAATGTCAAATTATGGTCGAATTTTTTTTTATTCATGAAGAAGATTATTTACATATTCTAAATTTTTGTAGTTGTATGGACAAATAACAAATGAAACATGTTGTAGTTTGTAGCTAAGCTGTTGTGACGAGAGTTCCTATGACTTGAAGTCAAGAAGTTGTATATAGTGTATAGGAACTACTATCAAAAAGGTTATATTTTTGTATTAAGTACATTCAATTGTTATTATGTAATTTGGGCATTATGTATTGAGTGATACCTAAGCTGTTGTGACGGGAGTTCCTGTGACTTGAAGTTAAGAAGTAATATATAGTGTATAGGAAATGGTATCAAAAAGTTTACATTTTTGTATTAAGTAAACCCAATTTTTATGATGTAATTTGGGTATTATGCATTGAGTTGTGATGGGGACCCGCTGCCACCGGGACCTGCTCCCAATTGTAGCGTTTATGTGAATAATAATAATTACCCCTTCTTTGTTTCAGGGAGTATAAAACTAACTATGAGTACAGAGGAAAGGTCATAATAGTCAACTTCTACAAAACCAGGTTTGGAAAAGTAACGGACGAGAGAAAGGGATCTAGGATAGACGTTGAGAAATTCAAGAAGACATTTCAAAAATTGCAGTTCAACGTGGATGACAAGAATATCTGGGATGCAGAAGAAGAAATGACTGCGAGGTGGTTCGACGACAAATTAAGTGACGGTAATTTTATTGTTTCCTCCTTCGGATAAATTTCAGCATTTGTGTCCAGATATATGTGATGGCGTAACTATCTAAACTAAAGAAACTTGTGTTTCTCGAAGATTGCGATTTTCTTGACATTTTGTAAGAAAATGAAGTCTATCAAATAATAATGTGCCAAACTGTTTCTATCGTTAATAAATGTCCTGGAATATAACAACACTTCACAAACGTGAGAATACGAATAAGGAAAAATCGCGATTGGATGCTATGTATGAATAAATACAGTCAACAATTTCTTCTTAAGTTGTTTGTTATTACACTGCTAATGTTCTTTACATACCTAAGAAGATCAGCAGCGTAAGCTCTTGATTTACAATCCTCAAACCCTAATCAACCTCTGTTTTATCAAACAAGGACTGTAGCCAAATATTATAAATGCATTTTGGAAAGCTGGCTTGTCCACTGAATCCCAAGCGCACAGCCCAGTAGCAGTTAATCGTATACTTTTTCTAAACAACTCCATCCGGTTCCCTGATATATAAAGCTCTTAAATGTTTATGCTTGAATATTTTTTTCTAACTTTAAATTTTAAGCTGTGAATGACACCGAGATCCATAGGTTGGACAAAAATGTACAGTTTGCCGGTGATTTTGTTCCGAACGCGTCGTTGGAAAGTGAAAGAGATCCCCTGCGACGATCTCAGCAATTTTACAGTATTAGGATTCTTAGACACAATGCAACATTCTTCAACGACGAAGTTATTTTTAATTCACACTGTAAACAGTGCCTTAGCGATCTATGCCTTTTCTGTTTTCATAAATCAAACTTTCACTTCTTTTGTGGCACGAGGGTGGGAACTGGCATTAATAAAAAATAACCGACATCGATGTGTGCCAGCAGCGATCACACGAGTGAGCATTGTCACCCTCTCCTTTGCATTCTCATTACCCAAAAGATTAATTTCGTCTCTTCCTGCGCAAGACTCGCGTGGAACACATCGCCAAAACAAACCTGATCCATTGGTGTCATTTTTCTCTTTTTCAACGAGGCTAGCAAATTCGTATTCCGAGTGTAACTTAGGTTCGCTCTAGCTCGTATCCTAAGTCGAGCGCGTCTGTCTGTCTCTCTCTCTCCCTCTCTCCCTCCCTCTCTCCCTCTCCCCCTCCCTCCCTCTTCCTCCCTCCCTCTCTCTCCCTCCCTCTCCCTCCCTCCCTCTCTCTCCCTCCCTCTCCCTCCCTCCCTCTCCCTCCCTCTCCCTCCCTCTCTAAGGATTAAATGTAAGAATGGACCTTATGGTCCAAATTTCGCCCGAATAAAGACGATTATATATCTATCTGTCTCCCTCCCTCTCTCTCTCCCTCCCTCTTCTTCTCTCCCTCCCTCTTCCTCTCTCCCTCTCTCCCTTTCCCTCTCTCCCTCTCTCTATTCCTTTTATTGTTAGAGAGAGGTAATTGATGGTTTTTCCTAAATATCTTTTCTGAACAGCTGTTGATTGCATCATTTGATATCCGAGCTATGTTCTTAGGATAGAAAGTTTATTCACAGCAATAATAATAGCAAAAATAAAAACCTCTATTTATTTGAAATTAAATAATTTACTAGAGAACGGGCTTTTAAAAATCGTAAGTGTATATTTAAAAATTAAATCCGAGTTGACTACTATTAGGTTGAGGGATATACGAATCAGAGGCGTATATTCAGGGTGTGCTAGGTGTGCGGTGCACACCCACGGATTCGCAATGTCACAGATATTATATTTTTGCATTTATTCCTGTTAAAGACTCCCCTAATCGTTTTCTGGCTTCGCGTGATTCCTAAAATCAAATCCAATATACAATGTTTCATGAAGAGGAGAAGTTTCGGCGCGTAAACATTGAATCACATTCACGTTAATAGCCCGGGTGTGCGGTAAGAAATGCGGATAGCTTTGAGCCCTTTAAACATACGTACAGATGGCGCAGCGGGTCAAATTCTTAGCCACCTTGTGGATTTAAACCGTCCAGAAGGCGTGGCAGGGTGTGCGCTGAGACAACAGCACCCAGAAGTAGTTAGCGGTTGTGATTGGCTATTGTGTGAAGCAATCCAATTCAACGTTGTTACTTGTCATGAGATGCTGTTTTTGTTTTCTGAGATTCGTCTGTATTGCGTGCGTGGGGTAAAGTGTAAACCGACGTGTTTATGACACCGATTTAGACAAGTTTTTAACATATATTTATAATTTTTTAGATATAATTTATAACTTTTTGCCCATATTTACAATGGTAAACAGTGTTGACGATGTACTGAATGCCAGAGCTTTTGCGGATTGTATGAACATAGTCGAAGAAGGTAAGCCTCGTCCTCCTCTTCCAAATTTACTGTGCAAGCACAAAGATGCAAAAACTGAGTACATGAGACATTTCTCTGTTTCACAATTCGATTCAGTAGAATGGTTAACTGGATGTGAAGTGCTGTCAAGACTTTTTTGTTGGCCTTGTTTATTATTCTCCAAAGAGAAAGGTGTTTGGAATAAGCACGGGTATTCCGATCTTAATCATTTAGCTGCAGCAATGCAAATACATGAGCGCTCCCAGCCACATGTTCAATCATTTTTAAATCTTAAGATGTTTGGAAAACAAAGAATTGACACTCTCAATGACAGCC
Source organism: Tanypteryx hageni (assembly GCA_028673005.1). Taxonomy (NCBI): domain Eukaryota; kingdom Metazoa; phylum Arthropoda; class Insecta; order Odonata; family Petaluridae; genus Tanypteryx; species Tanypteryx hageni. The sequence goes on along the minus strand of CM054115.1, from coordinate 16,637,383 downwards.
AAAGAAAAATTGAAATTAGTCATCATAATGAACAAGTAAAGAAAAATAGAGACGTTTTAAAAAGATCAATTGATGCTGTATGTTATTTGGCTAAGCAAGAGCTTCCTTTGAGAGGTCATGATGAGTCTGAAGATTCAGCCAACCGAAGGAATTATATAGAATTTTTAAATGTGCTCCGTGAGTATGATCCTCTTTTAGACAGTCATTTAAAGGCATCGACTGTATTTCGAGGAACTTCTCCCACAGTACAAAATGATATCATTAACGCTATATCTGATGTGGTTAAAGATGCTATAAAGAAAGAAATTTCTTCCGCTACATTTGTGGCCATTCTTCTGGATGAAACTTCTGATGTAATGTCGAAATCGCAGCTATCAACTGTTTTCCGTTTTGTCCATAATGGGCAAACACACGAAAGGTTTATCGGATTTACAGACGTAAGTGATGATAGAACGTCTAGTGGTCTTTTTAAACAAGTTGTAAACAGAGTTGAGGAATTTAATATTAAGGACAAGTTGGTCGGCCAAACTTATGATGGTGCCTGTGTAATGAGTGGACATATTAATGGGTTGCAGAGTAAAGTTATCGAGGCCTATCCTTTAGCAATATTTACGCATTGCTACGCTCACGTTTTAAACTTAGTTCTGAAGCAAAGCCTCTTGAATATCAAGGAATGTAGATTGTTTTTCCAAACTATCAGTGGATTGGCAGCATATTTTTCTAAATCATCGAAAAGAGTAAATGCTTTGCAAGATTTTGTTGCTAAAAAATTACCCTCCGTCGCACCAACCAGATGGAATTTTACTTCCTGTTTATCAAACACAGTAAAACGCCACAGAAGTCAACTTATTGCATTTTTTGAACACATTGTGGGGAATTCTGGGGATTGGGACGTGGATGCTGTAATCAAAGCTCGTGGTTTTCTACATTTCTTGCAAGATTTTCAAACAATTTTTTTGCTAGAAATTTTTTCTGTTCTGTTTGGCTATATTGATGTTTTGAATAATATATTGCAAACATCATCCTATGACATCTTGTACTGTTGTAAATAAGTGCATGATACTATGAAATAGTTTAGGAATGACAAGGAACATGGATTTGATGATATTTGGGTTTCTGCAAAAAAAATCATACGGTTGAGTCGTCGAAGCCTAAAAGACGAAAAGGATCTATAGAAGAGGAGAAGAGCGCGTGCCTTCGATTATACCAGAGAATAGTCGACTGCATGTGCCTGGAGATGGAAGAAAGATACTCTTCACTTTTGAAACTTGAGTTTTTTCAACTCCTTTGTAGCGAAAGATATGATCAGTATGCGAAAACTTTTCCTGATGGTATTCTAGAAAAATTAAAGGATTTCTACGGACCTGTTTTTGACTACGTTCGCCTAAAAAATGAACTAAAAGTGCTCTTTTCTTCTGATGAATTTGCGAGGAAACCAGTGCATCACCTATTCAAAATTCATGCAAGAAAATCAGCTTCAGGTTGCATTCAAGGAGATTTATAAATTAGCGGAACTTATCATGATGATTCCGAGTTCTACTGCTACAGTCGAGCGTTCTTTTTCGGCTATAAAGAGAATACATACGTGTTATAGAGGAACACAAACGCAGGAGAGGTTATGCGGCCTAAGTTCTCTCGCCATTGAAAAGACATTGCTGGTGGAACTGAAGAAAAGACCTTCATTTTATGATGATGTGCTAACAAAATTCCTAAGGCAAAACAGGAGATTGGAACTGGTGTATAAATAAGTAAGTAAAATGAGTTTTTTAAGCCTTTCTTTGATTCAATCCGGAAAATAATATTTTCCCAAATGATTACTTTTTCAGATTTCTGTGCGTATTATATGGTTGTACATATTTAAAAATCGTAACAAAATACAGATAATTCGTACCTCACTCTAGTATCTTCTCACAACGTAGCGTTAACCATTCTCACATAAATGGCGCGTGTGATGCATAGCTCAAGTCTATTTGACGGGGAACCTTTGTGTTGTCCATAATTATGGATTGTATAGTTAAAATCATATCAGTTAGTAAATTAAAGTATTCAAAATTATTCTAAGATTAATTGCATTAGACCAATTAAGAAGAGCGCTGCTGCGCTATGCTCTCTTAAAACTTTCACACGTCGATAAAAATGCAATCGTACGTTCAAATTAACAAGTGAATTTTGTAGCGCGGGTTGCATAACCCCCTCCCCAATAAAAGCACACCCAACCTAAATGGGCACGCGACGCCACTGATACGAATCCAAAGGATTAAACCAGTTACCGGATTTCCCCACCCATCGACATTTTGGGCTTTGATATTGTGTTTGAGTGAGATATTGCTATTGCCAACCAAAACATATTTAAACAACTAAAGTTTTATTTCCAGTTGCCAAGGACCATGATGAATATCTTAAGAAGAGTGAATGCTTCGTGTTAGTCGTGATGTGCCATGGAGGAAATAACGGACGCTTGTGTGCTTTCGACAAGGAATTTCAAGTGAAGGATGTTTGGGAAAAATTCACGTCCCGAAACTGCCCATCGTTGGAAGGAAAACCGAAGTTGTTCTTATTCCAGGTATGCAACTATCGACTCAAAATAAGAATTGCTTTTGCAATTAAATGTGATGTAGAATATGCAAAATGGTAAAAGTTAAAATTAAGATTTACGGTGAGATTTCAATGGAGCAGGAGTCCACAAACTACGGAAGCGATATCTTCCGGTCCGCCTTATCATATCGATTTCAGCAACATGTGTCATTAGATATCTTTAATAAAATCTAAACGATGTTTATAGAGTACATAGGTGCAATATAATTTTAATATATGCGTATTATACAATCAATGAAATTCTCAAAACTAGCTCAATGAAATATGAACGCGCCTCATTAAGTCATTGAAAGGTCGTGTGCGGCCCGCACAGTGATATAAAGCCTCATGTGGCTCTTCCTGTAAAATGTTTTGTGTCCCCTGGCAAGACGAGTTTGCCATTCCTACAACGCAATAATTCTACGAATATTAAGTGATATTACGAGAAATCAATCATTTTTCAGTGTGGCAGTCCATATGCATTGCGAAGGATATCTCCTTCTCTATAGAAAGTAGAACTGTAACAATACTTTTTACTGTTCATCATTTTTCCTTTTTAGCGTACGGAATATGTTGTATTTACTAAGTGATGTAAAAGATAAATCATGACATCATCAATCATTACATGATGCACTGGGATGACTGGTACAAGAGAGTGATTGGATGTTCAGAATCGACTTTAGGGGCAGGCATTGCTGATTGGCTGGAGAGAGAGAGAGGGAGAGAAAAGGAAACATTTCCATAGCTTCGGCTTACAACTGCATCAATTTAGATTTGAAAGTCTTCTCGCGTAAAACATTTTAATTGTCTCTTTGCAGGCATGTCGAGGAGGAGACTGCAGCAAAGAAACTAATGTTCATTTCGATAATGGAGCATCTACTCCGATGGAACAGTATTGGATTCCAGATGAAAAGGATATCCTCATTATGTATCCTACCTTTCAAGGTATGCAATATGAAATTTCAGTATAGTATAATATCCTTTTCTACAACAATTAGTATTATATAATAAGATCAATGAATAAAATTTAATGCTAATGAAATAGCGAAATTTAAGTGAAATTCATTTCTTCATCAATCCTGAAAAAATACATCAATTTTTTCAAACCAATTAAGAATAATCAAGTCACACATATAACACTGATTATTATTATTGTTCGTTGTAACAAAAACAAATAAAAATGCCTAATTGTGTACGCCGATTGAACAAGTAACTTCCAAACTGCAACATAAATACATAGAATACTAAATTCGTTTTAAAATAAAAAATTCCATGCAACAGTTTTAAAATATATTTTTATCCGAAGCAAATACACCAATAATTGCTTTCGTTGCAACTTAAACTAATAACTATGCTGACGTGTATCTGCACAATGCACAAATATTATCATCGTGAGTTAACTATAGTCTGCAAAACTCGAGAATAATATTCTACTATACATATTAATTATTTAAACAAACGCGTATTGCTGTCTCGTATCTTAATTCAATTTGGTATTCAAAATCTCATGTTTGTAACAATACAGCTGCCCTTAATCACGAAAAAAAATTTCTGCGAGACAGAGTCACACACACATTATTCATGCAACCGATTCATTCAGATTAAAAATTCTGACGCATAGATCTTTTGCGTAAATATTTTAATTCTTCCACTGGCCAGAATCCCCTGAATAGGCCGAAGTACAAAACCAAGTGTCATTCATGTATAATTGGTTTGAAGTTAAAGTTTTTATTATATTTGTAAATGCAGATGAACTAATTGACATCCTTTTGAACACAGATACCAAAGCCATTAGGGGAGAGACCGGCTCTCCCTTTGTCCTCTCCTTGTGTTCGGTATTGGAAACTGACTTCAGCGAAGGAGAAAAGGAACCAATACAGATACTTATGACCTCCGTGTGCAAAAAGGTCGCCGCACTAAAATGGAAAGTTGTGAAAAGGAAGGGGGAGAAGAGGATAAGGCAAGAAATAGTGAAACAAATGCCAACGGTCATCAGTACTCTCCAGAACCTAGTATATTTCAGGAAGAAGTTTTAATATCGAGTTTCTTGCAACATCTTCATCTGGCAGTTCCTTGTGCTCGGTTATGGATGCTGACTACAATGGAGGAGGAAAGGAAGTCATCCAGATACATATGATCTGCATGAGCAAGAGGATCGACAGACTAAGAGGGGAAGTAGAAAAATCGGAGACAGATTCAGGATGCAAAATGTCGTCAGCACCCTCCGGCATCAGGTCTATTTCAGGAAGAAAATATTAATGTCGCGTTACCTGTATTTTATCATTTAAAGTACGGTCTGTAATACCTCGGCAAATGAAATAAAACCACGACACTTACAATTATAACAGGATGGATATCTTTATCAAACCTTCATCTTTCCTCACTATGGTTAATAATAGATGGTGATCTTATGTTGTTACTTAGCAATTTCCCAAAGGCCTTTCTTCTCTCGTTTAAACAAAAACGCATATAAGATTAATAAGAAGCAAATAGCTGGAATGCAAGTTAAAACAACAAGCTTTTCTCCGACGGAGATTTTAACAACTGGATCAAACAATTGTATAAGTTCCTCAGTATCTATGGTAATTTTCAATCCAGAAGATTTTTAAAGGAACCATCCTGCTGTAAATAGCCCTAAATTGATTTGCATGCTGCCAAAATTAACGTATCTTAATGGAATTTGTTTTCTGGAGTCATATTCTACACTCAGATTACAATTCTCAATAGTTAACAAGAGTCAGATTACAAAACAAAATCTTATGCAATAATTTATTGTTTAATCAAATATTGGAAATTTTCATTACAAAATTAAATTTTGTAAATACAATAGTTACACCTACCAACAATGATTTGTTTCTCTGAGCGAGTCTCCATTAAGAAGGAACTTTTGAAGAGCATTGATCATTGACGCTTTAAAATTTACAGTTAAAGAAATAAAAAACATCTTTAAAACAAACTCCTAAACCGTACGAATGGAGGTTTTTATACGGAAGGGAAAATTTTAAACCTTTTTTCAAAATGAGATCTCTTCGTGGGTGAATGTTTTTTTTAATGTTTGTTATATTATGGTTCTGTGGTATCTTAGTTATTTTTCTATCAATTGGCCCTTTTTTATTGTTTAATGTGTGTAATCTCCTAGAACGTTTCATGGTTTTGTTTAAAATTTTATGCTGTATGAAGGAGTGTATATTATTTTTGTACCAATCCCAAAGTGAGAACTCAAAACCTGATAAGTTTTTTGTGAGTTTAAGGTGTAAACCAAGACCGATCCATTTATGTTAAGCTATGATGACAGCTTTAGATGCTAAAGGATTTGTGGTGTTAGTGAAAATGTTTGTGAAAATAGGGAAGATGTTAAATTTTTCACAGTCCTTGAGGAATTTAATGTCAGCTCCGATAGTCTTAATTTGTGTGGAAAGTTTATGGAATCGGTTTAACTCCTTTGAACGGAAAGACATAATGATATATGAGAGAAAGGAGATAACACAACGGCGAAAAAATCGTACGGTTAAGGAGTTTGTTTTAAGGAATTTTTAAAAATTTCTTTAACTGTAAATTTCAAATTTTCACCCTAGTCTCCTTTCTCTCTTTAAACAAATTTCTTCATCTTATATAATAAAAGCCTAATGATGTCTGTTTTTTGTCCCGAGTTTTTTTTCAACTTCCCGATAAGGTAGAAAGCTGAAACTTGGCACACTGATTGCTCGGGTGCTGAAGTTGCCCCGAAGAATCTTAAAACAAAAAATTATGGGAGGGGAGGGATGAAAATAGAAAATTTACCAAAAATCAACACGTTTTGTACCATTTCATTCATAATCCCTTCCAGGTTATTAATAAAATTATTTTAATTAATTTCCATTCATTTGAGGGGAAGGGGGAGAATTATTTTATAATTAAAAATAAGTATTAAACCTTTTGTCGATTTAGAACTATTGTGTTGCAACCAAATTTCGTATGTAGGTCAGGGTTGGCGAGGAGGAATGCCTTTTAAGTTCAATTTGAATTTTCGATGGGGGAGGGGGGGTTGTTGGGGGGGGATGAAAATTGAAATTTTACCACCGACAGACCCCGTCACCCCTTTCATATTGAGACGGCGACAGTTTCCGGTAAAGTTAGCATTCTCGATGAACATCAATAAATTACAAGAACAAACACTAGACAGGTTCGGCATATACCTGCCCAAGCCAGTTTTCAGTCAAGTTATATGTTGCTTTTTCCAGAGTACGCAAAGAAACAGATGTGAAGGTTAAAGTTATCGATGGTTCAAATCAGGGAGCAATGTTCAGTAAAAGTCCAAAAATCTTTACAAAAAATATAGTTTATAGAGAAGTGTGGTAAAATTGTATTCCGAGCCTCCACTTCCCTCCGAGTCAATCCATATGATGATTTTCTCTTCTCTTATTGCCGTCACATTTTCTCGGATAATGATACAGATAGCTTGAACACAAACCTTTTTTGTTGTACTCTGTAGAAGACCTTAGCTATCATCTCCCCTAAAACATGTTTCTTGTCAACATTATTACCGCCTTCTACTGTTTTTCCGCTGTACCGCCTCCTACTGTTCCTTCAAATAATAGTAAAATTATAAAAGGGACAACGAATTTGCCCCTAACGTTAAAAAAAGGAAATCAGGACGTTCAGTAAAGTTTAAGTCTATCACTTTAAGTAAAATGTTATTTGGATAAATAATTACAAAATAGTTTGTCGAAACAAAAAAATCAAAATTCGATAACATTTGACATGTAGATTGTTTTGAGACCGGGGGACACGACTGTGCAGGAACATAGAGACTTAAAAATTTATTTTTTTGAAGGGGGTTTGCAGAGTCGGGCATTAATTTTTCAACAGAAGACAGACAAAAAATACTTTGATGGACATCTCTGAAATTCTAAAATAAGACGAAAACAAAGACTTGATCTTACAGCATACTTTGAATTGTATAGCAGACAGCATTGGCTCATTTTTAATTTCTCCTGTCGGAGACAGACTTATCCCCTAGTATTTATATAATAACCATCACCCCATTTTGACAGCAAAGCAATTTCATACTCTTGATTTCTGATGATTCAAAATAAATGAACAGATAGGATATGTAATGCCTTCTATGGCAAAATATAATATAATCCTTATATAAATAACAGAAAAGACTACGGCGAGTGAAACTATGACCCGAAGAGTCGACTCCGACCGTAAACAAACAAGGATTTAGCGAGAAGAACCAAGCGCTACATTACGAGAGCAAAGCTTTCATCATCAGTAGCTCTTGAAGAAGAGTGGGGTCTGTTGGGTTGCGTGAGGGAATTTGAACCGTTCAACCGTTCTCGCTAAATCCTTGTTTGTTTACGGTCGGAGTCGACTCTTCATGTCATAATCCTTATGTAAAAACAGGGCCTAAACATCACGTCACCATTTCAGAGTCGAAACGAAATCATCGGGCTGTTATTATTTAAAGAATAAATAAAATATTACCCCTGTTCATTCATTTTAAATCCTCCTATTTCAAAACCAGACTTTAGTATAATTTGGGAAAGGATGAATAAAATATAATCATCTTCCATTTATCAGTGTGTTTTAAAAAGCCGAGTAAGTATTGTAAAACAGAGAATATATATAACTAGGGCTCTCCGCACCCCTCCCTTCACTTGGACCTCAATGACATCTTCGGGATTCGATGGACGTTTTCTATTTTATGGCCTCGAAATTTCCCACTAAAAATTACCCTAAATTCCCTTGTATAACGCACTCTCATAAATAACGCGCAGCAAAGGCTGAGAACGTGTGTTTAACGAGTCTCAGAATTTGCATATATAACGCGTACCCATGACTGCAAACGAAAAGCGAACGGAAAAGAAGGGCCAAAAGTTGAGAGTATGAAAAAATGAGGAGCGTCGACAGAAACAAACCCAATGCGAAGGAGAACGTTTAGTCTGTTTTCTGAATTTAAGCATTTTTGCGAGTTGATTACAACAAAATCAATAATCGTGATTTTGATATCATACATTAACTTTCCCGCGATCATATTAATCGCTTTAATGAGATTCTACTGCCTAACGTTACCAATTACAGGCTGAAAAATGTTTTTTCATTGGAGCGTTAAAGCTTGTTAAATAATGACAGAAAGAAAACAAATAGAATAAATTGTCTTTCAAAATTCAGGCCGTTCGTGATGATCGAGGCGCGAAGGGACCGAGGCCCCGGAATGAATCATAAATGTTATAATTTTTTCATCCGCGAATCCTTTTATGTTATTTACTATTTTTCTTCCAAACCGCTTGCAGTAATTTACCGTATATAATTTTTGTCTCGAAAAATTGACCAAAATGTAGTGTGCGTATTGTACATGGTAACAATCCCAAGTATTCTTTTTCAGCCGGTCAATAATAGTTATTTACGGATGCATTGTTTGGTTCTCCCTCATTGAGAGAGAAAAAAAGAACTGCAGTGTAAACATTCTTAATGTGGAATGAGATAAGAGAACAACTTGTGATAAAAATCTCAAAACTAAGTGAAAGCATGCCTCCCACTTTATCCTGGAGATGGTTATATATATTGTATCCAAATACAAATCAGAGTAATGTATTCCTTGGATATGGGCCATAGATAAACTTGCCACCTCTCCAGATTAGATCAAGTACAAAGGGAGCAACTTTAGTCGTATAGAGAGGTCTGGAACGCATACCCACATTTATAATGTAAAAGAGTAAAACCCTTAATTTGCAGGGAAGTGAAAGCGATAGGAAACATGTCGTCTACCAAGACAAAGCACGAAAATGGATATTTATACCTTAAATAAATGCCATGGGCAGCGGGCGAATTTGCCTCGCGACGCTCGTAGGGGCGGCGCCTTTAGTAACAAATATTTACGCTAATTCTGCAAGGATTTGAATTTTGTCTTTAAAAAATAAAATCTTCATCCTTTCATCTACAAATTTATTTTTATCCAACGATCTTATCTCAATTTTATGTAATTTGAAAATCATATTTAGAATTCTCTGCAGAGAATCTCATACTTTTATTATGGGGCACTGAAATGGAGCCATGGGGTTTAAAATGGCCGCCTCAAAATGCAAATATGCGGGATTTTTGATTTTTCCCGTTTGTTGTGACAGATTATCATGCCAAATTTTAGATCTGCAGCACTTCTGTGAGTCACTCAGTCACGATCAGCTATACACATTAGATAATAATAATAATACCGTATTCCATTCGTTGATTCCTTTTCAATTATCGAATATTTTGAAACATGGACGAAACGTCCGTTTTAGCAGCATTTTTTGGGCGAAACATTCGAGGCCGGAACGTTCATGACCGAAGCTTTCGCCGTTCATGACGAGCCACCCTTAGCAGTCGTCCACGCCTAAAACCGGCCTGAATGTGTTTAACGCTTACAGAGTTAGTGTGTTTTTAATTGTACACGTATGCGCGTTATTGAAGTAATAAAAACTATTGGTAAATTATTTACTAAATTGTTACTTAAACATTGTTGGCGCTCTCTAACCAAAGATCAATGTAAGAGGAGATGGTGGTGACAACATCTAGCCTATTGGTCCCCTCTCATCTACTGCAGTGTTTTGCAAAGTACGGACCGCGAGGCTCATGATTAAAAGCTGAATGCTCAATGCTTAACCAGCTGAAATATACAGAAAATGAAAGGGAACTAAGTGCTAAATGCTAATCTTTTAGTATGAGTTACATTTTATCTAGAGTTAATGAAAACTCAATCTAGAATATATTTTTCTTCGCGTTTCCTTCTTTTCGACTGGATCGCGAGACATTCCACTGAGTAGCGATAGAAAAAGGATATATAGGGACCGTAGCAGCTGTCCTATTTGCCATTAGAATATAGTGGCCCTGATTACTACCCAAAAACCCGCCAACAGCGTTTGGTAGGGGTTACAACTGCGCCATATCTTAAAGTTATATCCTGTCTTACCCCGTCTGGTAAAATGATGTATAGTTTCTCTAGTTTTTTCGGCTATTTCGACGGCTATTTTCTGGTAAGTTTTGATTTTTCCTTACGCTCACACGTGACACAATTGTACCCACCGGTGCCAGTGGGTACAATTGTGTCACTCACTCCTTCAATGAATTCAGAGCTATCAAAATTTTGGAATTATTTCCGCTTATATTCCATTCTTCTACACTTGATTGCCTGCCATTTCATGTTCCCCAAAAACTATAATAGGCGTATGATTATGAATATTCGAGGAAGATTAGTTAATATGTAAATCTGTCGGAGCAGGGGAAGCAATCATTGAGCTTGTAGATCAGTTTTGTTTACATCAACAAATTAGCCGGAGAAAATGTATCGATGTATGTGCTAATGGTGCTAAGGCAATGACTGTAATACCCGTGAATAGTATCGATAGCGAGTATCGATACAATTAGAGCTCAAGCCGCTCTACGCTTGTTCATTTCAAGCTCCTTAGTAAACCCTCCTCGAAAGGCACTCCAGAAGTCACTTTCACGATTTCTGAAACAACTTTGTCGATAACTACTCTCTGAGTTTTATCTGAGAGGAAAGAAGCAATCCAGTTTACGATTATCTCGTCAATTGAATATTCTTTTAATTTTTGTAATATTTTCACGTGGGAAACGACGTCGAAGGCTTTCCTATAGGTAATCCAAAAATACTGCGTCTATTTTTACCCGGTCGTCTGCTGCCTTCATAGTATCGTAGGTGAGCATTGCTAATTGAGTTTAGCATGGCCTTTCTCATCTAAAACCATACTGGTTTCGGTTCAGAACACCTTTGGCAGTGAGGAATCGCTTTATTAAGCTAGCGATAATGCCCTCCAAATCCTTGTGGAAAATGGATGTCAATGATATCTGTCGATAGTTTACTACTTTTAATTTACCGTTTTTTGCACCGGTGCTACTAATAAAATACTCCCTCATTTATCAATGTTTTAAATATATTTAGAAAGGAAGCAAGTCATACGCTAACGCATTTATAAAGAATGCAGGTATAACTTCCGGACCTGGCGATTTCCTTTCATAAATCTACTTTAGCAGTTTAGCTATATGGTCTTCAGATATTTCCATTTCACTCATTTTAGAATGTATACGCGTAGGAAATTCAAATAAGTGACCACTGTCGATGGTGAAACACTTTTTGAAGTAATGATTTAATAAACTGTCCTTGAGAAACAAGGCGCTTGCACTTTCTTTCTTACCTTTGATTAGTTCTGGAACTGTGAAGTTACCTCCTCGAACTTCGCGTACGTAGGACCAAAATCTATTTGTATTCCTTTTTAAGGGACTCTGAGAGCATCTTGGAACGGTAGTCATCAAATTTCGTTTGCGCCTACTTTCTCGCAGAATTGCGAATATTTGTTTTAAAAGTATGTACTCATTTGTGACATCCCTACTAATTCGCTTAAGGCAGTGGTTTTTTAAAATGGGTTCCGCAGAGTCCGAATTTCCGCGAAGGCGTCACAGGGGTTCCGAGAACTGTTTTTGAAAATTTTATTAATTGATTTTTTATATTTATTTCAATATTTATTTTTGGTTATTATACTGTTTAACGGCTAAGGAATGCCATCACGCTTAACATTTGACAGCTAACTGTTAGCGGTAACTAAGGAAGAGTAATATTTTCAAATGCACGTAGTTTCGTGAAAACGGAAGGATAACCCCATTAAATGTTGTATAGTTGGAAAACACGGACTTCCGTGTGGGTGCAACGGGTGTTAATTTTTTTCTCAAGTTCGTTGCTTCGATTCCAGACGCGGTCCATTTTTCCATTTGGTTAACATATAACATGTAGACCTATAGTCATAAACATTTTCAAATGTCTCATAATTGAGATATCATCGCAGAATTTGCACTATTTTACGCAGACAAGAATGTAGCTTCTTATACTTGTCGTCTATTAACTTACCTAATTCGAATTCGCTCAAATTGTAAGATTTTAGTAGAATTTTCCAGATTTTTTCATATTTCAAAAGGAGGTTACTGGCATTGTCATCGGTGTTTTCAGTGCATTTACATATAGCTTAAACTCAACAAGATGTCCAAACCAGGACTAATGCAGGCTGTTTTCCCAAAGTTTACCTCCCGAATTGATTACTTATATTGACAGGAAATGTTTCAGTATGTGTTAGTCATTCTCATTCTCATACCATAAATTTCACTTGCAATTCAAAGTTTATCAGTGATAGAGAAAAATTGGGTAACAATTTAATAGAGTATTATCAGATTTAAATACTAAAAACAATCAAAATCTCTTTCTGACATTATATTTTGCATGACCTGGGTTCGATTCCCGGTCATAGCAGATTTTTTTTACGTTTATAAATTATTCCCAACTTTACAGCTTATGCCTGTCCGCATAAGATCTTTGGGTCGCTTTATTCCATCAATTTCTTGCTTGGTAATCTCATCATTTGCGAGGAAAGAGTTTTCTTCGATGTATCTCTTCGAAGACATCCTTTGGGGCAGTTTGATACTAGCTTGGCTAATTCCGTCCCAACCAAGAAAGCATCCGCGTTCAGAAACGAGAATATTGATCTGCTACTATAGTTTAGTGGTAGAATATCCGCCCGGCAAGTGGAAGACCCAGGTTTGATTCCCGGCCAAAACAGACTTTTTTCGTTTCAAAATTATTCCTAAATTTTAGACGACAGAATTTCGTAGTCGAGGGCTACGGCATTGTTGCTGATCTAGCAAAATTACGTCTAGGTATCTCTAAAAGCAATGGCATGAACTTTGATATTGTATTTTAAATCAATTGTGAGAACTCTTCTTATATATTTTGAATGCATTTTAATCCAAAGGATGATTTTGTTTCATTGCAACCGCTCTATGAAATGTTGAAAAATCGGAAAAAATCTAATATAAACTTAAAATGTGAGGGAGGAGAATGGAAAAGAGAAAAGGAGGAAGAATGGGAAGTTCCTTAAATTTAATATTTAATCCACGCATACCCGTCATATTGACGGGCTTATGTACTATTTAAAATAAACGAATTTAATAATTTCTTACTGTTTATACTCTAATATGTCTGTATCAACTGTCCATTGCTGAAGGGTAGTCGAGCGGAAAAGAAAATAACCCATTTGTTTACTCGTCTATGCTTAAGCCGAGTTCGATAATAATCGTCTCCATGGCAACAATCCGATAAAATGCGATTTAAAAAGCAAAACCTCTTATGTTTTTATAGAAATTCAAGGAAATACAATCATTTATCAAAATTCTGTGATAAGAATGAGAATTTAAATTTTTTCCCCTTACAACAGTACAAACCTCGCTCCGACATCACAATTTAAAAATATTTTAAAGTAGTAAAGAAAACATCTCTGCACGATGGATTTGAGATTCCCTATGTAAAAAATAGGAAAAACGTTCCTGGAATCGAACCAGGGACTTCAATCTTCGGCAAATAAAATATAGCCCAGAGGTGGGCCCTGACAGCACGAGCCTCATGAAAATCGGTTCATTTGTGCCAAAGTTGTTAGCAGGGGGCGCACACACACACACACATGTACAAACAAACAGGACCATTTTACAAAGCTACGTTTCCTTTGGAAACCAGCCTAAAAAAACAGTGCATAAATTTGGACAACATATTGAGTGATAAAGATTCACACGGCATCGACAGTACAGACCTTTTCTTAGAACTGCGTGTGCTTCGACATTTGATCCCCCAAGGAACGAAAAGTGCATTTGAAATCCTTAAGTTTCTCATGCCATTAAATGGTTCCTTCCCAAATAGAGGGATAGCGTATAGGATTTTTTAAACAATTCCGGTCAGAGTGCCATCAACGGAGTGAAGTTTTTCGACACTAAAAATAATTTTTAAAACTATCTTAGGACAGCAACGTCCCAAGAGAGATTGAGTGGATTGGCTATGCTGTCTATCGAGAGAGAAATAGTCTCAGATTTGGATTATGTTCTGATGGCAGAGTTTGCTGCTGGAAAGTAGAGGAAGTTGAATTTCTGAATGTAGGCAGAGCAATAAACAGTGATTTTACTATTAAGCTGACCTCACGTACTGTATGTTGCCATTCAATTGAGATTTCTGTATGTTTATATTCATATCCAAATTGCAGGTATACATGCAGTTTTAAAGAGCCATTTGCGACAGGATAATCAGGCGTAAATGGTCAAATTATTGTTTGTTTTCCTAACGAAGGACTTGTTTTTGTTCTGGAATTCCAGAAGCGATTTCCCATTTTAAAAACAGAATTAGAAATGTATGTATATTTAAATTATACAATTAATATACATATTTAAAAATATCCAATATTTTTTACAAATAGTTATTTGTGCGCGAATTATACCTTGATGATTTTAGATTATTACAGAATTGAACGGACTCAGCATGGCATTACAGGGCCGCTGATTAACCGTGCTTACAAATGCAAATAAAGCATCTGCAATGAAATTGTAACTCGTATTTTGGATTCAACATGTGAAACACAATAAATTTGACGGTTTTGAAACTCTGCGTGAATAATAACGAAGATTATTGGCTCGCTTCAAATGGGAGACTTCTCAATTAAAAATACGAGCAGTTGATACACGTCGCTAGTGATTAAATTCTAAAACAAAATTTACCTATGTGCTATTCTTCTCTCAAGATTCTGGGCCGGTTTAATTGATGAGTATCCTGAGAATGCTAAGTGAACTGAAAAACTCCTGCTGTTTCTGCTTATCTATGAGAGTGAATTTTCACCATATTGTGTGACAAAAAGCAAATACAGTAGAGTCCCGATTATCCGATATTGACGGAACCGCACCAACCTCGGATAATAAAAAACCCGGATAATACGGGACGTTGCCCATATCGAAAATATACGTACTGACTTTCGTGCGATATATCAGTAACGAAAGCGGTCTCCTATTTTCCCGAAATCTACATTCAATATGTAGTAGTAATATGTGTGGCCGCTTTCATACAATTGTATCAAATAAGATGTTTTTCAATCGCATATTTTCAAAATGAAACTTTGCTACTTTTTTCTCATGCGCCTAGGATGATATGGAACCTCGGATAATCTGGACTATATTGTACAGAAATAAACTGTATGCTGAGGCAGATCTCAAACTGCAACTATCTCCCATTACACCAAACCTCAAATTATTATTATTAATATCCATTGTTGCAGATAGGCAAATGGCCAGGTGGTAAAAGGTGTGCTCATCAAACGAGCGCATTCTTCTCATTAAGAAATTAGCATATAGATATGTATTATTTTTCTTGTCGTTTTCTTTATGTCTACGCCTGCATTTATATCTGTAGGTACATATCCGTAAATTAATGTATTATCTGACATTTTTTCTAAAATTTTTAATGTTGAAATATGATAAATAAGGAATATTTTATTTCTTGAAAATAATTTCTCAAATGTATTATATAATATTTTAAATATAAATAACTTATAATATTATTTATATTTAAATATTTACATGAACTATTTTCCAAAAATTTGGAGTTCTGCGGAAGATTTCAATTTAAAAAAGAGTTCCGCAGCTGAAAAAGTTTGAAAAATACTGACTGAAGGTATTATACGCACGTGTGATGACGTCTTAGTTTCTTAAGGCAAGAAGCTTCGGCTTCATCCATCACGGATCCTTACGACTACGAGCGGGTTTAATATGGACTAAGATTGTTAGCGGACGACGCGTAAAACATTCATCCAAGCATCATGGACGCTGTTGTTACTAGAAAAATTGATGGACGTCGTTTTTTGTACGACTTAAGTTTGATTCACACTTAACGACACGGCAAAGACACGGGACGACAACGAATCGACGGCTTCGGATTGTTAGCGAGGAAGCCAATGCACCCGTCCACACTAGGACGGCAACGACACGGCAACGACACGGCAACGACACGGCAACGACACGGCTACGACACGGCTACGACACGACGCGCCACAGACACGACAGCGGCAATGCTCAAAAAGAATCCTCGGCCATGTCGTGTCGTGTCTTTGGCGTGTCGTTGCCGTCCTAGTGTGGACGGGTGCATTGGTTTTCTCGCTGACAGACGAACAGAGACTGGGGTAATTGTCGTGTCGTTGCCGTTCCGTGTCTTTGCCGTGTCGTTATGCGTGAATACCCTACCTTCCTGTAGCCGTGTCTTTGCCGTGTCGTTAAGTGTGAATCAACCTTTAAGCTTTAAAACCTGGAAGATCCACTTTACCGAAGATGTAAACGTTTAGGTTTACCAGTTGAGGCAGAGTTTACTCGAAGTCTGCGTTTGATATTCTTTGGTCACCAATATCATCGTCCAGATGTTGGTATCTACTTCGGGTGTTTCGTGACTAGCTAATCCAGAATATTTCCTTTGCCATTGCAATCGAATCGTGTTGGATCCTTATTGACTTTTTCTAGAGAGTTGAGAGGAAATTCATAACAAGCTTTTCTATCTTATAATGTTAATATTAATCCTTTCTCAAACTTTTACTTCTCCAACGCCCAATTCACACGTACATTCGTTGGACAGCTACCAAAGTATATAAACAAAATAACACTTAAATATTTCAATTTTATATTAGGTTGTTTGTAATCTGTCCTTAATAGTTTCTTAGCTTCTTGAGAAGGGATTAAGGAGTTCTTCAGATAACCCCTTCGCAGTTATATAAGTAAAGGAATATATAATATATATTCATGTTTTTATTTGAAATTTATTGATTGCTTTTCTCACGTTAATGCTTTAAAAACAAAATTCGGAATAATATTTCCAGTAGATCTCTCTAGGTTGAATAAAATGTATAAACAAGATTTGAGTTTACCAGGCTTTCCTCCATCTAACGGCAATATAAATAGCCATAATACAGTCAGACTTTAACGTATAATTATTTTTTAAAATTTATTCTACTCTCGTGATAAGTTACAACATTTAAACCTCTACCGAAGGCAACTCAGCTACCGTTTGCCTAGGGTCCTGAAGCGATGATAATCTTAAAGCATAATTAATGAAAATATATTTTTTTAAACAAATCCATTGCTTATTATTTGCCGTTATCCGTATTTGTCACGCACTCTGCGCAGAATATCTACGTATTTGACATTTCGGTAAGCTTCTCCGCGGACGGTTTTAGAATTCGGCGTAATCCTCTCGTTCCATCAGAGTGACTCACTATTTTCTTATCTCCCTCTTCCTTCCTCGCGTCACGCGTCTGGCGCGACAACGTGATCTGGCAACAAACTGCCCTTCGAAAGAGGATCCTTCTTGTGTGGTATCACATCATGGCATATTATTTATTCTAAGTTGACGAAGGTTTGGACTAAAAATAACGAGCAAGTTTGCGTCACTAGGACATGTGAATAATTTTTCCTGATTCTATTTTATGTACAACTTGTTTTCCAAGCCGCGTCAATTGATTTTATCATTAAAAGGATTCAACGAACTTACAAAAAACTTCAAATATTTAACAGAAATAATCTAGAAGATGCTGCTTAATCGTAGTCTATGCAGCCAAAATTTACTTTTCTTTGGCTAAATTCGGTTATTATTCTCACAAATACTAACTAAACATAGAAAAGCTGTACACGTTTTGGAGGTCGAAAGAGGTTAGGAATATGTAGAACCCAATTCATCGCACGGTATCGGATAAGTCTGCGGAGAGATCAGTGGCGATGATGACGATGGTGGTAACACGAGATCCTAATAGGAGAGCCAAATTTGTGAGAGAGAATTGTTAGGAAGACTTCGGTGAATCGGCCTCCCCTGCCACCGACCACATTGGTGAGTTGCAGGGAAACATGTAGATGTAGATGATAATGATGCAGAGTACGTTTGTGAATAGCCGACCTCTATT
Organism: Tanypteryx hageni; assembly: GCA_028673005.1. Lineage (NCBI taxonomy): Eukaryota > Metazoa > Arthropoda > Insecta > Odonata > Petaluridae > Tanypteryx > Tanypteryx hageni. Next base: position 16,619,036 of record CM054115.1, on the reverse strand, counting down.
AATCTACGCCCATCGATTTTCCAAAGACAATGACTGCAACTGGTTAACAGAAAATGGAGGTGAAAGTTATGGCCCGCGAGTTTACGAAGGAACTCAATGCGGGAAATTCAATGGAGGAGCAATTATTTAGATTTGATATCCAATGCTGTTATATCAAGGAATCTCTTAATATGAACCTTAATCTGAACTCTCATTCAACCACCCACGATAAATGGTTTCTTGTCCACCGCTGGTCAACATATAGGGATGAATAGACGATAAATGCAGTATCATTGTGGATGGGGATAATATTTATACTACGAATACTGTTCTAAACTCGCTAATATCTTCATTATAAAGTTCCATCTGGCTAATATTATTTCTGTTATTGAACTTTCTAAAGAAATATTCATAGGAAAACTCAGAAATTGCAACTGTAACTAAATAAACTACAGACTCAGATAGACCGTTCTTCGCCGAGAGTAATTATAATTAATATCTTATAAAGTCCCGTTGGCAGGTACCTATGGTTTTGAATTAATAATAAATATCGATAAACATCGAATTCGTAATAATTTCAAAGTCAACGAAAATGAATTGTCGTCAATAATAAGTGTCGATTTTTCACTACTAAATTTTCTATGAAATTATTCTTCAGGATTTTTAAATTTGCTTTATCACACTCAAATTTAATACATTTTAGCGCCAAACGTTCAAAACAAAAGAGAATTCGACATTTGTCATACCGGGCATCCACACTTCATTCGCTATTCCATACCATTTCTAAAATTCCTTATGTTTTAAGGATCCATACTGAGCTGACACGGGTACGAGACAAAACAATATGATCGGTTTATTGCACTCTTTCTTTTATCTAGACCACATCTGATAACCCCTAAGCGCCATTGGTCGCTTATCCGATATGATCAGCCTCCATACTCAATTTACTCAAAAGTCTTATGGCTTCTGCCGACAACCTCCAAGATGCGAAAAGAAATATTTTCACAAACTGAATTAATACTGATCGCCAAATATCCCTATAGCAGGTCTCGAAAGTATAACTAAATCCTACTTCCCGCTTCTCAAAATCCACTCGCCGATGACTCATTTCGTGGTTGGTTAGGTTAAAAATCTACTACTACGATTATATATCTGACGCCCTGCTCTATAGTATTTTATAAAACAGTCATTTTTTTATTTTTGGTAGCCATACCCACAATCGACTCCCCGAGTGAGAGAGTCCCAAGCTTATTTTTCCTGCAATGCAATGTTCGCACTCGGGACTTTTTTGCACACTCATCATTGCTTGTCGCCCAACAAAATAAGATTTTTTCTTCATATATGTATTTCGTTGCGCATTATATTAACGTCGCATTAACTTTGTTATTGAATGGTAACGATTTATTGAATAAGAGGAGCGATTTAACGAGTAAAATTTACTTATGGTTTATTCCGAAAAAATAGTAGGTAGTTCCGGGTTGGTGGGCGAAACCAACAACAACACATTCGCCAAACTTTATAGAGCAACAAAAATCCCGCATTCGAGAAGTCTTATTTTATTGTATAAAATTTTAATCAAATTTAATTGAAAGATTCCAATTTTGTAATTATTATTAGCTAAAATCGATAATACTCGTATCTGTTAAAATAAACGTTAATATTCGTCCTCGATTTTTGGAAAAAATAGACTATGTTAGTGTTCGCTTATTAAGAAACATAAACGTCCAAAATAAAATGCATTAAAATAAACGACACTAATCGTTTCTCCCCCCCCCCTTATCCCTCCACCCTCTCCCTCCCCCTCCCTATCCATCTCCCTCTCACTCTCTCTCCCTCCCTCTCTCTTTCTCCTGCTCCCCTATTTATAAGACGTCCTCCGCTTATCTCATTTCTCTCTCGCGCATGATAATGCAAAAAACGACTCTCCAACTTCCGGCAGCTTAACCAAGCGTCACACAGCGTTAGTGGACTGACAGTCGCGGATTCAGATGGCTTCATCTTCGCGGAGCGAGGTAAATATTGACGGATTTTTTAGTTCTGGTGAAGTTTAACTATAATTTGGCTGTAATTTAAAGTTCAGTTAACGTTGAAACAAGAGCGTATAAGTGCATGTATAACATGTGCGTGTATATGTATTGTGTTTGATTGAAAAGAGAGAACTAGAAGGATTTTTAATAAATTTAACTCGGGGCATGGTTTCTATAGATTCGGAATGTACAATTTCATTGTTCTCCGAGGCTTAATTTGTAGCGAAGGACTGCTCAGAACCTAGTGATTTATCGCTACCGAACGTTTGTTTTTGCCAAATCAAGCTACCACGCTAGTGTAATCACTTCATTAATTTTCTGCTTTGTCAAGTGTAATGAGTTTAATATTTAATGCATATTAGTTCATGTAATGCACAGGGAAATAACTAGGGGAGGACCTGGCGGGGGATCTGCCCCCAATATAAGTTCTCAGCCTCCTCTTAGCACCCCAGCTGGATACTGTATTTTTAAATACGAACTAATAAATTATTTTATGCTTTTGTTCTTCATAAAATTACTTTTCATTTGTGTGTCAATGCAGTTATATTAATTTTGGAAAAACCAATCACTGAGAACATATTTTTATCCTGGAAAACGATTTAAGAAACAAACGGGGAGAGGAAGGGTCTTTTTTCAAGCGAATAGAATTTCGCGACGCTTTCTATTGGATTCGAAAACCGCGATTGATCCATTCAGTGTCTATTTATAATGTTGTCATTGAGAAAGTTATAGGGCAAGATGTTATATTCGCATTATTTAAAAAATATAATGAAATAACATTTTCTTTTATCGTCGTTCTTTCATTTCTTCTTTCTTTTGCAGGAAAATATATCGACTAAACTAACTTTGAAGACCACCTTATACTTGTCAATCGAGAAGACTCTGGCATAGTTGCGGCCGAAGTTGCCCAAGAATCTCAGGAGGCACCATCTTGGACGGAGATCAATCGGGCGTGAGTAGTAGATGAGATCTATTCAGTTTCTGATATTGGTCTGAAATTATGCGCCTTCCAAATAGACCCAGGATCCGTTATAGGGATATTGATGGGAATTTGGCCGGCTTCGGTAGAGGCATGTATAGTGTGTCTGGTTCTGGATGATGGTAATCAGACGTTACGCCAACAGGACGTTATGCCAACGGATGATATGCCGTCCACGGACATTTCGTGCACGCTTTCTATTAAATTTGCTAATGTTTCATTTTTGTGACTGGGGGCGGGGTAGAAGAAATTCTCGTGTAATATACGAATTGTTGGAGTCTATGGAATGAGAATTTTACATAGATTAATAATATAAATAAATAAGTAAAGATCGGGACTACGGCGAAATTGATGTTAAATAGAATTAACTCCTGACCGTAAAATTCAAAATTAGAGACACACAATGAAAAAGGGAGAGGAAAGGAAGAAAACGCAAAAGACAATAAAAATTATAAACTTACAGGTTTAGGGGTTGTTACTCCACGCCAGGGACCTGATGTCACTCACACATTCACTCACTCAATCGCACAAGCACTAATCCTAAAGGTGGAAAAGGAAACGGGACCGGGTTTGCGAGAAATTACTCTGCGCCAGGGACCCAAAAATATCACACCGTTGCTAGAAGGTTTGTGAGTCAGTACAACCGCGACAGGGACATACTAAGCAACCACAAACACACGCACACGTACACGCCAAGAGGTAAAGGAAAAAAGGGGAAAGGAACGGGGAAATAATACATTTGAATTTTACGGTCAGGAGTTAATTCTATTTAACAATAATATAAATGAATAATAAACGAAGACTAAGGGGGAGGTTGGGGGAGGAAAGGGTGGAGTGGAAGCGACAGTCTGCGCACGTTCTTTTAAACAGACCTGTAGAGGCCCGTGTTATTTGTTTTGTAAAATTACAAATTTATTTTGAATGTTTTTAGCAAAATATCAAATTTGAATCTATATTTAATTTGCTCATACCAGGGGCGATATTGGTCACTTATCTCGAGAGTACCTTTAGCTTCAATGAAAATATTAGCGAGTGAAATGAGCATGAAAAAGTCAAAACTGTAATCCCCAAGAGGCAAAGCCCGGGCAATTAGCTAGTTTGTATATAAAAGCGCCTTTATCATTGAATCACTGGAGGCGGGTTAACAAATAAAAGAAGCGACTGTAGTTTCTATGCATTTGTAGAAAGTCGCTCACGCTGTTCTCAGAAAAGGAGACTAATTACATACCTGACTTCTCAACTCAATCCACCCCGACCCGCAAAAATAAGCAATAATAGCAATTTAATTTTATTTACTTAATTTATGTTGCATTTTCGTGGTAAAAATAGTAAAATAAAATTCTGGGGTTTTAACAGAATAGCACTAAAAATTGCTATTCGTTGCTATGGATAACAAAAACTTGATGCGCGATTAAAATTACCGCTGGGAGTGCTGAGATAGCTGTCAATATTTACAAGAAATTTTGTTTACAAAATATGACGCTTGATCAGTGTTTTTCAACCTGTTTTCCGCGGAACACTGGTGTTCCGCTGGTATTTCCTAAGCGTTCCGCGAAATATTTCATCGAAAACAATTTTTCTATAAATTTATATTTCTTAATGAATTTTAAAATAAGAAATATTTTAATTTTGCTCTCACACGGTGAGTCCATCTATCGGAGAAGCAGAAAGTATCAGGTTACAACTTCTAATATTCTGCATTACGCATGCGCGTTCCCACAGCCATGGTAATATATATATATATATATATATATATATATATATATATATATATATATATATATATATATAAACTTAAGGAAAAGGAAAGGCAGTAATGAGAGTGGCAACAAGGTGTTGAAGGAAGCCCAGTGGACACTTACCAAGTTGAGGACCAAGTTGGTAAGCTGCTGGAGGCGTCGAAGATATATATATATATATATATATATATATATATATATATATATATATATATGTATGTGTGTGTGTGTGTGTGTATACTAGTAGTTGGTGCTTGCATAAGCATAAGCATTTCATCTCACCTTGAAAAAACATTCATTTTTCAGACAGACATTTCATCATTACAAATATTTTTTTAATTCTAAATATTTCACCTCCGGAGCGATTTCCGTTCTTCCCACATGTAAAAATAATAGTTTAAAACAATCCCCAAATGTTGCAATTTTAAAATTTTTACATTTTCTTCGTTTTAAGGTACTAATGCTACACATTTTAGCCAAATTTTAAAGTTGTAGCACTTCTAGAAATAAAATAATATTTTTCTAATTGTTTAAATTTAAATAATTTTTAACGGTCGCCGCAATTCATATATGGTAAAATTGAAATGTTTATTTGTGCAAATTTACTATGTAAACACTTTGAAAATTTCAGCTTCCTAGCTCATTCCGTAGTACCTAAACAGTTATCTATTTGTTTAAACTTTTAGAATCATTAACTGCCAAACAAATTAAAATATCAAACTTTTTATAATCCCTATTTGGTTTTTTACAAATTCTACTTGTAAAAAAAATTTCAACTCCCTGGCACATTCGGAAATACATAAACCTTGAACATTTTTTAAAACAATTGCGTATTTCTAGCGGCCGCATTGTTGCACTTTTTCAAGATTTTCGGTTTTTCTAGTCGGTTTTGCACAAAATTCTACCTAAGAAAAAAATTTTGAATCTCCAGCTCATCTGGAGGTGCCTAAACTTTAGTATCCTCCTATGTTATATATCATTACTAGTAGTTGGTGCTTGCATACTGCAAGCATTACATCTCACCTTGAAAAAACATTAATTTTTCAGAGAGATATTTCATCATGAGAAATATTTCTTTAATTCTAAAGATTTTTCCTCTGGACCGGATTCGTTTTTTCATTATGGAGCAATAATGGAGTTAAACAATCATTAATTTTTACAATCTTAGGAATATATTTCTTTTCCCACATTGGGTTAATAATGCCACACATTTCTGCCAAATTTTAAATTTATAGTACAATTAGAAGTGAAATAACATTTATCTAATTGTTTAAAATTAAATAATTTTTAACGGCCAAAATAACGATCTTATGGATAATTTGAAATGTTTATTCGTTTACACAGTCTAACTTATAAATGATTTAAAAATTTCAGCTTCCTAACTAGCGGCGTAGAGTCTAAGCATCTATCAAATTGTTTAAAATTTAAGAATTTTTAACTTCCAAACAAATAAAAATATCAAAATTTCTTTAATCCCTATTTCGTTATTTTACAAATCCTACCTCCAAAAAATTTCAGCTTCGTAGCAGATTTGTAAATACATAATAAACCTTGAAAATTTGTTTAAACAATTGCGAATTTTTAGCGGCCGCATTGTTGCACTTTTTTACGATTTTCGTTTTTTCTATTCAGTTTTGCACAAAATCCTACCTAAGAAAAACATTTCGAATCTCCAGCTCATCTGGAAGTGCCTAAACATTACTATCCTCCTATATATCATTATATATAGACGTTCCTTACAGAGGAGGATATAACATACAAGTAGTTGGTGCTTGCATTCTGCAAGCATTTCATCTGACCCTGATAAACATTAATATTTCAGAGAGATGTAGCATTATTAGAAAAAAAAATTTAATTCAAAATATTTCACCTCTGCACCCAATTTCTATTTTTCCTAATGAACAATATTTGATTAAAACAATGCCTTAAATTTGCAATTTTAAGAATATTACAATTTATCCAATGTAAGGTGCTAATTCCACACATTTTTCTCAAATTTGAAGTTGTAGCACATCTAGCAGTAAAATAATATTTATTTAATTGTTTAAATTTCAATAGTTTAATGCGGCCGCAATAACACTTTGTTGGAGATTTTCAAATGTTTGTTAGTTTAAATGCACTGAGCTCTACTTAACTTTTAAAATTTCAGCTTCCTAGCTTGCCCCAAAATACCTAAACATTTATCTATTAGTTTAAACTTTAAGAATTTTTAACAGCCAAAGAAATTAAAATATCAAAATTTTTATAATTTTTTATGCCGTTTTTCACACCGGTAAAATAATTTCAGCTTCGTAGCACATTCGATAATATATGAAACCTCAAAAAAATTTTGAATCTCTAGCTCATCTTGAAGTGCCTAAACATTAGTATCCTCCTATATGTTATATGTTATCTCCTCCTCCTCCTCTGTAAGAAACGTCTATATATAATGATGATAAGATACTAATGTTTAGGCACTTCCAGATGTGCTGGAGATTCAAAATTTTTTTAGATAGGATTTTGTGCAAAACCGAATAGAAAAAACGAAAATCATGAAAAAGTGCAACAATGCGGACGCTAAAAATTCGCAATTGTTTAAACAAATTTTCAAGGTTTATATATTTCCAAATGTGCCACGGAGTTGAATTTTTTTAATAAGTAGAATTCTTAAAAAAACGAAATAGGGATTATACAAATTTTGATATTTTAATTTGTTTGGCAGTTAAAAATTCTTAAAGTTTAAACAAATTGATAACTATTGAGTCATTACGGGATCAGCTAGGAAGCTAAAATTTTCAAGTTATGTACAGAGTAGTGCATTTGCACAATAAAATATTTGAATCTTTCCATAAACATATTGCGGCGGCCGTTAAAAATGTTTAAAATTTAAACAATTGGAAAAATATTATTTCACTTCTAGAAGTACTACAACTTTAAAATTTGGCATAAATGTGTAACATTAGTACCCCATAATGGAGAAAGTATAAAATTATTAAAATTGCAAAGTTTTGGGATTTTTTAAGTTTATTATTTTTACATAAGGGAAAAACGAAAATCGCTCCGGAGGTGAAATATTTAAAAATTAAACAAATATTTGTAATGATGAAATATGAAAATTAATGTTTTTTTATGTTGAGATGATATGCTTGCAGAATGCAAGCACCAACTACTTGTATGTTATATCCTCCTCTGTAAGAGTCGTCGATATATAATGATAACAGGAAGATACTAATGTTTAGGCACTACCAGATAAGCTGGAGATTCGAAATTTTTTTCATAGGTAGAATTTTCTGCAAAACCCACTAGAAAAAGCGAAAATCTTTAAAAAGTGCAACAATGCGGACGCTAAAAATTCGCAATTGTTTAAACAAAATTTCAAGGTTTATGTATTTCCAAATGTGCTACGGAGCTGAAATTATTTTTAGATGTAGGATTTTGTAAAAAACCAAATAGGGATTATAGAAATTTTGATATTTTAATTTGTTTGTCCGTAAAAATTCTTAAATTTTAAACAAATAGATAGATGCTTAGAAACTACGCTGCAAGTTAGGAGGCTGAAATTTTTAAATTTTTTAGAGGTTCATCTATGTAAACGAATAAACATTTCAATTATCCATAAAATCTTTACTTTAGCCGATAAAAATTATTTAAATTTATAGAATTAGATAAAAAAATTTGCTCTTCTAACTGTACTATAAATTTAAAATCTGGCAGAAATGTGCGGCATTATTAACTCAATGTGAAAAAAGTATAATATTTCGAAAATTGCCAAAATTAATGATTGTTTTACTTCATTATTGTTCCATAATGAAAAAACGAAAACCGGTCCAGAGGAGAAATTTTTGGATTTAAAAATATTCCTCATGATGAAATATCTCTCTGAAAAATTAATGTTTTTTCAAAGTGAGATGAAATGCTTGCAGTATGCAAGCACCTTCTACTAGTAATGATATATGTATGTTATATCCTCCTCTGTAAGGAACGTCTATATATAATGATATATACGCTCTCAGTCTTTCCTACGATTTCCTAAACAGCGCGATCGACGATTTTGTCCCTAGCCGTAAGGTTTCTCGAAAGAGGCCTCTATTTATGTTTGCCGAGACAGCCCTTAGTTTCCAAAACAAACTCGCTGCTTGGAGACTCATGAAAGCCCACCCCAATATCCACACCCGGGCTTCATTCTCGAATCTCTGGCGCCGCAGCAGACAACTCCTCATGTGTGACCACTTGAACTTCATTGCTTTGATCTCCGCCGACATGCGCGTCAACAGCAAGATGTTCTGGACCCTAATGAACCACAGAAGAAAGACGACCAGGATTCCTAATTCTGTTAACTCAAATGGTGCAGTGAGCTTTAACAGAGACAGACCTTCACTATTCGATTCCTACTTCTCCTCTAACTTTTCCCTTCCTTCCCTCCCCACCTTCCTCCCTCCATTGAAGCCCATCTGCTCCCTTTCTCTATCGGCCATCTTGACCTCTCCAAGTGAGGTGCGCAAACTTCTCTCCGCCCTCTAACAAAGCCACCGGTCACGATGACATTGGCCCCCTTTTCCTTCGGCGTACAGTGGATACCATAACGATTTCGAACGCCATTCTTTTTAACAGGTACTACTCCACCGGCTATTTTCCTCCGCAGTGGAAACATGCGAATGTAACACACATTCTGAAAAAGGGTAACAAGGCTTGCGTCAAAAATTACCGACTTATCTCTATTCTCCTTTCTCTTTCCGCCATCTTCGAACGAATCGCTCACAACCGTCTGCTATATTTCACCCTTCCATTCGTTTCATCACATCAGCATGGCTTTCTTCCGGGTAGTTCCTGTCTCACGAATCTTTTCATGGCACTGTCTAATCAATGCGACGTCCTGTTATTTACTGACGACTGCAAGGTCTTTAAGAGAGTTGATAGCGCCGCGGACAGTCAGTCTATACAAGGCGGTCTTAGTTCTATTCTATCTCGTTGCAAAATGAAAGTTAACCCTAAGAAATCATCCGCCTTAACCGTCCTCCTTCGCACCAAACCCATTCCTACATTTTACTTCCTCTCCAATCAATCCATACCTGCAGTGTCATCCCAATGTGACCTTGGAGTGGTCTTCGATCCAAAACTCACTTTTTCTGCACTACATCCAAAGACATGTCCCTCGTCGGGCTGCTGTACAGATTCACTGAGTTGACGGACACAATGTATTGCATCTACCTAAACTCCATCTTTCTGTATCACAGCGTTCAATGTTCCACCGTATTCCACACACCTACAACTCCTTAAGAGTCCTTTATCCTTCCCTTGATATATTCTCATCCCCCATGTCATTCCGCTCCTTAATTGTCAAATCCTAATATTTCCTCTCTCTCTCCCTCTTTATTTCTCACCCACGGCTGGGACTAGTTGCTCTCTTAACCACTGTTTTTTTCTCCTTCCAATAATAAGCATGTTGTTTTAATTGTTAATATTATACGCATTCACTCCTTTTCCTGTTTGTTGTTGTTTTATATCGATTTCTCTGTCTAGTCATTTATTTTTTGTTTATAGATTAAATGTAATTTGCCTAATAGCGGCTGTTTTTGGATTTTATTTAAATATATAAATGTGTGTGCACGCGTGTGTGCTTATGTGTGCTTGTGTTTGCTTGTGTGTGTGTGTGCGTGTGTGTTCCGCCAATTTTTTTCTTCATTCCAAAGTGTTCCGCCACTTAAAAAAGGTTGATAAACACTGCGCTAGATTGTATAGGAATGGTTTTTATCGCAGTCAGCGTATGTATCATTATCAATAATTACATAATTTGATCGTAGCAACGGAGACTAAGGTAGCGACGTACTTAACATAAATTCAGAAGGTTATTCAACATATCTCTTAAATATTCCGTTATATGAAAAAATGTTTCAAACAAAAGTTGTAGAGAATTGTTCTGTCTACAACTTTAATAATAGTAAACATTTCCATTATTAGAGTCCCAAAGGAGGCAATTGAAACAAACGGAAATAAATGTAGAGTAATCCATCATTTCTGGTAGACCAATTTTATCCTAAATCTAATCATCTTGATTTTTTAAGCAAACTTAGGTAATTATAAAGTTTTATGTTGATTTGATTAGTGGTTTTTATGCGTTCTTTGCACGAAGTGAATGCATATAGGGGAGGTCGTTTCCATCCATCCGTCCGTCCATGCGTCCGTCCGTCCATCCATCCATCCGTCCATCCATCTATCCGTCCGTCCGTCCGTTTGCATGTCAAAACTCGGAAACCGCTGGACGAAGTTTGACGAAATTTGGTATTTGGGAGTTTTAATATAATTTGTCGATCAATTTCAATTTTGGTTATAATCGGACGTTAATTAAGACCACTTAACACGAAGACCTGCATGTAGTTTACAATGTTCCTCTGTTTCAACTCGGGAACCGCAGGACGTATTTTGATGAAATTTGATATTGGAGAGTTTTAATATAATTTGTAGATATTCCAATTTTGGTTAAAATCGGAAGACAATTACGACCACTTTACATGAAGACGTGCATGTAGTTTAAAACGTGCGTTTCAACCCGGGGACCGCAGGACGTTTTCTTTTTATAAAATTTGGTATTGGGCTGTTTTACTAAAATTTGTTGGTCTCAAAGAACGCATTTGGAAACTGTGTAATCCGACATGGAGTACAACTTTCCATACTTGACTTAGAGCGCGCACAAAATTTTTATTTCACACATACACACGGACAGAATGACATCATCGATAAAATGGCGAAGACGTACTCAGAGAACCTTAAAACGTGTATATTCGTTGAAATCTCGAATTAGATTTTTTCACAAATACAACACTTTTTCCTAAACCACGTATGGAGAAAGTAAAAAGATTAAATATGAGCTGAAGAAAAAAGTCGATTGAAATTAAAGATAAACAAATAGGATGAACACAAGTTGATGGGTCACACTCATGCACGCACTCAATCATTCCAACACAACTTAATACTCAAGATGGAAGAAATCTGATTTACGGTACCATACGGTTTAGAGGTAGTCTTTTACCATAACCTTTCACCGTAGTCTCCACCATTATTTTTCATTATATATTTCGTATGTTGAATAGCTTCCACCTCCATCTTTCCTCCCCCTATTCACTCCACCTTAGTCTACGTTTATTATTCCTGCATATTGTTAATCTATTTAAAATTCTCATTCCATTTACACCAATAATTCGTATATTTCATGAAGATTTCTTCTTCCCCGCCCCAGTAAAGAAATGAAATACTAAAATGTTCTTGAATTGTCCATGGACGGCATATCGTTAGGGTATGGATTTTTCGGGGTTTGCCCGATTTTCACCAGATTTTTACCCTCCGATTGCCTTTTTTTAAATTTCGGGCAAAACTCGAAAAACCAGAAATTATTAGTTTTCTTTAAAGAATTTTTTTAGATTTTGTCACAGAATTACTATTCTGGCGCTTGTAGGCACCTCAGCACTTGAGTGCACCCGAGATGTTCGTGATCAGTCTGTTTATTCTTTTTCTAAAAACAATTTATTCTTAAACTTACTTTGTAACACAATCTTAACCTCCTTGGTTTTCTCGCGCCTCGAATAGTCAAGGACGAGCCTTAGCTAGTCGCTGTTAGATCTTTGATAAGACAAGGAAAAAGAGTCCAAGTGTCTGTTAGCTGAAAACCCTACGAAAGAAAAATTATTTCACTAATATCTGTATTATTTCAAAAGAAGTTGAACGGGAAGCAAGATATCTGTGCAGCCTGCGAGGTGTTCCTCTCCACCTGAAGGCGTTTAACACAAGATATCACATTCTTAACCCTACTTGAGGCATAGTAAAATGATTTGATTTTGATAAAACTTTTAAATTCTTACACAAGATTTTTATTTAAAAATCATTTTATCCGAATTACAAAATAATAAAACCCGAAAATTACCCGAGATTGGACTTTTTTCAACTTCGAAAAATCTGTAACTTGTTTATATCCGATTTTATCCCGAATGAAAAGTAAAATAATAAATCTCGATATTTACCCTCCGAATGAAATTTTTTTAGACCTGAAAAATGCACACCCTACATATCAGCCGTTGGCATAAAGTCCGTCGGCGTAATTTCCGCTTCACTCAATAATAGGGTCGCGGGTTAGAATCCTGCCCAGAGTATCGCTGTATGTGCTCGTCTTTGCTGTGGAGCAACTTAAAGGAAGAGAATAAATTCCTAACACACTTTCTTTGCACCCTCGACTCTCTCACTCTCTTATTCTCCATTTCAAATGTCTATTTTCACCATTGTGACGTATCTGGTGGAGAAGGAGCAAACATAACAACACTATAAATTGATGGAATGATGTGATCTAAAGATCCTATGCAGATAGGCATAAGCTGTAAATTTTGGAATAATATTTTTTCCTGTTTCAAAATTATTCCCAAATAACAACACTATATAAAAAACCATTAAAATTTTTTACTACAAAAATGACCTGAAAACAGAAAATAGCCGTTTAGACTCTTCCGAGAGGTCATGTTTGTCATTACCAAACGGATATTTTTCGGGAAACGCCGAATAAAATTCGGTCATCTGAAGTCTCCAGTTTGCATTCTGTTACATTTTGATGAGGAAAAATGGCAGTATAATCAGTGGAGTGATGGTTTTACACAATGTCTCTTATCGTGCCTTGTAATCCATGAGAGCTCCTACTTATTCAACTCAGTCGTAACTCGTATTTTGTAATTTGAAAGGATATGATGCGCGGTAAAAGAATTCGTCCCAAAACGATTTAAAAGTGATATCAACATTTCGTGTGTGTTTTTTGTGCAATGCTTTAATTCATCAATTTTATATTTTCCAGGAAACATTGGACGCTGAGATGAGCAGATATGAACTGCCTGTTAAAGAGGAGTGGCCGAGGTGATGTAAATCTTCGAAAGTTCCACTGAATATATCAAGTGGGATTGTTACACGCAGGAAACGTTTATAAGTGATCACTTTTCTCTTAGGAATTTCAGCTATTGAAGATTTGATTTTTGTTTCCAGTAAAATTTATAGAACAACATGTTAACAATTCTTTACTATTCAATTGCATTTTTTTAGAATTCTTAACGGTTTGTTAAGCGAAAGACTACGAAGTTGAGGTGTATTATCTACGAAATTCTCAGAAGTGGTCATTTAGTTTCATTTCCACCTATCGTACGTTTTATCTTCGATTTTGCAGAGACAATGGATCGTAAGGATATGTTATAAGCAGCGATAAGAAGAGTACTAAAAAAAGTAACTGGGCTCAGTTACAATTAATTTATTTGCATTTTACTCAATTACAAGTACCAATTACATTCTTAAAAAGTAATTAATTACAAGTACGAGTAAATTACAATTACACTTCCTTACGAATTAAAAATGTCGACACTCTTAGGTTAATGCATGGGTCCAAATCAATCATTGTCTTATCTTTGCTGTTTTTATCCATATTTGTCAGGATTATCATATTATTGTCAGAAAAAATTAAAATATCATTAAAGTAAAATATTAGATCTTTCCAGCTAAATGCCGTAAGTTCATTGAGTAATATAAAAAGGAGCTATTTTATAAGAAAAACAAATATTTATTCATGGGTTTAATTTTTACAACAAAATATTTGCGTCAGTACATGCATCTTAAATTTTGCTATTCATCTTGCAGAAATGCTGGATATTAAACCCATCCTCTCCTAATTTTGCTCTCCTTGGTGTAAGGAACTCTCTTTTGCACGATTCCATTACCAACAAGTGTGGAAAGGTGTACTCCATGTCGGAATAGGCAATTTCCAAATGCGTTCTTTGGGATCGAGAAATTTTAGTAAAATTTCCCAATACCATATTTCATCAAAATACCTCCTGTGGTTCTCGAGTTAGAACAGAGGTACGTTGTAAACTTCATGTAGGTCTTCATGTAAAGTGGTCATAATTTTATTCCGATTTTACCCAAAATTGGAATCGGCCGACGAATTTAGTAAAACTCCGCAATACCAAATTTCATTAAAATATGTCCAGCGGTTCCCGAGTTTTAAAATTTTTAATTAATATTATTTTGGAATGAACAAAAGAACATCGAAAATCGTATAATTACGTAAATACTGTAATTTCCTTTTCTTTAAATTTATCGTAAACCATACGTTCTACAGGAAAAATGATTTGGCAAAAAATGCGTATTTAATTATTTTATTTTATTTTTCTTCTCAATATTTTTCTCTCAGATGAGTATTTAACGAGATCCTTGCGAAGTACGTTGTTAAATACATGTAGATCTTTATGTAAAGTTGTCTTAATTATCATTCGATTTTAACCAAAATTGGAATCGGTCGACAAATTTTAGCAAAACTCCCAAATACTGAATTTCATCGAAGTAAATCCAGTGGTTCCCGAGTTTAAACATGCGGACGGACGGAAACGACCTTCTCTACATGAGTTCACTTCATGCACTTCGCACAAAGAACGGATAATAAGTAAATACTCAATGAAGGAAGCTTGAAAAAATATAATCGTTAATAATCGTTGCCAGCAATTCCAGTGGAATTAGATATCGAGCGAATTAGATATCGTGTTACCATTGACTGACAATACGCTGCATGCCGATTGTGAATCATGTCGATAGCTATATCGAACCCGTACCTTTTCACAAAATATAAATAATAAGAATAACAAGTAACGATTACTTCTGTCTGCAATAAAAGTAGATTACAATTATTAATTACATTTTTTTTAAGTAATGATTATAAGCAAAAAATATACAAAAAGTAATCGTTACCGATAACTCACTTACTTATACTCAATTACTCCCCATCAATGGTAAGACAGCAATGCATACATTCAAGTACTTTGAATTTAACAATTTTTTAATTTAAGAGGGTAGTCCTAATATTATTTTTTATTGTTACTTTCAATTTTACCAGTCAGATCCCGTACAGACCTAATAAGAAACACTTGGTACATTATAGTATGACATTTAGGCGAAAGTTTTCACAAAAATGTTCAATCGATTTTTATCCTTCATATGTGTGTTTGATTGTAAATTAAGTGCAAATGCGCTGAGAACGCGAGGCCAATAATGCCAGTAACTTCAGTAAGTATTTTTGAAATGTTAAAAATTCGGGAAAACTCTAGTTTAAACACAAAATTCGAAAAAAACTGCGAATTGTGTAACAGCATCGACGGCAAGAGAAATAATTTCCATTCTTTCCGTGTGAAATAGTGCACATCTCGCGCCGAAATCTCCATTAGAATACACATATTTATAACTGTTAAAAACCACAGTTCTGAACATCATATTTCTATCGATTTCATATTAATTAAACGAAAAACGATAACCACGTGGAATCGAACTCGGGTCTTTGTTTTACGCGGCCAATGGTAAAAAAATCTCATGTGGTTTTAATATTGATACAGCTGTTCTCAAGTTATTCGACGTTATTTGAAACATGAATGCATATGACATCGTAATATTTGGAATCATTCAACATTGCGTAATTATTAATAGGATTATTTATAGAAAGATATTGAAGTAAAACGTAGGACGAGTTAAATTTGGAGTGTTTCCATATTTCATCGTGTCAATTTCAGGGAATACGATGATCGATTGGAATTCAGGGGTAAGGCCATAGTAATAAACTTCCCTGCAAAACTGGAAAGAAACAATGATAAGAAAGCAGACCGAAAAAGAATCGAAGAGAACCTGAAAAGGGGAGCTGTAAAAGATGTCGAGAAACTCAAGAGTACATTTCGCATGCTGCAGTTCACCGTGGTAGACATAATGAGTGGCCAGATTACCAACAAGAAGACGCTCTTGGAGTATTTAGAAAAAGGTAATTCCTTCATATACAACCGGTGCCAAAGTTAATATAAACATTTATTTTGTATTACCTAAAACTTTTGTGATTGTTCATTTTATAGGACATTTCTTCATCCATAGCCAAAATATTCTTGGTGAATTCGAAACGATATGTAACACGTGTCTAATTGTCGCTTTTGCAGAAACTACCAATTTTAACCTATCTGTCTGTACACTGGTGTCACGTGCCCCCATGGAATTTGATGAAGACACACTGCTTTTATAGATTTTTATCAACAATAGTATCTGAAGATATCTTGGAGTAATGCAGAAATCCACGATCATCAGAATTTGTGAGACGAGTTTAATCGAGATAATTCTCTTTTTCTGTAATCTATTTTTCTGCTAAAAGATGACTGTTACCAGCCTATAACCGGGGAACTCGACTCAATTGCGCTCAAGAAGAGGTATCAGATCGCTCCACCGGCTGAGCAGATTAGACTTTCTAATTTCCGTATATTTCGACTTAGAAGATCAGTCGGGATATTCAAGAACGCCAAGAATCTTACAAGAAACTGAATTGCTAAACAGCTAACACAAGTGATTGTGCTCGAGAATTCTCGTCTCGAGAATTCTTGAGAAATTCCCTTTCTTTCAAATTCTCATTTCTCGAGAAATTTTTTCTCCAAAATTCGAGAATCTCGAGTCTCGAAAAAATGTTCTCGAAATTCTCCAAAAAATTTTCCGTGTTAAACCATGAAGCATTTTACATTTTCCAGCCTATTTTCCGTAGAATATCTGTTTGTGTGACCTCTTTTGTGATAAGTTTATAATGACGTAGAAGTACAATCTCTAGCAGTTTAATATTTTCAGTCTCAAAGCTTCGTTTGTTTTGCGGTCTGATTCTTCACTAATCTGGCACCATTCTCGGCTTTGTTATTACGTTGTTTATACACATTTATTCTTTGTGTCTGTTGTGAACAGAATTTGGTCACAGCCACTCATTCTGTTCGATGCGTTTTTGAGAAAATGGGCGGCAAGATTTCTCCCGTCTCTTCCCATCCAACAAACTTAACTCATTTGTTTTCACCCTCCTATGGACGCAGGCCTTCTATGAATTTAAAAATTTAACCTTTGATTCTTCTTAAGACGTTTATTTTCCCCGATAGCACTCTCCCTTAATTCAGACGTAGTCAACATCTGAAGGGCCATGGTTGAAAATTTTAATCAAAGAGCTATGAGCTCACGACCAATGTTTTGCTTACAGAGAGTGTAAATAGACTTGCTCTGAACAAGTGGCTCGTATTTCATACAGACAATGCAGTTTCTCTTATGAGATTCCGGGCTCATTGGCCAGGGATGAGACATAAGAAGTAAGTCCGGTGTGGATTTTCACATGCAGTGAAACTTGTGAAAGGCGGAATCTGATAAGGCGGGAACTTACCAAAGCTGGAAATGTAGAATGCGTACTGCATAATGATACTATACTTCATAGGAATGCCCCTCTGTAACTCGGAACCTGCGAGGCGCAGACGGAAAGGATTTCTTCTAGTAAGTTTTGTATCAAAAAGTGTAACTTGAAACTGTGAAAAACGGAAGGACAAATCACTACGGTTTGAGGTCCTCTGGTCCGGGCGTCGGTTTGTTTGCCATTCTATTCGTCACGTGCGGTACGATGTATACCTCTATTGTGAAGACTTAATTGTCACGTTTCATGAATATTCCTTAATCCAGATGGTACGAAAAGCCACGCGTTCGGGCAATGTTCTCGACTTGCTTGCTTCTAACATCCCGCATAGGATAACTAAGGTATCCACAGAGGAGGGACTTAGCGACCATCGAGCTGTGTATGCGGAGTGCGAATTAAAGCTCAAAAGACATCCTAAGCCCCTTCGGAATGTATACGCTTTCGCCAAGGCCGACTTTAAAAGTTTCAGCTTACATCGCAGAAGTACCTTTGTTAGTTATCGTGAAAAGACAGGACGATTAGGTATGGAGCCATCATGGTTATTATTTAAGGATATATTAGGAAAAGATATCAATAGATTCATCGCCAGTACGTTAAAATCTGATGAGAAAGAACCTCGTTGGTTTAATAAGGAAGTTAGGATTGCCTTAAGTCGACCGAGGCCACGCAAAATTGAAAAACATACATACCACCACTTCCGATGAGTATCGCACAGCTATAGTCCATGAGTATAACAGTGCCCGCGTATTAGCGAAAAAACCATGCGTAACGCATTTAACACCTTCCGGAATGAGGTACCTATTAAATACAAAATTGAAGGAGGATCCAAAAGCGTTCTGGTCCTATGTAAGAGAAGTTAAGTGAGGGGGTCCTTCAATACCCTCCCTGCGATGAGGTTCCGGAGACATCCTTCACGATGGGGAGGAAAAAGCTAATCTACTAAATGCTTACTTCGCGAAGGCGTTTACGGCAGGTGGAGTCTTGAAGATAATCTTATTCCCGATAGACGCACTCGGATGGATAATATTAAATCTCTGAGGTAGGAATAGCGAAGCAACTGGGTGCGATAAAGCCCAACAAAAACCCAGGACCAGAAGGAATTCCCGCGCGTGTATTAAAAGAACTTGCAGAAGAAATAGCTCCCTTCCTTGGGATAGTATTCGAGAAATCACTTACCCTCTGTGAGGTTCCTGATGATTGGAGACTAGCACACGTCACACCCATTCATAATGGAGGTGACAAAGAAAACTCATAAAATTATAGGCCGATTTCTCTAACATCATTATCATGTAAGATTTTGGAGCACATTATTGTTAGAAACACTATGCGTTATCTCGAGAGTAGATCGCTGTTAGTCAGCTGTCAACATGGCTTCAGAAAAGGTAGATCCTGTGACACCCAACTCGGTCTGGTTGTGAATGATGTTTTATCATGCGGCGAAAATAATAAACATGTCGATGCAGTGTTCGTTGATTTTAGAAAAGCTTTTGACAAGGTTCCCCACCGTAAGTTGTTATTAAAATTGGGAAATCTTGGCGTTAATGTTAAAGTCATTAACTGGGTTCGCGCTTTCCTTTGGAATAGAAAACAAAAAGTAGTCGTCGATGGTAAGTCCTCGAGTGTGGCAGATGTAGTCTCTGGAGTGTCGCAGGGTAGTGTGATCGGACCTATGCTTATCTTGCTTTATATAAACAACATCAGCTCAGTTGTTAAAAGTAATATCAGGAATTTTGCGGATGACACCGTAGTCTATAGAAAAATTAGTGGTCCTAGCGACCATTGTCAGCTTCAGGATGATCTGGATGCGATATCTGTTTGGTGCAAGGAATGGCAGCTAGAAATCAATCAGAAAAAGAGTAACGTTCTAAACTTTTGGAAATCTAGAAGCCCATAGCCCGTATTTACCTACTCGATAGATGGTGAGAGCATTCATGTTTCGGAATCCGTGAAATACCTCGGGATAACCTTGAATCGTGACCTGTCTTGAGACACCCACATAAGACGAGTGATAGGTGCGGCAAATAAGAAGTTGACGTTTGTGCATAGAATAGTCAGGAAAAGCACGGAAAAGGTGAGAGAATCCTGTTATTTATCCTTGGTTAGACCTCAAATGGAATACGCAGCAGCGGATTTGGGATCCATATCAGAGGGGACTCATAAAGGATTTAGAAAAATACAGCGGCGAGCAGCTAGATTCGTGAAAAAGAATTACGATAAAAACAGAGCGTTACGTTACTCATTGAAGAGTTGAGTTGGCCATCGTTGAAAGATCGTAGATTAGAGGCGAGATTTAAACTTCTAGATAAATATAGGTCGGAGATATTCGTAAATGAAATGTAGGATATTATTCGACAACCAACGTATATCGGACGGAGGGATAATGAGGACAAGATTCGCGAAATAGATAGTAGAACGGAAAGGTATAAGAAGTCCTTTTTCCCTATGACAATACGTGACCACAATAGATAAGTGAATAATAATTGGTTAGGAATTTGGTGCGCGGCACCCCCTGCCATCCACCGTCAAGGTGACTTTTAGGGTAATATGTAGATGTAGATGTATTGTTTAAAGGCACTTTCCCGTCTGGCAAGCTGAAAAAACCCGGAGTAATGGGTTTTAGTAGGAGGTGGAGGAGGACTGACCACCACTCTGGGTCGTGTCTTCTCAAGACTCAAAAATTCTTCCCTTTGCTTTGCTTTGCCCATAAAAGGTTTAGTATTTATGAGGGTGAAGGGGGAAGGCAAAGAAATTCTTTCAGGAACATTTTATTCTTGATCCTTAAGTATCTTATAAGCTTTGTTTATGGTTGAGTTACAGAAAAAATTAATTTAAAAAATGAAAAAATTGTATTAATTTCGAAATTCATTCCATGTTAAATAAAATTATTATCATTAGAAAATGTAAAGTATTTTATATGTAACAATAGTACATAGTAGTTATTACCTCAACATTATATAATTTTAGGTATATTTCTTTGTAGGAGTATATTGCTTACAAATTTTTCCCATAACACTTAAATTATTTTCTTACCTACATCGTATGGAATATAAATTAAAATTTCTAATAACCGACGAATGGATTTAATTCAGAATATAGAAACAATAACTTTCATTTTAGGATTTGTGTAACTTATATTCATGTTTTCCGAAATGAAAAATAGAATAAAATTCTTTGTCAGTAATAACGTCAGAAGATTTTTCAATGAGACAGGCAAAGGGCAATAAGGCCCATTGCTTTCTCATTTGTCCAATGCAATCAGCGGTGGAGTTATGTTCAGTGGGACCCTGCTCGCAGTCCTTTTTTTGGGGACCTATTCTTTCCCTAGGGAAAAAGAAGAGTGGCAACAACGCATCACACACAATATATTATTAACAGTCACAGCTCTGTTTTTATCGGCAGAGATGAAATCAAAAGTTATAATAATTGTCGTTATTTGTTGAATTCCACAGAGTTGAATAAAGGTCCACGAAGTCTAAATAAGTTTTTGTTAATTTCGGAACTAGGGGCCACCTCAGCCCCACGGGGTCCTATTTCTGCGCGTAATGCGCATACCTATAAATCCGCCATTGTATGCGATCTACTTTTAAAAGGAAAATATAGTTCACTTTTGTACGAGAAATATTAATTAAAATTAATTTGAAAATATTTTAACATCCTTACTTCCCAACAATACTTTTTTAGAAAAAGATATTTAATAAAAATTCTCACGCGGCAATTTTTTCGTTCTCGAGATTTCTCGAGAATTCTTGAGAAGGCAAGATAAATTCTCGAGAAAAAAATATCGCGAAAAAAGAGAAATCTCGAATCTCGAGAACAGAAAAAATCGAGAAATCACAATCACTAGCTAACACATAACCCAGCATGACTCCATTCGGAACATTCTCCGGAATATGCGTTTAAAAATCCTAATTGATGATGAATCTCGGGATTATGTCCTTTCTCAATTCATGTGCAGCAGTGATCGAATGAGCGAATATCGTGGATGTGTTAAATTTATAATTTCGATATTCCGTCTATCGATTAAGCAACCTGTCGATACTGCGGGTTGAGTCCGAATTAGATAAACGTCTGCAGAAGTCTTAATGGAATACGTTTCTCTCTTTCCAGTTGCCAAGGAAGATTACCATATCAAGAGCGAATCCTTCCTATTGGTCATCATGGGTCTTGTTAAAAAAAACGGGATGTTGCATTTGTATAACGAGGAACTCCAAGTGAATGAAGTTTGGGAAATCTTCACCAGCGATAAATGCGTTCCACTCGCAGGAAAACCCAAATTATATTTCTTCCAGGTACGCATCGCAGGGTTGCCAATTTCATTCTTTGAAATATGACAACCCTTTGCCACAGTCATGGTATATATATAATTAATTTCGTAATTAGTGCTGTGCGTTTAGTGTTGTTTGCTACCTGAAAAGCGAAAACTGTCTTTTATCTCTGTGGTTCCCGACCCTTTCTCATCCCCGCGGACCCTTTTTAGTCCGAGGACCCCAAGTTGAGAACCGCTGCTCCGTCTCAAAGTGTATCTCCACCTCACTTTCGCGCCGTCTCAATGCGGGTAAATGCACAAATTACATAGAGACCTTTTGATATTTGGAACATAGCTTACGGACTCGCTGTACTACCTCGGTCATGTCCCTTTCGCGAGTTGGAATTCCCAAGATTTCGCTAACGCGGGCCCTTTTTAGCCCAAGGACTCCAAGATGATAATCTATGCTTTATTTCAAGCCCAAATAGAGCAGCGGTTCCCAACTTGGGGTCCTTGGACTAAAATCGGGCCGCGGTAGCGAAAATGTTGGGGGATCCAACTCGGGAAAGGGACACGACCGAGGTTGCACTGCGAGTACGTAAACCATGTTCAACATATCAAAAGGTCTCAATGTAATTTGTGCATTTGCCTGAATTAAGACGAAGCGAAAGAATGGCGGAGATAGACCTTGAGATAAAGCAGCGGTTCCCAACTTGGGGTCCTTGGGGTTCGCGATAGCGAAATATTGGAAAGTCCAACTCGCAAAAGGGACATGACCGAGGTAGTACAGCGAGTCCGTAAGCTGTGTTCCATATATCAGATGGTCCCAATGTAATTCGTGCATTTACCCGCATTGAGACGGCGCGAAAGAGGGGTGAAGATACACTTTGAGACGGAGCAGCGGTTCTCAACTTGGGGTCCTCGGTCTAAAAAGGGTCCGCGGGGATGAGAAAAGGTCGGGAACCACAGAGATAAAAGACAGTTTTCGCTTTTCATGTAGCAAACGACACTCAACGCTCAACACTCGTCGTTACGAAATTAATTATAAAGATACACCCTTCTATGTAAAAGGCTAAGACACTTACTAACATGGTACAGCTAAAAGGTTGGCAACACATAAAAGAGGTGGGTTATTTCTGCTTGGAGCGACTGCCGAATAACATAGTGCTTAATTGCTCAAACAGAGAAGTGGAGTCGAATTCCTCCAACTTGGCCCGAGATCGTTCCGCCCTCTAGGTGTGTTGCGAGGCGGATATGCAAGAAAGCAGTCGAAAGGGACATTATCAGTGTGACCCTTCTGCACTTCTCGCAAAAGAGTAGGCAAATTGCGGGGCCGAGATTCCCTCCTCCCTTCAGCGTGCCTATGTTAGAGCAGCGATATTCAAACTGGGGTAAGCTTACCCCTGGAGTTACGCGGGGTCTTTTCAAGGTATAAGCAAATATATTAAGGGGAGAGGTTCATGTTTATATCCATCCTTCTCTATGGTTTGGTAGGAACCACGAGTCAACATTAACAATCATTTCCATCTATATTACAGGCATTTTTGTTGGAGGAATCCATCACAGAAGTCCATGAGGATGTGACAATTCGAAACCACATTTTACCAAAGAAAAAGTATTCGGTTCCGGTGGAGTCAGATATCCATATTATGTATCCTACAGTGGAAGGTAATTTTTATGGAATGTATTGGAATTTAAGAGATAATCGAGCTATTGTAATTATAAAAGCGAGATATTTCCATATGTATATTAGGAATTTATTCTCGATTCCGATGCATGTATCACATTGATGATTTGATTTGTACCCATTTTTCTAACGGTAGAATCTCACTTACATACCTATATGAAATTTACGGTGTAATTTTGAGGGGATAATTATATACACTGACTCAGGTCCCGTTCCAACGCAGATGCTGCTGCTATGGGAGACACGGGATCTCCACTCATTTCGTGTCTATGCTCAGTTCTGGAAAAGGATTGGTACAGAGATGACGAGAAAAAGGAGCCTCTCCAATGTCTTATGACTTACTTATGCCAGAGGATGGATCGCTACCATGATCAGAGTGATGGCAGTTGTAGAATCGTGAAGGAGATTCCCGTGATCGGCAGTACACTGCAGAGCTTGATGTATTTCAAGCATAAACTCTCATCGTAAGTTATCCGAGGAGTCATTACCAAGATATATTGTACGTGTTGATTGCCATCTAACCATGGCTCTGTGCGGGGGTCACCATGAAATGTAACGCTTCCTGTATTTTTGAAATTGGTAAAGTAGGACCCTGCGGAGCTTCAAAATTTTACTCGATTTTGAGTCGGAGCGAAAAATTCGATTTGGAGCGAAAAATTCGATTTGATGGAAAACCTCGCCACACCTTACCATAGGCACAATTGATTAACTACTTTCCGAGGCATGATGAAATTCGGCAGAACGTGATCTTACCTCGGAAAATAGTTATTCCGAAAATGAAAGTACGTGATCAAACGTTGGAGATAATAAAAATAGCTTTGGTGTATATTGCCAACTAACTGTCAATTTCGGAAATAGAATCCATCAATGCAAATGAGGCTCAATGCCCATAATACAGGGTGCTTCAAAAAAATGTTAACACTTGGGTGATTCAAAAAAATGTTAATACTTATATGGACCCTTGTTTGCTTCTTCCTTTAAGTTCATGGAACCCCTCATAGGCGGTGCTGCCTGTTGTTTGAATCGAAATAGTTACACAGGTAACTGATAGATGGTGCAGTTGCTAGTACAGGAATTGTAGTTCCCTCCCCCCTCCCATTGCTATTTTTAAAAACCTTTTTCGCGTTATTTATTGGTTTTCTTATATTTATTACGGGGGTTTATGCATTAAATAAATAAGAAAACAAAGAATGTTAGATATGTATTTATTTAATCAGGAGAAACAATTTAAGATTAACAATGACAAGTCAAACAATCATTTTGTGTATAATTTAAAAAGGAAATTACAGGAAAAGAACAATGGCATGAAACAGGCAGAATGGAAATAACAATCAACTTCAACCGCAAATACCTCAAAACATTCTATAAATGCCATTAACTATTTTACAATAATTTTTAGGATTCAAGGAACTCAATAAAATAAAGCACACTATGCTCAAAGAATACAATGGATTTCTTGTCACACAATATAAATGATATAAAATAGCAGAAGCAACCCCTGCCATAGCAATGGCTATACTAAAAATATTATACAAATCTCAGCAATTACGTCCAAGTAATTGTTACACTTTATATGCAAAGGTTGATGTGACTCAATGATTTAATACACAGGCATCAATGGCGTTAATGCCATAAAAACTGCTTAAGGAAGTGTATTGAGTTCATATATCAGTTTGGCAATACATTAGTGAATATCTATACTATATATATAGCTGCTTCTTACTTATAATATAGGTAAATGAGAGGCGGACACTAATTTTAGGCACTTCCAGATGAGCTGAAGACTCAAAAAAATTTTATGTAGGTAGGACTATGTGCATAATTGACTAGAACAAGATTGGATTCCATGTCAGAGTACTTAAGTCCCAAGTACACCAAACACCTAATATTACATAGTTGACCTGACCACCCACCATCAACTCTGTGAACTATACGTCTTAGCTCTTAAGGGGATACAAATATAAAATAATAGGAGGATGGAGTAGTGGTACAAGATGGGTTCTGAATAAGGTATTGCATTTCTGTTTAGTTTGAGGCACTCACTTGTCTGGAACTGGGAGGGATCGAAATACCTCTTGCATATTGATGCTTTTGTGCTTAGTAAATGAGCAGGGATTCCACTTAGCGAAGGATTTTGAAAAAAATTCTCTGCTGCTCAGCCCTGAAAAAGAAATGAAACAAACTATTAGGCAATGAATAAAAAAGTAAATATATATACACACGCACGTGTATGGGTATGTTTATATGTATAAAATGAACACAATTTTTGGCTAGCAATAAATATTAAATATTACGATGAAATTCCTAATAACTTAGAAAATTACATTATTTGTAAAAATTCCGGTTCAGTTACAGATATCTGTGATAAACAAAACGGTTAATTCCATGAAAGTAAATGTTCATTGTTTTAAGAATATCTTACATAAATACCTATATTTATAATGTTTCCCTTGTCATTCGCACTTTCACAAACAGTTTAACTGAGCTGATATTGAGGATTGCTCAAAATACTCCCTCGGAAGCGTTGTATATTTTTGCAATTGATTTACCGCAGTAACATGAATGACGAGCATATTAACACGGCATCACGTTTAAATTCTTTTACACTTCGATGATTCTACAATTACTATGCTTTCTTTGGGATGTCCACGATGACGTAATTAAAAATTATCGATACGAGAGGCAATAAATGCATTAATTTATCCTCTATATAGAAATGTCTGGAAATTCCTTACAAAAACACGACGAATTATTTCAGTTGAGGGATAGTACCAAGAAGTTCTCCGTTTTACATTAAATATTTGATAGTTATTTACATATCTAATGAAATCGTTGGGAAAAGAGTTATATGCGGAATGTGTATACATATATTAATTTGTCTATGTGTATTGCTTGACGTTTTCACGAGGTCAATCAATGGACAAAGTGGATCATATCGAGGCAAATAATAAGTTTATTTTGCTAACGTGAATTATGGGATGATTATAGTAATAACAAGGCTGTCATAATAAAGTGCGAACGAAAGTAAAGGATTGAAGAAATGGTAATAATTAAATCGACAAATTTATTCCATGACAACATAATAAAATACAACTTACCTGTATTTTGTTTGCGGGAATCGATGCAGCTGTGCACTGGGTCTTCTACCGTCACTCCCGTTGACTGCACACCTCCTTACAACAATTATTTTTCACTTTAGCTGTCAACCTGTCAACGAACTAAATGGGAAATATTAACGGCTTCAAATATGGCTCCTCCGGGAATCCCCTGGTGCCCATTCAGTGTAGCCAACCAACGTGTTACCAACTCCCAGCTATACATTTCAGCTAAAATTTCTTGACTTATGCAATTAGTTCTTGGTACCGCTGATAGATGGAGGTAAAACACTATACCAGGCTTTGCTATCCAATTTACTCGCCCCTGGCTCGGAGGCACATTTCTTTTGGTATTGCTGCCATCACATTTTAAATTTTCTGTCGGAGGTCTCGCACATCACGTGGCTTGGTAGCACAAACACGTTCTTTTACCATACCCCACAGCCAGAAATCACAAGGCATGAGATCTGGCGAATGTACTGGCCATTTCAGAGGCCCTGCTCTGCCAATCCATCTCCTGTCAAATTTTCTGTTAAGATGAGCGCGAACATTCAAAGCCAAGTGGGGTGGAGCGCCATCCAGCTGAAAGTATCCGGTAAGCCGGATTTGTAGTGGCAGGTTGTTCTCTGCGTAATTCTCCATCATGTGTAAGATGTCGCCACCGTTGATTGTGGAGTTCTCAAAAAATACGTCCCTACCACCCCTGCTCCAGTGACTGCACACCAGACATTCACCTTGGGACTGTCTCGTTGATGCTCACGCACAACACGAGGATTCTCAGTACCCCAGAAGACACAGTTGTCTTTCTTCACGTGTCTGCTTATGTGAAAGTTTGCCTCGTCGCTGAATGCCACTAGACTGTGAATGTCAGGTTCCAAATTCTTCATCTATAAGAAAATGTTGCAAGCATCAACATGGGTGGCTTTATCTGCAGGACATAAGGCTTGCACGATCTGCAAATGATATATAGCCGCATTCCCAGGTCCTTGTTCAAGATTCTCCACACCGTTGCCCGGGGAAGACCAGTTTCTGCGCTGAATCGTCTGGTTGATTTCCCTGGGTTACGCAAGAAAGCTTCTTGTGTAACAGCTATGTATGCAGGAGATCGGTCTCTTCGTTGTCGACCGCTGTTCCCTTTGTAATTATTAGCAACTGAGCCGGTTTCGACGAACTTGTTGTAAACGCGATAAATGGTCAATCTCCAGGGCGGATCGCAGTTGAAATGCTCTCTATATTTGTTGCGAACCACCGTGGGTGACTGAAAGACCTCCATCAATGCAGCGACCTTTCTTCTTTGCTCCAAAGTCAAGTCAAGGGAAAGAAAAATAATTCTCATAAGCCAGATCTCACGCCTTGTGATTTCTGGCTGCGTTAACATTTTTTTGAAGCGCCCTGTATAGTAAGTGAAATGTCTGGGCTTATGCAGGGTGATTTTTTGTTTATCCGAGAACCATTAAACATGGCAATATCTCAAGATATGAGTTAGATAGCAACTTGAAAATTTTAGTCATAAAAGTTTGATATTACTAAAAATATTTATTTAATATGCTCTAATAAAATTATGAAAGTGACCATGCTGGATACATAAACGAGCTCTCGGCAGATGGGTGTTTGGCTAGCCCGGACCCAACTAAGAAAAACACCCGCGTTCAGAAACAGGAAAGATCATCTTTTAAGGTAGTTCAGTGGTAGAATATTCGCCCAGCAAGTGGAAGACCCGGGTTCGATTCCCGGTCATAGCAGAATTTTTTCTGTTTCAAAGTTATTCCCAATATTATTTCTAGATCAGTTCACAATCGAATATTATTTTGTTTAATGGTTTTGCAACCTTTAGGTTCACGTTAACAAATTTGTTAGAATCAGGTATAACTTTGTGAAAAAGCATGATTACAAAAGTTTATATTATCATTTTATAGCCTCGTCCATCCCTTCGTCGTTAATTAATCATTTCTTTTCACTTAAAATGCTTCTTGCGCAAAGGGAAAAATAAAATTATTTAGGTTTATTTATTTGTCGTAGATAATCCATTTTCTCACTTACTTAACGCTGTGTGTGTGTGCATGTGTGCCTTCATGCGTGCGTGTTCGTATGTGTGTGCGTGTTTGTGTGTATGTGCGTGTGTGTGCGCGCAGAACAGGAAGCTAACGTATTTACATAATTCTATTCTTGTTGAGAAAAGTCGTAACAATGATTGTTTACTTGGAAACAATAAACCAATTGTCGGGCTTAAATATCCAAACATATGATGGCAGTTTGTTGTTTATTATATGAAAAAATTTTTTGATTACGCAAAAGAGAAAAATACTAGCCGTAGAAGAGCATAAGCTCTGTCAGGAGGGAAGAAAACAAATGGATGCTGAACGGAACAGACGACGATGTGTTGACAGGCAACTGAAGCCTAAAATATACACAAAAGCTTATCAAACATTTTTTCCTCGATTTTAATAATAAATGTCTTTGTTAGTTATAGTAAACAAATACTCCATGGAGCAGGCTTAATGACATGAAGTACTATTCTTCAAGTGCATAAAACACTTCACAACAATTTAGAACTTTCAGGTTTGTGATATCTCAAAGAACGCATTTGGAAACTCTCCGACATCGAGTACACATTTCCTATTCTCGTTAAATTAATTAATATTTACATAGAAACTCGGGACAAAAACAATTCTGCGGGTGAAAATATATGGTTTATTATTTTTTGAAATGAATATCAAATCCGTTTCTAATTGTAAAAATTTGTTTTTAATAGAAAAAAGGGATATTTTCAACAGTGAAAAATATCAATTCTTATAGCAACAAGCCCAATGCTTTTAAATGAGACTATATTGGAATAGCATCGATTTAACGCCTCATAAACGGGAGTTCATTGCCTGCATTATAATGCCGTTGATTTGAACCAACGGCGTATACATATGATAACGTCATAGTTTTAAAACATGATATATCCTACTAAATAAAAAATACATTATTCCTTCTAATTTCCGGGATTGATAATCTATATATTATAATAGCAATGATTTATTGCGTTTAATGAGAATCAATATACTCTATTATAATGCCATTGATTTAAAACTACGACGTAAACTTATGATGACATAAAATTGTACTAGCATACGAAATTTAACAAAACGTGAAAAAATATTAATGTCGTATTCGGCAGGGATTTTAATTTAGTCTTCAAAACTAATATACCACATTCTTTTAGCTATAGAAATGTTTTCGTCCCGAGTTTCTAGCTTAATTGTAACTAATTTTATAATGCAATTTCATAGAGCCCTACGCAATTTTCCATGCTTTTCTTATGGGATATTGAATGGAAAAATAGGGTCAAAAATAACCCATTAAAAATTTAAATTTTTGAAAGTTTTTATTTTTCTCGTTGATTATACCCAATGACCTCTTATCCTATCAAATTTTAGACCTGTAACCTTTCTAGAAGTGCATAAACATTTATAACCTCCTATATAGAAGCTTTTTATTATATATATATATATATATATATATATATATATATATATATATATATATATATATATACACATATACACACAGGGTGTTCCAAAAATAAGTGCGTCCATTTTGATATTGTGTTCTTGTTGCTATTCTAAGCCGAAAAGTCCTTTACTCCTTTTTCGCCTGAGGAATGTTAAAATTTTGCCTCATTAAGATCCGGAGAACGAGCTGGCAAATGGATTGGTCCTTCGCGTTCAATCCAGCGTTGCGGGAATTGCGAGTCCATCCATTCATATGCCGGGCGACTAAAATGTGCAGGTGCTCCGCAGTGCATTACCCACATTTTGCCACGTGTGGCTAATGGAATTTCCTCCAGTAGTAATGGCAATTTTCCTTGAAGTAACCCCAAATAACTAGCACCTGTGAGACGATTGGGGAGTACATGAGGGCCGATAACGTAATCAACTAGGAGGCAGGGGGGGGGGCGGTGGTGTAGTGGTTAGGATGCTGGCTGCCACTCGCCTGCTGTTTGAAAAGTCACAAATCCTGCGCAAGGTCGCCCGGCCCCCCGTTTGTGTGGTTTGAGGAGACCACGCAAATTCATCTGTTCCATCCTTCGGAAGGGACGTTCAGCCGTTGGCCCCCTTGGTGTTCTTCGTTAAGAGTAGGCTAATGCCGGCACCGAGTTTCTTTTCGCCCTTGCTATCCAGCTATTCATTGCACTACCTCTGAAGGCCGCCGCACACCGAAAGCTACGCCACGTGGCGCTACGCTGTGCTATGCTATACAATGCTATAGACCATCATAAATGCGAGGGGGTGGAAGGTTCGCCTAGGGCACAAAATACCCCTGCACTGGCTCTAGCAGTGGCAGAAAATTAGTGGAGTGCGCATGCGTCACCAAAGACATGTCACAGAAATCGCGCGGAAGGTGACATACCCATAGCGTGGCGTAGCGCCTGATGTGTGGAACTAGCTACCTGCTGCAGGCAAGCGATGCATAGACATACCTAGCGAGGTATAGCATAGCGTGACGCAGCTTTCGGTGTGTGGCGGCCTTTAGGCACCCACTGCGCGTAGGCAAGAGGTGAATCAGCTGAGAACATACATACATACATACCTAAGAAGCAGGGGAGCCGGTGGTGTAGTGATTGGAGTGTTGACCACACCGTGATCTGCTAAAGCGACACCCGGTTCGAGTCCTTATGAGGATTTTTCCGAGGACGCCCGGCCCCCTATTTGTACGTGTTGGAACTAAGGCGACATGGACGAGGCAATGTGAAAAGAGAAAACTAGAAAATGGGGAGCGCGCTCAAATCAACACTCAGTCCTTCGGAAGGGACGTTAAGCTGTTGCCCCCCCTGGTGTTCTTTGTTAAGAGCAGGCTAAAAGCCGGCACCGGGTTTCTCTCCTCCCTTCCGGCTATTCATTGCACTACCTCTTAGATGAGTAGGAAAGAGGCGAGTCGACTGGGCTTCAAATTCAAATATGCCTAAGAGGCCTGCCCACACATTAATGGAAAATTTGTGTTTGTGCCTTTCAACTCGCACTGCTCGCGGATTGTCCTCCGCCCAATGGTGTAGATTGTGGTAGTTCGCAATCCCATCGCGATTAAAACTTGCCTCATCTGTGAAAAGAATTTCAGATAGAAATCCGGGATTCTCAGCGCATTCTTGGCGCAAACATCGGCAGAATGTCATTCGCGATGCACCATCCGTTGGGAGCATAGCTTGCACCCGTTGCAAATGGTACGGATAAAGGCCATTTAAATGAAAAAGAATCTTATGAATTTCCACTAACAATATTAATAAACGATCGGTTTCGCTTGTGACAGCATCATCAGGTGACGAAAGCTTGGCCGAGAGTTCTATATATACGGAGAAGTAGGGTAGGAAGGTTAATTGAATAATGATAGGCAGGAGAGAGAACATACAACCAGTAATGAGATAATTTGAAAAATTAAAATAGAAATTACAAAGTGAATGACAAAATTCAAACAGTTATGTATAACAGTAATGCGAGCAAGGTTAGTAATTAGAAAATGGAAGCAATTAACAGAAGTTACAAAAAAGGCGTTAAATTACAAAGTAAAACATCAATAAATTAATTAGTTAGGAAAGCAGTAAAGAGAACAATGGAGAGTGGTTGGAGAAAACAAATTCATTAGTAAGTGAAACATTGTCTGTAAAATCATGGAAAAGTTGGAAAACTATGAAAGGCTATATCTCAAGTCAAGGACCTTTCGACTCAGAATTGCACCAAGAACACACTCTCAAAAGGAACGCACATATTTTTGGAACACCCTGTATATAAGCAACTTGTTCTATTTACTAAAACCCATTCAATCCGTTAATCCTTAGCACTTAATTTTTTCGCAGGCACGAAAAACAAGACATGATTGAAGAAACAGAAGGATCACGAAAAACCGAGGACGACGAACAAAGGTGATTGAGTATTTGGTATATCTATGTATGAAGTTTATAGAGGAAGTACTGCGATTGTGAGGAATAAAACTTAGAGAATTTTAAAGATACTAGGGATCCTGTGACACTTCGCTGAAGAATGGTTGTTCTTGTTCGTATATAAGTGGCATTTTCTAAATTATGTGACATATCGGTGGTTCAACCGAATTTACCTCTTGGGGAAAATAGCGGAAAAAGCACAGGATCAAAGTGTTTGGAAAGCATATTAATTCCTTTCAGCTGATTAGAATCACTGAGGCAAAGGGTAAGTCAAGCTGTGCACGAATATTTAATAACATGGCTTCTTTTACAATCTCACCATCTTCAAAAGGTTTTTTCCTCTTGGTGAACAAATATGAAATTTTTAATGATGCAATTGTTTCTCATCTTTATTGCTGAACTGATCTTGTAAAAATGCTTTGTTGTTTAGTTAAAATAGATTTTATATCAGAAATTCTTTGTTTCTCATCTCAGAGTTTATCGGAAAACTAACATTAAAATTTCCGTGGATTGTATTAAAGTGTCTTTCAACATTATTTTTCTTTGAAAGCGCGACACTGGCATTGCACAATAAACAAACACTTTCCCTTAAAATCAGTAAAACAGAATTGTTCTTCCCTATCAACAAGCTGATCATCACGCTCAGCACCACTATGCACACCACCACCACGCACATCACCACCACGCACTCCACCACCACGCACTCCACCACCACGCACTTCACCACCACGCACACCACCACTAACACGCACACCATTACCATGCACACTACCATCACCATGCACACCACCATCACCATGCAGACCACCACCACACTCACCATCACCACCACCACGCTCACCACCACAACGCTCACCTCCACTACCACCGCCTCGCTCATCATCATATAATGTTAAAGCAGTTATTGTTAAAAATCTGAATTTGCCATCACGTGACTTTCTCCATATCTGTAATATTTCCAATAATTTCAAATAGGTTACATAATAATAAATAATTTAAGAAACTGCGAGAAAATTTTACTTTACAAAGAACAAAAATAAACTCAAACCATGGCCTTCTGATATTGGATATAGCCTCAAAGCTCCAACAATTAAGAAAAAAAGAAGCGTTACTAAGATGTAACTAAGCGTCAATTGTTAACAATAGTCGTCGGTAGGTGGCATGATGGTGGCAGCTAAAAATATAAGATATCTCTTAAAAATGCATTATATGGAAAAATGTATCAAACAAAGGTTGTAGAAAATAAAATTTTCTACAACTTTTATTCCGATACGTATTTACAGTTATCAAATATTAAAGCAAATATTTCAAAATAACGGATAAGTGACATGAGTAAACACCTACTTCCGGTATACCAATTTTTACCATAAACTAATGAAATCTTTTAACTTTCATACAAATATTAAATATAAAATTTTGCATTGACCTGATTAATAACTTTTGAGTTAGAGCGCCCACAAAAATCTATCACATACATGCAGACATCATTGAGAAAATGGTCAAAACGTGTTCAGGGGACCTCAAAACGTGTATTTCCGTTGAAATTTCGAGTTCAATTCTTTTCATTAAAAACTTTCTCTAAACTTCGAATATGGAGAAAGTAAAAAGTTCGTATGGACAAGTGTCCTATTCCAAATAGTTTCCGAGATAGAGCTATTTGAATGTACAGTTGCAAAATTATTGATAAGAAAGAGAAAATGGTCAAAACGTGTTCAGGGCACCTCAAAACGCGTATTTCCGTTGAAATCTTGAAGTCGATTTTTTTCATGAATACAATACTTTCCCCTATACTACGTATTATATGGAGAAAGTAAAAATCGGATTTGACAAGAGTAAATACCCATTTCCGGTTCACCGATTTTTACCAAAAACTAATCAACTCCTGTCTCTTTAACACAAATAACAAATATGAAATTTCGCGACGACAAGATTAATAGTTTTTGAGTTAGAGTACCCATAATATTTCTATGACAGACACACAAACACATCGAGAAAATGGTGAAAACGTGTTCAGGGGACCTCAAAACGTTGAGACCTCGAAATCGATTTTTTCATGAAAACAAACTTCCATCTTTATTACGTATGGAGTAAGTAAAGAAGAATGGAAAGATGCACGCATCATGCGTGCATACATGCGAGGCAGAGGCGTTCTTTACGATTTATGTAATCATGGCAAAATAGATAAAAATATCAATGGCTTAGTATAATGTCTACGAACTGAAATGCAATGCTAATTTCCTAATCAAATGAAATTAATAAATATCAAAATGGAATCTATACTAGACGGTTTTAATGTAACATTGCTCACCAACTAAAAGGCAGAGGAATGAAAACTAAATGCATTTTAGTAGGCTAATATGATCAAGATTGAAATTCGTGCCACTTGAGTATCCAGTTATTGCCACCAGTAACGTTACACTCACAGTTGTTAAAAATGCCGTATGGAGTACAGAAAGCTAAGTGCGTACTGTGGTTTGACGAGTCTAAGCCTGTGGTTACAGTGCAAAGGAGATTTTGTATGGAGTTTGGAAGAGAACCACCAATAAAAATATCCATCTGCAATTGTTTAATGAGACTGGCTGCATTTGTAAGGGAAGCTCAGGTAGATGAAGTTGAAACGGCTTTTGTTCACAATCCACGCAAATCAACCGGACATGCTGCCCGACAATTAAGCATCGCACACTCAACAGTGTACAAAATTCTGCCAAAACCTTTGAGATTTAGTAGTCGCAGATACCAATTGTTGCCCAAGACAAAGAAATTCGCTACACATTTTCCTGTGACGTTCCTTCAATACTTGAAGATGTCGAAATTTTTACAGCCAAAATTGTTTTCAGTAATGGAGCCGCATTCCATTTGTCGGGAAGTGTTAACCGACATAATCTGAGAATTTGAAGGAGCAACAATTCATAAGCAGTAATTGAACATATGAGAGATAGTCCAAAGTTGAACGTGTTTTGTGCTCTGCCCAAACAAAAAGTCTTCAAGTTTTTTTTGCCGAACGCACTGTGACCAGCATAGTGTAGACATGTTGGAGAAATTCCTCATGCCAGTTTTGGATATGCTGTGCCAACAAAAGAGAGCACCTCGACATTTTCACAAAGAAGTTAGGGACTTTTTAGATAGGAAGTTTCCAGGGAAATGGATTGGCAGGGGTGATTCTATCACTTGGCCACATTATTCACCTTACACCCCTTGATTTTTTTCTTTTGGAGGTACATTACCGTTAGCTACGACTTTGCCGGAAGTTGCTTGGAGGATAAAAGCTGCAGGGGCTACAGTTACACCCGACATACTTAGCAATGTGTTGCTTGAAATTGAATACAGATATGATATGTGTCAGGCCACTCAAGGTGTCCTCGAAAACTGTCAAATGTAAAATATTGGTCACAAAAACTTGATCATATAAACTACTGAAATGCATTTAGTTTTCATTTCAGTGCCCTTTAGTTAGTGAGCTATGTTACATTAAAATCATCTACATTCCATGTGTACACCCGGTATTTAATTTGTCCATACCAATTAAATGATAATTTCTGTCACTTATCTCGAAAATTCCTTGAATTTGAATGAAAATATTAGTGAGTAAAATGAGCATACAAAATTCGAAACTGTAAGTAAACCCGAGGAAAAACCCGAGTTACTACATAGTGTACAATAAAACATTCGAAAGATAATTTTAAAATATATGGTGAATTCTACGCACAAGAATAAATTATTTCATATTTCTATTTCTTTTTTTCAGGGAGTATAACTTGAACTGCGAGTACAGAGGTAAGGCCATAATAGTAAACTTCTACAAAAAAAAAGGAAGAAGCAAAAATAATCGAAAGAAAGGGATCTAGAGAAGACGTTAAGAAACTCAAGGAGACGTTTAAAAAATTACAATTCGAAGAGAAAGAAGAGAATATTTGGGACTCGGGAGAAGAAATGACTGCTGACTGGTTCGATGAAAAACTAAAATGTGGTAATTGTTTTTATCCTGTATTAGCCCAAATTTTAATGCCATTTCCAGATACATGTGATGACGTGACTATTCAAGCGAAATAAATTCTCTGATTAGCTTTCCGAGGATTGTGATTTTCTTGACCGAAGTGTCATTTCGTAAGAAAATGAAATGCATGAAATAATAATGTTTCAGACTGTTTTTATCGCTAATAGAGGTCTTGAAATGCAACAACACTCCACAGATATAAAAATATGAATAAGGAACAAGCGCGATTATACTTTTAATTTGAAAAAGAGAAGCTTTTGCTTTTGTAACATTGAGGAAAGATAAGTGCAGTGTGATTGTCTGAGTGCATGAGAGTGTGTGACACAGGTCACTGGCGAGGCATTAACCTGATTAGCCGTTAGTTGCTTTTTTCCTCTTTTTACCAAATTTTCTGTCTCTAAATATTTGCTTTTGTACGGTCAAGGAGACATTTTCACAAAGTTTAAGATCAATGAGGAATATAACCAGGAATGTAACGATCCAATTTTCACAGACGTATAAGAACAACTAGTCTGCGACATAGAAACTCAAATCATGAACTTGGTTACGCGTACAAGATTGCCTGACCAACTTAGCTAAAGACGTGTTTTTGCAGCCGCAATTATCGTTTCGCAATTCCTAATTTTTCGGCATGCACGAACAATTTCCGATGTGCCGTTATAGACCTCCATTTGTTGCTGGCTCAAGGATCTGCATTGTTACAAGTCCCTGAAATAATCCCGCATTTCCATTAAAAGAACGTTTTTCGAGAATATAACAAGAGAAGAAAGAATCATGCATTCTTTCATGCGAGGCAGATGCGTTCTTTACGATTTATGCTATCATGCCAAAAATATTAATATAAATGGCTTAGTATAATGTCTAAGAACTGAAAAATGATATGACAGTAGTGATGCCAAGGAAATATCGATATTTTATTCGCCGATTTATTTCGCAGTCTGTTGTAATTAATAAATCATTCAACAATTATTTAAAACATACCTCACTGGAATAGTAGTAATATAACCTTTATGTCCACGTTAATTCCTTTGTCGTAAATTACCAATTTCCTTCAGTTTCTTTAAGACCTTTCGTCAAGCAATAATCCTTCAGTGCCTATGTGGCTTCACCAATTCACATAATTCCTGTTAATTATGTATAGTATAACTATTTATCAAGTTTTATTTTCACATATAAGAGATTATCATTATATTAATACAATTTACGTGCAGAAGACATTTTCAGCAGTTGTTTTGTTAGGTTGGTTTCCAAAGGAAACATAGCCTTATGAAATGGCCCTATGTAAGTGTGCCCCCCACTGACAACATTTGCATCAATGGACTGATTTTCATGAAACTTGGTATGAGGCTCGTGCTACCAGGGTCCACCTCCGGGCTATAATTTATTTGACGAAGATTGAAGTCCCAGGTTCGATTCCAGGAACGCTTTTTTCCCTATTTGTTTTACATTGTATTAAATCGCCTTTTATCGGATAGTAGCCACGAAGACGATTATTACCGAACGAGTGAACAAATGGGTTATTTTGTTTTCCACTCGACTACCCTTCAGCAATGGACAGTTGATCCATACATATTACCCTATAAACAGTAACACTTATTAAATTCGTTTATTTAAACGATACATCCAAAATATAATATCAAAAAGAGATTTTGACGTTGCTTTTAGTATTTTAAACCTGACTAGAGGGCTATTTAAATTGTGGTATTATATACATTGGAACCTCGGTTTACGAACTTAATTCGTTCTGTAAAACTGTTCGTAAACCGAGTTGTTCGTAAACCGAAACAATTTTTCCCATAAGAGTCAATGTAAAATGGATTAATCCGTTCAAGACCCCAAGAAAATGGCCCTTATCTTTATTTTCTACTTCATGCTTGAAATCCTATACAAAACAATGGAAATTCATAGTTTTAACTGAAAAGGAATTGGAAGTAATAAAACAAAAAGAATAAACGTAAAAACAAACTTTATTTCACTTTATCTTACAAAATAGTAAAGTGTTATTGTTTGGAAGGGGAGTCCCCTTCCATGAAAACAGCAGGTGCTTGAAGTTCATCAGGTTTCTGTCTCACTAAAAACCTATCCAATGAGATTTGTTTCTTCTTGCTTTTTATAATGTTGCGGAAATGAGACGACATTATCATTGAACAGATTTATAACGCGATTTGATAAAGTTTTATCAGGGTGATATCTTTCCACAAAACTTTGCACCTCACTCCATTTCGCACACATTTCGTGGATCGAGGACCTAGGAACATCTTCCATTCGTTCATCAGTCTCTGAAAATAATATTTCCTCTGTCACCGTCTTTTGCTGCTCATTAAGAAGCTGTTCCAGTTCTTCTGTAGTGAGTTCATTGCTGTGGTTCTCCACTAGCTCCTCCACATCAACATTATCAACTTCTAATCCAATCCTATTGCCTATAGATACAATATCATCGACAATATCAACAGACTCAGTCTCATAGCCCTCAAAGCCCTCAATGCCAGATATACAGTCTGGCCACAATTTCCTCCAGGCTGATTTCATAGTTCTGTGAGTCACTAGCCCCCAGGCTTTGTCAATGAAACTTAAACAATGGAGGATATTCAAATGTTTTTTCCAGAATTCTCTGAGTGTTAACTCTGCTTCGAATCACCTTTGAAATAATTCCTTGATGTACAGTTTCTTAAAGTTGGAAATGATCTGCTGGTCCATAGGCTGGATTAGAGGAGTCGTGTTAGGGGGCAGGAACTTCACTGTGATGAAACCAAACTCCTCAACCAACTCGTCTTGCAAGCCTGGAGGATGAACAGGAGCATTGTCCATCACAAGAAGGCATTTTAGTGGCAATTCGTTTTCTTGGAGGTATTTTCTCATGCTTGGGGCAAAGGCTTCATGGATCCACTCAATGAACAGTTGCCTGGTTACCCAAGCCTTACTATTAGCCCTCCACATAACAAACAGTTTACTTTTCATTACATTATTTTTCTTAAACACCCTCGGATTCTCAGAGTGGTAGACAAGCAATGGCTTGACCTTGAAGTCCCCACTTGCATTTTCACATAGTAAAAGAGTCAGCCGGTCCTTCTTTGGCTTATGTCCAGGCAAAGTCTTTTCTTCCTGAGTGATGTAGGTCCTATTTGGTATTTTTTTCCAAAATAGGCCAGTTTCATCACAGTTGAATACTTGCTGGGGAAGAAAACTCTCAGCTTTTACATAGTCATTAAATTCTTGTACATATTTCTTAGCAGCTTCTTGGTCTGAGCTTGCAGCCTCTCCATGCCTATTTACATTATGTATTCCAGTTCTCTTCTTAAACTTCTCAAACCATCCTCGGCTAGCTTTGAACAGTTCAGTATAAGTACTCGTACCAGGGTTTGTTATTATAAGGTCATCATGTAATCGTTTCGTTTTTGCACAAATTAGAGCTTCAGAAACACTATCACCAGCTAACTGTTTCTCATTTATCCAAATCAACAGCAATTTTTCCACTTCGTCAATCAATTGTGGTCTTTGTTTACTAATAACTTTTACTCCTTTCGTGACATCAGCTTTCTTGATCGTCTCTCTTTTTTTAGTATAGTACAGATTGATGATTTCGCCATACCGAATTGCGTAGCAAGATCCGAGACACGAACACCATTCTCATATTTAGATATAATTTCTTTTTTCACCTCTATCGTGTTTTTATTTCTTTTCAATTTACTTTCATCATTCTTTGGCTTCATGGTGGTCTAAAAAGATAATTTAATTAAGTGTAAATTAAACTTTGAAACAATAGCAACACGTATACAAAAAAAATATAAGACTCACTCGAGCAGCAGTCCAATAAATACGACGCACTCGAACAGCAGTCTATCCTGAGTGAATGCTACCGTGAAACTAATACCCTCTCATTTCTCAGACTCAACGGCGCCAGCACCGGTGCGTCTGTCCAGGGTTTTGCGCAGCGGTGCGCCGAGATGTCAGTCCGTGGAGCATGTGACTGCCTGTTTGTAAGCCGAAATTCTGTTCGCAAACCGAAGCATTTTTTCGTCGGGATTTTCGTTCGTAAACCGAATTGTTCGTAAACAGAGTCGTTCGTAAACCGAGGTTCCACTGTAATTTGCAATATTTCTTTATAAACATTTTAGTGTTCGAATCCTTGAATGCCTCACATATTTCCATGTGTAAACCAAGGTTCAGACATAAAAATTCCAACTTTGGCTAAGGTTTGGCCTTGCGATTTATTTATTGTCATGGAATAACACAGTTTGATTGTGAATTGTCTGCGAAGCATGTTAAAAGGAATTTCTGGATCATTTGGCGTGTCAATTTTTACACGTGGGTTAAAGGGAATGATTCCAGCCATAAAACCAGTAATGACTTCTAATAATTAATTTAATTATTAATCACATCTAATTAATCAATCACTCATCATTCTCTCTCATATTTTCCAATCATAAGCCACACTACATGCCTCTTATTTACATTAAATAATAGTAAATTCAGTTCTCAAGTTAATTCATAATGTTCTATTTCAGATTCAGTGAACTTGATTGTATTGTAACTTTAATTGGAATAAAATCGAAATTAAATATAAATACCAATAATCAATTGAAACTTATATGTATACAGGATCTATATTAATTTCATTTAACATTATAACGTAAGACTTTCATTTAAATACTAACTAAAATTAATATAACGTGTTGTATATATTGAAGCTTTCTGTACTTTTCGAAATTCTGATTTTAATTCTTGCTTTTACGTAAGTGAAGCTTCAATGTTTAAACTGTTAAACGAAGCGAATATGAAAGTTTATTTACTAACATTACCAACTATATACTGTTGTCAGTAACCATACAAACTCTGTCAACAAAATGACATTTCATTTTGTGTAATAAAATATAAATTTATAAGCTGAACACGACTTCTATTAGTTATAGTGTTCCGCCAGGTTGCAGGACTCCACCGTTACTCCACACCCTCTACAGGAGATCTGTAAACTAACTGCGCTTTGCAAAAGTCACCTCACCTTGTACAATATAATGGAGATAATGCTTCATTAATCTGTTTTCCCCTTTTTCTCTATCATTGATAAACTATGATTTACAAATGGTATTTGTGGTATGAGAATGCCTAGGAATGACTAACACATACTGAAACATTTCCTGTCAATATATGAAATGAATTCGGGACGTCAACTTTGAGAAACTAGCTTGCATTAGTCCTAATTTGAACTTCTTGTTATTGTAGCAGTATGAGTTCCTTCCATTCAGGAAAAATTTAATTAGACCAAATGCATACATATATGAGAAAGTTTTTGCAATGTAAATTTTACTGATTTTTTTGAAAAGCCATTATGATCAACCACTGAACCTATGAACATACCAAGTTTTCTTTCCAGTTGCCAAGGACAAAGATGGATATCTTAAGAAGAGTGAATGCTTCGTGCTAGTCGTGATGTGCCACGGAGGAAATAACGGACACTTGCGTGCTTTCGATAAGGCATTTAAAGTAAAAGATGTTTGGAAAAAATTTACGTCCCAAAACTGCCCATCATTGAAAGGGAAACCGAAGTTTTTCTTCTTCCAGGTATGCAACTATCGACTAAAAATCAGAAAAGGTTTCGTAGTTATATTAGCAATACGGAAACTTCCAGGTACAACATTCTTTGCTAAATTTTCCAAATATGTGCAGTAAATTATTTTCCTTGGGACTAAAAAAATCTGTTATTCCTATGACCCAACCATTCTACAAATTTCTAGGAATATTTTGGAAAAAGACAGTTTTTTCTTCCTTCCGTTTTGCAAAGGATATCTCCCGGTCGAACGAAGATAGAGCAGTAACAGTGTTCGTTCATAATTGTTTGACTACATCAAAACAGCATGTTGTTCATATCTTTTATTTTAAAAATAGGATATTTGTTGCATAACGGAAAACCAGAAAAGGGTTTCGTGTCAATTGTGTAATTAAAAAATCTATTTCCCTCTAATACATATAATATCATTGCGGCTCACTCAGAACAGCTATGGCATTGTCCTTGAAATGGTACACTGAGAGGAAGTGGTTTGAGAGAGTGATTGGATGTACACAGAATTTAGAGCTTATTGAATGGTCGGAGAGGGATAAGAGAAAAAGAAACAGAAGATGATGAAACATTTTCATAGCTTCATTTTGCACAGACGTTATTTTCTATTCGAATGTATTTTCATTGTTTTTCCAGGCATGTCGAGGAAGAGACCACAGCAAAGAGACTGATATTCACTGCGATGGTAGTGCTTCTATTCCTACAGAAAAGTATTGGATTCCAGACGAAAAGGATATTCTTATTATGTATCCTACTTTCGAAGGTATACAATTTGAAATTTCAATAGCGTATAATATCCAATGGCATTTATTGCATTGTAAGTATGAAGCCTGGTATAGCCTATTGATCTTGCATTTCCACTATTGGAATTACCTTATTGTGCATTCATCCGTTATAGTTACAACGCCAGCCTTGCATTCCGCCTTCCTCTTGTTATCTGTATCATAATTCGGGAACTAGCATGTTACCATATTTCCCGATGCAGAAGACGCAATTCACTACCAAAAAACGTCACTTAAAATCAACCTGCGTCTTATGGACCGAGGGTAAACATTTACTCATTCGTATAGATTTTCCAATATTTTGTAGAGTTTTTTGAATGAGAGAAAAAGAAAGATTTCCTAAGTCAATATCAAAGATAGTTTAAGAAACAAACAATAGATATTTTAGGTACAAAATTGATGTCATCAGATGACCGCTGACCGTTAAGAATTCCCCAAACCCCCTACCCTCCCTCCACTCCTACAAAGAAAGTTAAATTACCCCAGATAACACGAAAAACAGTCATACCATCTTAGCTACCGAAGATGAGAGCGTAGCTCTTGAAATGCGTATTTAGTGTCTTCAGAGTTCCCGAGTGATTGTGCAGGTGTGTGTGTGTGTGTGTGTTTGTCTGTTCCTTTTCCACCACTCTAACCAGTTTTAGACAACAGGTTCCTGCAGACATTCATCCTTCAAACCTGTAAGTAATTTTTAATTTTTTAATTTTTTTAATTTTAACAAATTTTT
Source organism: Tanypteryx hageni (assembly GCA_028673005.1). Taxonomy (NCBI): domain Eukaryota; kingdom Metazoa; phylum Arthropoda; class Insecta; order Odonata; family Petaluridae; genus Tanypteryx; species Tanypteryx hageni. The sequence goes on along the minus strand of CM054115.1, from coordinate 16,575,085 downwards.
TAATTTCCATTTTATTGACGAGTGTTTGTTTCTCGGGATATTTTTTTTTTAATTCCAAATAGAATATTGAACAAAATAAGAGAAGATGCTAGAAATACTCGCGATGCACCCCGATATATTTTGTCCATTGCATCGAAGAATATTAGTCAAGCAGTAAGTGCAAAATTGCCTTCAGTAGATACGATGAAAAGGACTATAAAAAATATGAGAAACAAGAACAATGATGGTCCAGCCATTCCAAGTCACAGAAGAAATATTGTTCTCAGATAAATGTACGTTCCCATTCACCCTTAGACAGGTGAGTGGCTTTGGTATCACTCTGGCTGCTGACTTTGCCAGTCGCGATATCAGGTAAAAGATTGTACTGATTGAAAAAGTGTTTTTATCTCCTTTTAAAATTATTACTATTTCAATAATTTAATTGAATAGTCACGGAAAGATGCGTGAAGAGACTTCTAAGTAGTATAATTAATCGAGTTTGGACATGTAATTTACACTGTTCGATTATTTTCGGTTTTGTTCGTGATGTTTGCTTATTTTAGTAGTTTTTTAGAAATTTTCTTAGAATGATCGGGAATCGGGTCAAAAATATGTGGCCATAGACCAGCACCATAACTATGGCGGGGCAAGCGGGGCATCTTCCCTGGGCGCAATTAAGTAAGGGGCGCATAATATCCAAATAGTAACTAAATTAACTACAAAAGACAATTTTTTGAAGGAGGAGAGTCACATATTTATCAATTTTCCACGGGCGCTAAAATAGTTAGTAATGGCGCTGGTTGGGACCCAGGTTAACTCTCACAGCCTAGGCATTGATACACAAACTTGAGTTATGTAAATAAATAGTAATGAATTGAAAACATGATACCAAAATCTTTTATAACTGACAAATAGTCTGAAATATTTTTCTTGTTTTCTCCTTGTAAGTGCGACTTCTTTTGAAACACAATTAAAGATTTTATTTTTGAATTTTTTAAAATTTGTACTTCTTCTCCATCTTCGCATTTCGAAGCTTTCCGAGTATTTTACATAATTTTTCCTTATCGTCCATGTTTCTGCCCCATACAAAGCCAATATGACTTCATAAATTGTTATAAATTATTATAATTATAGCGTTCAACATAACGTACAGGAATTTGTAAGATACATTCCGATGGAGAGATTCTGAAATGTAGAATTTTTGTTGGAATATTTTTCATCCTTTTGACTCTCGAAAAATGCCTTCGTGGACCATAATATATACAAAACCAATTGCAATCGATGTAGAATATTCTACTCTTACCAGCACGATTTTATAAAATTTTCTTTTATTAATATCCGAGGGAATTAAAAGTATTCATTAGATGATTTCAGGTAGATGTACTAATTGGCGTCCTATTAAACGCAGGTACCACAGCCCAGAGAGTTGGATCTCCATTTGTTGACAATTTGTGTTTGGTTTTGGATGCTGACTTCAATGGAGGAGGCAAGGAGCCCATTCAAATACTTATGACAAATGTGTGCAATAAGGTCGCCAGACTAAGATGGGAATCAAAGACAGTGAATTCTGTCAGGAAGCAGATGCCAACGGTCATCAGCACCCTGCGGCACCTGGTGTATTTCAGGAAAATGCTTTAATATCGAGATACCTGTATTTTTTTATTTAAAGTATGGTCTGTAATGCCTCGGCAGATGAAATAAAGACATGACTCTTATAATTATAACAGGATAGATATTTTTATCAAACCTTCATCTCTTCTCAATATGGATAATAATAGTTGGTGTTCTTATGTTCTGCGTAGCAATTTCCCAAGACATTTTCTTCACCCGTTCAAACAGAAATGCAGAAATGATTAATAAGATGCAAATAGCTGGAATGTAAGTTAAAGCAACAGGCTTCTCTCAGTAGGAGATTTTAATAACTGAATAAAACAATTGAATGAATTCTTTAGTTTCTATGGTCATTTTTTATCCAGAATATATTTAAAATAATACAATTTGCAATAAATTGAACTGAACAGATTTTCATTCTGCAAAAGTGAATTTATGCTAGTCTCTCCGTAGCAGCGTCGTTTGCAGTTTTGATATAACGCTGATAATAAATAGAACAAGTGAAGATAAAAAAGTGAATTTTTATAACCGACTTTTATGTAGTTAATACCTTAATATGAATAAACTCTATAATATAGTTATGATAACCTTTCTGCTTTCATGGTTGTAAGAATTGGCAAAGGTGTCGACCAGCTCTTGAGTGATGTGGGGTCTCTCTATTTAAACTTTAATCTTTTTACAGTTGTGAGAATGGTAGACAGAAGTAGAGAACTCGGTGACAAACGTAAGAATATAATAATATAATATAATATATAAGTAGTTAGAAGTTTGATAGTATCTTTTGTTTCATACTGACTTATCCATTCATATTGCTTAAAATTAACGAAAATATACTGCTAGTTCAGAGTAATTCAGCTTTAGATACTAGTAGGAGTGAAACTTGAATATTTCATATATTAGTCACCTAACTTAAATGACAAAAATAATAAATTGTTCTTTTCCTAACATCACATCAACCATCCATATAAAACCACTGTATAAGTATAGTTAGCTGAAGAATTACTAAGCTACAACACAACACTTTAAAATGTTTTATTTAAATTTGTTCAAATTAACATCATTTACAACAGTATTACCTATCTTAAATACTGAAAAAAGGAAAATGATACTTAAATGTGAGGGCATTTAGAAAAATGTAAGAACAACTAGTCTTAAAGTACTGCAATACGAATGTGATTATAATGTAATAATAAAAAAATTTATGTATAAGGCAATATTATAAGAGGAGCGATAAGAATTTAATAATAATCAAAAGCTTACATGTTCCTTGATTTTCCGGACGTAATTCTTAATATTCATAGGGAATACAGTTTTTAGAATAATCTTAAATGAATAAAGATAAAAAGTTTTTAAGTTAAATAAAAACTTACTATCAATAATAATTACGATAAATAAAAACCTACAATTATTAGCAGAAATGACCCTTCAAAAAACGTAGTAATGCTAGTATCAATAAAAATCAACATTAAAATAAAGTTCTATTACACCGCCAACAATTACAATATATTGTTTAATCTCGATGCTATGATTAACGCTTGTCTATCTTCCCACGCGAATTCAAATACATATTTATCGCAAAGGCATCCCAAGGGTCTAGTGGCCGAGTTGGCTAAGACACTCGTCTGAGGTGAAATGCGGTGTTTCGAAACTCGCAAGCAGGTTTGCCTTTTTTTTCAGATTAGACGGAGTCCAAAACATATATATATATATATATATATATATATATATATATATATATATATATATACTAGTAGAAGGTGCTTGCATACTGCAAGCATTTCATCTCACCTTGAAAAAACATACATTTTTCAGACAGATATTTCATCATTACAAATATTCTATTAATTCTAAAGTTTAAAACAATTCCCAAATGTTGCAATTTTAAACATTTTAAACTTTCTTCATTATGGGATACTAATGCTACACATTTCAGCCAAATTTTAAAGTTGTAGCACTTTTAGAAGTAAAATAATATTTTTCTAATTGTTTAAAATTTAAAAATTTTTAATGGTTGCCGCAATATATATATGGAGAGATTGAAATGTTTATTTGTGCAAATGCACTGTTCTGTAAATAATTTGAAAATTGCAGCTTCCTAGTTAATCCCGTAGTACCTAAAAATTATTAAACTTTAATGTTCAAATGGAGCAAACAACCCCTAAAATTTACAATTTTAAAATTTTATAGTTGGTTATAAGAAAAGTTCTATAATCTTGCAAAATTTCAGCTTCCTAAACTTATTAGATTGGTCTACACACACTGGATTGCGTTTTCCCATGCTAACTTATGGAAGATATTCCGGGGTCTCTGGAGTCAAAACCAAGACACTGAAAGTAAAAGTGACAATAATTCCTAATAGATATTGAGGCCATCTAGCAACACTGAAAATTTCATTTTTCTAGCTTACCGGCAAGTGCCTATAATTAATTTACAAAAATGGCGCAATGCTTTTCTTATGGGAAAAACGCAACTTTCGGAATTTCTGGAGTCGAACTCATGTCACTTAGGTAGGAAGTCTCATTTTATCTGAAGGTTTCTCCATCATATCTAAAAACTAAAACTTTTAGCATTCTAGCTCTTGTAGTATGGGCAGGACATTAGTATACTCCTATATGTTATATATATGAATATATATATGAATATACTAGTAATTGGTGCTTGCATACTGCAAGCATCTCATCTCACCTTGAAAAAACATTCATTTTTCAGACAGATATTTCATCATTACAAATATTATTTTAATTCTAAAGATTTCAACTCCGCAGGGATTTTCGTTTTACCCACATGTAAAAATAATAGTTTAAAAAATCCCCAAATGTTGCAATATTAAACATTTTACATTTTCTCCATTATGGGGTACTACTGCTACACATTATAGCCAAATTTTAAAGTTGTAACACTTCTAGAAGTGAAATAATATATTTCTAATTGTTTAAATTTAAATAATTTTTAACGGCCGCCACAATTCATATATGGTAAAATTGAAATGTTTATTTGTGCAAATTCACTATTTGTAAATAATTTGAAAATTTCAGCTTCCTAGCTTATACCGTAGTACCTAAACAGTTATCTATTTGTTTAAACTTTAAGAAATTTTAACTGCCAAACAAATTAAAAAATCAAAATTTGTATAATCCCTATTTCGTTTTTTAAGGAATTCTACTTATAGAAAAAATTTCAACTCCGTGGCACATTTGGAAATACATAAACCTTGAAAATTTGTTTAAACAATTGCGAATTTTTAGCGGCCGCATTGTTGCACTTTTTCAAGATTTTCGTTTTTTCTAGTCGGTTTTGCACAAAATCCTACCCATGAAAAAAATTTCGAATCTCCAGCTCATCTGCAAGTGCCTAAACATTAGTATCATCCTATATCATTATATATCGACGACTCTTACAGAGGAGCATATAACATACTAGTAGTTGGTGCTTGCATACTGCAACCATTTCATCTCACATTAAATGAACATTCATTTTTCAGACAGAAATTTCAACATTACAAATAGTCTTTTAATTCTAAAGATTTCATTTCTGCAGCGATTTTCGTTTTTCCCACATGTAAGAATAATAGTTTAAAACAATCTCCAAATGTCGCAATTTTAAATATTTTATACTTTCTTCATTATGGGGTACTGATGCTACACATTTTAGCCAAATTTTAAAGTTGTAGCACTTCTAGAAGTAAAATAATATTTTTCTAATTGTTTAAATTTAAATAATTTTTAACGGCCGCCGAAATTCTTATTTGGTAAAATTGAAATGTTTATTTATGCAAATTCACTACTCTGTAAATAATTTGAAAGTTTCAGCTTCCTAGCTCATCCCATAGTACCTAAACAGCAATCTATTTGTTTAAACTTTAAGAGATTTAAACTGCCAAACAAAATAAAATATCGAAATTTGTATAATTCTTATTTCGTTTTTTAAGGAATTCTACTTATAAAAAAAATTTCAACTCCGTGGCACATTCGGAAATACATAAACCTTGAAAATTTGTTTAAACAATTGCGAAATTTTAGCGGCCGCATTGTTGCACTTTTTGAAGACTTTCGTTTTTTCTAGTCGGTTTTGCACAAAATCCTACCTAAGAAAAATATTTCGAATCTCCAGCTCATCTGGAAGTGCCTAAACATTAGTATCCTCCTATATGTATGTTATATCCTCCTCCTCCTCTGTAAGGAACGTCTATATATAATGATAGGAGGATACTAATGTTTAGGCACTTCCAGATGAGCTGGAGATTCGAAATATTTTTCTTAGGTAGGATTTTGTGCAAAACCGACTAGAAAAAACGAAAGTCTTCAAAAAGTGCAACAATGCGGCCCCTAAAATTTCGCAATTGTTTAAACAAATTTTCAAGGTTTATGTATTTCCGAATGTGCCACGGAGTTGAAATTTTTTTATAAGTAGAACTTAAAAAAAAAGAAATAGGGATTATACAAATTTTGATATTTTAATTTGTTTTGCAGTTAAAAATTCCTAAATTTTAAACAAATAGATAACTGTTTATACATTACGGGATGAGCTATGGAGCAGAAATTTTCAAGTTATGTACAAAGTAGTGAAGTAGCAAAAAAAAACATTTCAATTTTACCATACATGAATTTCGGTGGCCGTTAAAAATTATTTAAATTTAAACAATTAGAAAATATTATTTCACTTCTAGAAGTGCTACAACTTTAAAATTTGGCTAAAATGTGTAGCATATGTACCCCATAATGAAGAAAGTGTAAAATCTTTAAAATTGCAACATTTGGGGATTGTTTTAAACTATTATTTTTACATGTGGGAAAAACGAAAATCGCTGCGGAGGTGAAATATTTAGAATGAAAGATATATGTGTTATGTTAAAATAGGAAAAATGAATGCTTTTTTATGTTGAGATGAAATGCTTGTAGTATGCAAACACCAACTATTAGTATGTTATATCCTCCTCCTCCTCTGTAACGAACGTCTATCATTCTATATAGACGTTCCTTACAGAGGAGGAGGAGGATATAACATACTAGTAGTTGGTGCTTGCATACTGCAAGCATTTCATCTCACCTTGAAAAAACATTCATTTTTCAGACAGACATTTCATCATTACAAATATACTTTTAATTCTAAAGATTTCAACTCCGCAGTGATTTTCGTTTTTCCCACTTGTAAAAACAATTGTTTAACAAAATCCCCAAATGTTGCAATTTTAAAATTTTTATATAAATAAAATTTTCTACAACTTTTATTCTGATACATATTTACATTTATCAAATATTAAAGCAAATATTTCAGAATAACGGATAAGTGACAAGAGTAAACACCTACCTTCGGTATACCAATTTTTACCATAAACTAATGAGATTTTTTAACTTTCATACAAATATAAAATATAAAATTTTGCGTTGACCCGATTAATAACTTTTGAGTTAGAGCGCCCACAAAAATCTATCACATACAGACAGACACGCAGACATCATCGAGAAAATGGTCAAAACGTGTTCAGGGGTCCTCAAAACGTGTATTTCCGTTGAAATTTCGAGTTCGATTTTTTTCATTAAAACAATATTTTCGCTATACTTCGTATATGGAGAAAGTAAAAGGTTCGTATGGACAAGTGTCCTATTCCAAACAGTTTCCGAGATATAGCTATTTGAATGTACAGTTGCAAAATTATTGATAACAAAGAGATATTACGTACTGTTTCTAATATTTATTGTTTAAGTGAAAAATTTGTTACAGTTTATAATAAATTTTCGAAAATTTCACGTCAACATTAATGCACTTTTCAACTCGTGTGAGAACATGGCGTGTTGCTCGTCTGAGTTCATCTTTACAATTATATGTATATCATATATATATATATATATATATATATATATATATATATATATATATATATATATATATATTAGAGTATTCCCTTGCAATGAACAGGGATATTTTTTTGCGATAAGAGCAAGCGCAGAAAGGAAGGCACTCGCAAATATTCTCGGAATTGGGACACGGCGTCTTTCCCTCCTTTGTTTTTCTCCTTCCTCTCTCTCTGCCTGCCTCGCTTTCTCTCTCTCCCTTCCCTTCTTTTCACCTCCCCCTCTCGCAGGTTTTTCATCCCCCCCCCCTCCCTTCTCAATGGGTGTTTTCCTGCGTGGGCTTTACTAGGAAGAACAAGCCTGTTCTTACCTAGGTTTTCCCCACAAATTTAAATCTTATCTTTTTATATTTTTGTACGTTTTATATACTGTTTATTGTAATACTTTTTAATAGTGATATTGACGAAGGGTTAAATGTAAGAATGTACCTTATGGTTCAAATTTCGCTCGAATAAAGACGCTAATCTATCTGTGTCGTTTTTATTTTCTCTTTTCCTAATCCCCATGAATCCTCCTCTCCCACAGAGCATCTTCTCCAAGGACTCCGTTTTGTTCCTCACACCTCCTCCCTCACTCTTCGGCGTTATTTCTCCAACTGGAAACGCCGGTAAACAAAAACACCCTCGCCAGATGTCTTTAGGGAAAACATCTTTAGTTGGTTGGATTCGGCAACATTGCGGCCTCTTTTCTCAAAAGATGCTAGTTGAAAAAATGTTTTCTTATCCTTCACGAAGTTTGTGCTTCTTTGGAGCAGGCCAAGGAGTATTTTTATATATATTAAAGTTTAAGATAGCTATTGAAAGGGGAACGGAACATGGGTAACGTAGAAAACGCAGTTAATATAAAATGTGACTATAAATTAAACTCGCCTCTCAGGGGAAGCGACACTTGACAGTTCAATAGAATTGAATTGGCAGTTTATTGGTAAATAAAACGATAATTTTGTGTACTACTTCTGCTTTTGAATCCCAGATTTAACCTATATCAGGACTACTTCTTGACAGTTACATTTCTCGATTACAGATTTTAAAATGGTAATTATGTGGAAGCAAGGCAAAATACTTTTAGACAAATATTTATCACAATCGAATGAAAGAATTTAACGGGATAATGATAGTTTCATGTGCAAAAGTTTTTAAAAAGTAAGCGGTATAGGAAAACTGCTCGATACCATTTGGAAAAAAATCACGTGTTACTCAGCGAAAGGAAATCTTCTAAAAGGGATGACTTGGAGAAATTAGAAATCGAAGTTTGAATATGTTGAAAACATCCAACTACTGATTGTACCTGCGAACCTCTGCTATTCTGATGCGCTTAACTTTTTCGCCAACCTTCTTCGCGAAAGTGGTTTGATTTATGATCGTGCTATCGCAATCGGTCGTGAGATGTACGATCGTATTATTGGAATGAAACATAAAACAAAAGTTCCGTTACCTGTCGATACATAAGCAAATGAATGTTTCCTTTCTAATTCTCCCCATCATTGTTCCCGATGATGATTGGTGGTTGTAGATTATTAATGTTTTTAATCAATTAACCGAATTTCTGAGGGATTCATAAAAGAAATATTTTTAATAATTTATATTATTGTACTTTTAACGGACTTCTCACAAGTTCATTTTGCTTTATACTTTCAATATTCCTTTGTCTGATATATCTCCGCCTAATGGGTCTATTTTAAGTATTCGGAGGAACTCTAGGCAAAAATAATTTCAGGGATCCTTTCCATGTCATAAGCATCGATATAGGATGTAGCGTGTGTCGAGATCAATGAAGAATGTGCAATTTAATAATTTAAACAATGTTGAGAAAATCGTGCATTGAATTACTTGAGAAAAAAATCTGGACCACCACCTAACAACATAGGAAAAAAATATGAACGCGGCTGCCCAGTTAAATTTTAATGCGAAATACGAAAAAGGATTTATAAAGGATGAGGAATGAAAAGAAAAAAGAAGCTACCAATAGGGAATCGAAATCGCGCCCTCACGTTTCGAATGCACCCACTATACGCTCACCGCAAAAAATTACTTAATTTATTATGCGTGCATTAATTTATACCATTTGACGAGAAATTGCAGTATTTAATCGCGATTTTCCGAAAAACTACCTGTTGTATACGCCCAAATGGGGGTTGGCAGTGATTCTGGAGTCCTGAGCTACCTACCAAGTTTTATAAAATTCCGTGATCCCACTATCGTGTCCTCTCCTTGTTAGTGTTATGTGAACTAAGTAACCTCAGCAGACCGGCCCGAACAATCCGAGATCCGTCTTCAAATCATCCTCGAAAGCATGGGAAAGGAATAAGGTACAGATAGGTAACGAAAGGATGACAATTCAAAATAAAAAAACAATACAAAATCGTCGATTAACTCGCCTTAATTTACAATTTGCAATGCAGAACTTTCTATTGCTAACATTTCTGATCTCATTAAATACTCTTGAGATGTGGTAGAGCGCCTAAAATATTTTACTCTTTTAAGGGTGTTTAACGATCTTTCACCAGTTGCATTTGATATGGGTAATGTTAAAAATATTTAATAATTGTGCCTACATTTGGAAATGTGGCACTCAAACCATCAATTACGAGCTTGTAAAGTTCAATGGGAGACTTTAATGATATAAAGTCCTAACTTTTGACAAAATCCAGAAAGTGACGCAATTTATCTTCAAAAACAACGGAATCGATCTCCTCTGAGAAAACTTCTATCAATTTTTTAATGCTATTGTCTTTCTTCGCCTCGTCAACGTTCTTTGCAAAAAACATCTGGAATAAGTCCGATTTTGTTGAATTTTCTTTTTTTCCAATTGGTTAACTAACTCCTCACAAATCGTGTTAACAGTTTCCACGGTTAATTTTTGCTTCCCTTCTAAAACAGTTTCGTTGTCTTTAGATTCATCAAAAAACTTTTCTTTTCCTTAAACGTTTCTCATGTGAATTTTCATTGGGAATGACTATACATTCCGTTAAAGAGAATGCTTCCTTTTCAATGTACAAATAATCATTTCTTATATCAATGATGAAAGCCTTAAAATAAGTCAATACTGCCATGGCTTGGGAATGCAATACCGGTCGCAGAAATCAATACCGGTATTTCGGTACTGATTTCTGTTAGTACCGGTACTAAAAAAACAAACAAAAAATTCAGGAAGTCACGTAAAAGAAACACAAGACTTATTCAAAGCATACTTCAATTATTATTTATTGTAATTGTATGGAATATATGGTGGAAAACATGTTATTGGTTCAAAAACGAACAGTAAAATTTAAGTTTCAACTTAAATCAAAGAAAAACTATTTAATTGTTATTTGTTTTAATTAAATTGAAGTGAGCATGCAATCAACACAAACCGTCAATGCATTCATCACTAAGACGTGAACGAATTTTCGTGCAAATTTTCCCAGATGAAGAAAAGGTTCTTTCAGATTCCACGCTCGTTGGTGGAATGGTAAGAAGGTATTCGTACACTAATTTTAAATTGACCCCTCTTCCTCAAAGATGGGCATTTCCATTTTAATAAGCAATAATAATAACTCTGAAACTGCTATTTTTCAATGACTTCTTAGATCTAATTTTTATCTTATCATTTACAGCCGTTTGTAACCTTTCTTGCATTGTTTTGGGAACTTTTACGGAAGACGTAGTTGCTTCATTAACAATACTTATATCTATTGCATTATTAGTACCAAATTCTGAATGGGAAGAAGTATTTGCATCTACTAAAACACCCGATCACGTTATTGTACCAACCTCTGCGCTTTATACTGTTATTGTTGTTATCGTTATTTTTCATCGTTGTTTTGATTATTTTGCATTAGAGTCTTCATTATATCTTTTTTACCCCGTTTTCGTTTTTTAGTTTTCGTTTCTTCGTTTTCGTTTAGTTTAACTCGTTTATTACTAACACGGATAGCCCTCCATTAGCCTGCAAGCTGGGGAATAAGAAAGTCATTCACAGCCATGCATGGGAAATCATCCATAACGTGATCAAGTCCATTAAGAAGGAAGCTGCTGCATGAATTAGTATTCCTCTTACAAGGGCATATGAGCGAGTAGAAGCGGCCACCGGCATTTCAACTCGCAACTTACTGCGAATCTTGAAGGAAGGAGAAGAGATTGCTAAGGTCGCAGAGCCTCCTTCTCGTCTCCACGGAAAATAAACCGTAGTTATCTTCGAAATCAACGGTGGACGACTTTGATGTCCAGGTGATTCGAAGAATCGTGCATCAATTCTATTCTCAGGAAAGAAAACATCCGACTCTTGGTGCTGTGCTCCCGGCGATCAAAGCAAACACGGGCTTCAAATGGGGTGACGGAATGGTTAGAGGGTTGGCCTTCCACGTAGCGATCCCTGGTTCGGATCCGGTGGAAGTTGGATTTTTCGACCTGGGATCGTCCCTTCCCCTACTTGTGTGATTTGAGGAGACCGCGCAAGTCAGCTCCGTCCTTCGGAAAGGACCTTAAACAGTTGGCTCCCTTGGTGCTCTTTGTAAAGAGTTGGCTAATGCCGGCACCGGGTTTCCCTCCTACCTTGTGAGTGTTTTCGTTGTGTAAGGAGTTATGGATATAATAATCCAAAAGTGTATTGATGACTAAATAATTGTTGCTGTAGAGATTTTGTAATAACAGATCTCAGAGTAATATTATCCCAGGTGGAGGAAAACTGCATCCAATAAGTGCATTTTATGCGAGCGGAGTGAAATCCGTTTGAAGCGGCATGCGTATTTAATAGCAATAAGGAGATATAGGGAGGAAGGGCGGTCAGATGTTTATACTGACAAAAGTTACATCTATTCCTTGCACTCTGCTCCATATCAATGTCCGAGTGGGGATGACATGGGATTAAAAGTTCCTCTATCTTAGGGCCAGTGACTCATTATTGTTCGTGCAGGTATGAGTTATTTATTATATCAATGTACATGTGAATTTACATATATGATTTCCATTGACTACAGAGAGGATATACGTTCATTTTTCTTTAAGATGGAGAATTTGGATTTTTGCCGCAGTCACTCCTAATTTTTAAATCGGCCTGAAAACAGAATATTACTATGGGAACATGAATAGTGCATGAGAAATGGGTAAAAAACCAGTTACTTCCCAATTTACCCCAGAACTTCGTCATTCTGCATCCTACCACAACTAGAGTTGGGGAGTATTTGCAGTCACTGCTATTTTGTCACAGTGACTAACATGAGACTGTGACCGGTAACAGGTATGCGCGGAAAGTAGCAGGTATGGAAGTCACAGCCAGTCGCAGATTTAGTCACCGCCCGGCCGCCCGTCACAGATTCAGTCACCGACCGGCCGCCCGTCACAGATTGTTACTGCAGGCTCGGTGGAACAGGAAGGGCGCAGTCCCTGGTCCCACTCCTCCCACTCCCATTCACCCGAGTCCCAACTTCTTCCAAACGGCCGAGAGGAACTGTGTAGAGGGAGGGGATGTAGGCACTGTTTTTCTGCTCTGTGTCGTCTCTGACTCTTGAGATGACTAGTTCTTTTTATGCATCAACACTTGAATGGAAAGGGAAAGGGTCTTCTGGCCTGGGCAAGTGTTTGGTTCAGCATTTTTTGAGAACAATATATAATGAGAGTGAGAGAAAATCATATCTGACGTCATTGCACAAACAAGCCTACTCAAAGATATTTATGAAAGTATTATGTAATTCAGAACGCAATATTTTATTATTTTGTTGCGTTTTCTAAATAACAATTGATTTCAAACCAATTATATTTTTTGAAAATTTGTATTTTGGGTGGGGGGTTAGAGCTTTGTGATGACATAAATGGAAGGGGTCTGAGTTTTTGTGACGAAATATGATGACGAAGGAAAGGGGCGGTCAAAAATCCGCCAAAATTGCGTGCCGTCATTTATGGACGACCCCTCAGTGCAGTAAGGTAACTCGTTCAACGAACGTTTGTTGAACGAATCTTCGCTTTAACGAATGAATTTAATTTTATGACTCTACTTTTAGTCGATAATTTTGTTTACTTTAACGAACTAAATAACATGTATCCAACTCAAATCGAAGAAACTCGGATGTTTACGAATGCTCTTGGGGTCACAGTCTTGTTTACCCATGAATTTTTCGTTTGCCCACTTTATCACGCATTTTTCCTAACGCCTGCATTTCTTGAGAGGTGTCACCGAACGTGTTGTTTGTTACTAATAATATATATACAAATTAAAGAGGAAATGCACTACGCATTGTTTCCCACAACCATTCTATACTTCAAACTTCAGTCTGTGACTTGGATTGACTACGTTCGGTCGCATTCGTTTCCTCGCGATTCATACATAATCGTTACATCACGAAGATTTGTTTTCAAGCCATTGCCGTTGCCACATTTATCGTACTTGCTCGTACTTTTATCATGAATGCTCAACTTTTTGTTAATTATTTTTCTGGAGATGTTTTAAACCACGAGGAGTTCTTAATTCTTTATTGACGGTGTTGGGAGGTGCTGTACTATGGAGCTAGGAAAGCGGAGGACGAGCGGGCTGTGGCGGTTTTTTACTGAAATAGATCCCAAAACAGGCCTGGCCAAGTGTGATTTGTGCAAAGCAAAGTTAAGCTTCAAGTCTTCTGTCACTAATTTGCGGAAACATCTTAGCAGAAAACACCCAACTGTGAAAATAGAAACAAAGGTAAGATTTTCTCATTAAAATTACCTTCAACATTTTTGTCATGTTTAGTTAACCCCTCAAGCGCGGCGACATTTTAATCAGACCCATCTGGGAGACCGGGGGATATTTAAATAAATTGACTATTCTGGAGCGAAGTTATTTAAAAATACATAACTTTTCACCTTTTTAATGGATTTACCTGAATTTTTCTGGAGATTCCCACAAAACTATGTGTATTTATACAACTTATTTTAAACATACCTATTTTATTTATTCTTTTAGCGTGAAACAGCGATGAATTATTAGGCGTTCTTTGCCAGCGAAGCGATAATAGCGGAACGCCTTATGGGCACGTCTGGTCCGTCCATCCGTCCGTCGTAACTTTCATCTCCTAAACCGCTGGATGAGTTTTAATTAAATTATATATGAGTAATCTTTAATAAAACTTATCGCCCAATTGTGGTTTTCAACTGAATTCGTCAATTAGAACTTCCACTTTACACAATTACTTTAATAATCTTATACTAGTATCTCGTTAAATGGCATCCGTCAAGCAACAATGAAATAGCAAACTTTTATCTCTCTAGCTCTTATATGATCTGTAAGGTATAGATTAAAAAGATTATTCGAATAGAGAACAACATTTACTACAAGAAGGTCCGCGAGGCTACATAATTACGAGTTATGGTTTCGTAGAAAAAAATTCGAGAAAATCCAGAGAAAAACATCGCATATGTTGTTTACATCGATCTCTAAGACGGTTCTCTCGGCAAACAACAATTAAAAAACTATATATTTCTCCCCCATTCTCTTATATTATCCGTGAGGTATAGATTAAAAAATGTCTTGAACACCCCACATATTTCCATGTGTAAAGCAAGGTTCAGGCATAAAAATATCAACTTTGGCCTTTGGCCTTGTGATTTATTTACTGTATTGCCATAAGAGTTTGATTACGAATTGTCTGGGATGCATGTTAAAAGGAATTGCTGGATCATTTGACGTTTCAATTTTATGCGTGGGAGAAAATGAATGATTCCAGCCATAGAACCAGTAATGACTTTCAATAATTAATTTAATTATTTATCACATTTAATTAATCAATCATTCATCATTCTCTTTCATATTTTCCAATTATAAAATGCACTATGTGACTCTTATTGAAATTAAATAATCGTACATTCAGTTATCGAGTTAAATCATTATGTTCTCTTTCAGATTCAATGAACTTCATTGCATTGTAACTTTAATTGCAAATATGAAAGTTTATTTACTAACATTACTAACTGTACATTGTTGTTAGTAACCATACAAACTCTGTAAACAAAACATTTCTCTTTGTGTAATATAATAGAGATAATTATTATCTGAAATATACCTAATGTTCTTCTATTTAATTTTTTTAATTTTCTTGCTCACTACTTCACTAATCACCGATTTAATATTGAAGGGGTATTTCCGGGGCCAACCAAGTCTAGGTGCACATGGTCGAATCTGCCTTCGGGAGTAGGGAAGGTGCCTACGGGTGATGAAACATGTCGCGTCACCTTGGACCGCTGGCAGGGGATACATGCCCTCGCCCACTCTCTGCAGTCCTTCTGCACTGCGGGCCAAACAAAACGTGTGGAGACGAGCCTAGCGGACGCCTTGACGCCGGGATGGAAAAGGTTATGTACAGAATTAAAAACCTGCCGTCGCAGTGGGGCAGGCACAAACGGGCGAACAGTGGAGGTGGACACATCGCAATACAGTTCTACTTCCGAGTCGGGAAGAGAAACCTTCCGGAGGACGAGGGAAGAATCCGATTGGAGCAATGCCTTTAGTTCGTCATCATCAGCCTGCGCCCTTGCTAGTGCTTCGTGACCGATCGCGGGCGTCAGTGAGTCGACGCGGGAGAGGGCGTCGGCGACGACGTTTTCACTCCCGGCGATATGGCGAATGTCCGTTGTGAATTGTGCTAAATAATTCAGGTGACGGAATTGCCTCGGAGAGCACTTCTCCGGTTTCTGCCGGAAGGCAAAAGCTAACGGCTTGTGGTCTGTATAGACAATGAAATGACGGCCTTCGAGCATGTGTCGAAAGTGACGTACGGCCTCGTAAATGGCTAACAGCTCGCGATCGTAGGGGCTATAATGGCGTTGTGCGGAATTCAGCTTCCGGGAGAAAAAGGCTAGGGGTTGCCAACCTTGCGGGGTATGCTGCTGAAGAGCGGCGCCCAACGTGAAATCCGACGCGTCTGCGAACAACGCCAACGGAAGAGTGACGTCCGGGTGGTTGAGGAGGGTAGCAACGGCGAGGCTCTGTTTACAATTTTCGAACGCTAAATCTAAATCCGGTGTCCACTCTATGGGTGTGTTCCCTTTAACTTGTCGGCCCTGTAAAACAGCGTGCAATGGTGCCTGAAGCGCGGCCGCGTGAGGGATGCACCTCCTGTAAAAATTTAACATACCGAGGAATCGCCGCAAGGTTTTTACGTCACTCGGCTTGGGAAAATCGCGCAACGCGGTCACTTTCTCCTGAGGGGGCGCTACACCGTCCCCGGAAACCACGAAGCCTAAAAATGTCACTGTAGGGCGACCCAGGACGCATTTCGCGGTATTCACCAGTACACCGTACTCTCGTAGGCGCGTAAAGAGTTCTGCTAGGTGCCGTACATGCTCTTCCTCGGAGGTAGAGGCCACCAGCACATCGTCGAGGTACACAAAACAAAAATCCAATCCCCTTAATATCGCGTCCATAAATCGTTGAAAGGTTTGAGCCGCGTTACACAATCCAAAGCACATAAAGGGGAACTCAAACAAGCCAAAGGGAGTGGTAATAGCCGTTTTGTGGATATCGTCTGGATGAATAGGAATCTGCTGGTACGCCCGAACGAGGTCGATTGTCTTACCTACTAGATTGTGGGAGAAATCCTCCATATGGGGTACGGGGTAGCGGTCGGGCACCGTCCGCGCGTTCAGGGCGCCAACCGTCGCCTTTCTTTGGTACCATATGGAGGGGGGAAGACCAGCTACTCTCGGAGGGCCGTGCGGTGCCGGCGGCTAACATTGCTCGGAACTCACTCTTGGCAATGGTAAGCCTATCCGGGGCCAGGCGTCGTGGCTTGGAAGAGACGGGAGGACCGGCAGTCGTGCGGATGTGGTGCACCGTGGAGTGTTTCGGCTCCCTTGGCGTTCCTGCAGGCCGCGTTATCTCGGGAAACTGCGAAAGAAGGGTATGGTATTTACCGCCGCCGTGATGTGACCCATGGGGGCACGCGGGACCCTGCCGCCAACGTGGAGCGTGGTGATGCTGTCGAAAAGGTGTTGATTTTTCATATCGACGAGAAGGCCGTAGAACCGGAGAAAATCCGCGCCGATGATTGGCTTGGAGACATCGGCGACCACGAAACGCCACGCGAATTCCCGCCGGAGGCCCAAATTGAGATTCACCACTAACCAACCGTACGTGGAGATGACGCTGTTGTTCGCTGCGTAGAGTTCGTAATTGGACTTCGCCCTTGGTCCCTTCACTAACGTCCGAGGAAAGACGCAAAGATCGAACCCGGTGTCGATGAGATAGCGCGTCTTCGTCGGGATATCGGTCACGAAAAGGCGACTTGACGACGGTCAGTAGTCGGTTGCCGCTTCTACCGACCGCCCTCCGAGTTTTCCGCGACGTAGGAGCAGGGCTGAGTGCACTTTTGGGCCTTCGGACCGAACTTCCGAAGGTACCAACACACCTCCCTGTCGCGGCGATTGAGAGAGGGAGCTCTGCGGAAGTTTCCGCGGGGACGGCTCCGGGACCGTGGGCGCGCGCGTGGTGCGGCTCGGCTCACCGATAATGCGGCGACCTGCTCGCTCAACTCATCCATGCGTTTCACGAGAGCCTCGAGCGTGGAATCCGGAGACACACTGGCCACCTGGTGTCTGGGCGTCACCTCGTGGATTCGATCGGCGAGCTGTGCCACTCCATCCAAGTCCATCGCGTCCTGTGCGGTGAGAATTGCCTGCAGATAGGTCGGCAATCGGCCCAGCCATAACGACCGCAGGAAACGGTCGGGGACGGTAACGCCGGCGAGGCCACGCAGATGGCGAAGAAACTGCGATGGCTTCCGGTCGCCAATCTCCTCGTGCTCCAAGAGTTGGCGCATCTTTTGCTCCTGCGAGAGCGAGAGGCGCCGGATCAGTTCCTCCTTCAACTTCTCGTATTTACCCGTGGGCGGAGGGTTTGCAATTATGTCCTCCACCTCTAACGCGTACTTGGGCTCCAACTGGCTAACAACTTGCCAAAACTTTGTAGCGTCCTGAGTGATTCCACCCAAGAAAAATTGTCCCTCTAACTGTGTAAACCACAGGAGTGGCTTTTCGGGCCAGAACGGAGGCACGCGCACACTTACACGATTGATTTCGTTCCTACTCTCACCCTCCATTGCAAGTTTCACGATGTCCGAACCACGTGGGCACGCGATCACGTCGTGGTCACCACTGAAGGGGTATTTCCGTACAGAAACGAACGAAATGGATTTTGTGCTGTTTAATGATTAACAAACATTACAATAAGTAACAACACAACGGTAACAATCAATAGCAGTGGCAGATGCTGGCTGATACTCGTCCGGTGGTGTCACGTTCACTCATCCGGACGCTGGTTGATATTCGTCCGGCGAAGACTCAGGCGGGAATGGTGGTGGTAGTCCCTCGCCGGCGTACCCTCTCTTCTCTCTCTAACGCCCCTGGTGGCGTCGCCGGGAACTGCGGAGACAATTCCTAAACGCTATGCGCCGCGAAGGCGTTAATGGCTATGACCGCTACAATATATACTACCTACCACCAGGCTACCAAGTAAGTACTCGTTATCGGCCGATACTTGGTTTTATGGCGTTACCACTGTCACCAACTCCACCAGCACAAGGTCAATACAATGAAAACGTCACCGGTGACTCAAGTAACAGATATGAGTCACAAGTATTTTTTTGTCACTGGAACAGTTTGTCACTGTGACAGGAAAAAAGTCAGTCCCCAACTCTAACCACAACGTGGAGCTTGACTGCCCGCCATGCAGCAGTTCCAGGAATGATATAATTAAGACAGCTGGATACAAGAGGAATACAATACTACAATACTCAACGGCTGAAACTAAACTCGAGCTGTACAAGAAAATTAAAAAAATTTAAGCCAGTTCATGAAACTTTTGCAGGGGATATAGTTTTAGCTGATCGTGGACATTCGACGCTTAGTCTTCCTCCGTATCATCCTAAATTCAACCCCATCGAAAATATTTGGTGTATATTAAAGAATTGGGTAGGGTCAAGAAACAAAAGTTTTAAACTCCAACTCCCTAAATGAGGTGAAGACATTAGTGGAAGAAAAATGTGCTTGTATCAGGGAAGGAGAGTGGCAGAACGTATGCAAACATGTAAAAAAAACTGAAATTGAATTGAAAGGAGATGATAATGGATGATATTGTGAACGAGATGATCATAACTTCTGATTCAGAATCCAGAGATTCAGATTCATCTGAATAAAAAATATCGATGAAAATGTATCTTAATATGAATGTAATAAAATTTTCTGTGAAATATTCACTTTTCTTTTGGAAATCATTTCCTCTGTCAGTAGAGTTGCCATTAAATTGTGGCTTACATATGAATAAGAGCATATTCCATTGCAAAATGGTATTAATACGACCTGTTGTAGATAAACGACCGAATATTACTTAGTATTATTTTTTTAGGTTGGCGACACTGGCAAGCGGCAACATCACGCAGCTTGCTTCCCCCTCTCTGACAAGATGTTTCCAATATGGCGTCATGTGCAGTCGCGTATTGCTGTAGCTCCTGTAGTAATGAATTTAAACATTATGATAAGTTCACTCTTTGTGGTTTTTGTACCCGACCTTTTCACATTGAATGTATAGGAATTAACGAGACATCATTTAAAGTTCTAAATGAGTCTTCCTCCATCTTCTGGGCTTGTATTAACTGTGTCATCGACAAGACGCCGGCCATTACGAAGAAAACGACTGCCTGTTTTCCCGAGAGGAAGGAAATTTCAACGAGTCTACCTGCAGCAGAGAATAAAATATTGTCTCCTGCAACCACGGATGACTGCTCGATTTATGAAACCAAGATTGTACATCCTAAGCTCATTCCTTCAGTGAAACCATCCGTTCGTGAACATGTGGCTACGAACCCATCTTATATGTCTCATCAGGTTAACATCTCTTACTGTGAGGCAGTGAATAAATCGAACAAGGTGAACTTAAGTGATGATAATATAGAAATCAATCCCAATTTACCGGCAGTCAATGACGATGATGGTGTACCTTTCAAACTTGTTGTGAATAAGCGTCATAAGCGTAAAGTGATTGTTGGCACCGGAGTGAATTCTAGTGTATCCTCTCTTCAAAGTGCCACAAGGCAAGTGCACCTTCATGTTTGGAGACTTTCACTTAATACTATGGAGAGTGAGATGCTGAACTATGTGAAGAATAACATAGGTTGTGAGGCAGTGGTGCATAAACTTAACACGAAAGGTGATTACTCATCCTTTCGAGTATCAACAAACTCGGATTTCTCGGAGAAACTGTTTGACCCGACTAATTGGCCTGCCGATGTTGCTATTAACAAGTTTTACTTTAGGAAAAGTCATTTCAATCCTTCCCTCTCATTAACAGCTTCCAATAATAAAATTGAAAATCGTTCCTCTAGAATGGTTAGTAATAGCACGGTCCACGATGCTCTTTTGGTCCGCGATGCTCTTCCGGTCTGCAAAGCTGTCCCGGTCCATGTTGCCGTTCCCGTCCAGGATGTCGTTCCCATCCAAGATGTCGTCCCCGTCCAGGATGTCGTCCCGGCCATCATTACCTCTCCGGAGCCTAATGCCATCTCGTTTCCTAACAGTGTCCCGGTTCCTAACGCCGTACCATTTCCTAATGCTCAAGTTCACGATGCTGTTTCTAACGATGGATCTAAACCCAACGATAGGCCTGTTACTCGAGGTCAGAGTGGTATTGTTAGATCTAAGAAATTGTGACTAGGTACAAGTGAGAGTGCTCACTCCAATTCTATATTATTAAATTGGTTTTATATAAATATTCAGTGCTTGAGGAATAAGGGCCTTAACCTTGAGCTCCTACTTCAGGAGCTTAATGTTGATGTCTTTATACTTTCTGAACATTGGTTAAGAGCAAATGAAATATCTGTGTTTCATATTCATGGTTTTAACCTAATAACATTCTTTTGTCATCAGCAATTCAAGTGTGGAGGAGTGGCCATCTATAGCAAACCCTCTGTAAATATGAAGTGCCTCAGTTTTAACAAGAGCATTGAAAAAAGTTTTGAATGCTCAGTTGCTTTAATCAATATTGATACCTATTGTTATGCTCTTTTGTCCATATATCGTTCTCCCAGCAGTAATACTAATGATTTTTTTATGTGTCTACATGATGCCATTATATTTACATCAATGAAAAATATCAACGGCATGATATTGATTGGTGACATCAATATTGATTTATTGAATGAATCCTCTGAAAAGGCTGATCTCATAAATCTTCTATCCACTTTTGGATTAAAGGTAGTGAATGACAATCCTATCTGAATCTCACCCAAAACTCAATCACTTATTGACTATCTAATTTCTGATTTACCTCCAAATACCTTCACTTGTTAAACCATCTTTACAGGCTTCTCTGACCATCTGGGCCTAAAAATAACCATTAAATTAAATCAAACTCTCTTTCAACCCAACCCCATGTACATATGTAAATGTATCTTTGATGACTATTCTACTAAAATATTTCTTCACCACCTCTCACATGAATCTTGGGATGGTGTTCATAACGCAAGTGATGTCGATTCTAAATTTAATGCTTTCATGCAAATATTTACTCTCTGCTTTAATGCAGCCTTCCCTGTTAGAAAAACCAAACAAAATGTAACAATGCTTAAAAGAAAGTTATACTCTCCTCATCTCATTATCAGGTCCCAATATGTTCGTGATTTATATTTTCAATATAAATTTGTTGACTCTAATCTTCATGGCACATACTTATATGCCCTAAAGGACTTTAGAATACACTTATTAGCTGAGAGAAAAGCTGCAAATGTTAACTACATAAATAAATCCAAAAATATGATTAAAGCATCATGGAACATTATCAAACTAAATTCCAATGCTGCAATCAACAATCTAAGTCCTTCTCACATCGAATTCAATGGGATATCAGTTTTTGACCCAATGGATATAGCTATGAATTTCAACAATCAATTTTGCAATATTAATACTAATGCAGCATCTTCTCCTGAATATCCCTCCAGTAATACCAGTTTGGTTTTCACACCTGTTTTTCTTCACCCCACTGATCCCTATGAAATGATAGGTATCATCAAATCTTTTGAAAATTCCTTTTCTTGTGGTATAGATGATATTCCTATGATTGTTGTTAAGGAAAGCTCTTTTATCATTGCACCTATCTTATCTGACATAATCAACCTATCCTTCAGCTCTGGCCAGTTCCCTACTAATTTAAAATTTTCTCGTGTGTCTCCAATACTAAAAAAAGGTTCACCCTCTGACTCAGAGAACTATAGACCCATCTCTATTTTATCCGTATTTTCCAAAATATTTGAAAAATTATTTTTCAATCGCATACTGCTTTTCCTCAATTCCTTCAATTTGTTAACTCCTAATCAACATGGATTCAGGAAAGAGAAGTCTACATCTACTGCTGCCTTCAACCTTATCAACAGAATATACCAATCTCTCAATAACAACAAGCATACTTTAGGTATATTTTATGACCTCAGTAAAGCTTTTGACAGAATTGACCACAAAATGCTTTCGGTGAAACTTTGCAACTTGGGCATCAGAGGCAAGCCTCTAAATTGGATTATTTTTTTCTAAGTAATCGTCATCAGATTGTGAAGTTTTCCCAAAGTGCTAGAAATGGCTCTACCACTGCCTTTTCTACACCTCTAAAAGTCAACATCGGTGTCCCCCAGGGATCAATTCTTGGACCCTTACTATTCATAATTTTCATGAATGACCTTCCTAACAAATTTACAGAATGCTCTCCGACCTTGTATGCTGATGATACATCCTGCCTGGTAACCACTGATAGTTTCCCACTTCTGAGAGAGTTTGCTAGTAGATCAGTCAAGCAAATGTTGCAATGGTGCAATCTAAACAATCTTGACATAAATATCAATAAAACCTCTTACCTGCTATTTCACAAAAAAAAACTATCCCACCCTGTAGCCCCCTTCTTAAAATGAGCAGTAAAAGCATCTCTAGAAACACGTCAACTAATTTTCTTGGGCTACTTATTAATGAAGAGTTGGATTGGCTAGATCACATTAATGGAGTTGCTAAAAAAGTTGCCATTGGTGTTTTTATGATAAGAAAGTTGGCCCCAATACTTCCTATTGAAAGCTTACTATCTCTCTACTATGCTAAAGTGCATTCTTTGTTAAGCTATGGAATACTATTTTGGGGTAATTGCAGACTGGCTAGTAAAGCCTTTTCTTTACAGAAACAAGCTGTCAAAGCTTTATGTAGAGTGTCTTACCGCACACACGGTAAACCCTTATTTTCATCTCTCAATATCTTAACTTTACCATCCATTTACATTTTGAGCTGTGCAACTTTTGTTAGATCTAATCATCAACTTTTTCCCACAAATGCAGAATATCATAGCCATTTCACTCGTTCATTATTTGACATTCATATTAATGATTACAATTATGTACTTTGTCAAAGAGGCCCTCACCATTCAGCCTCTGTAATTTATAAAAAATTACCTGGGGACATAAAATCAGTTTCATCCCACAAATTGTACAAAAGTAATGTAAAGAAGTTCCTTCTGAAGAAAACTTATTATAATGTTTGTCAATACCTTGATGATTGTGTGTGAAATTTTTTTTCCTTTTATTTGATCTTTTTAGATGTATGTTATCAATCTTGTATCTTGCTTTGTATTTTTTTTCTTTCTTCTTTTTCTTCCCCCTCCTATCTTTTTTGTAATATTTAGTGACGAAACCATGCAAATGTATCTGCCAACGGTGAAATAAATTATATTATTATTTTTATTATTATTATTTCCCTTCATGTCATGCAACAGTTCATGCATCTCATAGCCATAAGTTTTAAAACTACTTAACGTTTTGTCATGCTTAGTCGCATACTTAAGTGATAGGCAACAACTTGTGTCATATATGGGGAAAGAATCTAAGCTATTAGGAGTTAAACATGGTGTTCCTCAAGGGTCAGTCCTAGGTCCTTTTATGTTCATAGACTTTGTTAATGATTTAGGTAATAATTTTAAAAGTGCATCTATTTAATATGCAGATGATACTACCTTAATCTCTAGTCATAATGAGTATTCTGTGGCCTGGGAAATAGCTGATGAAATGCTTAATAATTCAACGAAATGGTTTACAGACAACGGTTTACTTTTGAATGAAGACAAAACTAATAAATACGCTTTTGGATTAAGAAAAAAATATAATCAACTATTAGCTGTGAAGTTCCTCGGTTTTTATTTAGATAGCAAGCTTTCATGGGATTTCCATATTCAAGTATTAAGCAAAAATTAAGCAGGGTTTTGTATCTCATTAGAAAGTTGATACCTCTAGTATGTATGTCAGCACTAATGAAAGCATACTATGCCTACTTTCACAGCCTTATAACATATGGCATACTGTTTTGGGGACATTCAAGTGGAGCAAAGGGCATCTTTGTGCTTCAGAAAAAAGTTATAAGGGCAATGAAAGGCCTGAAAAGGGATGTTCATTATAGGCCTTATTTTATAAAAAATGGAATTCTGAATGTACATTGTTTAAGCAAAATATTATGCATCAATGAACTAGACATGATTCTATGTAATTCTAAAGAAAAGTAAACTATTATCATAGGTGATATGAACATATATATATAAAGGTAAAAGATGCAAACAGTATAAAATATAAATATATGTTGGTTTCCCATGGATTTACAGAAATAATTAAAGAATACACCATAGAGGAAATAGTTAGATCACAATTAACTAGCTCTTGCATTGACCATATCTACTACAAAGGATTAATTTCTACTCCTGAAGCACAAATGATACATTCTAAAATATCTGACCATAAAATCATTAGCTTAAACCTAAAATATTGTAAAAGTTACGTAAATAATCAAAAGAAAGAAAAAATAGCATACCTTCACAATTCCAAAGTCAAAGCTAAAATTGAATAATTTAATTGGGAATATCTCTTAAATGAAAATGATCCAAATAAACTATATGGGAATGTAAACATGGAACTTAACAAAACCTATGCCTCGTCAACTGTAACTAAAGAATCTACTCATTTCAATCTAAAAAAGGTTTGGATGGCAGGTGAACTAATCAATGAAATAAAAACTAGAGATAAATATTATAGAAAGTGGAGAAGTAATCCGTAATATGACATATAATGATCAGTATAAATGTATAAGGAATAGAGTACAAGCAGAACTTAAAAAAGCAAAAACCAATTATTTTAAGTCCAGATTCTCTAATATAAATAAAGATATAAAAAAAGTTTGGCAAGAAATTAACAAAATAATGGTTAAATGCAAATTCGGATAATTTAATAATTAAATATAACAATTGCTTTAACCCCTCAAGCACGGAGGAGATTTATTAAATCCCACCCGTACGGCCGGATGAGGTTTTTAAATTTTCACGATTGCGTTGGAAAAACGTTCGAAAATATTAAAATAATCATGACTTGAGAAGTTTTCTCTTGATTTTTCTGAATTTTTTTTTGTGGATTTATGAAAAACATGAAATTTGTAAATATCTATTTTGCGTATAATATTTTACATACAAACATTGTTGGAGTAGAAGAGAATGTACATCAATCGCTAATTTTTCGCCGTGCATTCGCGCTTTATGTATAACATTCAGCACCGCAAATCTATAGAAGATATTGATTTGCAATCTTAATAAAAAATAGCTTAAATTAGTAACTATTTCATTCTGAAAGTCTACCCATCTAAACCAATCTCAACTTTTTCGTGTCTTGACTGGAAATTTTTAAGTAAATGTAGTATTATTGATTTATTAAAAGATGATTTATTTATAATATAAACGCTTTAGTTATACCGTCATCATTCTTAGTCATTACAGAAGTCACATAGAAGAAATGGTTGCATTTCGTTCATTGGAAAAGGAGATATGACGTTGTATAAAACACGGAAAACTTTAGCTTATAGGTACTTCCCAAATATTTTCAGAAAATTTATACATGCGTAATTGGATTCAGCAAGAAATGTAGTAAACACTTCTAGTAATCTATTGTGTAAATATATGGAAGAGCTTTTCGTGATTTTTGCTGGCGTGTCCTCTTCTTGCCTACTCGCTTCATCGCTGCTTTGGCCTGGCTAGCACAGCAGCGAAGCACTTATCTGAAGAGGAAAACAGACCTCGTCTCCTTTCAAATGTCAAAGAAAAGGAACCCAATTTGGTGGGTTCCCTTTCCTCAAGTATTTATGGGTCAACTTTTGAAACCGAAAATCCGTAGGTCCGTGGTAAAAACTAAAATTCTATAACAAAACTAAACGTATATTATACTAGTAGTTGGTGCTTGCATACTGCAAGCATTTCATATCACCTTGGAAAAACATTCATTTTTCAGACAGACCTTTCATCATTACAAATATTCTTTTAATTCTAAAGATTTCAACGTCGCAGCGATTTTTGTTTTTCCCACATGTAAAAATAATAGTTTAAAACAATCCCCAAATGTTGCAATTTTAAAATTTTACACTTTCTTCATTTTAAGGTACTATTGCTACACATTTTAGCCAAATTTTGAAGTTGAAGCACTTCTATAGGTTAAATAATATTTTTCTAATTGTTTAAATTTAAATAATTTTTAACGGGCGCCGCAATTCATATATGGTAAAATTGAAATGTTTATTTGTGGAAATTCACTAATCTGTAAATAATTTGAAAATTTCAGCTTCCTAGCTCATCCCGTAATACCAAAACTGTTATCTATTTGTTTAAACTTTAAGAATTTTTAACTGCCAAACAAATTAAAATATCAGAATTTCTATATTCCCTATTACGTTTTTTTTTACAAATCCAATCAACGAAAAAAATTTCAGCTCCATAGAACACTCGGAAATACATAAACCTTGAAAATTTGTTTAAACAATTGCGAATTTTTAGCGGTCGCATTGTTGCACATTTTCAAGATTTTCGTTTTTTCTAGTCGGTTTTGCACAAAATCCTACATAAGAAAAAAATTTCGAATCTCCAGCTCATCTGGAAGTGCCTAAACATTAGTATCCTCCTATATGTTATATATATGTTAGATGATATATCCTCCTCCTCTGTAAGAGTCGTCGATATATAATGATGTAAACAAATACATACAAATAGATATACTGAATTCCCTGCAATTTTCGTTGAGATCTAAATAAAATTCTAAAGGTCTTGAAAATTATATGACAGATATTATCCTTCTCACAAAATGCCTCTCTTTGAGGCATGTCCTTAAATTATCGGAAGAATGTCG
This sequence comes from Tanypteryx hageni, assembly GCA_028673005.1. Classification (NCBI taxonomy): domain Eukaryota; kingdom Metazoa; phylum Arthropoda; class Insecta; order Odonata; family Petaluridae; genus Tanypteryx; species Tanypteryx hageni. The sequence goes on along the minus strand of CM054115.1, from coordinate 16,547,479 downwards.
GCCTTGGATTTTGAAATCAGCTGTTTTGACGTTGACGCTCTCCTATGAAGCGATGAATGAAGGGAATGTTTACAGTTTGAGTAAAAAACTCAACCTAATTCCATTCTTCATCAATTGCATTGTAAACATTTGTAATAAGCTGTGCATAGACAGACATAAGATGTTTTCCTTTCTTTTTTTACATACAAACGAAGACCTTTATCACATGACATAAGCCAATTATCTCCACCAGGAAAAAAGAGGTGAAAAAACGTGCTCTCCTTTGAAATGATACACAGTTCCTACATTGCATTTCAAACACCAAGGAAAGGTTCCTTGCTGCATTGAAAAGCGACTTTTATACGAAGAAACACCATCATATCATAGCAAAATTGAAAATTCTATCGCAAAATTCAACGTTGATAATATATTTTTTAAAAGAGAAAAAAATACAGGACAAACATAGATAGGCAGTACAAAGCTTCCTCTTTCAAAATATATATAGGTTATTTAGATTTAAAGGAGTCTCGAGCGTCAAAAGATAAAATAAATAAGGGCTGCCGCAAAATGTAATAGTATGCCTGACGGCTGATTGGACAGTTTTTGCAGGACGTAATAGTACACCTGACGGCATTGAGGGGTTAAAGTCAATGACATAGTAGATAAACTTGCTGAACAATTTACCACTCAAATATCAAATCTGAAACTGAATTGTAATTTGAAACTAAATAGGATGAACCATCTTTCCACACAAAGTAGTATTTATATACCTGAGGCTACGGAAAATAGAATAACCAAAATAGTCAGTGACCTAAGTAATAAAGCAGCTGGCATAGATAATATTAGAATTAAAGACATTAAAGAGAACAAAGTTATAATCCCTATAATAACAAGAATAATAAACAACATCATTTAATATGGCACAGTCCCAGACAATTTAAAAGCCAGCATTATAAAACCCATTCATAAAGGAGGAAAATTTAGTGATTTAAATAACAATAGACCAATCTCTATACTACCATCTATTAGCAAAATAACGGAAAAATTTGTAGCAAAACATTTAATAGACTTCATATTAAAAAACAATGTAATATCTAATAAGCAATTCGGTTTCCAAAAAAACGGAGGAACAAAAGAAGCTTTGGAACATTTCTCAAAAATGATAAATAAAAACTTGGATAAAAATAATCAAATAATAGTCACCTTCATTGACTTTAAAAAGGCTTTTGGCCTGATTAATTTTAATATTATGATCAATAAGCTACATCAGATAGGTATAAGGGGTGTAATTCTAGATTAGTTTAGCAGCTACTTAAAAAACAGAACCATGAGAGTTAAACTAAATGATGCTTGAAATGGAGAAAAAAGAGTTGAAATGGGAGTGCCACAAGGTTTCATTTTGGGACATATATTATTCACAATTTATATAAACAGTATATTTAACAGCATGGAAAGTTGTGAACTAATTTTATATGGAGATGATGCTGTACTTATATCTGTACATAGAGACTTTAAGGTAGCTAAAATAAACATGCAGAAAGACTCGAATAATATTATTATATGTGTACATGACAATGACATGATAATTAATATTAGTAAGTCAAAAACTATGCATATAATAAATATGGCTCCAAAGAGAAAAATTAGAAATTGTAGACTTCATGAACATAAATGTGCTCACAATAATTTCATAGATATAAATTGCAATTGTAAATATTTAGAACAAGTAAAACTATAAATACTTAGGAGATATCATTGACGAAAATTATAAATTGGATGTTCATATAAATAAACTAAATAACTGTTTAAGAAAAATAACCTACCAATTCTATTATATAAAAAATATAGTTTCAACAAATGTTACGAAGATAATATACTTATCCTTAGTTGAATCAATAATAAGGTATGATATAATCATTTGGGGAAATGCTAATAAAACTTATAAAAAATTCATAATTGCTACTAAAAATAAAATAATAAGAATGGTAGGTGAAGATAGTAGGAATAAAATAACAATAAATTATAATACAATAGATAGTACATATACAGCATATATGAACTTAAACATTTTATCTTTGGAGCAATTATTTCAATTACAAATTACTTACTTTACAAATAGGTATAAATCAGTAAGGATTGAGGAACACAACATGAACAAACGAAGTAAGAGGAGATATAAAGTACCAAACTTATAATAATCATGGTAAAAATTCATTATCTGTAACAATTCCAACACTGATGAATTAATTACCAATAAGTTTAAGAAATCTATCTTGTATGTCTGAGGTCAAAAGAAATTGCAAGTCATGGTTATTGAGTAATATGAAACAACAGCTTAATCTGCAATAAAAAATTAAAGATTGGTTAAAAATTGAATATTCTTTTGTTTGTTTTTGCTTGGTTGGTTATTGCAGAATCTATTACAATTTGTTCTTTGCAGCCTCAGCAACATTTTCTGCATCCTTTCTGCTCTTCACTTAAGATTTTGTTGAAACAAAGATGTTGATCTAATTTCATTGTTATGATGGATGTTAGTATTTTGTATATTGTAGGTCAACAGGTGATAAGTCTATATTTGGTTGGATTTTTTCTATCACTATCTTTGGCTTTAAGATAGTTAATTCCTTTGGTAAAGAATTTTGGCATATTATGCGGATTATGTATACAGTCATTGAATAATTTACCTAATTTTTCATGAACACTTTTGAGATATTTGTACCAATAATTTTGAATATGGTCAATTCCTGGTGTCTTCCAATTATGTATTTTTTTACTGCTATTTCTACATCGGTCCTATCTATTCTTATTGGCATCATTGCTTCTACATTAGTGGCATCAGCGATTTCTTCTGAAATCCATGTCGCATTTTAGTTGTGTTTCTGGTTTGGACCAGATGTTCGACCAAAAGGTTTCTATATCTTCGATTGTGGGATGTTTTCTGATTTCTATTTCTTTTTTTTCAAGATTGTTGTAGAATTGTTTAGGGTTTGTCAAAAATATGGAGTTATAAATCTTCCTGTTTCTGCTTTTTTTGTATCTCCTGAGTCTGCTTGCATATGCTTTTAACTTTTGTTTTAGTGTGTCTAATAGAATGATTAGATTATCTTCTGTTGGCCTTTTAATTATTATTTGGATTTCTTTATGTTTTTGATGATTTTATGCTTCTGTTGATTTTTTGCATTACTTTACCTATATCACTTCTTAGTTCATTTATCCTTTTTTCTAATCTTCTTTGCCAAGTTGGTCTATTGTCCTGTGTTCTTTTATTTCCAACAGACTGTGGTGAGATTTTTTGGCCATTTAGGCATGTTGTTCTGTATGCAGCTCAGTAGATTAGCAAATGTAGTCATGTTATTTTCCATTTTTGTTGATATGATTTTATTGATTTCTTTTAGGACATTTCTATATTTTGGACTTTCCTTTAATTTTGGAAGGCAAGGCCGTGCTCTTGGATCTGTTCCGGTATATATAAGGTAGGTTTGTGTAAATGAGTCTAGAATCATTTCATGTGTGAATTCTGTATTTTTATAATTGTTTGATTATTGTTTTCTAGGTTTGTATGTGCTCGCATGGATTTAGTGTTTATTTCATTGAATAATGCTGATTCTTGCATGCTATTGGTTAATGCTGTGGTGAACTTACTTGTGGGTGATGCTAGTTCATCGTACTTTAGTCTTGATGGTGGTTCTAGGTTTTGGGTATGATCTTCATCTGTTGTATGTTCTAGGCTTCCATTTATGTTTGTTGTTCTTTCATTCATTTCTTTTTGCTTGTTTGTTGGGGAATCGAGGGCTTCTTGTACTGTTGTTGTAATATTGGTTGTGGTATCCTGTTATTTTTTGTTATGGTACGTTTCTGATCAGCAATTCTTTGTTCAGTGAGATGGGATAGTTCTGGATATATGTCTTCTTCTTCTTCTGGTGCAGTTCTTGTCTATAGCCTACTAGAATGGTTTCTCCTTTCGTAACTTTGAAATAACAGTGCATGAGGTTTTAATTCATTTTGTCATTCCACTGCACACATTGCCTCAGTTTGCCTAACTTGGTGGTTGCTGGTTGGCTAACCGACAAAACACTTTCGTTAGGTGTTATATGTAGTGAGCAGTTAGTGTCGGCTGTGGTAGATTCGGGTATCCCGGTAGTGGTCTGCCTGCTCAACCTACTACCACTGGTGGTTTGTCCTATGTCACATCCAGCACCGGCTCTAGACGTGCCCTGGCGATCCCCAGGCAGCAGCCTTTTTCAGAGACAATCTTTATTTTTTTTCTCCATATTGACTATGGGTGGGTAGAGTGGCAGTAACCCTGCTGACTTGGGCTGTGGATGCCACTGTTGGCTTCTCAGCTCCTCTGGCGCCATACTTAGGGAGACAACCTGCCTGATGCCACCCAGCTGAGGAGGCCTTCCCCTTGGGTGGCTCTAGGGTTAATCCCTCCTTCAGCCCCCCCCTCGATCATCAGTTCGCCGACCTAGTTTCCTGCTGGGATTGGAACCCAACCTTTCACTAGGTTGCTCGGCTTATCAGGGCCACCATGGGAAGGTGATCTAAGAGTTGGGATGCAGAGGCTAAGGGTGCTCTCTTGATGAGTACCTATGTTTGCTTACATTCCCATTTGGCTATTTATTATTACTGATACCATCCTAATACTAAGATCAAAGCCTTTCATTCTTCAGTCTGCCTTCGGAAGTGTAGCTGTGTACATCTAAGTTTCTCAAACTGCATAGAAGATATATTTTTTTATTTTTTCACTGTATTATCTTGATGATATACCAGTGCTTGGAAGACAATTCAATATTTAAAAAAAAGTAAGTGGTCTAAAAATTGAAATTAATTTTGACGTAGTAAGACGAAACAGACTCATTTTACATTAATCTCTCGTAATCCTTAAAGTACTTGAAAATAGTTAAACGATACGATACCCCTTTGGTGACACTGCTGCTGCCAACAAGAAATCAAATACAATACACTGGCAAAATGACAAGAAATATACTAACAATTATATTGCAGTGGCATAATACAAAGCAGAAATATAGTACATTACTTAATAGAAATGTCCACTTAAGGAATCACAAATGATACGGAAAGAATTCGACTCGTAGGGTAATCTTTCACCGAGCCGCAGGTCAGGTGTGCCCATCTCTGAGTCCTTTCTCGTTCTCTCTCACTCTGTCTCTCTCTCTCTCTCTCCCGGCTGGCTCCTCGTGGAGAGGTTGTTGGATTGGGAATCGCCTAGTTCACACTGAATTGCGGGTAGAGCACACTGCACTCGTGAACGATAATTGGTTCTAGGCCCTTGCTAGTAGTGTCCTTTTCTGGGCTAATGTCTGTTGCTATAAAAAATGCACTCTGTACGTACATGCAAAGCCGAAGTACTCGCGTTTGCCGAAGTACGAGCATTTGCCAGAGTACGAGCATTTGCCAGAGTACTATTGTATGCCGGGGTGCGTGCATATGCAGGGGTTGTGTCGTTTGCTAGAGTTCATCGTTTGATTGAGTTCGAACACAAAAACTTCTGGCGAACACGAAAAACTGATGGGGAACTAGATAAATTGTCAGCAATGAAAAAATGCTGCATCCCCCCCCCCCCCCACTTTCGATGAGTTCACTCACTGTTTAGTTCATCAAACATAGTCTCACTCCAGAGTTTACAGATGCACCAACTTGAAGCACAGCATAAGAATCCAAAAATAATCACAAAAGTTCCAAAGTACATTAACACAATATTATTACAAAGTTACAAATCAATAAGAAAATATTGTTTGCCAACAGGGCAAAATTGAAAATTAATAGCAACCATTAGACGAGAATGACAATAAAAAGAGATGGGGTGCCAACCCTGGCATTGACCGACAGTTATGAAAATACAAGATAGATTTAATAATTGGACAACTGGTAAATAGATTAAGCTTGCCTCACATTGTTTAAGTAGAGCTCCAAGAAATTCACAGTATATGAAAAATATAAAAAAAATCACTGTGTAAGGTACTACATAGATACTTAGTACATAGATGAACATTTTAAAGTATCCTAGACCAATTGGGGCTGGAGTACACTAACCGTGGTAAATATTACCAATGGACATGACATGGAATGATGCCTCAAAACGTGACTGACCTAAGCAGTATTGTGGTAATTGGCCAAGTAGATATCAATTTATTTTACCAGATTTGCACCTGGGGGCTGGTTGCAATGATCAGAATCATTGGGCAATGAGGTCACTAATTCTCTATGCTGGAGATTACCAAAGAACAATAATGATTCATAGGAATCAGTGACTCTGTCAACAGGACAGGAAAAAAAACACCTCCAAGTGAAAATGAAAAACAAGACCCAGAATGCAATCACCCAAGGACACTCTCTTGCTTGTATATCTAAACAAGCTCACAAAACAAAATACAGTAAAACCTCTCATTAACGAATATCAAGGGACCCAATTTTTCGTCTATTCGTTATTCGGAAATTCGTTGATCGGAGGTTATTGGGCGTTAAATAACTTCAGGGGCACATTGCCTGTTAGATTATACGGGAGCAACAGGGCTATCCAAATGAATGCATATGCTCAGAAACGGAGTAACTCTACTAAATTATGCCCATTACATCTTTTCAGGAAAAAGTATCACATAAGTGGACGATATTCAAAACGCGCCCTCAATGTTTAATAATCGGCCATATTGATTTGAAGCTCCGACGATACAATGCTTTCTTATGGGAAAAAGGGCCACTTTCATTCATCTCATTTTGCAATGTTTGACAGTGGCAAGCACCAAATAACTCGGAAATGCAATGTTATTTTTCCTAGCATTGATTGGCAGGTTCTGCACGAAAACATCCTCTGCAATTTTTTATTATGCGACTTTTTTCGAGGTTGCAATGCGTGATACTCGCTGAGCCTATCCTAAAGCATCTGTTGAGTCGCTAAGTTTATAAAAAATATTGACAGCAACGCCACTTCTTAACACCAATTAATAAACTAGTATTTCACCACGGCACGGGTTGCAAATATTTCAAAACGAAATGAATGAAAGCAGCATTTTCCTCATAAGAAAGCACTAACTGTCATTGGCACTCCAAATTAAGACTCCAATCAATATTTTTCACTAACCTTCTTAACAACACTCCAGCTCCGTCTCTGACGAATAAATTAACTATCACAAAAAAGTGTATAGGAACCACCTCACCACGATACATACCTCATTGCTACGATCTTTCGTTAAAATTCCCTTTAAATGGATTAGGGGATTAATTTAATCGGGAATGATTTCAAATACAACACTTTTTTAAAAGATCTATTTAAAATACATCAACATTTTATAATAAACGAATCTATTTTTTTGTTTCAAATTCTTTGTGAATTCTCGGGAAACGACAGACTCCACTTCCCTAAAAGCATGCATAGCGGCATCACTACAACTCTCGGACGAGATTGTCACTGGCGCGAGAATGCCGGAAACACAGGAAATACGCCATCATGATAGAAAACGTGCTATGATTGGCTTGTTGTAAGCTTAATGCTAATTGGCGCGTTGGCGACTGTTTTCAATCGTTTTTCGTACGTAAAAAAATGTTTAGCGAGCAAAATTTCGTTCTAAAGAGGTAAATATAAACGGAAGTGACGTCTTTTTCTTTCGTTGTTCAGAAGTTTTCGTAGTACGGAAGTTCGTAGTAAAGAGGTTATAATTAGGGATTTTGTATACAAGTTTGGCGGGACCCCGTCAATTGTTCGTTATTCGGAGGTCTTCGCTATAAAGGGGTTCGTAAGGTAGAGGTTTTACTGTAATTCCGAACATTTGAATACAATGGGTGAATCATGAACCGAAAAGCCAGAAAATGTCAAAATGTTATCTGATACCCACATAAAGTTTCTTAAATTGATTAACAATGGTATGTGGTAAGTGAGAATGACAAATATTACATAATTTCCTTTAACATTGATACAAAATTATTCAAAATAAGTAATTATTGCTTACCGGAGGGAAAATATTTCTTAACTTGGCTAACATTTGCTATTCAAAAATAATTTGGGTTGTCTGGCTTCCTTAAAGACAGAGTTACAGGATTGATTATCCTGTCGACCACAAAGGGTCCTTCCCATAGAGGAGAAATTTTGGCAGACATTTTATTAAGTTTGGAAACTTTAGGCACAGCTCTAAACACAACCTGTTCACCTGGTGAAAAGTCTTGTGGAGAATGTCTAGCATTATGTTTGCTAACAACAAGCTGTTGTGACTTACGACCCAAAAATACCTTAGCAGGTGAAACACCTGTAGAAGAGTGTTTAGCAGAATTATAAGCAAAAATCAGTGAAGGTAGGAATGCATCCCATTTATTATGGGCATCATGTGTGAAAGCAGATAAGGCATACTTCAAATTTCTGTGAACTCATTCTGCATGGTTGGGCTAGGGATAATAGGGGGCAGTATAAATATGTTTAATCCCTAGGCTAAAACACATGTCATAAAATAATTTGATTTGAAAGAGGAAGCATTATCTGAGACAATATATTTGGGAACCCCAAATTTAGAAAATACAAGCCTGGTTAAGATATCTACAACAGCTTTACTTGTTGAATTTCTAACCACATGAATAATTACAAACTTACTAAAACCATCAATTATGGTTAAGGCATAGGCATGACCAAATTTACTCCTAGCCAATGGACCAACAAAATCAATATATATTCTTTCCCAAGGATAGGTTGAGAAATTAGCTGAATGACGAGCTGGGGGTAAACAATTTCAGGGCTTAGTTATTTGACAATCATGACAGCTTTTAACCCTTTTCAAAACATCTGCTCTCATATCCAACCACCAAAACTCACGGGAGATTTTATCATAAGTCTTTGCACTGCCTAGATGACCACCAATAGGAGAAGAATGAAAATATTGGAAGGCCATCTCTCTTAAAGCGAGAGGAATTACAACACGCGGCTTCTTAGAGCCCAGGGAATGGTGATGTAATAAGTCTCCTTGCAAAGAATAATTCTGAATGGTTTTCCCTGATCTGATTTGCTCTATTATTTTGCACAAGTCTCTGTCTGAAGCCTGATGATAGAGAATATTTGTGAAGGACAATGGAACATGTTGCCATAAACAGGAAATTTCAACGGGGTTGGATCAGAATGGCGATCCAAGATTCAAACCTGAAACAAGCAATCAGTACCCCTATTTTTAGAAGCAGAAACATGGTGAATTGTGAAACAAGAAAAAGACAGCTTTAAAACCATATGACCAATTTTCACTAATTGTTTGGGGTGATTAAAAAGCCAAGTGAGAGCAGCATTATCAGTATACAAATGAAACGGTCTTTCCTGCAGGTATGGCTTAAATTTTTGAGTTGCAAGGCAACAGGCCATACATTCCAATTCATAAGTGAACAAAGAAGACTCTTGAGCATTGAGTGTTTTGCTAGCATACGCCACCGGTTTAAAATTACCATTGATCAGCTGATTGAGAGTGGCTCCCAAAGCAGTATTGCTAGCATCCACAAAGAGATGGAAATCTGAATTAAAAATAGGCAAGTGAAGAACTGGAGGAGAGGACAAGACATTTTTAAGTTTCACAAAAGAATCGGAATGGGAATCGGTCCAATGAAATGTGGCATTCTTTCTCCTCAAGGCATTCAGAGGACCGGCCAATTTAGCAAAATTAGGAATAAATTTGGAATAAAAACCTGACATCCCAAGTAAGGAGATAACCTGTTTCAGTGAAGTAGGCACGGAAAAATTCATTATGGGCTTCACCCTCTCAGGATCTATCTGCAGGGTACCACATGTTATCTGATGTCCCAAGAAGTGAACAGCTGATTAAGCAACTTTCATTTTATCTGGATGGACAGTGAGACCTGCATGGCGGAGTCTCTGCAGTACCTTGCCGATGTGGCCCAGGTGTTCCTCATAAGATTTAGAATAGATACATAAGTCATCGATATAAGGAAATACACAATTATATTTCAAGTCCCCTAAAACCTTATCTATCAATCTAGAAAATATCTGCGGGCTTGTACAAAGTCCAAATGGTAACCTACTATACTGGTAAAGACCAAAGGAGGTAATAAATGCAGTTACAGGTTTACTCTGAGGTGACAAAGGAATCTGATGAAAAGCAGAATTGAGATCGAAAATCGAAAAGAACCTGGCAGAGCCAAGGTAAGCGAAGGCTAGCTCAGTCGAAGGTACCGGAAAATTATCATATTTAACCCTTTTATTAATTTTGCGGTAATCGATTACAAGGCGATCTGATCCATTTCTCTTAGGGATAAGAAAGGCTGGGCTAGCAAATGGGGAATTCGATTCTTCGATCACGCCTTTCTCTAACAGTAAAGTTACCTGATTCTTCATTGAGGCCAATTTGGGCGGAGACAATTGATACGGATAAGAACGATGCGCTACTTGAACAAGCCTGACGGACTTTATAGCGCAGTAAATTTTTTTTTTTCGGAAGATATCCCCAATCATTTAAAACGAACGTAAATTCGAGGTGTTTTGTCTTCACGGAGACCAGATTACTTATCTCGCTAGATATGATAATTCGAAGCGATCACATCCGAAGCGAGATCTTCAACGGTTTCTATAACTTATTTTTAATTCTCCTAAGTATTTCCGTCGTCAGTACTTGCTAATTTACTGGGTATGGAAGGCGGTGTACGAAATTTCATAGCTGAAATTTGAATTATTCAATCATGGCTATTTATGTACTATTAAAATTGTCCGTCAAATATGACGGGTATGTGCAGACTAAGTATTAAAATTAAGGCACTTCCCATTCTTCCTCCCTTTTTTCATCCCCCCTTTGATTCTCACTTCCTCTCTCCCTCCTATTCTCCCTCTCTCTTCCTCCTTCCCATTCTCCATTCCTCTCCCCCTCCTATTCTTCTCCCTCTCTTATTCCCATTCTCCCTCTCCTTCCCTCCTATTCTCCCTCTCTCTCCTGTTTTCCCTCTTCCCATTTTCCATTCCTCTCTCCCTCCTATTCTATTCCCTCTCTTCATCCCATTCTCACTTTTCTTCCCTCCCATTCTCACTCCCTATCTCCCTCCTATTCTCCTTCTCTCATATTTTCTCTCTCTTCTTCCTTCCCATTCTCCATCCCTCTCCGTCCTATACTTCTCCCTCTCTCTCTCCCATTCTCCCTCTCCTTCCCTCACATTCTCACTCCCTCTCTCCCTCCCATTCTCCATTCCTCTCTCCCTCCTATTCTTCTCCCTCTCCTTCCCTCCCATTCTTCTCCCTTCCATTCCCCCTCACATTCTCCTTCTCATCCTCCTCTCAAAAATGTAGCTATCTCCCTCAGCGTGATATAGGTAGCTAAAAATCTTACCTACATACAAAATGAGTATTTATTTGATAAATATTACGCTAGACGGCTTTTATATGGCCCAAATTATTTTAACTCCCTGGAACATACTATAATGTGAATTTCATATTTTTTAATTTCCAGTCCATATTCAAATATTGATTCATTAAATTGAAATTAATAGATTTTATATCTTCCGTTTTTGTGAATAAATTAAAAACTTACACTGTTTTCGCCGAAATTGAACTCAAAATCTTTTTTAAAATTCAGCAATCTCTATATCGGGCTTGGTAGCCCTCGATCGTGAATATTGGCGTAATTAGGGGCGTGCCTACCCGAGGTGCAGTGGGTGTAATGCACCCGGGCGCCGAATTGCCTTCCCATTAAGGTATTTGTAGCTATATATTGTTGCCATTCGAGTTGTACATTCTGTTTGGGAATGTTTCCTCCTTGGTCAAAGTGAAAAGGGAAAGTTGGAGATGCTAAAATGACACGAAATTTTCCACGCAAAACTTTTCCGATCCCTTGCGATACGCGGTCACATGACTCAAGGCCGCTAGAACTACTCTGTTAATTGCTATCCCGACCCTAGCGAGGAGCTCCAGGTGAGGCGGCAATCCTTTCGTAAAGTACCATCAGGGCCGGCCCGAAGTAGGGGCGAGCCGGGCGGCTGACCGATGTGCCAAAGTATTGGGGGCGCTAACCCGAACATTTACGTATATTTTACTTGGAAGTGAATACATTTTGGAAACAAATTTACATCGTGGGAGAGGCGAAAATCTACATGAAATTCCTATTTCCTTTCATTATCAATTATTTTATAGAGCAATGGATAAATGAGCAAGTTCTTCTAAAAATATCTAAACAAAAATTTACGGGCGAGGGAGCTGGAGCACTTTCTCGCCCGGGGCGTCAAAATACCTTGGGCTACCCCTGAGTACCATCGACCCTTACCATAAATCCTTTCGCTGGAAGAATACATACCAGATGTCTACCATTTTTTTAATCCTCCCTCTTGCCGAGTCTTGGAAATCTCAAATCTGTTTTAAATTGGTTTGGAATAGCTTTTCCGAAAACTAGCCTTCCTTACACCACCCATGAGAAAATCGAAAAATTATTTTTATTACTTATTTATTATTTTAAACTTTTTTGTTATTTATTATTGAAAAATATGAAAATTTTAAATTTGAATTGAAATTTTAAAAAATATTTATTATTATTATTATTTGCCTGTTTTTATTACAACAATGACATCCAGTGAGAAAAAATTGAACTTATTAGTAAAAACAATTAATGAAATAGTAACAAAGAAATCCGTGTAAATGAGACAAAACAGCGTGCTGATCATCTACCTATGCAGCAAGGCCGTGTACTTGTAAGGTTAACACATCCTTTGCGGGGGAGAATGCCGAGAAGCGTGACCTATCATTGGACTAGAGCAGTGGTATATTTTTTGTTTGCAACGCCTCTTATAAAGGAAAACTTATTTTAAAATCTGTAAAAAATATTTCTTTTAAAATACTTAAATTTATTAATTATATGTCACGCGAATTTTATTTTTAAGAAAATTTTTAAATTCGGTGGTCCAACATAATTTATTTATTTGTAACAAAAATCACTAAGAGTTTGCATAGGGGTTTACGGAACACGTGTGTAAATCATTAAATAAAGCAAAAAATTTGGTAACCCCCCGTCCGGTACATAGCTCTGAACCCCCCTCCCTCTACCTTCCTCCCCCCCTTGCTCATATTTTAGCTACGGCACTGAACAGAAGATGGGAAGGTAGTATATTTCGTTTAGCGAAAATGAATTTCTTTCTGAAGCTGAAGAGATCATCATTCATGCAGAGGAAAACTTCGCATACGTGGTGTTTATTTAATCGAGGAGGTATTTTATATGACCTGTTTCAGTTTCTACACGAAATTTTTTTATTGCTTTCCGCTCATAAGTCCTAAATTATTTTCAGCTTTTGATAAAATTGTAGGTAAGCAGTTATAAAAGATAGCTTGAATACGCAGCTATATCTGTCACAATTATAACATTCACAAATTTAACTATTAACCTTATTTGATGTTCACTCATTTTTGAAGAGTGAGTTTACAGTAATGTACTCCTGTATTCGGTCCATGTATCCAGTTCACGTAAATTTATCGATTTATAGATACAAGATAACTTTTGAGTACGAAAGGATTCCTTTATTTAGAAGAACGAGGATCGGCGGATTGACAGGCCGATCATTTTGTCGTAAGCCAGACGCCAGTGTTTTTGTATTTGCACGATTCTTTCTTTATTAATTATATACTTATAGAAAACAATGTAGACTAGTTTTAATAGTGGAAATTATTCTTATCAGTAACTTTCCAAATAAGTGTGTGTGTGCATATAGGGTTACGTTTGGTTTCGAACATTGGGACAGAGTGACCGCACACGAATCACCGATTGGAAACAGCTCTCCAACACCGAAATGTTACTGTCGGGCGGGCGATAGAAACATCCGATAAATAGTTTGTTGTTAAATAGTGATATATTAATACTATATATATATATATATATATATATATATATATATATATATATATATATATATATAGGCTTGGTAAGATTCGATTTAAATCGATAAATGTCGATAAACATCTAATCTTTAAAAATTTTAAATTCGACGAAAATAAATTGTCGTCGATAAGTGAAGATTTTCGCCGCAACATTTTCTGCGAAATTTATGCGTCATGATTTTAAAACTTTGTTATCCGCTTTCAAACTTAACATTTTACCACCAAACATCCAAAATGGTAGAGACCTGTATTTGCCATACCAAACGGCCATACGACATTCGGAATTTGTTTTCTAATGTCACTTATGTCACTGTCTTAAGGGTACATACGGAGCAGCCGTAGGATCCAAAGGTAAAAACAAAATTTTACGATCGGTCTTTTTTTACCCTCGGCCAGATCCGATCCGATCCGACGCACTTTGGACTCCATTTACCGAAAAGTCGTGGGACGTCTAATGCGTCCTCTGCGCGACATTATCTGCCGACATCTTCCAAGGGGCAAAATGAAAGGTTTCCTCGGACTGAAAAATGAGTACCGATCGTCAGATGGTCTTATTGCATTTCCAAAAGTATTCTGTCATAAAATTTAAATAATCCATCTGAGAGAGAGTGTGTCCCCCGTGCTTAGTTTTTTTCGCATTCCTGTCAAAGGAGCATCGTTCCGTATACGCACTCTTTGCTTTTTCCCGCATTCATAGTCGTTTAATACTCAACAAGATGAGATATTTTTAATCAAAATATTCATTCATGCATTAGGTTGTGCATTATACTCACGTCACATTAATTTCTCACTAATGATCAAGATTTCGTGAATAAGGGGCGCGAATTAACGAGTAGAATACATATACTTTCTGATTATTATATTCTTATTTGATCCCATTCAGTTATTTTGCGTATTATTGTGAAAGGTTTTACTTTATGCAACTTCTAGATTTTTGTATGTGTTTATTTACTTACTACTAAGTTCATTCCATGTAAATGAAAATTATTATAATTTGTTTCATATAACAAGATAAATAATAAATGTAGGATTGGAGTCATTATTGACCCCACTTGCCTGGTAATGTTACAAAAATCCACATGAGTTCTTTGTAATTTATTATGTATTTTTCATGCAAGAGCATGTAAATAATCATAGGATAAATAATAATATTGAAGTATTTTATTTTTTTAGGGATTCCGTGAATAAAATTGTATTCGTAATTTTATTGGAAGCCTTTTGTCATTTTTCTGGTATTTTTGTAATTGATGCTCGGGTTTGTTATTCTTTGATTTTCCATGGTCAGAAAGAAATGTAAATAATAATTATTGTCTTCATAAAACGAATAAATTTATTACTACTTATTACTTGCAATAAATTGCTACTTTTTATAAATGAAATACTAAATATTTTACTTTCTGTATGTTGTTGTCTCTTTTCTTGTTCTTATCTTACCTGAACAATGTCTTCAAACATCTTGCCCGAAAAAGATAAAAATTTTATATCAAGCACCTCTGAAAGTTTCTTTAGTAGCCACTACAATTTCAGAAGAGCAGAAATGGACTTGACTTATTGGCGTGAAAATGTGATCATTGAACGTTCACTAATGTTTGAACGTTCACTAATGTAGCAAATCTTCAAATTTCTTCACATAGTAATATGTATTGTTAGGTTCATCTTCATCTTAACCACGCTCTTCACAGTTCACTTCTCACATTGACGGTCGTGCAGGTATGACTTACTTTTCCCGTATCTTTAATTCTTATATGTGTGACAGGAAAAGAGATAGGAAAGTGCAGATACGGTGTACTGGATGCAATCAATTTATATGCGAGCAGCACAGTGAGAAACTAACTAGTATATGTAATGAGTGTAAGAATTTTAAATAGCCTCAGTATACATATATAATTGTGGAGATTATATATATTATTGTAAGTGTAAAAAATGTTACATAAAAATTATATTTGTATTTTGTAGTTATTTTCATACCATTATATTCAAATTTGCCTCATTGTAAGGAAATAAATGAATTATCAAAATCAGCAGTAAACAAATATAAGGTTTAAAATTTTATGCAACTAATATTTCTTAACCATTTCATTATTAATAAATTTTTAAAAATATTCCATACTCCCTTAGTTAAGTTGCTATTTAAATATATGGGGTCATATCTGACCCCACTTGATCGGGTAACGGTACAAATTAAGCTTGCCCTTTTAAAGGTTAAAATAAACTTCCTGGTTGGTGGCCGAAATCAACAACAACACATTCACCAAAATATAGATAACATCAAACAAAGCAACAAAAAAGAAGCCTTCTTTTAATGTATACACTTTTAGTTATTTAATTAGGAATTCAATTAATAGCACTTTTATAGACAAAAATTGATGAAATGTACATATTGAAATAAAAATAAACATCGAATACTACCAAGCCTATACATATATATATATATCATAGGTAGTCTGTCCGTAGACAGGTCTGTGATTATTCATGATTAAACCTGGTTCTCCATATACTCTTTCACACTCTCTCTCCTTAGGTAATGTCCAATCCAGTTTATATATATATATATATATATATATATATATATATATATACATACACATGTGTGTGTGCGTGCGTGCGTGTGGGTGCGTACACGCGTGTGTCACTTCGACACCCCCAGCGGCTCGTCAACATGAAGACATTTTATTGGTGAGTGTTTTCTGGGCTTCCCTATCCCAACAACTTGTTGCTATCCATTTATTCCATTTACCTTTCCTCTTCCGTAAGCATGTATATATATGTGACGGACAAATCTAGATTTGCCCGGGCATATCGCGAAACGCCCACAGGTGTTTGGATAGATCTAGGTATGCCCGCGCAAATCTCAAAGTGTATAGTAGATTCGGGTATAGGATAATTCAGCGCGACCGTTTCGTCGCGGGACAATTCGGTGCGACCGTTTCGGCTCGGGACGTTTCGGCGCCGGGACGATTTGGCTTGGCTCGCTCGCCACAGCATGATTTGACGGGAATGGTGTGATAATAAAAAGATATTTATTTATTTTATATTAGCTCGTAAGCAGCCGTTAACGGCCTTTTACAATGGGCGTAATAACGTTAACAAAGACGGACACATACAACCATGCCCTCGGCAGGATTCGAACCCGTGACCCATTGGGAGCCAGACACGCTAACCACCCCTCTACCCCCTCTTCAACTCTATTAAGCGAATTTGGCTAAATTGACTAAATACTGATACGGTAATAGGATTTCAATTAAATAGCAGTATTTTAAAAACAACTTTTAAATTAAAATGCACGAAAAAAATAAAACAAAGGTATTCTCCAACCACTTAATCTAACCCGGGGGAGAAAAATGAAACGAACCAAATCCCCAAACATAACCCAACCCGGAGGAGAAAAATGGAACTAACCAAACCCACAACCACGTAACCAAAATTGGGGCGCCGAATCGTCCCGGCGCCGAATTGTCCCGTCGCCGAATTGTCCCAGCGCCGAATTGTTCCGTGCCGAACTGTCCCATTCCGATAGATTCGGGGTTGGGTTTCGTTTGGTGTGGTTGGTTGGAATGGTAACTATCCTTGTATTAATTCGTATTTGGTAGATCGAGTTTTATCTTACAATGATTTAATAAGAACTGAATATGGAGAGAACTGCTCCGTAATTCATTACAATTATCAAAATCGGTAATTAAACGCACCGAAAAAGATGTTTGAGATACCAGGACAGAACACTGAAATCCGGAACAAATTTGGGACGGATATAGAATGTGAGCCCCGCTACATCGAGGTTTGCCCAAAACGATTTAGTTACATCGCGAATTGTCCGGGAAAATCCCGAAAAAGTGCATTTTCTAAAAATATTTCGGGATTTGCCCAAAATACCTGGGCATATCTAGATTTTCTCGAGAAAATCTAGATGTGCTCGCATTTCGGGATTTGCACGTAATACATATGTAAATAGCTAGAGACTTGAAATCGTATCTTATATATCTATAAAAGTGTTTGTATGTATGTGTGTAATACTATAACTTGAGAACTACAGAACGTAGAAGCAAGAGAATGGTATCATTTTAATCGCAGTGCAGGGAAAGGTGGTGTAATAGAGTTTTTAAACCGATTTAATTTACTCTTTCAATTTTTTTAAATATTTTCTCTTCTAATTTTTTCCCATTTGAATAACACAGGAATGAGTGTAGACCAATGTTAATGTGGACTTTAAAATTACTAATAACCCAAGTACAAGTTCCAGACTTGAAACCAGAACCGCAAAAATGAATGAAGTTTTGTTTCCCTACCGTCGTATTTCAAATACGGGCCAAAGATTTCCTAAATTACACTTTTAACAGCAAAATTTCGACATTTTTTTAATCGAAAACGTATGGTTGTCATATACATCCAATTGTCGCCGAACTAGAAAAAACCGCGCATGCGAATTAAGTAACTTGTCTGGATTTGATTCCGGGAAAATTATTTTTTTTCTGGGTTCTTCATTCGTTCATTTTCATTATTTCTTTCTTCTCATATCTTTCTCTTCTTATTTGATCTTACCCTTATTTCTTATATATTTTTGTTATCTTATTATTTATATCTGTAAAAGAAAGTGTTAAACGACCTTATTATTTTCTATATCTAATGCATGTATTTTCTATTTCATATGGAGTACATCTTTTTCCAAGTAAGGCAGATGTACTAATCAGGACCCGCCTAATTTTTGATGATTTCTGTAATTATTTTTTATTACCGTAGAAATGTGACATGGCGTGTTTATACTGACCATGTTTATACTTTAAGAAAACATTATTCGATAAAATGTTTTCACTACAAAATCTCTGGCGATACTTTTTTGAACTGTTTTCGAATGGAACTAATTAAAAACAAATATCCCTAATAAATCTCTGGGCGTATTTAAAAAAATACCATCGTATAAAAATGGTTTAAATAATATGAAATGAGAAAGTGATTTAAATCATTTTTGGTGCTATAAAAATGCAAGTGGCATATTTTTAAGGTGTAGAGTGCGAAAATTGCGGACAAACTAGAGAAAAATATAAAAATTTTATATTTAAGAAAAGTTCATGAGAAATGTCAAAACTGTACCGTTCAGAACTTAAGACATTAGCCTGCATCAAAATAATGAATCTTTTATTAAGTTAGGTGTAACATTATTAACAAAGTGTGGAAAATTCTGAAAGTTACTCAATAAATTAAAAAAAACTGTGTTTAGTTTCGAAAATTAGCGTTTGTTAACTGAAGTCACGGATCAAATTCGCAAGATCGACTCTCATATATTAATACAGGACTTTTATGTAATAGAAGGTTGAATGATTAACTCTAAAATATAATTTTCTTATCAATATTGAATCAGAAACTCGAACAACATTGAATTGAGTCAAATAACTTGCAACCTATTTCGTACTTAAAGTGTTTCTTTATACTTGCTTATTTGTTCTTAACCTTAAACCCGAGCAAGGCCGGGTACTTTGCTAGTTACACCATAATTTAGCAATGCAGGTATTTACCGATTTTTCTCTTTCAATGAGACATAATTCCCGAATTTATTAATTTTTATGAGGAAAATATGCCACCCAAACTGATCTGTTAAAGAAAAAATTCGTCACTTTAGGCATATCAAGAGCCCCATTGAAAGTAGGACACTTCTCTGTGAAACACTAGATGTGGCCTTTTACGGAGCACTTCGGACGATAACTACTATTCGTTCTCTTTTTCATAAGAATTTTCTCGAAAACTACGGATTTATGCCATATTTTCTCCCGAAACGCATTGAGCCATTGTTAAAAATACCGAACAGAGTTTCAGATGATACGCCTTCGCGGAAACCAGGTTGGCACTCATTTAGCAGAAATGAATTATCTACGGAAACGGATAATGGAGCTGATAATAATTTGATAGATTAGCTAAATGGAAAATGATAATGATTCTTAAATAGGACGATTAGATTCTGAGAGAAAAAAACCGGGACAATATGTAGTTTTTCCTCTTTCCGTCGTTCACATGCTATATAAACAAATTCTAGGAGCCTTGGTTTTAATACTGCTCAAAGGATAGCAAATAACTTTGCAAATTCAAATAATACCTATGTGCACAGGATTGTAATAGAATTGATCAGGAAATTATTGAGAACAAATGCTTTAAATTCACATATAATACAATTTAACCGATATATTACCGTCTCGTAATGGAGTCAAATCAAATAGTACGAATGTTAAAACAAAGAAAACACGGAGGCCGGTAAAAGGTCTATCAGTACACTGTGATATAGCACTGAAAACAGGGACAAATCTTGTAAACAATAGAAGAAGTAACGCATTGGAGACGATATCCTTTGACAAAATGTCGACGTTAAATGTTCCTTACCACACAATCATTTCCTGAAAATCCGTGAATGTGGAAATGGGTAAGAAGCGAGATTAAGATAAATTGAGCCAAATGAGGGGTGGAGCAGAGCGAGCCGCGCGGCAGTGTATTACAGGGAACGGAGCGAAGAAAGCAGCGGAACTAGAACAGAGCCCCAAGGTAAGGCAATAATTAATCGAATCTGGCGTGACTTCGTGGAAGTAAGTAATATTATTCATATTAAATACACACGTAGTAATTTCCCACAATTTTTTTTATTTTTGCGATCGCTATTGCACGTGATACGGGATCATCCGGCCGTATAATGCCGTATCACGAAACCGGTCGCGTAAATTAAAATAAACGGCGCAATATACATTGCACAAACATTCTCATATAAGTACGTACATAAATACGTTTGGTCGACTGTGTACCCTTATAAAAGAAAAATACTTATAACTCAAAGTTAACAGTAGTTTATCGTATATTTTAATGCCACTGAATTTTATCGTATATTTTAATGCCACTGAATAGTTATTTTTTGAGACATATGGCTTAGTATTATTTGTGACATCAGACTGTGCGATTGGATGGATTTTAATCAAAATTCCTATAACAATTTTTGAGTAAAACGAATTTTGTTTCAAAATATCTAAGAAAAAAGTACCCTTAATCGTTGCGCAATATCGTTCATATCTTCAGAATGTCTATTATGAATGATATTATAAATAAATATGAGATGATATTCGATTTAGTTTAACCGTACATGCTGTAGTAAGATTTTGAGTGGATCGCAAAGGCGTGATGTCATAGGGCTTAGGTAAGGTAGCTTAGCGTACATTGTAACGCCACTAGACGCCATATAGTGATTTTAAGAGATATGGCTTACGTAGTATTATTTGAGACATTTGGATCTACAATAGCATTGATTTTAAACAAATTCTCCATTTTTGAGCAAATCAAATATTTCTAAAAATGGCCATGAATTAACTGCCCTTTATTTTTATGCAATCTCATTTTTATAAAATAAGGTCTGCAAAAGATGATATGTTGCATAAATACGAGATATCATTCGATTTTATGTACGCGTTTGGGACCTAGAACCGCGAACAGACCGACAGACATACGGCCCAGAGACACCTAAAACTTGTATTTCCAACAAAATATCCAAGTCGAATTTTTCCACGATTATAATACTTTCTCTATATACTAGGTATATGAGAATGTAACAATTATGGAAAAGTACTGTGTATTTAATATGAAGAACAAGGTAAGGAATTTTAAGTCGTCAAATGGTTACTCCTAAATATTTTACATACTCAGCTGGTTGAATATTCATTCCATCTATTTTATACTAGAAACCGACTTCTTTGTTTTTACTTTTCCAGAACGTAACTAGAGTCTAAGTCTAGTATTTTAAGTCGGCAACTGGCTGTCAAAGTGTAGAATTGTCAAGTAAATCGTGATTCAAAATTTATTTCGCGGGTTCTTGGTGAAATATTCAGAAAAATCCACCAATCAGCGATAAGATTTCATTTGAGAACAACTGGCTTACTCTTGATCGTATCGTGCGAACAGCTAATCGCGATGTGAAAACGTGGAGGACATATATGTCGGAATAGAATGTTTAATGGTTGTCTCTATCTGTTGCAACAAAGCAGGGTACACTGATATGCCACGAAATGTCACTTTGACTTTCTCCATATACGTAGTAAAGGGGAAAGTATTGTATTCATGAAAAAATCGACTTCGGGATTTCAACCGAAATACGTTTCTAGGTCCCCTAAACACGTTTTGACAATTTTCTCGATGTTGTTTGTGCGCGCGTGTGTGTGGTGTGCGTGCGCGCGTGTGCGAGTGTGCGGGTATGCGTGCGTGTGTATGTGATAGCTTTTTGTGGGTGCTCTAACTCAAAAACAATTAATCAGGTCAACGCGAAATTTGATATTTAACATTTTTATAAAAGTCACAAGAACTGATTAGTATTTGGTAAAAATCGGTCAAATGAAAGTGGGTCCCGTCACTTATCCGTTATTTTGAGATATTTGCTTTAATATTTGATAAATGTAAAAATATACTAGAATAAAAGTTGTAGGAAATTTATTTTTCTATATCCTTTGTTTGAAACATTTTTCCATAAATGCATTGTTTAAGAGATATCTTATGTTTTTAGCTACCGCCATCACGCCACCTACCGACGACTATTGTTAACAATTGACGCTTAGTTACATCTTAGTAACGCTCCTTTTTATTTTCTTAATTGTTGGAGCTTTGTGGCTATATGAAATTTTAGAAGGCTATGGTTTGAGTTTATTTCTGTTCTTTGTAAAGTGAAATTTTCTCGGTTTCTTAAAATATTTATTATTATGTAACCTATTTGGAATTTTTAGAAATATTGCAGGTATGGAGAAAGTCATGTGGTGGCCACAGCAGATTTTTTAGTTTGTCGGCCAGCCGATGGTACTTATTCACTGTTATATTAACTATAAAATATTCAGTTTAAACTCTTGAAGGCTAATTAAAGGCAAATAATTATATAAATATATTCTTATCGATCCCTATATCCAGTGTTCCTATTTATGTTAAACAAGGGAAACTTCTGGACAAACTTGAATATTCAACAAGAATAGAGGATCGTATAGAGATACCAAAGTAAACAAAAATGTTTGCATTTATCATTGTTGATTGCATGGGTATTTTTAAAAGTAGGGAAGACTGTGGCAAATTCATGAAACGTGTGCGCAACTTACTTTCGTTTAACCTATAATTATCTGGGTTCCCGAATTCAGCTAAACCTTTCCTCAATGGGAAGGAAACTCCAGACCACGGGTACGCCGAGTTGGAGAGATCTTGCCGGATTTTAATAAAATATAAGGTCATTCGCTTGGGCAAATAATTAGCGTTATAAAAAATGTTAGCTATATTTATTTAAAAAATTCAATACAATTTAAAAATACGGAATTAATGAGTGCAGTAATTTTTTCTGCAGGGGAAAAGTAACCAACCAAAGAGAAATTGCAGAGGAAGATGATTAACCTCATCGCCATTCTAACCGTGGCAATTCCGATTGTGAAGTGCTATAGGGTCTTCAATTCAACAGGTAAAAATCTGACCAAATATAACAATAATCTTAAAATATAAAACATAAATCTATACATACACCGTAAATCGCGTCTTTAAAGTTGGCCTCGTATTTCTGAATAAAAAATGCAGTTTAAAATATACTCGACGTCAAAGTCGACTCACCACTTTTGGTAAACAATAACACTCATTAAATACTTTTAGAAAAAAATGAGGTCCCTTAGGGTAAAACTTACGAATACATAGAAAAAATAATCACCCTAGTAATAATTGGCTGATTACATGATCGAGCAATATGCGAGAAAATATAAATATTCGTGGTGACGTATGAACGCACACTATTGTTTGTTTATTGTGCGTGGAAAATATATTCACAGCACCTCAAACCTAAGTTACCATACAATAGTAAAAAAGCTTAAAATAACTGTTTTTTGGCGCGAATATTGGTGAACCATGCGATGAGAAAAATACGATTTGCCTCGGAGGATCTGTATGCATGGGTGCCACGGGATCAGAGATATGCTACTGCAAGAAAGGGTATTCGCCGTCCGCGGATCGTAAACAATGCCTGAATTATTCATCACCCCAAAATAAAATAACCGTAGCATCATAAAATACGTTCACCATAAGTACCTAATACGTATATAAGTACTAGCAGAAACGCTAGGCTTCGCTCGGGAAAGTTTTCTTTTAAGCAGCAAGCGATTTTTATTATTTATTATTTTTACTGAGATATCACTTTATACGTCATACTAGCGGGGAAAGGGGAGTAGCACTTGTACTAAGGAAAGATATGATGAAAAGCGTGACAAAGATAATAGCAACGAACGATAGACTGATGGCAATAAAGCTAAAAGCAGTCCCAGTGGACATGTTGTTAATCCAGGTATATATGCCAACGTCAGCTCATGATGATGAAGAAATCGAGGACATTTATGAGCAAATTAATGAAATTTACGAAGAAGATGGAAGAGGAAAGGTAAACTGCATAATAATGGGAGATTGGAACAGCATAGTCGGAGAAGGACAGGAAGAAAATATTGTCGGGCAATACGGACATGGGAAGATAAATCGAGGAGGGGAGAAACTCGTGGAATTCTGCATCAATAATGACCTTGTAGTGACTAATACATGGTTCAAAAACCATAAACGAATATTATACACATGGAAAAGCCCAGGAGATAGAATTAGATTACATCTAAGTAAAACAAAGATTCAGGAAAAGCATAAAGCCCGCCAAGGCATTACCAGGAGTAGATATTGATTCAGATCACAGTTTTCTAATAGTTTACGTATGTACAAAGCTCATACAAATAAGAAAAACCAGAAGAGAAAGAGTGACTTGGGACCTAGAAAAACTAAAAGAAAGGCAGGATGTAGTCAGCATGAAGTTGGAAGATCGTCTAAGTAATTTGAAAAACAAACCAAAGACCGTGGATATAGAATGGGAATAAATTAAAACAAGTATCAAGGATTCCTTGGATGAAGAGATTGGAAAACAAGAGAAGAAAATCAGAAATCTATGGGCCAATAAGGAAATGCTGGAGAAAATGGATGAGAGACGAAAATGAAAGAACGTTAACAGTAAAGCCAACTATAGACATATTAACAATGAGGTGAGAAGGGTAACAGATAAAGCTAGAGAAAATTGGATAAAAGAAAATTGTGATGAAATAGAACAAATGGAGAAGTTAGAACGGTACGATATGATGTACGCAGGGCACTGGAATTAGAAGATAAGAAGTCAAATGGAATTCGTGGTAAAGAAATTATGAATACGGATGGGAAGATAGTCTCAGAAACAAAGGATGTAGTACAGGTATGGGAAGAATACATTAAGGAACTATGCAGCAAGCAGGCAGGATCGGCAAAAATAGAACTGGAAGATGAGGAAAACATTGAAGAAAACAACTTAGAACCAAGTATTATGGAGAGCGAAGTAGAAAAAGCTATAGTGGAACTAAAGAAAGGGAAAGCCACAGGCAGCGATGGAATACCGGCTGAGGTACTTAAAGTCATGGGACCAGAAGGACTAAAAACGAAATTAATTAAAAAGATTACGACACGGTAGAGTGGCCTCGGAATTTCCTAGAAGTAACAATGATCCCTCTAAAGAAGAAGCCAAAGTCAATGCAGTGTAAAGACTACAGAACGATAAGCCCTCTGGCACACACTTCGAAGATCGTCACGAGGATTCTTAATAAAAGGCTGGATAAAAAGACAGAAGGAGTGCTAGGGGAAGATCAATTCGGTTTCAGAAAAGGAAGTGGAACTAGAGATAATATAGGAGTAGTTAGAATCATATCAGAAAGGGAAATAGAGTACAGTCAAGATATCTGCGTATGTTTCATAGACTGGCAGAAGGCCTTTGATAAAGTAAATTGGGAAATGTTGATGGAGATATTAAATGATACAGGTGTGGACCGGAAAGACAGGAGACTGATCAGGAATCTATATGTGAATCAAGTTGTAAAGGTCAGGTTGGAGAATGTGGACACATGCGGAGTAAATATCGGTAGAGGAGTAAGACAGGGCTGCTGCCTATCGCCGACCTTATTCAATAAATATGAAGAAAGTATAATGCAAGAAGCTTTAGAAGGCACAGGAGATTTCAAAATTGGAGGAAGGTTTATAAGAACAGTAAAGTATCAAGTTATTCTAGCAAGAAAGGAAGAGGAACTCCAGAAAATGATAAAAAGACTAGTAATAACAGGTAGAAAATACGGTATGGAAATAAATACAGAAAAATCCAAGGTCATTCGAATATCGGGCAAAGAAGAGAATCTGAACATAAGTAATGGGGGAAAGCCTTCAGAACAAGTTTCAGAATATAAATACCTTGAAAGCATCATAACACGAGAGGCAAAATGTACGGATGAGATCAGGACTGAAATAGGAAAAGCAAAAGCGGCTTTCAGAAGAAAGAAACACCTACTTACGGGGAATATAAGGGAAGAATTTCATAAAATGCTATGTATGGAGTATAGCTTTGTACGGGGCAGAAACATGGACGCAAAGGAAAAATGACATCAAATACTTGGAAATCTTTGAAATATGGGCTTGGAGGAAAATGCTGAAGATAAAATGGACAGATAGGATGAAAAACGTTGAAGTGCTACTAAGAGTAGTAGAGAAGCGAATGATTATACAGACTGTTAGAAAGAGGAAGGCAGACTGGGTTGGACATTACCTGAGGAGATAGAGTATGATTAAAGACGTGTTAGAAGGAAAACTAGATGGAAAAAGGGAAAGAGGTAGGAAAAGGTTTCAGCTGATAGACGATTTGAAAGGGAAAGAGAGGTATCAAGATATGAAGAGGACAGCGGAAAATAAGAGTATATCGAGAACAAGGTTTAACCATGAACAATCACGGAGCTGCCTACGGACAGACTACCTATGATGATAATGTCATATTACAATAAAAATAATACAGTAAATCTTGAAATTTACTTACTTTTGCTGTTGGGAACCCCTAGTTTTGAATTGCTGGCGGAGCCCCCACAAAAAAAGATCCAAACTTTACCAAACGTTCCCCATTTCTTAATTACGCAAGCGATATTTACAATAACATTTACTATTTATATATTGTATTGTAAAGTTTTACCATTAATATAATTACGCATTAACATCTTACTAAATATTCACATGGATAGATGCACCGAAGTTTTTAAAGCAGCAATAAAATTATGTGGATTATGTTAATACTATTAGCCAAAACGTAAACAATAAACAACATCTTGGTTACCGAACAAATGTAAGTAGATGTATCATGTTGCGATAAATCTTTAATGTTAATGGTAAAAAATAACAATGTTCTAATATTCCTTAAAACTCATTTGACTCCCCTTAACAGTATTCATAGACTATATTTAGGCATGAATCCATTTGTACCCTTTATCTTGGCGTTGGCTATTCTTCCTCTACGGCAGCGGTGCCCAAACTACGGCCCGCGGGCCAAATGCGGCACGCGAAGGGTTTTTGTTCGGCCCGCGAAGCTAAGGCGAAAAATCAATTCGAAAAATTTAACACACAAATTCATACATTTTTTGAAAATTTTCATAATAAAATTTTAAATATTGAAATGTTAGCCATGAAAACCTTATTTAGACATGATTTTCACTTAATGGCATCTCAGAATATATAGAAAATTTCCGATTTAAACTCTAATCCGGCATGCCGAAGAATTGACAACTTCCAATGCGGCCCGCCAAGGGATTCGCAACCATTGATGTGGCCCGCCATTAGAAAAGTTTGGGCACCGCTGCTCTACGGCATGCCACGGCGTGGGTTTTCCTTGCATTATACGTGGCTATTTCCCTATGAAGAGGACAACAATTATGAAATTTATCTTTGTTGCCGCCTGGAAAATGGTCATTTAAACCGATAAATTTTGCGCTTAAAGAAAGCTTTCGAGTGATTTAGCATGTAATGCAACAAAATATGAACAGAATTCAAATATTTACTCTTTCGTGCGTAAAATAAGCAATTTTCCGTGATCATAAGTTAGTATTTAGGTATAATTATATCCACATCAGTGAAGGGCTGCATGGCATTTTGGGGCTTCTTCACACCATTTCCCATGAATTCATACGGAAATAGTATTTTGTTGACCCCATGGGGTATAAGAGACCCCACTGGACCAAGGGGATGTGCCAGAATATTGATTTTTGCGGAAAGAGGGAAATTGGTGGGAGGAAGTGGAGGGAGGGATGTGGATGTGGAGGGGGTGCCATTTCCCATAAGGTAACACGTAAAAATCGATTTTTCGACTTACAGGCTTTTACTCATTTGCAAATTAAAATTAGAAATAATTGACCTATGATCTTCGGACTCGGAGCTTTTAACGCTAGAATTACCGAGGGGATCATTTTGATCCCCAAATTTTGAAATCACGGCATTTCAATATTTTTTTATCGATTAACAAATTCTAATCGTGACTTTTCATCATTTAGAGTGGATAATCTTCACCAAGATTTTTGGCCGAATTGGTTAAAAATGCACCGTGAATTTGATCTTTTACCGCGGATTACTAAGGGAACCATTTTGATCCCTACATCTACATCTACAAGTTACCCTGCAATTCACCAAGTTGGTGGGTGGCAGGGGGTGCAATGCACCAAATCCTACCTAAATATTGTCTAACGCAATTAGAAATTTCCTATTGTGATCTCGTATTGTCCTCGGAAAGAACGAGCCTAGATAACGTTCCGTCCTACAATCGATCTCACGTATTGTATCGCCTCGATCATTTCTACCTATATACGTCGGTGCCACAATTATTCCCACTACCTCCTCTTTTAGACATTCCGACCTATATTTCTCCGGAAGTTTCAACCTTGAGTCCAATCTACGGTCCTCCAGTTATACCCAGTTCAAATCGCTCAATAAAGAGGTGACGCTTTCCTTATGTTCGTACTCATGTTTTACAAATCTGGCTACTCTGCGCTGTACTCTTTCTAGTTGAATTATGTGTCCCTTCTCGTACGGATCCCATATGCTCGCTGCGTATTCCACTTGCGGTCTTACCAGTGATAAGTAGCATGTTTCACGTACTTTCTCTGTAGTGTTCCGTACTATTCTACCTATGAATGCCAGTTTCTTGTTGGCCGCGCCTATAACTCGACGAATATGCATGTCCCACGAAAGATCTCGACAAATGGTTACTCCTAAATATTTTACATACTCAGCTAGTCGAATGCTCATTTCACCTATTTTATATTCGAAGCCTAAATCTTTGTTCTTACTTTTCCAGAACGTGGCTGCGGCACATTTAGTATAATTAATTTCAATTTTCCATTTTTTGCACCACGCTGAAATGGCTCTTAAGTCTTCAAGCAGTGACTGATGATCCTCCTGGTTTTTTATTTTTTTATATAGATCGGTGTCATCGGCGAAAAGCCTAATTTTACTACGAACAACCGAGCAGCAGTGGCGGCTCGTAGCTAAAATTAGTGGGGGTGCTGCTCCAGAAAATTTTTAGCCTTTGTCTTAAAATTGTGTAAAAGGAGAAAAAAACGTGTATAAAAAGAAAATTTATTCTGGAACTTGATAAAATCTTAACAAAAAAAACATTATATTAAATGTTATCGATAATATCAAGTGGAAATAGGGGGTGCTGCAGTTCCGCAGTGCCTATACACGAGCCGCCACTGCCGAGCAGATATCATTTACATAGATAAGAGGAGCAGAGGGCCCAATACGTATCCCTGAGGAACACCCGAAGCAACTTTAACCGGGGACGAGTATTTCCCACCGATAACAACTATCTGTTCCCTATTCGAGAGGAAGTCTCTCACCCAACCGACAACTTTCGGATTGATACCACATTGTCCTAACTTCGCAATTAATTTCCTATGAAATACTTTATCGAACGCCTTCCTGAAATCAATGAATATGGCATCGGCCTGAGTATTTTTCTCTCCGCATCGCAACAAATCGTCAACGAATAGGCCGAGCTGCGTTTCGCATGATCTACCTCTCCGGAATCCGTGTTGGCATCCGCTAAGCAATGAATGACTATCTAAATAGCGCATTACAGAGCTAAAGACTATGTGCTATCTTGTACGATAATGAAGTTAAGGATATCGGCCTATAATTTTCGGGGTTCTCTCTGTCGCCACCCTTATGGATGGGCGTAACGTGTGCCACCTTCCAATCTTTAGGAACTACTTCTTCCCTAATGGATTTCTCGAATATAATTTTTAAATACGGCGCGATTTCAGCAGATAATTATTTCATTACACGCGCGGGAATTTCCTCTGGTCCAGGAGATTTATTTGGCTTAATTGAGTGAAGTTGGAGCGCGATGCCATTTTCCGAAAATACCAAATCTTCTATCGAATCGTCATCCCTACATCTAATACACTATTGCGTCACTGCGAACGAGACCTGATTGGTGTTTTTATGAGTCGTTACACATGCAGAATGTCTAGCGCCATACATACTATCACCTACTGACACAAAGACTACTGTGTAGTGATTGTGCTCGAAAATTCTCGTCTCGAGAATTCTCAAGACTTTCCATTTCTTTCAAATTCTCATTTCTCGAGAAATGTTTTTCTCCAAAATTCGAGATTCTCGAGAAATTTTTTTCTATTAAACCATGAAGCATATTACATTTTTCAGCCTATTTTCCGTAGGATGTCTGTTTGTGTGATCTCTTTTGTAATAAGTTTATAATGACGTAGCAGTGCAATCTCTAGCAGTTTATATATTTTCACAGTCTCACAGCTTCGTTTGTTTTGCGGTCTGATTCTTCACTAATCTGGTGCCATTCTCGGCTTTGTTATTACGATGTTTATACACATTGATTCTTTGTGTCTATTGTGAACAGAATTTGGTCACGGCCACTCATTCTGTTCGATGCGTTTTTGAGAAAATGGGCGGCAAGATTTCTCCCGTCTCTTCCCATCCAACAAACTTAACTCATTTGTTTTCACCCTCCTCTGGACGCACGCCTTCTATGAATTTAAAAATTAAACCTTTGATTCTTCTTAAGACGTTTATTTTCCCCGATAGCACTCTCCCTTAATTCAGACGTAGTCATCATCTGAAGGGCCATGGTTGAAAATTTTAATCAAAGAGCTATGAGCTCACGACCAATGTTTTGCTTACAGAGAGTGTAAATAGAATTGCTCTGAACAAGTGGCTCGTATTTCATAAAGACAATGCAGTTTCTCTTATGAGATTCCGGGCTCATTGGCCAGGGATGAGACATAAGAAGCAAGTCCGGTGTGGATTTTCACATGCAGTGAAACTTGTGAAAGGCGGAATCTGATAAGGCGGAAACTTACCAAAGCCGGAAATGTAGAATGCGTACTGCATAATGATACCATACTTAATAGGAATGCCCCTCTGTAACGCGGAACCTGCGAGACGCAGACGGAAAGGATTTCTTCTAGTAAGTTTTGTATCAAAAAGTGTGACTTGAAACTGTGAAAGGCGGAAGGACAAATCACTACGGTTTGAGGTCCTCTGGTCCGGGCGTCGGTTTGTTTGCCATTCTATTCGTCACGTGCGGTACGATGTATACCTCTATTGTGAAGACTTAATTGTCACGTTTCATGAATATTCCTTAATCCAGATGGTACGAAAAGCCACGCGTTCGGGCAATGTTCTCGACTTGCTTGCTTCTAACATCCCGCATAGGATAACTAAGGTATCCACAGAGGAGGGACTTAGCGACCATCGAGCTGTGTATGCGGAGTGCGAATTAAAGCTCAAAAGATATCCTAAGCTCCTTCGGAATGTATACGCTTTCGCCAAGGCCGACTTTAAAAGTTTCAGCTTACATCTCAGAAGTACCTTTGTCAGTTATCGTGAAAAGACAGAGCGACTAGGTATGGAGCCATCATGGTTATTATTTAAGAATATACTAGGGAAAGGTATCAATAGATTCATCCCCAGTAAGTTAAAATCTGATAAGAAAGAACCTCGTTGGTTTAATAAGGAAGTCAGGATTCTCTGGTCCGGGCGTCGGTTCGTTTGCCATTCTATTCGTCACGTGCGGTAAGATGTATACAGTGGCGGCTCGTGTATAGGCACTGCGGAACTGCAGCACCCCCTATTTCCACTTGATATTATCGATAACATTTAATATAATGAGTCCTTTTTTCTTTAATTCTTTCTTTATTTTTGTAGTACAATATATATTCCTTAAGCTTAATGTCAGTACTTCAGTAGCCATCCCCCAGTTTATGAAAAAGGCTAAAGGCTAAAAATTTTCTGGAGCAGCACCCCCACTAATTTTAGCTACGAGCCGCCACTGGATGTATACCTCTATTGTTTGAAGGCACTTTCCCATCTGGCAAGCTGGGAAAACCCAGAGTAATGGGTTTTAGTAGGAGGTGGAGGAGGACTGACCACCGCGTATCCTCTCAAGACTCAAAAATTCTTCCCTTTGCTTTGCTTTGCCCATAAAAGGTTTAGTATTTATGAGGTTGAAGGGGGAAGGCAAAGAAATTCTTCCAGGAACATTTTATTCTTGATCCTTAAGTATCTTATAAGCTTTGTTTATGATTGAGATACAGAAAAAATTAATTTAAAAAATGAAATAATGGTATTAATTTCGAAAAGAGTGGCAACAACGCATCACACACAATATATTATTAACAGTCACAGCTCTGTTTTTATCGGCAGAGATGAAATCAAAAGTTATAATAATTGTCGTTATTTGTTGTATTCCACAGAGTTGAATAAAGGTCCACGAAGTCTAAATAAGTTTTTGTTAATTTCGGAACTAGGGGCCACCTCAGCCCCACGGGGTCCTATTTCTGCGCGTAATGCGCATACCTATAAATCCGCCTTTGTATGCGATCTACTTTTAAAAGGAAATATAGTTCACTTTTGTACGAGAAATATTAATTAAAATTTATTTGAGAATATTTTAACATCCTTACTTCCCAACAATACTTTTTTAGAAAAAGATATTTAATAAAAATTCTCACACGGCGTTTTTTTCGCTCTCGAGATTTCTCGAGAATTCTTGAGAAGGCAAGATAAATTCTCGAGAAAAAAAATATCGCGAAAAAAGAGAAATTTTGAATCTCGAGAACAGAAAAAAGTCGAGAAATCACAATCACTACTACTCTCTGTGTAATTTGTTATCGTGTTTCGTCCCGCGGGAATGGGTCAGTAGCTGTTTCGGTGACCCCAGTAGAAGTGCGAAGGAACTGCAACCAAGATTTATACCAACAAATTTGGGCAGAAATATTGGCTCGCTGTCGACGTTGATACCACGTACGAGGTAAAAGGGTTCCCTTTCCTCGGCAAGGACCGTGACAGGCCAGCAGAAGAGCGTATTTCTGAACACGTTGTCATGCGCCTCATGGAGCCCTACGTAGGAAAAGGAGGAAATGTGACGACTGACAACTTTTTCACGTCATTGCGATTGGCCAAAAGACTCAGGAAAAAGGCCACAAATTTGGTGGGGACTGTGAATAAGCCAGATGAGAAATACCAGCTTCATTGAAATCTTTCAAAAAGCAACTTTACACCACAGAACTTCTGAAATCAGACAATATATCTCTAACCATGTACCAAGGGAAACGAAGCTTAGCTCCCTGAATTTAACCGTATAAATTAGTGACAATGAGAAGAAAACAGCAGAAACTGTAAAGTTCTATAACAGTAACAAATATGGAGTTGACGTATTAGACCAGATGGCCCGTGTGCACTGTAAAAGGAGCTTCCGTAAGGTGTCCAGACATTTTTCAGTGTTCTCGATCTTTCGGCCATAAATGCCTGGGTCATTTTCAAGGCCGTGACAAACAAAAGAATATCTAGGTGAAAATTTCTCCAGCAGCTTGCAGAAGAACACAGCAGCGCTTACGATCTGCCATGGCCTGCGAGAAGAAAGCAATACTTGCAGAATCAAAAACAATAAAAATGTCAGGTGAAGAAAAAGTGTAAGAAGAACAGAAGCGTAGGATGATGCACAGTATGAAAAAACGGCTGTGGGACTTGCACATTCATGAAGCAGTATCTGTGTGTTGAATGCGTGGGCCTCAATGGTGTAGTTCTGTAATTCTTGTTCAAATTTTGATTCAATTTTTTTTGACTCATGTACTTACACTTCATTACATTCTTCTTTAGCTGAAACTACATTTATCATGCACTTAAGAATCATTATCATTATGATTCGCTTCGATGGAAGAGTTTTTTGTTGTTTATATTACTTGACATAATGTGGAATAATTTTTTCCTTGAAAGGCTGTAACAACGTGATTTTACTTGAAATGTAGAGTTTTACATAAGTTTTGTTTTACTAAAAATTTTAAAAATTAAAGTGTTACATATCGATAATTTTACATATTTTTAATCATACAATAAAGTTTTTCGAGCAATAATGATATTTTACGGACATTACTGTACCCGTTTTCCCACTTATAGGATACAGGTCAGTTAAATTTAACGAAAAGCCACTAAATAGATACGTCCGGTACCAAATCAGAATATAGAACAATCTAAAACCAACCAAACAAACGAAGGGATCAAAATGATCCACTTGGTAATCTTCGGGAACTAAGAAAATCCGGTAATCCTAGTGTTAAAAGAAAAATAAACAGCGTTTGTTATTCTTTTCGTCAATATTTGCCTACGTTACAAAATCGCTCAAGTTTTACGTTTAAATCATATTCATTTTAAAAATTTAAGCTTTTTAACGATATGTTGTCTTGCTGATCGTGTCATTGCTAAACATCGAGATTGTACTGTTGTCTTAATGCTTTATATTATATGCGTAAGGAATGCGTGCTTTGAATTCTTACTCAAAATTTGTCGTCTTGACATAAAAACCCGAGCAACACCGGGTATATTCATCTAGTATATAATACATTCAAATTAAGGTAATTCAACCTCCACAGCTCTTCGAATTTACCTAATCATGCTCCCCTATCCCTCACACAAATGGGTAAATTGGGTAAATATCAAAGGAAAATTTGCGAAAAAAATCTAAAACATCTCGAAGTAGGAGAAAATGGAGTTCATTTATTCATTTCCATCTACTATAAGAAAAGTATGGAAATCGGCGCAAGGCATTTTATAATTGCTTTTTTAAATTACTCAAAATTAAGATACGAACACAGCTGTAGAGATAAAAGAATGGTGTTTCTTATTTTTGAAGACAGAATTTGAATCCATGCCGAATTAACGGAAATTAAGCTATTAGCTATTTAACTTCGAAAAAAGGATAATTTTTCCAGCTTTCGACAATGTAAAATCAAACTACCGTGGCAACGATATTTAGTAATTTATGTGAATTTACTTGCATACACTAGCGGCATTCTTCGGCGTGTTTGAAACCAACATATGCCGCCCATGATAACGGTTAATAAAGTTCTTTATTTACTTTTACAAAACAATAAAATCATTAGCGCTGACGCTACGCTGAAGCTTCTGTGCATAACTGTTCTTCTCGCCGTCCATGTCATACCAACACACTTTTAATCGCCAAATTCGATTTCAAACTCCGGGAAATCATTTTGTTTCGTAGGTTTGACTTTTAAATATTCACGTAACAATTGATAACCACAATATCAGGCTTTGCATGGGATAATGTATGATTAAGCTAAATTTGAATATGTACATCTTCAAACGTTTTCACCGATTGCATCCCTAGAACTTGCAATTCCTGCCCAAGGTTTTAATGTTTTTGAGATTCACGACTACATAATATGATGCAGTTTCTTCCACTGGAAATCAATTCAAGTGAAATAATTATATTTTTAAAATGATTCCATCGATTGTTTATGATTATTTGATAAAAAATACTGTCAGAAAATTTGCCGCTAAAGGACGCGGGAAAATTTTATTTATTATGGCAAAAGCTGGGAAAACAAGAAATATTGCATAACATTAAGCACTACAATAAAAATTAACCTGGTTTCATTACTTGGTTTTATTCTCAAATCATACTCAATATTTTTTGTCTTGACTTAAAAACCAACCCGTAGCAGTCGGCCAACATTCTGCTCGCGAGATACGTCGATATTGCTTGCGACATGGATCAAATTTCAATCATTAGCAGACATTTTCTTGCTTTCGTAGTATGATATCTTCGCTGACAATCATTTCAAATCTCTTTCAAGATGATGATATTGATACCATCAGCCAGATGTCGAGTATTCGTGTTTTGTTTCAAGGTATTTAAGTAAATCTGACTTAAGAAAATTATGAAATCAAGTTGCAGACCAATTTTAGCGGAAATAGGTTTAAATAGCTTTGAGGAAAAAATTTTCATTCATTTTTGATAAAACTCATTGTCAGTTTTCATATAAGAATTCTAAAGAATAAAAGAAATGTTTTTCCGTAAGAATATTATTACGCTTAAATATATTTAATTTTTCTACAATATTAATATTTTGATATGAATAAATGCAATGTAAGTATCCCGCGCCTTGAAATCCGTTAATCTATTTTGCAGACGTTGAGATAGGTGAAGCATGCAATGTGACAACCAGCAATTGCCTCGGAGGATCTGTATGTATGCATCAAGGGGAAATGACGATATGCACCTGCGAAGATGGATATACGATATCCACGGATGGTAAACAATGCAAGGAAGGTGAGCCTTCAATACACACGCCGAAATTAAATGTCCGGTATCTCATTAAATGTGCGCCGCACAATTACAGAATTGTTCTACGGCTCAAGATCAACATACCACCATCGCGTATGTGACTCATACTAACCAGTTTCACAATTTTAAACCTTAATATATTTCATTCCGCACCTCAACACCGATGACGGCAAATCCATTCGTCAATGACCCTTTAGTAGTTTGATTCACTCCTCGACTATTACAGTCTCATTAGAAGTTGCAGATTAACAGTTATAAAATTTACTCTCATATTCCTCTTCATATCGAATATATTTATCTTTTCATTAGTCTGATATTTTAAAGTTTATTAATGTTTCAGTTTGTAATACTTAACCTCAGTTTCCTCGCTCCACGATAATAAAATGAGGGGAAACTTATAATTAATATATTGCACTTTAATATTCTTCTCGTTTCAAACCTGCGGCTGCACAATGGATTGCGATTTCTGCGGCCCTGGCTGCAAATTTGATAATTTAATGTGACCCATTCACTCTAAAAGTTTGGGGATCATTCAGCGAAAGAATATATTTCACAAAATGTTGGTCGCGAGCAGCAACAATTAAATTCGTTATTCTAAATCCATTAAAACGCATTAATATTAACTTTGACGGTTTGTTTTTATGTAAACGGTTTTTTCGTAAATCAATCCAAGTATATTGATGCTCGCTTTGCATTTTCTAAAGTGAGTTTCATTCTTTACTCGTTGAATAAAATTGTTATAAAATTTTTCAAAACAGCATTTGCTTTAATAATTAAAAAACGAACAATAAAGTCTCAAATAAGATTTTAGCCAAACAAAGTTTCTGCACTCTAAAATTTGTTTAGCGATTTTCAAGTATTCTAATAATAAAACCCTGGATATGTTTGTGTATAACGCTGACGTCATCGATGCCATATTTTAAAGCGTTTTAACATACTTCCCGACTAGGTGGAAGGTTGAAATTTCGCAGGAATGTTTGAATTAGATATAAAAATTAAATGACGAAACAAAATACGAAAAAAGTCCCTGGTTTGACGTCCAGGAGGGCGATTTCCATTTCCCGTAAGATAACACGTAAAAAGTGACTTTTTCAATTGCAGGGTTTTATTCTTTGGAAACTCAAATTAGAAAGAACTGATTTACGAACTTAGAATTTGAACAACATTTTAGGAAAATTAATGAGGTTTTTTATTCTATTCGTCTCTGTCCCATTTTCATCATTTTCAAATTGAGGTTCTAAATGGTTCTGGATTCGGACACGATTAGTTATATTGCACAGTTATATGCAAAGGTTCTGTAAAAAATCACAAACTCGATATATAACTATATTTGCTTTGAAAACCAACAGACAATTGA
The DNA here is from genome assembly GCA_028673005.1 of Tanypteryx hageni. Lineage (NCBI taxonomy): Eukaryota > Metazoa > Arthropoda > Insecta > Odonata > Petaluridae > Tanypteryx > Tanypteryx hageni. The sequence goes on along the minus strand of CM054115.1, from coordinate 16,509,799 downwards.
AGTTGGGAATTAAGGTCAAGTTTGAGTTGAGCGTCTCATATTATCTGAATGTCTTCGTATGCAGTTTTCCAGTCACTTCAAGTGAAAAGGAACGGATCCCTTCGATAATGGAGCGTCTCTACTCATAATCACATTCACATTATTTGCAGATGCCTACATTGGTCAGCGATGCGATGCACCAGACAGCATTTGCCTCGGAGGATCTGTATGCATTGGTGACGCGGGACACAAGAAATGCACTTGCAAAGAAGGATACTCGCCATCCGCCGATTTTAAACAATGCTTGGAAGGTATGGCTTCAATACCCTGAGATGATGTAATAACGGCCGATAGTGTTTTTCATATTGGCTTACAGGAAGCGCATCGTAATGTGCATTAGCAACTTTGGTAGATGGGGCTATCATCACCCACTGGCAAATTTCATAGGTGAAAATAATTATTTTTTAAGTATCCCCAGTTTCCGTAGGATGATATAGTCCACTATGATCGCGGTCATTACCGATAGACGTTTCGAACAAAACTTCTTTAGCCAAACAGGAGTTATATGGCCCCAAAGTGCCAATGTAGCAAAGTATTACGTTTTTGATTAGCACAGGCACAACCGTTCTTCGTAATTTACAAATAGATCATATCTATAACGTGAGTCTAAGTTACGAATGGAACTCTAATTTAAATGCAAGTTGAAAATACTAAAATGTGATAAACGCAGCATCAAAATCATATCTTTACTATTTATATCGCATACATATGTATTTATAACTTGGACATCTGTGATTGAGTAATAATTTTCGGCTACTCACGTTCACGGACCCTTATTCTAAGTGAGTGAGGCCCTCGTTTCTCACAGGCGCGTCCTAATCTTTAGCCCCTATGTGGCGGTCATGTCGGCTGATAAAGCTTATATACCTTCCAAATCATTTTGCAGACGTGTACATCGGCGAGCCTTGCATTTGGCCAAACACTCGATGCGTCGGAGGGTCTTCATGCGGTAATGATAAGACATGCAAGTGTGGCAATGGGTATTCGGTTTCCGCCGACCATAAACAATGCCTTGAAGGTAAGTTTAAACATCACAAAATTCCGTAATGACGGCCTGAAGCAACGGAAAGAAATGAATGGTATTGTCACTCTTGGTTGAGCACAATCCATGGCACTTCTTTCCACAATCCGTTGTCTCTCAGAATTTGACCCAACCATTCTCAAGCTTTCCTTCCCTACTGCATTCAAATCTTCCTTATTTTTTTCGTTTCAGTCCAGCTAATATTCTCCCGTTTGCGCTATATTGATCATATAACTGAAATATGCAGTATTGTTAACAGCGCACTGAACTTGCTTAAGAGAATTAAAAGCATCGCCCATTTCTCTCTTCGCAAGCGACTCATCACCGCTCTTGTCCTTTCACACTTCGATTATTGCGATACGGTATATCAAGATCTATCTAACGAGATATCCTTAAAACTGCAACGGGCCCAAAATGCCTGTGTTAGATTTATTTTTGATCTTCAAAAGAGTGACCACGTCACTCAATATTTTCATAAGTTAGGTTGGATTTGCCTCCAAGTTCGTAAGACGTCTTCACCTCCTCACGTAATTTTATAAAATTAAAACTTCAAAATTTGTATTTGAACTCTAAATTTTCCTAAATGAACTCTGAACACAATGCCAACACTAAGGGTAACAATTTTTTTTCTATCTCACATCACAGGACAGAGCTCTATAATAAATCCTCCCATGTTACAGCTTGCAGCCTATGGAACGCCTTACCTACTGATCTCCAACACCTCTCCACTTTTTCAAACTTAAATACATACTTTAATCTGCTGTTCTCTTTCCAAAGTTGACGTCAGCTTTAGCTTATTTTCCTTATCTTTTACGCGATGGAGGCCTTCATTCGTCCTACCATAATTAACATTAATTAATCATATATATTTTTTTCTTCTTTCATATATTATGCATTTGTCTCCGATTCAATCAGCGTTTATTAAGCCTTCGCGATCTTTATGAAGCATCGAAATTATAGTTGTAGTAACGTCAAACTTAATAGATTGCAACATTAATAATTAAAGATTATTATTATTCAGTAAACTGCGTGTGGGCTGTGGGCATTTTTAACGACTGGCAAAAAGAAAAAAATCTTCTTTCTTTACTTCAATACTGGAATGTGACCTTTTTTGTATAGGAGACATTTAAAATTGCACATATAAATTATAAAAACAAACATGAAATTCAAAATATCAGTGGTCTAATTTTATAAGGAGAAATTGGCTATTATTCCTTTTAAACATGCAGATTTCTGACTGACTTCGCAAAAAGTTTTGTGGGTACCACTAGCAAAAAATAAATTGCCTTAACTTTTTGATTTACCCTCATATATTTCATCTGTTATATGTATATTCATGACAGTATAGAGCGATACTGCTTTTATGATCATTCCTTCTGTACTTACTGTTTACTAAATCTTGTTGTAGTCTTCCATTGTGATATACTATCATCATCATCATGAGGTGTTCTGCCTCTAGGCAGGTCCCTGGCACCAGCGTTGTCTCCACTCATTTCTGTTCCTTGCCATTTCTTTCATTTCCTGATACCCTCCCCTTTCTTTCAGATCGTCAAACATTTTTATTCTTCTACGTCCCCTTTTCCTTTCCCCTTCTACTGATCCTTCCAACACCATCAATAGTAAACCTTCTCCTCTCAAGATATGCCCTAACCAGTTACTTTTCCTCCTCTGAATTGTTTCAAGTAATCTTCTTTTCTCATTCACCCTTGTTAGTATTGCTTCATTCCTTATCCTATCCGTCCACTTAACCTTCTCCATCCGCCTCCACACCCACATTTCAAATGCCTCTAGTCTTTCTTTCTCTCTTTTCTTTAGCGTCCATGTTTCACACCCATAAAGCAATACACTCCAAACATAGCACTTCACAAGACGTTTCTTCAGATTTAAATCCATTTTACCACATAGTACCCGTTTTTTCTTATTAAATGTTTCTTTTGCCATTGCTATTCTTGTTCTTATTTCTTTTTCACTTCTCCAGTCTTCAGTTAGCATGCTTCCCAAATATCTATACTGTTTTACTTGCTCCACTCTTCCATCCTTTATTGACACATTCATAATCTCTCTATCCCCTATTCTCATCACCTTTGTTTTCTTTATGTTCATTTTCATTCCATATTCCATCATCCTGTCTTCTAGCTTTGTAACCATTTCCTGAATATGCCTCGTTTCATCTGCCAAAATTACCATGTCATCAGCAAACCTTATACAATTTATTATTCTACCCCCAATACTAATTCCTTTATCATTCCCTATTCCATTGTCAATCATTTCTTCAGCATATATATTGAACAGGGTTGGCGATAAGCAGCAACCTTGCCTTACTCCTCTTCCTAAATCATACCATTCAGTCTGTGCATCTTTTATCCTCATAGCTGCTTTCTGTTTCATATACAGCTCTTTAATTAACCTTCTATCTTTCCAGTCTACTTTTTTTGCTTTTAGTATTTCCATCAGTTTTTCCCAGTTCACTCGGTCGAATGCCTTCTCCATATCTATGAAGCACAGACTAATTCCTTTACCCCTTTCTATGTATCTCTCTCCACTCATTCTTATCAATCCTATTGCATCTCTTGTACCTCTACTCTTTCTAAATCCAAACTGTTCCTCTGCAACATTTTCTTCCATTTTGCTAATTAGTCTCCTGTTCATAACCCTAAGTAGAACCTTTGCTGCATGTGTAATTAAACTGATTGTTCTGTGTTCACTGCATTTTCTTGTTCCTTGCTTTTTCGGAATTGGAATCATAATTGTTTTGACGAAATCCTCTGGCCACCACCCCCTGTCATAGATTGCATTACACAACTTCACTATTTCTTCCAGTCCTTCCTCATTAAGACACTTAAATAATTCTATCGGTATCTCATCTACCCCCATTGCCTTCCCATTCTTCATATCCTTTATTGCTTGTAGCACCTCTATTTTCAATATCGAAACCCCTGTTTCGTCATTATTTATTTCATCCTGCTCTTCAATACGGAGATCCTTTGGTTTTTCATTTGATTTGTACAACTCCTCCATGTATTCTCTCCATCTATTAAGGACCTCCTCTTCCTTATATAGAACTTTATCTTCTTTACTTGCAATCTCTTTCACACATGCACTTGTTCTCCATCTATCCCACGTTACATTTTTTACTTTCTTATACATCAAGTCATACATTCCTTTTCTCTCTAGATCTTCTATATCTGAGCATTCCTCCTCTAGCCATTTCTCCCTTGCTTTTTGGGTTTCGCTTCTTAGTTCATTATTCAGTTTCCTGTATTTCCTTTTTCCATCTTCATCAGTCCTGCTTTTGTATTGCCTTCTTTCTTCCATCTTTTCTATCATTTCCTTTGTCACCCATGGCTTTTTTATTCTTTTTCCTTTGAAAAACCCAATAGCCTGTTCTGCTGTTTTCCTTATAGCCTTCTTTATCCTATTCCATGCTTCATCCACATTTTCCTCCGACACGTTTTCTCTTTTGATTGCCTGAGCTAATTTTTCTCCTATTCTTTCTTTTCCTACTGTGGCTATATTCTCTAAATCCCATTTCCTAACTATCTTAGCCTTCTTAACCTTCTTCAAGGCTAGTTTTATTTCGGCCATGAGGAGCACATGATCACTGTCAATGTCTGCTCCTGGAAGTCCATATGCCTTTTTTACTCCATTTCTATATCTTTCTTCCACTAGAATATAATCTATTTGATATCTGGCTCCATCTCCTGGTGATTTCCACGTGTATAGCCTTCTCTTATGATTTTCAAACCAAGTATTTGATATAAACATCCTCTTCTCTTTACAGAACTCAACAAGTCTTTCACCTCTTTCATTTCTTTTCCCTAGTCCAAATTTTCCTACTACTTGGTCTTCTCTTCCCTCTCCTACCACAGCGTTCCAATCGCCCATCACTATCTTGCAACAGTTTTTACCTTCCTCCTCCATAATATTTTCTATCTTCTCGTATATTTCTTTAACAGCCTCATCTTCATGTTGGCTGGTCGGCATATAAACTTGTATCAACAGTAGATCTTTCGGGTGCATTCCTATTCTAAGAGCAATTGCTCTATCATTTACAAATATCACCCTCTGTACACAATTTGCTATTTCCTTATTCAAAATTACCCCTACTCCATTCGTTCCTCTAGTACCTCCTGAATAGTACACTGTGATGTCATCACTTTTTATTTCCCCTCTTCCTTCCCATCTCATTTCACTTAAGCCAATCATATCCATTCTATTTATTTTCATCTCTTTCTTTAAATTTTCCAACTTCCCTGCTCGTAGGAGTGTTCTAACATTCCACGTGCCAATTCTCAACTTCTTTCCAGCATCCTTCCTTCCTTGTGTTAAACGGAACCTCTCGTGTTGTCCCCCCCGGAGATCCGAGCGGGGGACCATTTTGCCTCCGGAATATTTAACAAGAGAAGACTCCGTCATGATGCCTCTACATGGGATATATTGTGGCGGTGGTTTCCCATTGCCTTCCGCCTATATATTCAGCCGCCCCTAACATGGGGAACAGACGCTGTTTGCAGCCGCCCCTAATATGGAGAACAGACGCTGCTGCCTGTTGGTCCGCGGGAGGTATTTTATTTCCCTCCTACCCTACATATCTGTAGAGCATTCCCCTATCCGCCACCCGGGGACGCGCCCTCTAGAGGTTACAGGCTCCTCCGAGGGGTGATATACTATATGTCACGGTAAATGTGCGTAGTCCGGAAATGTGTACATATCCTGGTTAATGTGCACATTTACCACCAAGTTTGGTAAATGTAAGTATAACATACTTTACCGATTGGATAGGGGAAATGTATACATTTACCTAGAGACACTGGTAAATGTGGATTAACGTCGCAACGGTCGCAACACAGGCCACGCCGCGAACATCTGCTGCAGTTTAGAAGTACGGTAAATGTGCATTGTCCGGTAAATGTGTTAATTTCCTTGTAAATGTGCACAACTAACTAAACTAAATTTGAACATGAAGACAAATTTTACTCGGCCTCAACGGGTTGGGTAGGTTGGTCGAAGTATTTTTGGTTCCTCCTCACGTTCACTATGTTCCTCCCTCGGGTTGGGAAGCGTTCATCTTAATATATACCAGTGGAGCCGAACCCTGGATGATTTCTGTTATAAATTAACGTATTTATTAAAGTGTAGCATTTCTCATTCTTACTTATATCCACATCTACCAAGGCACATCGGTAAAAGTGTACATTTATCGGGAAATGTACAGATAATACGTATTTCTGGAAACTTAAACTTACATTTACCTAGCTTGGTGGTAAATGTGTACATTTACCGGTAAATGCACACATTTCCTGGTTACGTATCTTTACCGTCAGATATACACTACGTAGGTTTTCGGAGGTTTTCCACACACCCCTTCTCAGTGGGTTTATTCCTGCGTGGGTTTTACTAGGAAAAACAAGTCTGTTTTCATGTAGGTTTTCCCCACAAACTTAAATCTGTCTTCACTTATGTCTTTCATATTTTTTTATATTCAGTTTATTGTAATACTTTTTTATATTAATGATATTGACGAAGGGTTAAGTGTAAGAAACGACCTTATGGTCCAAATGTCGTCCGAATAAAGACGATTATTTATCTATCTACTCGGAGAACTGGGGAGAGCTGGAGTATAATATCGCTGGACGCTATATAGTTTTCCTTTTAGAAATATGGCTTAAGCAATATTATTTACGACTCCATTCCCTATAATTGAGTGAATTTTAATAGAAACCGTTAGAAGAATTTTTTTAAACATAAAAAATTTGTGAAAATCAACAAGAAGAAACTACCCTTCGTTGTTGCCCTATATCGTTCATCTCCGCGAAGTTTTTATTCTAGATAACAATATGCCCGAATATGAAATATAATTCGATTTCGTAGAACCGTCTACCCTCTAGGGCAGCGTACAGTCAGACAGACTGCATGGCGAAAACCACTCTTCTGGACTCGGGGACAGCTAAAATGTGTATTTCCGTCAAAATCTCGAAGTCGATTTGTTTCGCGATTATAATAATTTCTCTATATAAGTACTAGGTATATGAGAAAGTAAAAATGAAGGAAACTTGGTAACGAGATAGAGTATAACCACTAAGCATGAATGCATTGATGTATATAATGCTCGTATGTGGAGTGTTGACTGAAGCGAGATAATGTTCAATACTTATAATACAAAAGGTTTGCACGCGAGTACTCGGACGAGTTTTGGCACACACATCCAGATGACAATTTCCTCACAAAACACAAATCTTGATACACAACTCAGCTGCTACTATCTCATATACGAAATATATCGAGAATGTGTTGTGGTGATGAATAAAGTTATTGTTGCAACTCCCCCGTCTTTAATTTGTCTTCTGGGTGCTGTTCCAGGGGCTCTACGTTTTGACGGATTATGATGAAATATCACACTCACATAGAGTACAACTCGCAATGTAAATATTGATGAAGGGACCGTATCGTGTCACAAAGGAGGATGGTTTATTCTCGCCAGTTTCTCAGAAATACTTTTAAGGATTTAGATTACACCCCTACAGCTTTAGAGCTTGTTCTCATAAACAATCTCAAAATATAACAGTGGAAAAGTGTAGCGAGAATTTACAAAATTCATAAAAATACAAAATATTGCACTCAGAACGTATTGGTAAGTTTCCTTGAAAGTGTACATTTGTTCCAAAGACAAATTTTCTTCCACAATTAATTGTGGGCCTAGGTGACTCCAGGAAAACATATTTGAATGGGCTCGTGCAACTGTGTTAGGGATTTGCAATGGGAGTAAAAATTGAATGTTTAAACATTGATTGCCTAGCGAATAATGCACTCTGAATCGGGCCAGAAAATTAATTTATTTTTCCACCTTTACATGGTGCACGTTGCAGAATTTTGTAATACTTGATAATTGATGAACGGGACTACTCGGCTCTATTAACTAGCTCTGCTTTCATAATAGCGCTGCAATTATTTTGCAGACGTCGACATTGGTGAGCAATGCAACCAACCGAACCCGAATTGCCTCGGAGGGTCAACATGTAAGGGTGAACCAGAACACAAGAGATGCTCCTGCGACGAGGGATACATTCCATCCACATACGATAAAATATGCCTCAAAGGTAAGTCACCAATTACCCCATCTAAAATAGAAACAATCCGCTCCAATTAAGTTTACCAACTATGAAGTCTCTAGTATAATGACGGTGCGTTTATCCCAACAGAGTTACTTCAGATAAAATTACTATAATCTTCTTTATTTCATCCTTTCTTCAGTACTTGACAATTTTTCATGGATCTGAAAAGTGGTTGGGTACCCACTTCAGACGACCGCAGGGGGCCAATTAGTAAGATAACATCATTATCGCTAAGTAGGAGGTTATGTTAATTAGTGATTATCTTGCTAATGAGGGTGAGGGGGTGGGGGGTGTGATTGACAGGTGTGAGGTTAGTGGGATGGGATGCCTAGACATTATGGCGCCGACCTGGAGGTTGTGGGGTGGGGTAAATATCTATAGAAATAATATTCTGAACTTTATGGCGGCCATTTTGGATTTTGTGTGTATTACCCGTAGACATTTACAATTAGAGATAATCTGGGCCAAGAGGGGGAGCGGAAAGTGGTGTTGTTAGGAATATGGAGGAGGGGGTTGGTGTTAATTAGGGGTGACCTGTTCTAGACCAAAAGGGGGGGAGGGGAGTGGAAAAGGTGTGATGATTGACAGGTGTGGTGTTAGTGGGATGGGGTGTCCAGACATTACGGCGCCGTCCTAGAAGTGGTGGGGGGGTCCTCTATCGTCATTTGTTTGCAGCGCCAGCTTTAGATGAAAATTTGAATTACGGTGGTCATCATGGAATAGCGCCACCGTCAGGTTGAAAACGGAACTAAATGAATACGTATCTTAGGCGGCCATATTGGATAGGCGCTACCGTTAGGTTGAAATCGGAACAAAATTATTACGTATCTTAGGCGGCCATATTGGAGTAGCGCTACCGTCAGGTTGAAATCAGAAATAAATGAATACGTATCTTAGGCGGCCATATTGGAGTAGCGCTACCGTCAGGTTGAAATCGGAACAAAATGATTACGTATCTTAGGCGGCCATGTTGGAATAGCGCCACCGTCATTTTTAAATATGAACTATATATATTTACGTATTACCAAAATTGCTATTTTGGAATAGTGCCCCTATCAGATTGAAAACGAAATTACGTATTTTAGACGGCAAGCTTCTAATTTATACTTAGCATCAAGCTAAGATAAAATTAGGATGCAAATAACGGATTTATGCTGAAGTGAAAAGAGAAACGTTGGTGGTGATATATATATATATATATATATATATATATATATATATATATATATATATATATATATATATATATATATCATTCTATATAGACGTTCCTTACAGAGGAGGAGGAGGAGGAGGATATAACATACTAGTAGTTGGTGCTTGCATGCTGCAAGCATTTCATATCACCTTGAAAAAACATTCATTTTTCAGACAGACATTTCATCATTGCAAATATTCTTTTAATTCTAAAGATTTCACCTTCGCAGCGATTTTCGTTTTTCCCTTATGTAAAAATAATAGTTTAAAACAATCCTATAATTTTGAAATTTTAAAAATTTTACACTATCTTCATTATGGGGTACTAATGCTACATATTTCTGCCAAATTTTAAAGTTATAGCACTTCTAGAAGTAAAATAATATTTTTTATTTGTTTAAATTTAAATAATTTTTAACGGCCGTTGCAATTATTATATGGTAGAATTGAAATGTTTATTTGTGCAAATTTGCTACTTAGTAAAAAATGTGAAAATTTCAGCTTCCTAGCTTACACCGTAGTACCTAAACAGTTATCTATTTGTTTAAACTTTAAGAAATTTTAACTGCCAAACAAATTAAAATATCAAAATTTGTATATTCCCTATTTCGTTATTTTAGGAATTCTATTTACAAAAAAAATTTCAACTCCGTAGCACATTCGAAAATACATAAACCATGAAAATTTGTTTAAACAATTGCGAATTTTTAGCGGCCGCATTGCTGCACTTTTTCAAAATTTTCGTTTTTTCTAGTCGGTTTTGCACAAAATTCTACCTATGAAAAAAATTTCGAATCTCCAGCACATCTGGAAGGGCCTAAACATTAGTATCCTCCTGTTATATGTTATATATCATTATATATCGACGACTCTTACAGAGGAGGATATAACATACTAGTAGTTGGTGCTTGCATACTGCAAGCATTTCATTTCACATTAAAAGAACATTCATTTTTCAGACAGAAATTTAAACATTACAAATAGTCTTTTAATTCTAAAGATTTCATTTCTGCAGCGATCTTCGTTTTTCCCACATGTAAGAATAATAGTTTAAAACAATCTCCAAATGTCGCAATTTTAAAAATTTTACACTTTCTTTATTATAAGGTTCTAATACTACACATTTTAGCCAAATTTTAAAGTTGTAGCACTTCTAGAAATAAAAAAAATATTTTTCTAATTGTTTAAATTTAAATAATTATTAACGGCCGCCGCAATACATATATGGTAAAATTGAAATGTTTATTTGTGCAAATTTACTACTCTGTAAATAATTTGAAATTTTCAGCCTCTTAGCTCATCCCATAGTACCTAAACAGCTATCTATTTGTTTAAAATTTAAGAATTTTTAACTGCCAAACAAAATAAAATATCAAAATTTGTATAGTCCGTATTTCGTTTTTTAAGGAATTCTACTTATAAAAAAATTTCAACTCCGTGGCACATTTGGAAATACATAAACCTTGAAAATTTGTTTAAACAATTGCGAATTTTTAGCGGCCGCATTGTTGCACTTTTTCAATATTTTCGTTTTTTCTAGTAGGTTTTGCACAAAATCCTGCCTAAGAAAAAAATTTCGAATCTCCAGCACATCTGGAAGTGCCTAAACATTAGTATCCTCCTGTTATATATCATTATATATCGACGACTCTTACAGAGGAGGATATAACATATAACATATAACAGGAGGATACTAATGTTTAGGCACTTCCGGATGTGCTGGAGATTCGAAATTTTTTTATTAGGTAGGATTTTGTGCAAAACCGACTAGAAAAAACGAAAATCTTGAAAAGGTACAACAATGCGGCCGCTAAAAATTCGCAATTGTTTAAGCAAATTTTCAAGGTTTATGTATTTTCAAATGTGCCACGGAGTTCAAATTTTTTCTATAAGTAGAATTCCTTAAAAAACGAAATAGGGATTATACAAATTTTGATATTTTAATTTGTTTGGCAGTTAAAATTTCTTAAAGTTTAAACAAATAGATAACTGTTTAGGTACTACGGTGTAAGCTAGGAAGCTGAAATTTTCAAATTATTTACAGAGTAGTAAATTTGCACAAATAAACATTTCACTTTTACCATATCTGAATTGCGGCGGGCGTTAAAAATTATTTAAATTTAAAAAATTAGAAAAATATTATTTTACTTCTAGAAGTGCTACAACTTAAAAATTTGGCTAAAATGTGTAGCATTAGTACCCCATAATGGAGAAAGTGTAAAATTTTTAAAATTGCAACTTTTGGGGATTGTTTTAAAATTTTATTTTTACATGTGGGAAAAACGAAAATCGCTGCGGAGGTGAAATATTTAGAATTAAAAATATGTGTAATGATGAAAGATGAATAATGAATGTTTTTTTATGTTGAGATGAAATGCTTGCAGTATGCAAGCACCAACTACTAGTATGTTATGTCCTCCTCTGTAAGAGTCGTCGATATATAATGATAACATATAACAGGGGGATACTAATGTTAAGGCACTTCCGGATGTGCTGGAGATTCGAAATTTTTTTATTAGGTAGGATTTTGTGCAAAACCCACTAGAAAAAACGAAAATCTTGAAAAAGTGCAACAATGCGGCCGCTAAAAATTCGCAATTGTTTAAAAAAAATTTCAAGGTTTATATATTTCCGAATGTGCCACGGAGTTGAATTTTTTTTAAAAGTAGAATTCTTAAAAAAACGAAATAGGGTTTATACAAATTTTGATATTTTAATTTGTTTGGCAGTTAAAAATTCTTAAAGTTTAAACAAATTGATAACTATTGAGACATTACGGGATGAGCTAGGAAGCTAAAATTTTCAAGTTATGTACAGAGTAGTGCATTTGCACAATAAAATATTTGAATCTTTCCATAAACATATTGCGGCGGCCGTTAAAAATGTTTAAAATTTAAACAATTGGAAAAATATTATTTCACTTCTAGAAGTACTACAACTTTAAAATTTGGCATAAATGTGTAACATTAGTACCCCATAATGGAGAAAGTATAAAATTCTTAAAATTGCAAAGTTTTGGGATTTTTTAAGTTTATTATTTTTACATAAGGGAAAAACGAAAATCGCTCCGGAGGTGAAATATTTAAAAATTAAACAAATATTTGTAATGATGAAATATGAAAATTAATGTTTTTTTATGTTGAGATGATATGCTTGCAGAATGCAAGCACCAACTACTTGTATGTTATATCCTCCTCTGTAAGAGTCGTCGATATATAGTGATAACAGGAAGATACTAATGTTTAGGCACTTCCAGATAAGCTGGAGATTCGAAATTTTTTTCATAGGTAGAATTTTGTGCAATACCGACTAGAAAAAACGAAAATCTTGAAAAAGTGCAACAATGCGGCCGCTAAAAATTCGCAATTGTTTAAACAAATTTTCAAGGTTTATATATTCCCGAATGTGCCATGGAGTTGAAATTTTTTTTTAAAGTAGAATTCTTAAAAAAACGCAATAGGGATTATACAAATTTTGATATTTTAATTTGTTTAGCAGTTAAAAATTCTTAAAGTTTAAACAAATACATAACTGTTTAGGTTCTACTGGATGAGCTAGGAAGCTGAAATTTTCACATTTTTTACAAAGTAGCAAATTTGCACAAATAAACATTTCAATTTTACCATACATGAATTGCGGCGGCCGTTAAAAATTATTTAAATTTAAACAAATAAAAAATATTATTTTACTTCTAGAAGTGCTACAACTTTAAAATTTGGCTAAAATGTGTAACATCAGTATCCCATAATGAAGAAAGTATAAAATTTTTAAAATTGCAACATTTGGGGATTTTTTTAAACTATTGTTTTTACATGTGGGAAAAACGGTGTTGAAATATTTATAATTAAAAAAATATTTGTAATGATGAAATGTATGTCTGAAAAATGAATGTTTTTTCAAGGTGATATGAAATTCTTGCAGTATGCAAGCACCAACTACTAGTATATATATATATATATATTAAGGTTGTAGGAAAACATAATAAAGAAAATATTTTTTTTTTCGTTTTTTTTCCACATATTTATTTTTGAAAAAAATTCACAAGTATGAAACCATACGGTAAATGATGTCATCAGGGGGGTGGAAAAGGAGTGATGATTGACAGGTGTGGTGTTAGTGGGATGGGGTGTCCAGACATTACGGCGCCGTCCTAGAAGTGGTGGGGGGGTCCTCTATCGTCATTTGTTTGCAGCGCCAGCTTTAGATGAAAATTTGAATTACGGTGGTCATCATGGAATAGCGCCACCGTCAGGTTGAAAACGGAACTAAATGAATACGTATCTTAGGCGGCCATATTGGATAGGCGCTACCGTCAGGTTGAAATCGGAACAAAATGATTACGTATCTTATGCGGCCATATTGGATAAGTGCCACCTCGAGTTTAAAATATTTAGTATGGGGGAGGCCCTCTTGGATGAACATGAACGGCGATATTTTTGAGAGTTTTAAGTTGAGTGACAAACATTCAGGTCTGAGACTGTAGAAGATAGACGTATTTTGAATTGTAGTGGTTTGAATCGTTTACGTCCTGCTAAATCACATCCTTGAGGTAAGTTTCTCAGAACGGTGTAAGTTTCTCAGTAAATTCATATTAGACATACATTCAGATCTTCTAGGATACGAATAAAAGACGTTCAGACCTTAGAGGCGATGGACATAATTTATACATTTCATGTTACTATAGAGTTATAAAATTAAAAAATATTGGTTTGAATTTAATTTTTTTCAGATATGAATTCTACTAAAGATATGATTTTACAAAAAGTCGGGTCGGTTATTCGCGCCTATCATAAAAATGGTTTGAGGAATATGAACATGGAAGACCTAGAAAATATACCCTTTGTTTTTTTTAATATATTATCCACGCGACATTCATCTTATATTGAGTGAATTCCCAAGATTTGATGCTCGTCATTGGCTGGAAATATATAAATTATGCTTCGAACACTACAATAAAGGAACAATTTGTTTTGATGGACCTCCTCCTATGAAAAAGGATTGTTATTGGTGTAAAAAGAAGTGATTTTTAAATTTTCTATGTAAATAAACTTATTCAACCTACTCGATGCTCTTACTTTACGTCATTTACGTCCTCAGTTCCAAAAGTCACCTGTTCGAATCCGGTTCGAAGGAAATTTTCCTTCCTTAAATTAATTTAGAATTAATCACACCACCCGTAGTCTTACATATTCTTAACTGATACCATGATTTTTTAAACTCTGAAGTATTTCATTCGTATTAGAAATAGAAATATAAAGTAGATTTCCGGATTAAGGAAAGAAGTGGCCGACAAGTTACAACTTGGGGGGGAAAGAAATGCAGAACGGACCATAGGAGAGTCAATCTTCGGGGGTCAATGAATCCTCGTAACAGAGAGAGCTGGAATACGCATGGTCGTTTAGACCCTAATACCGGAAGAATTGCCTAAGGGGGTAGAAGGCGTGGGAGAAAGAGAAGTTCTATGCAAAGTTTCATGTGATGAAACTACCCCCCTCCCCTTCCATTCCCTTAGTGAGTTGTGAACTGAGATGACGATTTTTTGGTCATTCTCCTTCCGTGCTTCGTTGAATTCACTTTTCCACGGAGAGCTTCTCGGAGATGGAGTAGATTTTGGAGTTCTCTACTTCGGACGAGATCGTACAGCTGTTTTTAAGAGGAGCATTTGCGACTCCGGAGAAATTACGATCTGCTATTAACATACTCTTTCGTAAAGTCGGCAATGGCGAGTTCATTGTTAATCATTTGGCATTCGATGAAATGAAGAGGATATTTTTCACCTCGGTTCTACGGGAACGAGAAAATGAGAAGATGAAAGAGATCTTATCATTCTTAAACCCGGACGAAATCATCCAACTTTATATCCGCGGATCGTTATCGACTCGGGAAAAAGCATGGGTAGCTACCAATGCTCTTCTCGAAAAAGTTAGTTCCGGAGAAATGATTAACGACCAAGCGGCCTATGAAGAAATGAAGAAAAAGTTTTTTGAGGAATCATTCATCCCTCAACAGGGCGGAGGCAGTAAACATGTGGGGGAGAACGGTAAGTTTCGTTAAAAAATATTCTTTTTAACGAAATAATCTGCTAAATATAAATTATTTTTTTAAAATCTCTATAACCTTTAATTTTAATATCATTACAATAGCGAGTGCAACTACAATCCCTGGCGATGAGGAGGCAGGAACAAAAACACCTTCTGCCGCAGACGAGGATAATCCTGGAAATTTACGTGGTAATTACTTTTTACATTTTTATCACTAAATTCGAGAATTTTCTCAAATTAAGATTGTGAAAGAATGTTTTATTAATAAGGTGATTTTTTTTCTATCACAAAATACATTAACTTAATTTTGCGTTATATTTCTCAGGTGAAGCTGGTCCAAGCACAAGCGCCTACAGAGGAACTTCAACTCTCAGCGATGAAGAGAGCGAGGAGATCTCGGAGATTTCACAAGGTAAAGACATACCTATATATATTTTCTTTATAGTCCGTATTATGAGAAAATAAAGTGATTTGAAAGTCTCGCTATTCGAGATTTTATTCTCCAAGGTGTTAACCCACATAAAGTTAATTTAACGTATACAATTCGTAGGTGGAGTATCTACTAATGCGGAGAGTGAAGAAAGAACACCAACCTTCAACGAAGTCGTTCGCTTCATTGGCGATGGGGAGATAAACTTTCGAAGATTCAGCTTTGGAAGACAAAGAACCGTGTTTGCCTTCAACCCTCTCCCTCCTAACAATGAACCTGGAGAGTGGGTTATAAGAGGAGTGCAGGAGGTACTCAATCATGTAACGCGTGAATTGCAACCCACGCATAAGGTTGGTGTCTCAATTTTTGACGAAAGCGCTCCCGAGTATCGCGTTTTCATCCCATGGATGAACTATGATCAACTGAACGTAGATATCGTGTGTAGAAAATTAACCCATGTTATGCAGAGTAATAAGGATTTTTTTCTCAGGCGATTCAATGATGATAACATTAGATTACGCTGATCCGCCCAGGGGATACGGGCGTGTGAAAAAGAGGGGTATGAAAGTCGAGGATTGGTTGAAAAATAAAAAATCTATCATAAGCATTAAAAATGACGATACTCTATGTTTAGCGAGAGCATTGGTGGTGGCTATTGCTCGCAGTAAAGACCCCATAGATACCTTTTGTAATTCTATTAGACAAGGCTGCGAAATTCAGCGCACGAGGGCTGTAGAATTATGCAACTCTGCCGGGGTTGATTTATCTAATGGAGGAGGGATTCCGGAAATTCGCGATTTTAAAAATTTCTCTATTAGGATTTTCAAGTAATTGTGCACGATGCAGAGTCGGGAGTTCAGGATGTCCTTTTCGAAGGAGCCCGCAGCGAAACATGCAAAGCCACGCTGAGATTATTGTACTCCAAAGACGGGCATTACGATGTGATATCATCGTTAACAGGAATACTGGCTTCCAAGTATGCATGCAGAATGTGTGGTAAGATCTTTAATAGAGATAAATCACAATTTTTAAATCATGTATACGCTAATGGTTGTCCGGCTTGCCATGAACTCCCGCGATGTGACTCCTCGCTTCCTATAAAAAACTGTCGCCGATGCGAAAGATTTTTTTATGTGGAGGAGTGTTATCAGAGGCATAAAACAGGACACCTCAAAAAAATATCTCTTTGTGAAAGGCTTAAACGTTGTCCTATCTGTCTCATCTCTGTTTTTGGGGAGAGTAAAAATAAGCATAAATGTTGGGAAAGCTATTGCTCAATTTGCCGCGAAAGAAAACCTCAGGGGCATCTCTGCTACATCCAAAAATATGTACCCAAAATTAATGCCAAAAGAAATGAATCGTATTTGTTTATCTTTTTTGATTTCGAGTGTCGACAGAGCAAACCGATGAACGGTCTTAATAATGTGTTTCTACATGAGCCAAATCTCTGCGTTTTACAGCAAACATGCAAAGTTTGCGAGAAAAACAAAAATTTGGAGGAAAAATGTGTTTCCTGTGGCCAACGACAACAGATATTAAGAAAGGATCCTGTTCGCGAATTTTTAGATCATATTAGGCGCCCGCAAATTATTAAATTATTTTAAATTTTCTGGTAGAGCAACTGAAGTGGTCACCAGAATTAATTATGAACGGGCAACAAGCTCTATCAATGCGTATACCAAAAACAGGTATAATTTTCATTGATTCTTTATCTTATCTCCCGATGCCTCTTGCCGCTCTACCTAAGACTTTTGGGTTTTTTGATGATGTGAAAAAGGATACTTTCCTCACTTTTTTAACGTCGAGGAAAACGATAATTATGTCGGAGTCCTACCAGACCCTTCCTATTATGGGGTTGACACTATGAAGATTGAGGAACGGAAGGTTTTCTTGAGCTGGTATGAGGACCAGAAGTCGAAGGGCATAGTATTCGATTTCAGAAAAGAGATTGTAGAATATTGTGTTATAGATGTAAATATATTAAGACGTGCATGTCTAGAATTTAGAACGGTATTCTTGAAAGAGAACAACATCGATCCTTTTCGAGAATCCATTACTATTGCGGGGGCTTGCAATAAGGTTTTCCGAGCGAAACATTTGATGAGCGAATCTATCGCCGTAATTCCTAGAGGAGGGTATCGCTGGAGAGACAGGCAATCCATCCCTGCCGTGCAATGGTTGCTCTGTGAGGAAAGGGAAAGGAATATTGTGATTCAACATGCGGGGCGCGGGAATGAGGCGACTATTTGTGGGGGAAAGGTTCATGGGTTGTATGAGGGATCGGATGGTAGAAAATTGATCTTTCAATTTCATGGATGTTTTTGGCATGGTCATGAGTGCATAACCAACCGGAAAGTCGCTTTGAACAAAGACCATAACGATACCGCAGAAGCCCGTCGTGAGAGAACGCAAAAATCACCGAGAAACTACGGCAAAGAGGCTATGAAGTCATTGAGAAGTGGGAGTGTGATTTTAATTTATTAATGAAGACAAGTCCAGATGTAGCGGAGTATGTGTCGAGTCACCCCAATGCAATTCGGGAAACAATCAACCCTCGAGACGCATTTTTCGGCGGTCGCACGAACGCGTCTAAATTATATCATAAAACCGGTAAGGGGGAAGAAATAAGATACTTTGATGTTTGCAGTCTATATCCTTACGTGTGTAAATACGGTAAATATCCTGTAGGCCACCCCAAAGCTATCCATGTGGACAGTCATCCACCGATTCAAAACTTTGAGGGCATCATGAGATGCAAGATACTTCCCCCTCAAAATATTTTTCATCCGGTGCTACCGATTCGTATAGACAAAAGGCTTCTATTTACTTTGTGTCGCGTGTGTGCCGAAGAGGTGAGGCAGGGGGAATGCCCTCATGACGATGAGCAACGCAGTTTGATAGGTACATGGGTTGCCGATGAAATTAGGCTATCAATTAAATATGGTTACAAAATCGTAACGTGGAAGTACGAAGTAACTAAATACAACCCTGTCACCAAGACGGGCGGGTTATTCGCTGAGTATGTGAATGACTTCTTAAAAATGAAGCTGGAAGCAAGTGGGTGGCCCGCTTATTGTATAGATGACGCTTCTAAGGATAATTACATTAAAAGATATCGAGAACGAGAAGGAATCTCCCTCGAAAAAGCGGAAATCCGAAAGAATCCGGGGCGGAGGGCTTTAGCAAAACTTATGCTAAACTCCTTTTGGGGAAAATTCGGGCAATGGGAGAATCTTGCAAACACCGCCGTTGTTCAGAACCCCGTAAATTTTTTTAAGTTACTCACTGATCCGAATATTGTGGTTAATTCGGTAATCCCTGTCAATGAGGACTCAATGTATATTAATTGGGAGTTATTAGAAGAAGCCACGAGCCCTTTACCCACGGTAAACGTCGTGATAGCCGCGTACACTACTTCAAATGCACGGATTGAACTTTATAAATATCTTGAAGCATTAGATCGTAGGGTATGACACGGATAGCATCATTTTCACTCAGAGTCCTGGTGAATGGGTTCCTCCTACCGGAGATTTTCTCGGTGATCTCACCGATGAGTTAGGTGATTATGGCACTGGTAGTTATATCAGTGAATTCGTTAGCGGGGGACCTAAGAATTACGCATACAACATTGCTGTTGGTGGTGATGTTACCAATTTAAAGTCTGTGTGTAAAGTAAAAGGGATTACGTTCAATTATTTAATATCAAGGTCCGTTAATTTTGACAAAATGAAGGATATGGTAACCAATGATGCTGATGAAAGTATCACTGTTACGTACTCCAAAAAAATTTTCAGAACAAAGACACACGAGATTATCTCTCGTAAAATGGAGAAAAAGTATAGATCCGTCTATGAGAAAAGACGGCGAGAAATCGATTACGAAACCCTACCCTTTGGTTTTAAAATGCAAAAGAAATGATTATTAGAATAGAAAAAATAGTTGGTATGTAACTTTTAAATTTTTTTCTTGTGTAATCGTGTATATGAGAAAATATCATTTCCATTATTTTTTTGTAGTTGTTGTGGGCAATTGTAAAAATATTTGTAGATTTCTATGAATGAAATATTTTTTGTACATCTGTAATTCTGTACATAATAGAGTGATAACGATGTTCAGGTTTTTACTAAAAGGTGTTTTCTTTTGATGTATGTAAATATGAGAATATGCAATGTATCAAATTATAAATTTCTGTTTATGTTATTCATTACCAAACATACTGTGATGTGTGCAACGTATGATTTTCACGCATAATTCTGCATTTTTTAATCAAATAAATTTCATATAAAAACAGATGAAACTGGTGTTATGATTTCATTTTATAATATGGAAATGACATGGAAGCATCCATTCACAGCCCAAATTGCGGGGCCCACCTCTTGCGGTAAATCGGTGTTTTTTTCCCGTTGGTTGCGCTCGATGAAAGACATGTGTAACGAAGACTTGGAAGAGATTATATGGTGTTAAAGTGAAATGGCAATCTTTATACGAGTCCCTTCGCGATGTGAATAATTTACAGTTTCATGAGGGAATTCCCAACATTAACATAATATGCGAGAAAAACAACCCAAGAGCAAGATTAATTATTATCGATGATTTGATGCGAGAGGCGGACGAGCGCGTAGTTGATATTTACACTAAGGGTTCGCATCATAAAAATTTAAGCGTAATTTTTATAACGCAAAATCTTTTTCATCAGGGGAAAGGACGACGAGATATCGGACTCAATTAACATTACATTGTGTGTTTCAAAAATCCGCGTGATCGCGCTCAGTTTCTTCATCTTTAGCGACAGGTTTATCCTGAGAATCAACGTTTCCTTCAAGAGGCGTATCGCGACACCTCTCACCCTCATGGTTATTTATTACTTGATCTCAAACAATCCACTCCCGATGCATACCGTTTTCGTAATAGTATATTTCCTGACGATAAAGAGAACTACGCGTATTTTCCAAAAAAATAATATAAAACGTGAGCATAGAACGACCACACAATCACTCTTTAATCATGTCCTGTACCGTAAAGAACAATGCGTCATTGATTCGTCTTTTAGCAAAATCATCACCATCCACACAAAAGAAATTAATCCGCGATGCCGATGAGGGTCTCGTACGCTCTCTGTGTGAGTGTGCTGAAAGCACCTTAAAAGGTAATGTTAAACTCACCGCTCATCAGAAGTCGCGTCTCTCCCGTCACAAACGCATACTCCGCAATCTAGTGAAGAGAGGGGGATCGTGGAAGAAGAAGAAAAAGATTATAATTCAATCGGGTGGGTTTATTCTCCCACTCCTCCCACCGATAGTAGGAAGTTTCCTAACCAGATTAATGAATAACTGAAGATGGAGCATGCTAAAAAAATGTTACTCATTCCTAGCGAAACCTATAACAGACTAATGCAATCGAGTAAACATGCACCTTACGATAACTTAACAGCACTTGATTTAGAAATGAGTAAGATACTTCTTACTAAAGGAATATTAGACTCGGATAAATGGAGAATGCATTCTCAGGCATTACAGCGTTTTCTTAATATATCCGATAATATTCGTCTACCCTTTGAAATACCTATAAAAGAGGATAAAATCAACCCCGATGATTCAGTTGTTGGTAGCGAATCAAAAACGGATGAACAATTCGTTTCTGCAGAACGGAACACTGTTTTACAAAACCTTCTTTTAACAGTACCGCAAGTCTTGAAGAAGAAAGCTGAATATTTGTTTCAAATTCTTGATACTTCAAATCAGATATCGTGGGATAAAAATGGTCGTGTTAAAATAAATAATTTCATTTACCCGACTCGAATATAATTGATTTGATAAATGATATTTTACGAAATCGTAAAAGACGTGCTCCTGCAGGCTGGAAAGATATTGCGAGACTGTTACATGAAATAAATATTCCTCGTGAGTTGATAGGAAACGATGAACGTTGGAATCAAATTTCATCTGATGTACTGAAACGTTCAGACTTTGTCTATAACAAAGAGGAAACGGATGGTATAGTGTTTAGCAATGGTAGGAAAAGAATCAATATAAGTATAGCTGAAAAATCAGACAGTACTCTACTTAAGAAGTTAAATTTAGAGCGACACGAACCTATCAGACCGGGAAGGGGAATTAAAAGCGCTCCGTGGACATCATCGTTTAAATTTTGAGAAATATGAACGAAAATAAACTCGCCAAAATTAATTATAACCCTGAACATCATGCTAGTTTTTCATTGATTGATGCGTTATGGAAAGCGTCAAATAAAGAATTGCCCAAGTTGAAAGTGAAGAAGTGGTTACAAGCTCAAAACGCATACACATTGCATAAGATCGCTCGAAGGCGATTTCCGAGAAATCGGTATTATGTATCTACGATAGATGAATTATGGCAGGCTGATCTTAACGATATGAGAGCTCTAAGTGTTGTAAATAAGGGAGCAAATTATCTTCTTATTGTAATTGATGTGTTTAGTAAATTCGCGTGGGGCGTTCCACTCAAAGGAAAATCGGGGTTGGAGCTAAGGGATGCGTTTCGTCGAATATTTTCCGAAAGTGGAAGAAAACCCCTGAATATACAAACAGATAAAGGCGGAGAGTTCATTAACAGACCATTGCAGGATTTCTTCCGGGATCAGAATATTAACTTTTACACAGCAAATAACCCCGATATAAAAGCCGGTATAGTCGAACGCTTTAATCGGACGCTTAAAACCCGTATGTGGCGCTACTTTACACACAATCAGCCTCAAGATTATGTATCGGTGCTCCCTCAACTCCTCAAGGGTTACAACGATGCCGTTCATTCTTCCACAAAGTTTGCACCGTCACTAGTGAACGATTCTAATGTTTACCAAGTATGGAAGAACCTTTACCCGGAATTTAACGTAAAAAGACCCGTTGTGGTAAAATTTTCTGTGGGTGATAACGTACGTATTAGCAGACAAAAATTGGAATTTGAGAAAGGATACACACCAAACTGATCAGAAGAAATATTTAAAATAAGAGGTATACGTCTAAGGGTACCAGTTGTCTACGAGATAGTGGACCTGCGCGGTGAACCAATCGAGGGAGTGTTTTACGAGCAAGAGTTGCAAAAAGTAGAATTAAATAAAAAGACTACTTTTAAAATTGAGAAAATCTTGAAGGTGAAGGGTATAGGTAGACGGAGAAAATTCTACGTAAAGTGGTTGGGGTATTCTATAAATTTAATTCCTGGATTGATGTTAAAAATCTGACAACATGAAGGACCAATTTTATTTGACTCTACCTAGTAATAATTCTTTCAACATTTTTCCCGGGAATAAAACTACAAACTTTTCGACCCAATTACCTCAACGCATACATCTTCAAGGTGAGTGAGAAATGTCTCTTGTAGAGTTTCATTACCCATGCTCCATCTTCAATGTAAGTAATGGTCAAAATATAATTAGAATGTCGGTGGACGGGCAAATGAGTGACAAAGTAAAAATCACTCCAGGGAACTATAGCACGATTCAGGATTTATTACATGTAATCAATGAAGATGAGAAGATCACCACTAATTTCTCGCTAGCAATTCAAAACGACTCAAAGCACATCAAACTTATATCCAAGTCCATTTCTCAGGATGTTACGGTAGCATGGGACGAAAGATTTGCCTTAAAAAAACCCATCCCCCCTTCGAATCAGTCCGCTTTGCATTTCTCGCCTAGACTGGCTTTACAGTTAGGATTTGATCCTAAAGTTCGTCTAAAAAATGGAGATATGTCTCCGAGGCCTGCGAATATTATGTTAGGACTGCCGAGTCAGTCCAACAGCTTCGTTTCATACGAATCCCCCCACTACATCCCCATTCTCAAAAGAGAGTTTGAGCTGATTGAGATTGATATAAGGAATGATACAGGCGCAGTGATCCATTTCAATTTGGAACTTTGTGCATAAAACTACATTTCCGTAGAGTCCTCTCATAAGAAATAATTCAAAAGATGAATTCACCACATACGAATTATTATGTCAGCCAGGCGGGGAAGGGGGTTGGAAACATATATGCCGGAGTTGGATATCAGAAAGGTCATGGTATTGGCAGTTTTCTAAGGGGAATATTTCGCACGGTATTTCCTATAATTAAAAGCGGGGCTAAAGCTCTCGGCAAGGAAGCACTTACTACAGGAGGTCACATTCTGCATGACGTTGCTAACGACACCACACTTAAAGATAGCGTCAACAGACGAATTCGTGATGCTAAAATCAATCTG
Source organism: Tanypteryx hageni (assembly GCA_028673005.1). Taxonomy (NCBI): domain Eukaryota; kingdom Metazoa; phylum Arthropoda; class Insecta; order Odonata; family Petaluridae; genus Tanypteryx; species Tanypteryx hageni. Next base: position 16,485,742 of record CM054115.1, on the reverse strand, counting down.
TCGAAAAAAGCTATTAATAAGATCGAAAATATGATGGGATCGGGGTATAAATCTTCCAAGAGGAAACGTACAAGACAGTCCGTCCTTAGAAAAATTAAAGGAAGGAGGAGGATATTGTATATTTCATCAAGGTAGAGATAAGGTCTGTGCATTGAATAACGAACAACGTCTTCGACACTGGCTCGGTAAAAATGTATACGCATGAACTAGTTGCAGCTCTTGTAAGACAGAGGGATACTCGTGAATTTTGCAATGGTGTTTACGCTGCGGATAAACTACCTCGCATTGTAAATGAACCCGCTGCTGTTGTCGCTAATACCGATAAAGCTAAAAAACCAGGAGTCCATTGGATAGCCTTCTTCATCGATAAATCCGGTCATGGAGAGTATTTCGACAGTTATGGATTACCGCCTTAGATTCCGGAGCATAGAATATTTTTGCAAAGGAATTGTCGAGTGTGGTCGTACAATACGCAAAAATTACAAGGACTATCTTCACTTGTGTGCGGGAAATATTGTGCAATGTATTTATATTGTAGATCGAGTGGATGCAGTATGCAGTATTTTTTAAATCAATTTCATCCGATAGATACATCTTACAATGATATCATGGTGGAACAAATATACTCTCGGATATGTCCAAAATTCAAGCAACGCTGTAATCTTTCATCGCCTCAACGTTGCTGGGCAAAGAGAAAGTAAAACCCTTTCATAAGAACATAGCACCTAAAGGTTATTTCCAAACATGGCCGCGTCGTTCCCTCCCCACCCCCATCATCTTTCTAAGGACGCTTTTCCCAACTCCTGAGTGAGAGGTCATTTTCTCATCGTTCGTCATGGAGAGCAGACCAAATAACCTTCAGGGAGAAGCAAGGAATTCTTTCTTGGGGACTTTTTCGGGCGTGCTATCACCTTAATAGCAGCCGGACAAAGACGGTGAGCGTCGCGATAAACCCGGACCTGGATTGCGATGTCTGCATCACTGTATCAGGAGGGCTAACGAGATACAGCGTCTGCATGTCGCCGGACGAGTGGAATTCCCTTTTGAGTGAGAGAGACCGCATAAGCGGTTATCTTACAGAGAAGACCTCGGAGGTACAGACACCGATCACATTGGGGCCTTATCTCAATTTACGTTTCGAGACAATATGGTCAAAAAGACTGGTTGTTCTCTGTCCCGGAAGTGTGGAGCCTCCCGAACAGCGAGGGACCAGAACGCTTTACTTTTGCCTGCCTATTTGGCGGGGAATATTACCGCTGGAGGATTGCGTGCGGTTGGCGATTGTAAGGAGAGAGTCGTGGACACCATTTGTATGTGACTTTTTTAAGAAATGTTACCAGGTGGTGAAGCAAATTAGAAATTGGGGGTAAAAGAAATACATTAGAAGAAGTGAGGCGAGTGTTTTCGACTTGGAGTGTGGATGAAATGCAATTCGAAAAGAACCCTTATATCGATTATAAACTGTTATTAAGTGAAATAAGTGTAATGTATAGTGACATCATTTACCGTATGGTTTCATACTTGTGAATTTTTTTTCAAAAATAAATATGTGAAAAAAAAAACAAAAAAATATTTTCTTCATTGTTTTTTCCTACAACCTTTATATATATATATATATATATATATATATATATATATATATATATATATATCACCACCGACGTTTCTCTTTTCACTTCAGCATAAATCCGTTATTTGCATCCTAATTTTATCTTAGCGTGGTGCTAAGTATAAATTAGAAGCTAGCCGTCTAAAATACGTAATTCCGTTTTCAATCTGATAGTGGCACTATTCCAAAATAGCAATTTTGGTAATACGTAAATATATATAGTTCATATTTATAAATGACGGTGGCGATATTCCAACATGGCCGCCTAATATACGCAATCATTTTGTTCCGATTTCAACCTGACGGTAGCGCCTATCCAATATGGCCGCCTAAGACACGTATTCATTTAGTTCCGTTTTCAACCTGACGGTGGCGCTATTTCATGATGACCACCGTAATTCAAATTTTCATCTAAAGCTGGCGCTGCAAACAAATGACGATAGAGGACCCCCCCACCACTTCTAGGACGGCGCCGTAATGTCTGGACACCCCATCCCACTAACACCACACCTGTCAATCATCACACCGTTTCCACCCCCACCCCCCCTTTTGGTCTAGAATAGGTCACCCCTAATTAACACCAACCCCCTCCTCCATATTCCTAACAACACCACTTACCCCTCCCCCTCTTGGCCCAGGTTATCTCTAATTGGAAATGTCTACGGGTAATACACACAAAATCCAAAATGGCCGCCATAAAGTTCAGAATATTATTTCTATAGATATTTACCCCACCCCACAACCTCCATGTCGGCGCCATAATGTCTAGGCACCCCATCCCACTAACCTCACACTGTCAATCACACCCCCCACCCCCTGACCCTCATTAGCAAGATAACATCCCCCTCCCACCCTCATTAACAAGATAATCACTAATTAACATAACCTCCTACTTAGCGATAATGATCTTATCTTACTAATTGGCCCCCCGCTGTCGTCTGAAGTGGGTACCCAACTACTCTGAAATACCTTTTATATGTATAACGTAGTTAAGCTGTGTGTCCTTGAAAATAACAATATTTAATAAAACATTCGAAATCTTGAAAACATTTCCAATGAAAAACAAGTAGTGATATCCATGAACATGAATAAAATTAGCGCTTTTTTATTTTTAATGTGTTCAGACCGCCAAATATTCAGCCAATAGAGTTCCGTTTGCCTTACAAAGGGAGGTATACGCAGTATACTGCGTGAAGTTGAACTTAGCGTTTAAATGAGAGAAGCTTATTACCTAAGTTATCATTGTATTGCATATCATTATTCTACATAAATATATATTTTACATAAAAATATAATTTTTTGAATAATTGGTATTTCCAAACTTACATTTAAGTTTAGAACGTAATCAATTTTGTATTAAAATTTTGAACGTTTTCCTATTCTCCTCTGTAAATATCTTCCTATTTGATATGTTAAGTTATCCATTAATACAATGGATTGGAGTCGCTTCTGACTTCAGGTTTCTTCCCTACGTGTTTCATTTGATTTATATTTGCACGAAAATTTTCAATTAAATTTTCAATCGGTTATTGCCCTTGATGCGTTTGTTTAATTGTAAGATTAGTGCAAATGCACTTGAAGCTCTAATCTAACAATGCAATAATCCGAGATGAATAATGCCCGCTACCCTAGTAACCTCCCTTTTGAAATGTTAAAAAACAGGATAAAATCGAATATAAACTTAAAATATGAGCAAAAACGAATTAAACAACAGAATCGACGGTAAGAATGAGAATTTTCAGTTCCTTCTGCGTGAAATGTTAGAAATCTCGATTCATGCCGGGAGATGACGTCACTCGAGGCTTCGGACGCAGGCAGGCAGAGATACAGCAGTTATAATATATTAGATTATGACCTTCTTGTTGGATTTTTCTCAAACTTTTCTAGAATAAGCGTCATTAATGTGAAAATGTACGCTCATATTTTCAGGTTTCCATATTTGACACCATCGGAGATAATTGAAAGAAAAATTTTTAAATGAGCCCCAATCCGAACTTGTATATTTTTCAAAACTCAAATACATATAAAGAAAAAGAAATGGCAGCAGTAGAAGTTGCATTATATTTGTACCCATGCTTTACTGTAAACTTTGGAAGAATTTTCATTATATTTTGACCCATTCTTTACTGTAAACTTTGGAAGAAGTTGCATTTAATTTGTACACATGCTCTGCTGTAAACTTCGGAAGGAGTTGCACTATATTTGTACCCATGTTTATCTGTAAACTTCGGAAGAAGTTGCATTATATTTGTATCTACTTCCCAAGTTTAAGTTCTATCGTTTACGGTTTCGTTACAACTTCAATTTAACCAAGTGCACATACAGTCAAGCAGACGTCAAACCGCATTTTTTTAAACGCGCTAAAAAGTGATAGTGAATTGGAAAGTAATAATTTAATTTGATATAGAGTATATTTTATGGATTGAACCGATGTATAGGCTTGTATTAACCATGTAAAAGCTCCATAATGCTACGTTATGTATAATAAGGTTATACTCATATTATGCACTCGAGGGACAAATAAAACGTAGTTTTCGGATTACGATGACTTATTAAACCATATACGAAGCTAAAATGTTGGGTAGATTCGAAGATGTTTGAAATTGCTAGGGATCCACAAATGTTTATTACGCCAAGAAACCTTTCCTCTATAATAATGCACAACACGCTGAAATTTAATTCTTTCCAATTTATTTCTGCGAAATCTGTTTGGACGAATAAAATATAGGTAGATGCTTTCCTGGCAACCACTTCGTTGCCAGAGTTAGATATAGAGTGAATGGGGATAAATTGCAGTACTTTTTACTGTACAAGATGAATATTACTTATGCGTATAGTAATAAAAAACATTTAAGTATAGCAAATAGCAGTGCTTTTTTCTAACAGAAAAGGTACCGGAACGCGAAAGAGGTGAATGGCGAAAAAATAGGAATTGAACGCAATTAGTAAGCGGAGAAACGCGTGTAATTGGTTTGATGTAATTACGCAAACGTATTATTATGCAATTAAGGTTCCGAAACATCGTCCCGGTGCGTACCGGCAGAAAAAAACACTCCCAAAGACTGGCCATATAACCTTCCGGTGAAGTCACCAGGCAGGTAAGGCAAAGGGCTGGTCTGCTGAAACTTATATATCAATTTTTTATCAATTAGTCATTCTTTTCCATTAAAAAATTTCCTCTTTATTATATTACTTGATCTTGTTCACAAATTACCGGGCCGTTTTACACCTCTCAGTCCACCCTGGTGTCATACGTAGCTATCCAGCTGTTATGGCACATCATCGATACCCAATTTTCGGCCATTTTACTACGTCAGCGGCAATACAATTTCACTCTTTTTAATACCTTTGCATGAAGTATTTTTTGTTTAATTTTTCGACATGTTCCTAAAATAATGCCGACTTCGTTGCAAAGGAATTTCGTTCCCAGAGGATTCATTAACCGAAGTATTGCTGTACCGTAACAGACCGCAACTGAGTTTATGTGCAATTTGATTGCCCTCGGAATAGATGAGTTCGTGCGAAAACTTGTGGTGAACGCTTAAATAAAACCATGACTCCAGCGAAGTAAAAAAGCATGAGTTCCTTCAATAATACAGCGCTCCTAACGATAACCAACATCCACGTTATTATTTTGCAGAACTCTACATAGATCAACCATGCGGTGAGCCAAACAGCACCTGTGTCGGAGGATTCGTCTGCAAGGGTGAAGCAGGACTCAAAAAGTGCATCTGCGAAGATGGTAATCGGATATCCGACGACCAAAAACTTTGCATACAAAGTAAGTCTTCTACGCTCCTAAAATGACGTAATGACAAATGAAGTCTCATAATCGATCAGTGCCAATGCGGATTGAATAAAAAAGAACTCATATCAAGCGTTAGGTATATCCATAACGATCAAAGGCAACTTGCTATGTAGTGTATCAAATGTATTTGGTCAAGGTTATCAATTCTCAATTAATTCAATTCAACTCTCGATGAATCTTGATAAAAGAGAACTGTTTTAATCCTGCTGCTGCCAATGATGGCGACGAATTTGTTTGGGACGTTTTTCGTGGCGCATTTCTCTAAAAATGTTTCCATTATTATTCTTTTAATGTACAGTGCTTCCGGGTTATACCGCGAACTTCGGGAGAAGCGCTGATACACTCGTTTTAATACCGCCCGCAGAATAACAGAACCAATACAATATGTACATCGCTTCAAACAACGAAATAGAAAAATCAGTGATGACGTCAGTACGTATTCAGCGCAATGGAATATTTTCAAGTTCAGCGTAGAATGCAGGGAGAGAGACAGAGGATATTTGATATTATCCGCATCGGATAATATCACATACGTGCAACAGCTTTCGTTTCATAGGTCACGTTGCTGCAACATGGTTAATCTTTCCACGGTATCCGGAAAGTTCATCGGCCACAATTCATCGCGAACTCATTTCATAGCCTTCAATTCACCGCCTGGAAAATTCATCGCCTTATATACTGAAAATATATTAGTAAATTATTTTTTCCAGAATCTTACTTAGTGAAAGTTACAAACTAATGGGTCTGTAATTTATTGGATTATTACTATCTTTGCCCGGCTTTTTAATGGTATAGGAAAGTACGCTTGCAGTAAAAAGGAGTTAAAAATTTTTATCAAATAAATTATCGCTTCTCCTAATTCACTACAGCGTGTGTCATCAGTAGCAAGACCCTCCAGCAGATAAACAAATTGCAAAAGTGTACTCCATAAATGTTATCTTATGGAGGATGCAAATCATCCCCTGGAGTCAAACCCTGGAAGTTTTTCGTAAATTTTTCTTCGTTACAGTACTTTCGTATCCGAGTAGATTATACCTGCCAAATTTAAAGATTATATCTGCATATTTGATCGGTTCTTCGCGTTTTCAGAGCTTGACCAACCAACGCCTCCTGCAGATATTCCCGGCGGGCCGGCGATGCATCCCCATCGCGCAGACAAAGATATCAAGCGTTTTATTTTAGGCGATTATGAAAAGTGGAAGTTCAGTTGAAAATCACAATTGGGCGATAAATTTTAATAGCGATCACTCATACTTAATTAAATTAAAATCCGTCCAGCGGTTTAAGAGATGAAAGTATCGACGGACGGAAGGACGGACCAGACGTGCCCATAAGGCTTTCCGCTATTACCGTTTCACTGGTAAAGAATGCCTACAAACTAGTAAACATCTCAATATTAAGCCCGACAGTAGACCTTAGTGCGGTTTCATTAACAATCCCATTCGATGTGGAATTTGTATGTTTGCGTAAGACAAACAATTCTATTGAAGGATGGCATAGAGGATTTGAAGAACAAGTTGCAGCCCATCATCCCAATATTTGGAAATTTGTTGAGAGCATTCAGAAAGAACAAAGTTTAAATGAAGTATGAATCGAACAATATATAAGTGGACATGAACCTCAAAAACAAAAGAAAAGATATCGTGATTGTGCTGAATGAGTACGAAGAATTGTTGATTACTATGATCCGATTGACAATATTGTCGATTATATAAGAGGCATACCTCATAACATTTCCTTAAAAATTTTAATTTAACTGTCATTTTTAATTTGAATGTATTATTTTAAATAACATTTTTATTGTGTATGCGTATAGTAAATAAACAAGTTCCAAAAGAATTTATTTTTTTGGAGATGAATTTTCCAGGCGGTGAATTGAGGGACATGGAATGTGTCCGCGGTGAATTGTGTTCGCGGTGAATTGTGGGCGGTGAATTGTGGGCGGTGAACTTTTCTAGATCCATCTTTCCACTGCCACCAAGGTTTTCTTTAAATTCCTATTACCAAGTGGGATATCAGTGTTAAAACACGGTTTAACCAATAGCCATAACAAAGTTATAAAAAACCATATGTGCATTTCGGCTGCATTTTCGTTCACAGCATAAACCTTTATATTTCATATCCATTAATAATATAGCCGTTAAAATGAATTAATCCCTTTTTTTATTTGTACTTCTCTTTGGAAGATTTTAGAATTAGCATTACTTATTCATTTGAATAAGTAGTAGTAGTAATTGATTTTTTTAAGTACGTCGACGGCTATGGTCATTTTGCACTGTCATCAACTTGACTCACACACAGAAGGGAGGAGGGGAACCCGATGCCAGCATTAGCCTACTCTACAAAGAGCACCAAGGGGGCCAACTGCTTAACGTCCCTTCCGAAGGACAGAACGCTGAATTTGCGCGCTCTCCTCAAACCGCACAAACTGGGGGCCCGGCGACCACGGAAAAAATCCTAATTTCGCAGGATTCGTGCCCGCTGCCGTTACGAGCAGCAGGCGAGTAGCCGCCAGCGTCCTAACCACTACACTACCAGCACTCCCTTCAGTTGAATAAATAAGCGATTTGAAATGAAATATATCCTCTTTTACTCATATGCCATCACCCAAGGCTTAATATGACATGATTGAAATTTAAGGCAATTTTTCGTGGCACACGGACTTGTTCGGCTCACTACCGTGTCGAGGCACATTGGTTCGGAGGATTTGAGATTGTCTCCTTCGTGGGTTTCTATATTCCTCGTTTCGAGATTGTTTCGGTGCAACACTGGGGGCCCAAGTGAAACTCTTCTTCTTACTCAGGAAGCCTTAAATTATGTGCCGTAATCTTCAACGATAAGATAAAGGGAATATGGGAGTTGCGTCACAGCAAAAAGGATCGATGCCTTTCATAATGGACTGTTCTTTTTTATGCTTTCCACATTATTTTTCAGACGTCTTCATCGGCCATTCATGCACGGAGCCATACTTCATTTGCGTCGGAGGATCTGTATGCCAGAAATACAATATTGGCGCCAAATGTGTTTGCCCATCGATGTATTCCCCTTCCGTCGATGGTAGACAGTGTATGAAAGTTAAGTATTTAATAACAAAGCAACAATTCGTTCAAATTTATACAAGAATGAGGAATTTCCATCTAGTCTAACAATTCATATATAATTTTTGTTAGCAGCTGCAAATCAAAGTCATGCTGTGTAATATTAATAAGAAACGAAGCATATGTTATCATTTACAAATTTACAGGAAAATTTTTAATGCAAGATAATGATTTTTTAATTTTTGTTTTTCCAACTTTGTGGAAAGATTCCATAATCGAAATTAAAACAAGTAGTTCTGGGAAGAACTAATCCGCCTACTTTCTTTTCAATACAAATTTAATATATATCAAGTAGGGGTGTACATAGGTTTCCCCTCGTACAGAAGTGCTTTTCGTCAAATTCGCCGCAGTATAATCGTATACTAATGTATTTGCTTAGAAATCAGAAATTTATTTCTCTATATATTGTGGTGGTCCTGCTTATTAGATCCGTTCTTAACATGTATTGTATAGATACAATATAGATTATCATATATATTGCCTTTAAAATCACCGCGGATATGTTGTTTTTCCCAAAATTTCATAATTTAGCGTTATAAAATATTACTAGGGGCCCGTTGCAGTACTTCCTGCAAACATTTTGGGAACTTTGGGTGAAGTGGTCCAACGCGATTGTTCCTATGACAAAAAATTGTTACACAGGGTGCTATTAGTTGAACCACTTTTATTGCCACTCTCAAAATAACCAAATAGTTCACGCCATTTTCATAACCAAAAACATAGACCTACATGATTTACACTAACACTTACCGGTACACAGCAGTTTTGTTTTCCTCAATATTTCTGATGGTACAGCAAATCGTATGTTCTGTGATTTGTTTTATATCAAGTAATCACTATAAATGCGCCGGCCACGCGTCAAAGATTTACTTAGTTACCAAAAGAAATTAATCACAAACATTATCAATATAATAATTTGCTTTAAACTGCCCAATAAAATTTGCGAACGAAACGATATTTTCAATGTACGCGTAAAATATCTTCCCATTTGAAATGTTCAGTTGTCCATTATAACAATGCATTGGAGTCGTTTCTGACTTCAAGTTTCTTTGCTACGTGTTTCATATGTTTTATATTTACACTAAACTTTTCACATAAATTTTAAATCGGTTTTTGTCCTTGATGCGTTTGTTTCATTGAAAGATTAGTGCAAATTCACTTGAAAAAACAGGTCCAACAATGCCAGCAAAATTAGAAAACTCCTTTTTGAAATGTTTAAAAATAGGAGATATCGAATATAAACTTAAAATATGAGTAAACACGAATTAAACAACAAAATCGAAATTAAAAAAAAGAGTCATCATTTTTTCTACGTGAAATAGTGCAAATCACGAGTCAAAGTCTTGATTGTAAGATACTTTAAAATATTAAAGACTAAAGGTCTACTCGTCGTATTCCAGCAGACTATGTCTTAATCAAATGTAAAAACGAAAATTTGCCTGATATCGTACCCATGCCTTTTCGGGGGACGACTTCCCGCTTAAATCCTGCAGGAGTTTTCGGCGAGTATTCAGGCGAAAGATTTGTCGAAATCGAGCCGACCGTTCCCGGTTTATTTGCGTTCATGCCGGAAGGTGACATCACTTGAGGCTTTAGACGCAGTCAGGCAGGGGCGCACGCAGAAAGATTAAGATTGTGGCATCATCATCCATGCCTTTAGCACGTATTTGGATAAAAAAATCGCGAAATAGCTATGACGCCATTACGTTTAAAAATTGAAAAGTTCAAATGTCTCGAAAAACTATGAAACACAAAATTAAAATATTTTTAACGTTTTACTGAATTTCGTGTGTTAGTATAATGGAGTCATCCTATGTTTAGGTCGTAGTTTAAAATCAGTGGATAATAATATATAAATAAGAAAATAATTTTAATTTTCTGCAAAATTAAGTCATGCAACCGGAATTTTTAAATTTTCTGGCAATCGGCTTGCGTCCAAGTTTTCCAATTTCAGGTTTCATGGCTTAGATCGTAATGTTTCAGCAATAACTATAATCATCATTAAGAAAATAGCCTATGTTACACTAAAATTTATCTAACAATTAGGATATTTTTTGTTTTAGGGTTATGGAATCATCATCCGTGCATTTTAGTACGCAACTGGTTAAAAAATTAATTTAAAATTCTAACATCATCATGTGTATAAGTCGTTGGCTGAAATCAAATGGATTATAATACAATATAAGCATTAAATCAATGCTCTTGAAGTATGGAAAATGCATTTCCATTGAAAGGCATTGGGAACGTTGCTATGGCAGTTAAACTTTTTCATTGTTGAAAACCGCAAAACTTATCATAATTTTATGATTAATATAAAATTTTTACAAAAATTCAGCATGAATTTGGATTCTTTCTTTAGGAAAAATTAACTTTATCCTTTTTTCCACAGTATAGTGCATGTTTCGACTTTTTATCTTAATTTTAAATAATTTAAAAAAGCAATTTTATATGACCCTGCGCAATTTTCAAAGCATTTCTTATGGGTGTTTATAATTGGACATTGGGGTCAAAAACGCCCCTTAAAAATAAAATTTTCTAGAACTTTATTTTTCCAGAGTTTGTACCCAATGACCTACATTCATGCCGAATTTCAGCTCTGTAGCACTTCTAAAAGTACCTTAGGTTTTATATGATATATCCTATATACGAGTATGTAAGAAGCAGCTATTTATAATGACTAGGGAGATGCCCGTTGAAATTCAACAGGGAAGTTTTTTGTGAAATAAAAAATGAACATAAATATACATTGACTTTCTTTGGATGGCAATAAAACAAACTTTCATTCTTTTAGGCGTTCGTTGTTTCAAGTTTCGAACTTCTACTATGATCTAACTACCTAATTTTAATATGCGAGTGATTAATGTTCTACATTTATATGTATTCCTTCTCGTAAATAACGCAACGAATGTTGTTTACATTGGTTGCTACGAAAATAATTTCTCTTTCCTCTCTCTCTCTCTCGTACTAATTGTAAAAAGCGCATCCATAAGGATTGAAATGAAAATAGGATTTTCATGCTTAACAATGTAATTGTTTGGCAAGGCAACATTCCAATTAAATGCCAAGATTTTTCCAAAATATGTGAATTAAACGTTTAACATGAGTAATTTCGAATTGTCGGCGGAAATATATGAACAGAATAAGAAACTTTATAGTCTTTTCTTTTAAATTGGCTAGATCCAAATCGAATGGATAATATTAAAATCTCTGAGGCAGGAATAGCGAAGCAACTGGGTGCGATAAAGCCCAACAAAAACCCAGGCCCAGAAGGAATTCCCGCGCGTGTATTAAAAGAACTAGCAGAAGAAATAGCTCCCTTCCTTCGGATAGTATTCTAAAAATCTCTTACCCTCTGTGAGGTTCCTGATGATTGGAGATTAGCACACATCACACCCATTCATATGGGAGGTGACAAAGATAACCCAGAAAATTATAGGCCGATTTCTCTAACATCATTATCATGTAAGATTTTGGAGCACATTATTGTTAGCAACACTATGCGTTATCTCGATAGTGGATCACTCTTAGTTAGCTGTCAACATGGCTTCAGGAAAGGTGGATCCTGTGACACCCAACTCGGTCTGTTTGTGAATGATGTTTTATCATGCGGCGAAAATAATAAACAGGTCGATGCAGTGCTCCTTGATTTTAGAAAAGCTTTTGACAAGGTTCCCCACCGTAAGTTGTTATTACAATAGGAAAATCTTGGCGTTAATGTTAAAGTCATTAACTGGGTTCGCGCTTTCCTTTGGAATAGAAAAAAAAGTAGTCATCTATGGTAAGTCCTCGAGTGTGGCAGATGTAGTCTCTGGAGTGCCGCAGGGTAGTGTGATCGGACCTATGCTTTTCTTGCTTTATATAAACGACATCAGCTCAGTTGTGAAAAGTAATATCAGGCTTTTTTCGGATGACACCGTAGTCTATAGAGAAATTAGTGGTCCTAGCGACCAGTGTCAGCTTCAGGATGATCTGGATGCGTTATCTGTATCGTGCTAGGAATAGCAGCTAGAAATCAATCAGAAAAAGAGTAACGTTCTAAACTTTTGGAAATCTAGAAGCCCATCGTCCGTACTTACCTACTCGATAGATGGTGATAGCATTCATGTTTCGGAATCCGTGAAATACCTCGGGGTAACCTTGAATCGTGACCTGTCTTGGGACACCCACATAAGACGAGTGATAGGTGCGGCAAATAAGAAGTTGGCGTTTGTGCGTAGAATAGTCAGGAAAAGCACGGAAAAGGTGAGAGAAACCTGTTATTTATCCTTGGTAAGACCTCAAATGGAATACGCAGCAGCGGTTTGGGATCCATATCAGAGGGGACTCATAAAGGATTTAGAAAAATACAGCGGCGAGCAGCTAGATTCGTGAAAAAGAATTACGATAAAAAACAGAGCGTTACGTTACTCATTGAAGAGTTGAGTTGGCCATCGTTGAAATATCGTAGATTACAGGCGAGACTTAAACTTCTAGATAAATATAGGTCGGAGATATTCGTAAATGAAATGAAGGATATTATTCGACAACCAACGTATATCGGACGGAGGGATAATGAGGACAAGATTCGCGAAATAGATAGTAGGACGGAGAGGTATAAGGAGTCCTTTTTCCCTATGACAATACGTGACCACAATAGATAAGTGAATAATAATTTGTTAGGAACTTGGTGCTCGGCACCCCCTGCCATCCACCATCAAGGTGACTTGCAGGGTAATGTAGATGTAGTGCGGTTGAAGGAAGTTGGAGTGCATGCAGCTCTCTCAGGTTGGAGATGAATGCGCGGACGCCATTTTGCCGCAGTATGACAACTTTGCCATCGTGCGTCCACACATTACCAAAACCAGCTAGTTTTTTGCTTCGATGAGGAGCTTGAGTCTGGTGGTGGTGAGAGACTCGGTGATCGTAAAACCGGAGCTTTTTACAGATTTTTTATTTCGCCATATGTTATCCCTATCTTGATAACTGATGAACCTCACAATCATGGGTCCAGGCCTGGAAAAGTTCTTCTTCCCGATACGGTGGGCACGGGACATCATGAACGGACTGACACTTACTTTTAAGGTGGAGTTTAGAAAATCACCAATGACTGCCAGTCCGTTTTCTCCATCCTTTTCGGGGATCCCATGTATGAGAAGACAATTTCGGTGGCTGTATTGCTCCAGGTCGTCGAGCATCTCGTCAAAGTTTATAAGGCGATCCTCCATCTGGCTGACTTTAGATTTCATGGACAAAATCTCCTTCATAAGCTGATCGCGAAAACTTTTAAATTCCGTTTCCAGTTCAGTGAGACTCTCCGTACGTTGGGGACCGGATAATTGTTTAGCTTCGGCTAGATCTGTGCTGAAACAATCTATTTTTGACAAAACTTCAGCTAATTTGTCAGAAATGGACTTATTCTCAGCAATAAGATAGGTGTTTTGCTCAAGAAGGGCTGCTTTGGTGGCCATGACGGGCGAACGATGGTCGTTTCTGCGTGAGGGTAGGAGGAGGGAGGAAGCGCTTAGCTAATGAGGTCCGTCTCCTAGGAGGCACAATGAGAGGGAGGGAGAGACAGAGGGAGAGAGGGAGAAAGCGAGGGAGATAGGAAGAAGAGAGGGAGGGATGAAGAGAGGGAGGGAGGGAGGGAGAGAGGGAGAGAGAGGGGGGAGAGAGGAAAGGAGAGAGGAAGGGAGTGAGGGAGGGAGAGAGGGAGGGAAAGAGGGAGGGAGAGATGGAGGGAGAGAGGTAGGGAGAGTGGTAGGGAGAGAGGGAGGGAGAGAGGGCGGGATAGATATATATCTTTATTAGGGCGAGATTGAGACTAAACAGTCTTCTCTTCCATTATAACCCATTGCCAATTACATACAATTAGATAGTAACAAGTAATAAAATTAAACTAATAGGTAACATAAAGTGAAGATCAACATAAAATACAATGAAATGTATAGGATAGTATAGGATTAAAAACAGATGGTTAATTTTTGTTGTTTCGGGGAAAAACTAGGGAAGATAATGTACTATTCCCTAGGAAAAACCCCACTGCAGGAAAACACCCACGCAAGAAGGGGAGTGTGAAAAACCTGCAAAACCTTCTTATAGCAATATCTAAAGATTTAGAGGGTCTTGAAAGGTAAATACATATAGTTAAATACTTAAAAATGATGTACACATAAACACAGTTATACATAAAGCATAAAAAGTATATATAAAAGAATAAAATAAGATAGGTCATATGAATACGCACTAAAACGTACATACATATGATATACATACACAATATAATATACATACATAATACAATATAGATACATGTAAATATATCGAGAAAATTATACATTTTTTGGACGACCTGTAGAAAAATAAAATTGCTTGTCTTTTTTAGGTAATGAAAGAGAATGGGATAGGAGATGTTTGTGGTACAAGTGTTTGAAGGTACCTAGGGATGAACAGTGCTTTATTTCTGCTGGAAGGCTATTCCATAATCAATATGATGTGACAGTGAAGGATCTGTTGAAGATGTCTGTTCTGAGGTACGGAATCAGAAGTTTATGGCATCCTCTAGTGTTACAATTATGAATTGTGTTAATGGCGGTACACTCTGTTAATAGATATTGTGGGATGTGTGTTTTAAGGATTTGACATAATAAAGAGAGAAGATGCAATTTTCTACATGATTCGAGACTTAGCCGAGGAAGTTTGAGAAAATATTCCGATATATGGTCTGACTTCTTAAGATCAAATATGAATCGTAGGCAGGAATTGTGGGCTCGCTGTAGCTTAACGGCATGCTCCTTGGATAGGTCTTGATATAAAACGTCACAGTAGTCGAGGTGTGGAACGATTAAAGAAGTAACCAGCTTTATTTTTAGAGAAGAGGGGAGAATTATATTTAGGCGCCTAATAAGAGTGATGGGATGAGTTTACCGTCTTGCACACTTTTATAACATGATTATTCCATGAGAGTGTTTCATTAATTAGGATACCTAGATTTTTTACAGTTTTACAAAAAGGGATAATTGTGTCATTCATAATGAGAGGAGTAACTTCAGAAAGATTTATTGACGCAAGTAGTTTTGAATATCCGATAATAATTGCTTGAGATTTTATTGGGTTGATGCTGAGAAAGTTATCATCACTCCATTTTTTAAGCTGAATCAGATCTCGGGTAATATTATCTAATGCTAGGGATAAATTATTAGGTTCGGAGTTTATGTAAATTTGGAGATCATCTGCGTATAAGTGGTGATTACAGTGTGTAAGTATTTGAGAGCAGTCATTAATATACAGAGATAATATAAGTGGACCTAAGATTGATCCTTGCGGAACACCCCGGGTTATACTTATCCAAGAGGAGGAGGAATCGTCCGAGATGACTTTCTGATAACGATCACTAAGGTATGATGAGAACCACTTAATTGAAGGGGTAGAGAATCTCATACTGCGGAGTTTTGCCAGAAGGATATCTTTGTCTAGCGAGTCAAAGGCTTTACTGAAGTCTAACAGTACTAATGCTGTCAATTTCCTGTCGTCCACTGATCGTCGTATATCATCCGTGATTTTTATCAAAGCAGACTTTCGAAAGTCTGATTGGAAGGAGTCTAGTAAGCAATTTGAGTTAAGGAAGTCTGTAACTTGTTCGTGCACAAGTCTCTCTAATGCTTTAGAAAGAGTAGGAAGAAAACTAATCGGACGATAGTCTTTGCAATCAGATGATAGTGATATCTTTGGGATAGGACGGATCAATGTGCATTTCCACTGCGATGGGAAGTTTCCCAGAAGTAAGGAGTGATTAAATATATTAGTAATTACTGGTAGAATAAGGTGAATTAATTTGTTGATGAGTAAGACTGGAATGCCGTCTGCGCCCTGAGCATTCGATTTAATTCTGCATATGGCGCAAAATGGCGGCTCGGGTTCGCCTGGGTGCGGAAGCCGGCAGAGCGATCGGGGAGGCTCCTGGCTCTTTTTTCGCGGGTTTAGGGTTCTCCGGTCCGGCAGCCCGATGAGTGGTGTGTGGTATCCACTCGGGGGGATCGTGGGGTGGTGCTGCGGAGGCAGGGAGTTGGGAACGCTTCGGTGGACCATCTTCCTGTTAATAAACTGTTTGCGGTGTTACCGGAGGACGACTCCACTGCCGTTACGGCCGCACACGCTCCCGTCGCCTCGGTGGGGACCGGGCCCAAGTGAAGCTCGGGGGAAAGAGGGGGCTGTTAGTGATAGGGAGCTCCAACTTCCGGCGTGTGGTAGCGCCTTTAATGTCAAGGGTCCGCCGGGAGGGAGTTCATGAGCGGGTGTTCGCCAAGTGTGTACCAGGAGGTTCGGTGCCCCAGGTGACGAAGGAGTTCAGGGCGTCGGTATTGGGCACGGGTTGCTCCTCGCTGCGGGTGGTGACCCACGTTGGCACTAACGACGCTTCAAAGCGCGAGTCCGAGGAGGTTTTAAGTTCTTTTAAGGATTTGGCCACTGAGGTTTCTCGTGTCCGAGAGGGGTCGGGTGCTGATGTGCGGCTTACTATCTGTAGCATTTTTCCTCGGACGGACTGCGGTGCTATGGTTTGGAGCCGAGTGGTCGGGCTGAACCGTAGGCTGTGGGACTTCTGTAGGGGCAATGGAGTGGACTTCGTTGACCTGAGGCCGGTCCTTGACTCATGTAGGGCATCCCTAAGCGATTCTGGTGTGCACTACACTGCCGAGGCTGCGGAGGCGGTAGCGCGTAGGGTGTTCGAGCATGCTAGGGCTTTTTTATGCTAGATTTAAGGAATGATAATTATTCACCATGCGTTGAGAGGCACGTCAATAGTAGTAATACGTCCGACCGTCATACCACTATAAACGCGATGTTAATTAACAGTAGAATACATTCAAAGCGTAGAAATAGTCGACGTAAAAGGGAGGACAAGGAGGCAGTAAATAATAATAATAATTCAGCAGCGCGCGAGGCATCATTACGTAGTAATAGCGATAAACTAAAATTCATCGCAGTTAACTGTCGCAGCATTCGTAGGAAGGTGGCCGAATTTGAACATCTTATTCGTAGTCTTTGTGCTGATATAGTGATAGGTAGAGAAATTTGGCTAACGGCGGACACAGCCAGTCAGGAGATCTTTCCTCGTGACTATAGCGTTTTTAGAAAAGATCGATGTAGCCGGTCGGGAGGTGGAGTCTTTATAGCAGTTAGCAATAAATGCCAAAGTTATCCAATACAGATTAATGACAACTAAGTCGAAAGTGTTTGGTGTAGTGTGAAAGGGGGCGACTGTAAAACTGTAAATATATGCGTCTTTTATAGACTACCAAATGCGAGCGTGGAAACTATTTATTATCTAGAGAAACAAGTGGCGACTATAAGTTCGATTAATAAAGATAAAGCCATTATAATTGGGGGCGATTTCAATCTTCCGTCAATTGATTGGAGGCATAATTGCTTTTATCCCGGTGGCAGAGAGCGTGAATCTTGCGAGGCTTTACTTGAAACTTCTGGTAAACACTCATTGTATCAGTTAGTGAGATTTCCCACGAGATTTAATAATATATTAGACTTATTGGCTACTAATCTTCCTGAGTGTATGAATAGGGTATCTGTTGCTGAGTGAAGAAGCGATCACAAGGAAGTGTACGTCGAATTTCAGTTAAACATTGAGAAACAGGCTAAGGCTAAAAGAAAGCTTTATGTATTCGCCAAAGCCGATTTCACTAGATTTACGTATTTTCTGCGAGGTAGCAGATATTACAGACGCGAAAGAATCCTGGTGCATGTTCAGAGATATGATGCGAGAGTGTACAGAGAAATTTATTCCAAGCAAACTTAAGCGTGAAAATGCAGAACCCAGATGGTACAACCAGGAAGTTAGGAGCGTTCTCCGACGGCAAAGAAAACTCCACTCTCGCGTAAATAACACATCCTCAACAGCTACGGTCAAACAAATTGCAACGTTAAGGCAGCAATACAAGGAGGATCGCTCCATAACCAGAGTGTCAATGCGTAATGCGTTTGACAATTACACAAAGAAGGTTTTACACGATAACTTGAAAGAGAACCCGAAAGCATTTTGGTCATATGTCAAAGAAGTCCAATGTAGAGGCCCCACGATTGCGTCACTGAGATTGGAAACGGGAAAATTAGTTCGCGATAGTGCTGAGAAAGCAAACCTATCAAATCAACATTCCAGAAGTCTTTTACTCCTAATGACGATGAATGCGAAACCACTATTCCTATGCATCACGGCGACTCGCTGGAAGATTTGATATTTTCCGAAAATGGTATCGCGCTCCAACTTCATTCAGTTAAACCAAGTAAATCTCCTGGGCCGGAGGAAATACCCGCGCGAGTATTGAAAGAGTTAGCTCATGAAATCGCGCCGTATTTAAAAATTATGTTCGAGAAATCCATTGCGGAAAGTGTAGTTCCTAAAGATTGGAAGAATACACACGTTACGCCCATCCATAAGGGCGGCGACAAAGAGAACTCCGAAAATTATAGGCCAATTTCCCTAACTTCATTATCGTGCAAGATACTTGAGCACATAATCTTTAGTTCCGTAATGCGCTATTTAGATAGTCGCTCATTGCTTAGCGGATGCCAGCACGGAATCCGGAGTGGTAGATCATGCGAAACGCAGCTCGGGCTGTTCGTGGATGATTTGTTGCGATGCGGAGAGAAAGATACTCAGGTCGATGCCATATTCATTGACTTCAGAAAGGCGTTCGATAAAGCATCTCATAAGAAATTAATTGCAAAGTTAGGACAATATGGTATCAATCCGAAATTTGTCAGTTGGGTGAGAGATTTCCTCTCGAATAGAGAACAGATAGTTTTCATCGACGGGAAATACTCGTCCACCGTTAAAGTTGCGTCGGGTGTTCCTCAGGGAAGTGTAACGGGCCCTCTACTTTTCTTAATCTATTTGAATGATATCTGCTCGGTAGTTCGTAGTAAAATTAGACTTTTTGCCGATGATACCGTTCTATATCAAGAAATAAAAAACCAGGAGGAATCTATGTTTTGAATCTAGAGGTATAGAACGCGAATCCTGTGAGGCATTAATCGAAACATTCTGCGAGCACTCTCTCCTTCAATTAGTCAGAAAGCCAACGCGATCGGGAAACATATTAGATTTATTAGCAACTAACGTCCCAGAAAGCATAAACAAAGTCACCATTGAAAATGGGATAAGTGATCATCTGGCCGTATATGTAGAGTGTAAGTTGAAAATCGATAGGCACCCAAAGTCTCAAAGAAAGTTTTATATATTTGCTAAGGCAAACTTTTCAAGCTTCAGGTCGCGCCTACGAGAAATACTACCTGGCTTCCGTGATATGACCGAACGGTCAGGTGCTGAGTCGTCATGGACACTATTCAAAGATATAATGCTAGAAGGCATCGATAAGTACATTCCAATTAAATTGATGGTCGACAACAAAGAGCCCCGTTGGTACAATAAGCAAATTAGGAGTGCGCTTAGGCGTCAGAGAATAAACCACGCGAAAATAAGAAATATGCCTCCTGCATCATCCGATGAATATAGAGCAACTAAAGTTAAGACGCAGAAGGAATCCCGCGCTAAAGCGAGAAATACTACATCTACATATTACCCTGCAAGTCACCTTGACGGTGAATGGCAGGGGGTGCTGCGCATCAAGTTCCTAACTAATTATTATTCACTTATCTATTGTGGTCACGTATTGTCCTAGGGAAAAAGGACTCCTTATACCTCTCTATACTTATCAGAAGCCCGACGTATCTTGGAAAGCAGGACAGTGAGGATAAGATTCGCGAGATCGACTGTAGAACGGAGCGATACAGAGAATCGTTTTTCCCTATGACGATAAGAGAACATAATAGGAAAAGATAATGTAGGAAAACTGACCCTTGGTGCACTGCACCCCCTGCCATCCACCAAAAAGGTGACTTGCAGGGTATCATGTAGATGTAGATGTTTGTTAAATATTTTCGAGTAACTATATGTAGAGATCTTTCATGGGGCATGCACATTCGTCGAGTTATAGGCGCGGCCAACAAGAAACTGGCTTTCATAGGTAGAATAGTACGGAACAATACAAAAAAAGTACGCCAAACATGTTACTCATCAGGTTAGACCACAAGTGGAATTCGCCTCATGCATATGGGATCCGTACGAGAAGGGACTTATAATTCAATTAGAAAGAGTTCAGCGCAGAGCAGCCAGATTCGTAAAACAAAAGTACGAACATAAGGAAAGCATCACTTCATTATTGAAGGATTTGAACTGGGTATCACTGGAGGACCGCAGGTTGAACTCAAGGTTGAGGTTTCTGGAGAAATATAGGTCGGAGTGTCTAAAAGACGAGGTTGTAATAATAATTGAAGCACCAACGTATATAGGTAGAAAGGACCGTGATGATAAGATACGTGAGATCAATTGTAGGACGGAGCGTTATCTAGGCTCGTTCTTTCCAAGGACATTGCGAGATCACAATAGAAAATTTCAACCTGCGATAGACAATCTTTAGGTAGGTTATGGTGCATTTGCACCCCCTGCCACCCAACAATTAGGTGAATTGCAGGGTAACTTGTAGATGTAGATGAAAGAGATCTTTACGGACGGACACTTCCTTCTTTTCGAAATACATTATACCCCGGCATTTCTACAAAAGAACTCAAGAATGAAGGTTTCAGCCACGTCTCGGATAAGGTGGTAGAATGTATGTTACTGGGCGGAAGAATTGAACGCAATTCGTCGAAGTGGGCGACAAGACTTTGCATGTTGAGGTAGATGAGTTGAAAAGAGCGAGGGAACGGGTTATACTTTTCAGCGAGAAGACGTTGAGTGGGGATTGGGGTTGTAGAGAAATGGCCATTAGTAGGCTGAGTTGGGAGGTTGGAGGCTTGATGAGTAGGGGGGTAATTAGAATGTCGTTGGAAGGTTGGTCTGACCTGCGGGAGAGACACTAGTGCATTCGAGTTTAGGGAAGACACCATGGGGACTGAAGGGACGAAGGCAGGCGCGTAAGGGTTTAGGGAGGACGGCCCGGGGAGTGATGGGACGAAGGCAGGTGCATTGGGGTTTATGGGAAATTTTTTAGAAATATTGAGGGAGAGAGTCTCTGGGGTAGCTAAGGTGATAGTCATGATCCGGAGGAGTGTGTGATCGGTGGAGCAGAGGATGGTGAATGTATAAAGGGAGGCTATTGTGTATGTATTATGCGCTAGAAAAAACAACAAAAAAGCATTGGCAACTGCGCAGCGCATATATTATAGGGTGTTAAACAAAATATACAGTTTTCTGGCGGAGAAATGTGATTATCGACAACAACGTACTACACCTGAAATAAATTTAATGCACTGCAAATTAATGAATGGACAGGGAGCAATTAATAGGAGCTAAACTGATAAACTAATCAGGAAGAAAATAGACGCACCAAACTAATATTTCACTAGATCAGGAGGGAGGGATTAAGAAAACTTTTAATTGGGGTAATAACACTACGCAACACACTACTGCCACCACCACTCGCACAGGGAGGAAAAATAACACTAGGGAACACTGGAGAAAAAGTGCCAATGGAAAACACAACACTATCTTCAAACGCGCAATGGAGAGAGAGAGGGGGAGAGAGGGAGGGAGAGCAAGAGGGAGGGATAGAGGGAGGGAGATAGATAGGGAGGGAGAGAGAGAGGGGGAGGGAGAGAGGGAGGGAGAGGAGGAAGAGATAGAGAGAGGGAGATTGAGGGACGGAGAGGGTTTGAGGGAGATGCACGAAGAGAGAGGGACGGAGAAAGATAGAGAGATAGGGAGATATAGGTAGGAAGGCGGATATACAGAGTAAGGGAGAGAGAGAGGGAGAGAGAGAGGGAGGGAGAGAGAGAGGGAGGGAGAGAGGAAGGGAGGGAGAGAGGGAGGGAGAGAGGGAGATTGAGGGATGCAATAAAGTATCAGAGAAGACGTTGTAGAACTTTTTCAAAGAATATCGCATATGTATTTTGTTTGCCTGTCCGTCCCTCTTTTCGGGTAATAGCTCTTAAATCCAGCAAATTGGAGAAACCTAATTTTTAGGGTAGATTCATCTATATGAATGCTACCCGAGGCATAAATTTTGTTTATCAAGGATCCGTTGATTGTGAGTAATCGGTATCTTTTTCCAACCCCTTAGTTTCATTTATACCTCCCACATGAAAAGCATGATATCAGTGCAGGACATTATAAATTTGCATTTTTAAATTAATTAAAACAAGAATAGGAGCTCGGGACATGAACAGACCTATAGCTGAGAGACTGAGGTTTATATTTTTGTAAACAGAATTTATTTCCCTGTCGAATGATAGCGAATAAATATTATTAATCCAAAATGAGAATGAAAATATTTAGTTTTTTAACAATGGGTAATAAAACTGTAATGGCAACAAATCTACTGCTTTTAAATAATAAACATTATTAAGTAGCAATGATATAATGATTTTAAAAGGAATTTATAGTTTATTAGGCCGTCGATCTCAATCATAGATGTAATCTTATGATGACGTCATAATCCTAAAAGAAGGAAAAAAGAGACTTATGTAATTTGCACCGCACTTCTTCCCTCACTTATCTAAAATCTATAAAAGCTTTCTCTGTGGCTCCCTCGGTCACGCTATAAAAATGCGAATAACTCGATAAAAGACGGAGATAATATTTTTAAATTTGGCAGGAATGCTTGGTTCACTTATTTTAAGGTGAGGGAGAAAAAATCTTGAGAAAGGTCCTGGGTTCGACTCCAAGGAAGACATTTTCATTTCCCATTAAGGACACGTAAAAATTGACTTTTCGACGTGCAGGCTTTTAAAATAAAATTTTAAAAAAGGACCTACATTCTTAGAATCCTAATCAATTTAAAGAAAAGTCATAAAGTTTTCTTATTCTGTTCATATTTTTTACTATAGTTCGAAATCCTTCATGTTAAACTTTTAATTCACATATTTTGGGGAAATTTTGTCATTTTAACGGGATGTTGGCTTACCAACCAATCACATTGTTAAACCTCAAAATACAGTTTTTATTTCTAACCTTATGGGTGAAAGCATGCTTTTAATACGAGAGAGAAGGAAGGAGAGGGAAATGATTCTCAACCAATGTAAACAACATTCGTTGCGTTATGTACGAGAAGGAATACAATTTAATGTAGAACATTAATCATTCGTATAATAAAATGACTTAGAATCATCGTAGGAGTTCGGAACTTGAAACAACGAATGCCTAAAAGAACGAATTATTTATTTATTTATTTATTTAAAAACATTGCTATTTGGCCAGCCGGCCAGGTGGCAAGAAAAACATAATATATAATTCTAAAATTCCAATTTTACAAATAAAGTGCTCATAAATTATATTACAAAAATTAAAATATATTAAAAAATATTTAACAATATACAATTTCAAACTAATTACAATCAGTGCCTATAGTGCGAATTTTTGTGGGTTCATGAAAGGCCTTCTCGGCTACCGTAGCGGTCACGGGACCCACGAAGTCCCCACCGTACTTCACCCTTCCAAGCAATCCCCTACTTTTCTTGCACTTAGGCACGGTTACATAGATATTGATATTACTAATATTCCTCCTCACAGTTTGTCTTATTTTTACCATGCATATATGAACTAACTCTACGTTTAAAATGTTTCGCGTCCTTAGGTAAGGGCTTGAAGAGCACTTCAGGCAACTTGTTCCACTCGCTGATTCCCGTTTAGAAACGAATACTTTGCTGTATTTGTCTTCTGCGGCCTAAGTTTAATTTTAAATTCATGGCTATTTTTTCCTAAAAAATTCGGCACCTGCATTCTACTTCTTAAGTCTTCCCATGCTTCATTATTGCTGTATGCCTGGTACAGTCCCCCTAATCTGTTAATTTGTCTCCTATTTTCTAATGATTCCCAATCCAGAATTTTCAACATTTCTGTGAAGCTGTCTTCCTTTTTAAACCTACCTAGCACATATCTCGCAGCTTTCCTCCGGACTTTCTCTATTTTCCTTTTTTGACCTATCCCATGCGGATCCCATACATTCGTCGCGTATTCTAATATTGGTCTGACTATAGTTTTGTACGCCTTTTCCTTCGCAGCCCTACTACTTCCTTTAAGATTACGCATAACATAATGTAGATTTTTATATGCTTTTCCTATAATACTGTCAATATGCCTATCCCATCCTAGATCTTTTGCTACGTGGACGCCTAAATACTTGCAGCAATCATATTTTGGTACCATTTCGCCGTGTAGGTTGTATCTGCGCTCACTTATTAGTCTTTTGTTCGAGAACGTAACGTGTTTGCTTTTGTTAATATTTACGCTCATTTTGTTTATCCTAATCCAAGCTTCTATCTTTTCGATATCCTCTTGTAAAATTTTCCGGTCTTCCTCACTTTTTATTTGCCTATATATAATACAATCATCCGCAAATAGACGAATCCTTGAATTAATGTTATTTGGAAGGTCGTTAACATAAATAAGAAATAGTTACGGACCTAAAACGCTTCCTTGGGGCACCCCTGATGTGATATTCACAAAATCTGACAAACTTGTACCTATTCTAACTCTTTGAGCCCTACCAATAAGGAAATTTTTAACCCATAAGATCACTCTCTTATCTATGCTTAACTTACATAATTTAGCTAGAAGAATGTCATGAGAGACAGTATCAAATGCTTTTGCAAAATCTATTACAATCCCATCCACCTCTTCCCCTTTATCAATTGTGTCTGCAATATCCTGAACTAGTCCTAGTAACTGAGTATCACAAGAGTAGCCTTTTCTAAACCCATGCTGATTTTTACATAGCCAATTATTTACTTCCCAAAAGTTGCGCAAGTAGTCAGCTATTATTTTTCCCATCAGCTTGCAAACTACTGATGTTAGACTAACAGGCCTGTAACTTTCAACGTTGGTTTTGTTCCCTCCCTTATAAATAGGTATTACTATCGCCTTCTTCCAGTCCGTCGGTATACTATCGTTATTTAAAGAGACAGTAAATAATAATCGCAGATACGGTACTATTTCCCTAGAACCCAACTTTAATGCCTCTCCCGCAATATCATCTGCTCCCCTAGATTTGCGATCTTTTAACCTCGCCACTTTTTTTAAACTTTCCGCATCCCGAATCTTAATGTGTTTTGGCTCTTGCGTCAATCCAGTGTATTTATTTAACTCCGTTTCCGACGCTCTATCCTTTGTAACCCTCTGCACTAAAGTCTCAACATTTTCGGTTTTCCTAAACACACTAGCATACCACCTATTGAACTCATTTGCTTTCTCTTCGTCTCCTACGATTATGTCACCGTTTGCATTTTTTATCGTAGCTGATTTCTTTATGTTTTCCCTACGTCTTCTAAGATATTTATAGAATTCACTACCTTTTATCTAAAATATTTATAAGATATTTTTCTTTCGCCCTTCTTTTTTCTTTGTTCAAGTCTTTCGTTAATTTAACATATTTACTAGAATATAAATATCCTAAATGTTTCATTTTATGCGATTTTCTTACTTTTCTTTTCAGCACTCTAATAGTTTTGTTATAATACTCAGGATCAGGATTGTCCTTCAGAATCTTTACGGGCACGTACTTTTGTAGTCCTAACAACAATAATTTCTTAAACGCTACCCACATTTCTTCTACGCTTCCCCCTTCACTTGCCCACTTTGGAAAACTTTCCGTTAAATATTGTCGAAATCCAATTCTATCGCCTCTGCTTCTTCTTCATTGGATTCGTAACAACCCAGTCCATTTCTAAATAAACAGCATCATGGTCACTAATACCTGCCATTGACTCCGAGCAAATAAGTGACTCATACGGCCTTAAAAGAAAGACATCGAGAATGTTACCCCCCTGGTTGGCCGTCTTACCACCTGCGTGAATCCCCCTTCTGTCTGTTTCCCTACCATTCAAAGAAAGTCAAGGTATATTTAATTATTTTTTCATTTTGTAAAACATTTTCCCGTTGAATTTCAACGGGCATCTCCTAGTTTTTATATAAAATAGTAGGTTGGGACTAAAGCCATTGTGAGATAAAACTGATTCACCTAATTTTTTATGATAAAACTCCCATCATTACTTCCCAACCAAGTGTTTTTAAAGTCTTCAATTGAAACTTCCCTCATTCCTTGGAGTAAAGAAAAATTTAAGTATTAGACTTTTTGGGAAATAATTTGAAACAGGAAAAATTCTGCTATGACCGGGAATCGAACTCGAATCTTCCACTTGCCGGGCGGATATTCTATCACTGAACTACCGTATCGGATAATTATTCTTTTTCTGAACGCGGGTGGCAAGTGGAAAACCCGGGTTGGATTCCCGGTCATAGCAGAATTTCTTTTTTCCTGTTTTAAAATTATTTCCCAAAATTTCAGCTTATGCCTATCTGCATAGGATCTTTAGATCGTATTTCCCTATTAATTATTAGAATTTTCGCTAGATTCGACGAAGTATATATTTAATGGTTAAACATGTCGGAAGCAGTTTCTGAGTAAAATATGCAAAACCGTACTACGCGAATTAGGAGTTAGACGAGATATAACGTGCAAGTAATTAATTGGACAAACATCATAATTCGCCAACAAACTTTTGAGTTTGCGCAATATCTACTACTTCAATGTACTTCTAAATGTATGTTTTAAGCATCGAATCATGATATAGCGTGTCTTGATCTGCATGGTTCACCTAAGATTCTCTTATCTATTTCTTCTTTTTATTGCGGATTAATATAGAAAATATTCTGTCATTTGAGTGAAGTATTATAGTCACAGCATTCGAAAGCCTTCATTGAGTTCATGAGAAATGTTTCAACGTGCGAGTTAATCTCTCTAAAATATAAAGTCTGAATTCAGCAACGCATGTGGTTTATGCATCCATTTCGGCGATCCGCAAGTATAGCCGTATATTCGTATTAAATAATCTTTGAATTCCAACTGAGCGTTGCCGTCAATTGCAACTATGCGTATTAATTTAGTTATGTACTGGTGTTAAGTCCGAAAGCATCTCATATCGGAGAGTGCCGACCAATGACTTCCATCTACATTATTTTGCAGATACCTACATTGGTCAGCGATGTGATGCACCTAACAGCTCCTGCCGCGGAGGATCTGTATGCAAAAATCAGACGGGACACATGATATGCACCTGCCAAGAGGGTTACACACCAACTGCCAATTCTTTAAAATGCTTGACAGGTAAGTCTAACATAAGCTGGCTAAATTATTACGGTCCAATGACCGAACGATATTCTTCTTGAAATATTAGAAAATATATAACCACGTGAATTTAAATAGGGACTGAAAGATATGCTGGCAAAATTGAAACACTTGTAGAGTTAAAAGTATTTTTATTAAACAGCATTATGTCTCTATAAAATAAAAATCTTGTGTACGAACCTCCTAGGTGTCCCAAAACCTAATTCTAATGAATGTACTTCTAGGAAGGCTATATATTTTAAATGTTGCATACTGGTCGGTCATAGGTCACAACCAAAGGGAAAAATCGGAAATCGTAAATATTTGCATTTTAAGAGGATCTTTTTTCCCATTGTTCTATTTCATTACTCCGTAAGAAAAGCATGGGATTCACACTCTCAACTTTTGGCTCTTCTTTTCCGTTCGTTCTTTGTGTGCAGTGCTGCGGTTATGGGTTTATATATGAAAATTCTGAGACTCATTAAACACACGTTCTCAGCCTTTGCTGAGCGTTATCTATGAGAGTGCGTTATACAAGGGAATTTAGGGTAATTTTTAGTGGGAAATTTCGAGGCCATAAAATAGAAAACATCCGTCGAATCCCGAAGAGGTCATTGAGGTCCGAGTGAATGGAGGGGGGGAGGTTGGCGGCCTTAGGCATCAGGGGAAGTGCGTTTTCGGGATCACCGAAAAACCCATTGCGCTCTATCACTTTATGTACGATATTCCTCAAGTCCTTGCGGAGATATCGCGTAGCCTCTATCTGTCTCCACAAATACTGAGTCCTAATGTGCATTTCGGACGCGTCTTGATTGCAAACCAGGTCGTTGCGTACACCTTCATGACGTATTGGGCAAAGATGGTGAGATTTTTTAACTGCCGCTTCATTGCAACCAGGGTATCGAGCCGAAATTTTTCACGCTCCGATTTTCGTTCCGGTTCACACAAAACAAAAAATTTCGGTTCGGTTCCGGTTTCGCTCCAGCAACCACCATTGAACCGGTTCGAACCGGTTTTTTTCGCTCCGACTGAATATTTGGGGAAAATTTCAAGAGAATTCTAAAATAATCTTTAGTATTTAATGTTATTTTTTATTTAAGCCAAATACGTCTTCACTATTGCAAGTCAAGAAGACAAAAACAGATACGCGCACGTAATAACGCCAACCATTGAAAATGATTTTTACGGAGAATATGGAAGAAAATTACGGACAACCAACGTTTTTACGGACATTTTTTTGCGTAAAGTTAAAATGTCTCAAAAAGACATAGGTGAACAATATTCAATGCTGTCATTCATACATCGCAACAGAAATGATATTTACGTTAGTTTAGTGCACTTATCTGGCTTAGGGAAACGAAATTTCGGATGTGTTCAGTAAAAATTCTTGGAACACAAATACTACCTGATTTTTCATTCAGAACATTTTGTTTCATATTTATAACTTGTGACCATTGAAAAACAAAGGTTGCTTTACTTTTAAAAATATAACCAAAATGATAATATATAAGATAAACATATTTTTTAATCAGTGGTATTAAACCTAAAGTACGCATATCCCTAGGGATACGCGAGATCTTTCAAAGAGATACGATGTTATGGATATATAATGTAAACAAAAAGCGAAGCAAAATCTAATAATTATCTAATGCATAAAATATAAATAAATAAATAAATATAAATAAATAAATATAAATCATATACTTAGATAGTATATATATATATATATATATATATATATATATATTAACTAAAGGAAAAGAAAAGGTAGTGATGAGGGTGGCAACAAGGTGTTGAGGGAAGCCCAGCGGACACTTACCAAGTATATATATATATATATATATATATATATATATATATATATATAATATATATATATATTATATATATAATATATATATATAATTTGCACTGGTGGTGTAGTGGTTAGCGTGTCGGCTTTCTATTGCAAAGTTCGGGGGTTCAAACCCCTCGAATGGAGGTTTTATTAAAAAAAAAAAAAAAAAACTATCATCAGTGCCTGGCAGTAGGCAGCAGTACTGTCAGTATGGTATAGAGCCGAAAACAAATGATGTTGGTTGGGTCTATATCCAATACAGCTGTAGGCGTGATCAGGACGATTTGAACGGCTACAGTATTGCGATGTGGAAAGCAAGAGGGAAACTACCACATTACAATCCCTAGTAAAGATTATATGGTTGGACAATATGAGTTCTCTCGAGGTAAAACAATCCGGAGGTAAAATAGTCCCCCAATCGGATCTCCGGGCGGGGACTGCCTTGAGGAAAACATTTGTCGAAAGTAAATTACGAATAGGGACTTGGAACGTAAGAACTATGAGAAAGGCAGGAAAGCTAGAGAACTTGAAAGAAGAAATGAGAAGAAATAGAGTTGACATTATAGGGCTAAGCGAAACTAGATGGGAGGGAGAAGGACAGTTCGACTCGGAAGAATTCACGGTAGTTTATTCTGGAGGAAATAGTGGGGAAAGGGGAGTAGCTCTGGTACTTAGGAAAGATATTATGAAAAGCGTGACAAAGATAATAGCAACGAACGATAGACTGATGGCAATAAAGCTAGAAGCAGTCCCAGTGGACATGCTGATAATCCAGGTATATATGCCAACGTCAGCTCATGACGATGAAGAAATAGATGAAATCTATGAGCAAATTAATGAAATTTACGAAGAAGACGGAAGAGGAAAGGTAAACTGCATAATAATGGGAGATTGGAACAGCATAGTCGGAGAAGGACAGGAAGAAAATGTTGTCGGGCAATACGGACTTGGGAAGAGAAATCGAGGAGGGGAGAAACTCGTAGAATTCTGCATCAATAATGACCTTGTAGTGACTAATACATGGTTCAAAAACCATAAACGAAGGTTATACACATGGAAAAGCCCAGGAGATAGAATGAGATGCCAATTAGATTACATCCTTGTAAAACAAAGATTCAGGAACAGCATAAAGAACGCCAAGGCATTGCAAGGAGCAGACATTGATTCAGATCACAGCCTTCTAATACTTGACGTGAATACAAAGCTCAAACAAATAAGAAAAACGAGAAGAGAAAGACAGACCTGGGACCTAGAAAAACTGAAAGAAAGGCAGGATGTAGTCAGCATGAAGTTGGAAGATAACCTAAGAAAGTTGGAAAACAAACCGAAGACCGTTGATATAGAATGGGATGAAATTAAAACCAGTATCAAGAATACCTTGGATAAAGAGATTGGAAAACAAGAGAAGAAAATCAGAAAACCATGGATCACGAAGGAAATGCTGGAGAAAATGGATGAGAGACGAAAATGGAAAAACGTTAACACTGAAGAAGGTAGAGCCAACTATAGGCGTATAAACAATGAGTTGAGAAGGGTAACAGATAAAGCTAGAGAAAATTGGATAAAAGGAAAATGCGATGAAATAGAACAGATGGAGAAGTTAGGACGGTACGATATGATGTACGCTAGGGCACTGGAATTAGAAGATAAGAAGTCTAATGGAATTCGTGGTAAAGGAATTATGAATACAGATGGGAAGATAGTCTCAGAAACAAAGGATGTAGCACAGGTATGGGAAGAATACATTAAGGAATTATACAGCAAACAGGCAGGAGCGGCAAAAATAGAACTGGAAAATGAGGAAAACATTGAAGAAGACAACTTGGGACCAAGTATTATGGAGAGCGAAGTAGAAAAGGCGATAGTGGAACTAAAGAAGGGGAAAGCCACTGGCAGCGATGGAATACCGGCTGAGATACTTAAAGTCATAGGATCAGAAGGACTAAAAGCGATCACGAAATTAATTAATAAGATTTACGACACGGGAGAGTGGCCTCAGGATTTCCTAGAAGTAACAATGATCCCTCTAAAGAAGAAGCCAAAAGCAATGCAGTGTAAAGATTACAGAACTATAAGCCTTCTGTCACACACATCGAAGATCATCACGAGGATTCTTAATAAAAGGCTGGAGAAAAAGGCAGAAGAAATAATAGGGGAAGATCAATTCGGTTTCAGAAAAGGACGAGGAACTAGAGATGCTATAGGAGTAGTTAGAATCATATCAGAAAGGGCAATAGAATACAGTCAAGATATCTGCGCATGTTTCGTAGACTGGCAGAAGGCCTTCGATAGAGTAAATTGGGTCAAGTTGATGAAGATATTCAAGGATATAGGTGTAGACTGGAAAGACAGGAGACTGATTAGGAATCTATATGAGAATCAAGTTGTAAAGGTCAGGTTTGAGAATGTGGACACCTGCGGAATAAATATCGGTAGAGGAGTAAGACAAGGCTGCTGCCTATCGCCAACCCTATTCAATATATATGGAGAAAGTCTAATGCAAGAAGCTTTAGAAGGCACAGGGGATTTCAGAATTGGAGGAAGGATTTTAAGAACAGTAAAATACGCAGATGATCAAGTACTTCTAGCAAGAAAGGAAGAGGAGCTACAAAAAATGATAAATAGACTAGTGATAACAGGTAGAAAATACGGTATGGAAATAAATACAGAAAAATCCAAGGTCATTCGAATATCGGGTAAAAAAGAGAATCTGAACATAACTATTGGGGGAAAGCCATTAGAACAAGTTTCAGAATATAAATACCTTGGAAGTATCATAACACGAGAGGCAAAATGTACGGATGAGATCAAAACTAGAATAGGAAAAGCAAAAGCGGCTTTCAGGAGAAAGAAACAACTACTTACAGGGAATATAAGGGAAGATATCCACAAGAAGTTGATAAAATGCTACGTATGGAGTATAGCATTGTATGGGGCAGAAACATGGACGCTAAGGAAAAATGACATCAAATACTTGGAAAGCTTTGAAATGTGGACTTGGAGGAGAATGCTGAAGATAAAATGGACAGATAGGATGAAAAACGATGAAGTGCTACGAAGAATAGGAGAGAAGCGAATGATTATACAGACTATCAGAAAGAGGAAGGCTAACTGGGTTGGACATTACCCGAGGAGAGAGAGTATGATTAAAGACGTGTTAGAAGGAAAACTAGATGGGAAAAGGGAAAGAGGCAGGAAAAGGTTTCAGCTGATAGACGATTTGAAAGGGAAAGAGAGTTATCAAGATATGAAGAGGACAGCGGAAAATAGGAGTATATGGAGAACCAGGTTTAACCATGAATAATCACGGACCTGTCTACGGACAGACTACCTATGATGATATATATATATATATATATATATATATATATATATATATATATATATATATATTTGTAGATTCGACTCAATAATAATCGAGTTTGTTAACTTTTAAATATATCAGAAGACAGGAATTTCGTCAAAAATATTTTAGGGGATGCGTCGAATAAAAAGGTTGACTACTGCTTTAAACCTCTGGAAATTTCTTAGCATTTTTACGGGCATCTAAATATTTTTACGGACCTCACGGACATATCCAATTTTTGCTCTTTTTCACGGACTGTCCATAAATTT
Source organism: Tanypteryx hageni (assembly GCA_028673005.1). NCBI lineage: Eukaryota > Metazoa > Arthropoda > Insecta > Odonata > Petaluridae > Tanypteryx > Tanypteryx hageni. Next base: position 16,452,627 of record CM054115.1, on the reverse strand, counting down.
ACGGCCGGTTGGCAACCCTGATCCCGTCCCATCATGTAACGAACAGTAAAACATTGTATGAATTCTCTTCTTACATTATTCTTTATTCAATTTGTAAACGGCTCCTTTTACACGACTCCGTCTAATAATGTTCTATAGGAATTTAGAATTTATTTATTTTTCCTTTTTAGCGCGTATAAAAGCTATTAAAAATGTTATTTATTTTTTCGTTTTTAATTTGATGTAAACCGTTGCTATGCTTTCAAAAGTTAACATTTATTTGATCTTTTAATTCCAATATATGCCGATGCTCAAATTATCATAATCAATTTACTTTACGTACTTGAACAGATACAATAATATTAATTCACATTTGTACGTAGAATATAATTCATAGAGAGTTGCTCAAAAAAGAGCTACTTGACTATTTTTAAATACAATAATTTTGGTGTTAATATTACAAATACCATACAATATACAATTAGATAAATTTTCTTAAGATGACAAATATATACGCAGTAACATTTACTCCAAGCAAGCAAAATTCGATCTAATTAATAAAATGTCCTCCAATTGGGTACTTATTTATAGGAAGGTATGGATATAAGTGATTGGTAGGAATAACTACGGGAAAGGGATAGTAAAGAAGATCAGTAGGGAGAGACTTAAGAGGAAAGGGGGGGTGAAGAGAAAGAGATAAGGAGGAGACGAGGGATTGAGGAAATATTGAGTGAGAAGGGATAATTTAAATAGGGAATTAAATGCACCTATATTCTATAGATATATATATTAAAATTGATTCCCGTTGCCGTCATTTTGGACGAGTACTCTCGATATTACATTATATAATAGCCGTTGTCCGTAACGTAACGCAATCTGAAGAATCTGATTGGCTGCCGAAAAGTCAATTTTATCTTGAGGAACTTGAACCTTATTTCCCTTGAAAAAATGCGATAAATAAATTAGAAGTTAAATCTGTTTAATTTTAATCACTATTTGATTTTAACAAATGATAAAATATATCAATTTATATGCCGCACCACAATCAGAATTTAGCATACATTTTATCACATGGTAACTATGTACAACAAAAAATAAATAAATAAGCAAATAGGATATGGATGTAAATGGATTGCTGTTTAAAGTTCTTCGTTATTATATTTTAGCACATGGTAACTAATAGGAATACACAATTATGTGAATTTTATATTTAATGCTTACTTTTTAAAGTTGGTTTCATTAATTATTATTTCAATTTTAATTTAACACTTAATTCACACTTACCCGTCATATTTGAAAAATTCATGCATAGCTACCTAATTGTTGTCAACGTAAATTGTTTACGGCAAATAGTCTTATTGTTTACTGAAGTAAATAATATCTGATATAATTACAAAATACATTCAATTCCCTACGCGTGCATGGCAGATGGATTATCTACAGCGAAGAAAAGAACATAAACGTAAGTATTACAATTACTGAAATCAAGTGAAGTATGTTTTAAATAATTTTCGATTGTTTGGTTGATTAGAACTGATTAGAAAATAAATCACTTAATAGAAATTGAATATTTTCCTGGAAGCATTTCTAATGTATCGTTTTGCAGTATTTATTCATTAAAAGTACGTTATATGTTTATTGATGCACCTACCAAGGGGGGGAGAAGAAATTTGTAATAATAATAATTCTTATTGTGGTGTTATTTGGTTTATATAGGAGGATGCGTAAGGAATGCGTGCATTGAATGCTTTAATACGAGAGAGAGATAAGGAGAGAGACAAAATTACATGTTACAAAGATTAAAAATAATTTGTGGCGTATAAGAATTGTATAACCTATATGTATTTCTTTGTCAAACAATTTCTATTCCCCCAAAACTATTTTAACTCTCTGGAACACACAATTATGTGAACTTTATATTTATTGCTTACTTTTTAACGCATATAAAAGTTGGTTTCATTAATTATTATTTCAATTTTAACTTAACACTTAATTCACGCATACCCGTCAAATATGACTGGCAATTACGCTAGTTATGTACATAATAGAGAAGATGTCCGCTGAAATTCAAAACGTAAAACGTTTCCAAGAAGGAGAAATTCAACATACATCATTTATTATGTACGAGCCTATAATTGAATAGCATATTACATTCTCTTTCTCATTTTGATTTATCACCATCCTCACTTGTACTCCCCTTTCCCTATTTATTCCATCCTCCTTCACAACTCGGGGAGATTCATTGAAAACGAATAGGACGATTGGAAAAATATTTGCTTTTTTAAATGCATGCATATTAAGCAGGAGAATGATTACAGCAATAGAATCCAACTATACCGGTTATCAAGGACCTAAAATGATAAAAATTAATAAAAACGTGAATCTCTGTAGAAACGCGCTTGAGAAATAAAATTCGATGATAAGAAAATTTATCTACAATCTTTTATTTTTATGTTCATGCAAATATAGCGCCAATATCTTAGATATTTTTAAAAAATAACAAAAAAGTCTGCATGTTAGGACATAGTCTTTTACGTTTTTCCATAGGAAATTGAAACGAAACCGAATTTACATCGCTATATTAAATATCCTCTTAAAATCAAGCACACACACAGAGAACAAAAATTAGAGTTACATATTGAGCGCGTCATGAACTCTCTCTCTCTCTCTTCAAGCAGTCTCTAATGTGAGTTTTCGCAGTCGGAAAAATACTTCGTTAAAAATAACAAATTCGCATTAATCGCATTAATCCTTAATCCCTCTTCAGTTTTAAACAACGAATGCTAATATGTGTACATATTTTGTTTAAGATGCACTATATAAATAGAAATTTACTAACCTGTAACAAAGGATAACATAAGTCAGTGGTTCTCAAACTTTTTTGAGCCGCGGTACACTTTCAAAGATAAAGAGGGTTTCGCGGCACCCCAGTCTTGTGACAAGCTTTATATGTTTTTAGATACAGATATTACAACCTTTGAGGACATCCATTTGTTGATGCTACTAGATAATCAATTTATTATAGGAAAAATTAATGCCCTAATTACCCACCAATTCATGCAAATCGTTGGTTTATTTACTAAACAAAGTTTTTAGCGGAACCTCTAAATATCTACTGCAGCACACAGTTTGAGAACAACTGACATAAATAAGAATACCTCAAAAGCGCGACTGCGGAGCAATCCTTCCTGGATAACTTTTAGAGAAAGACTGTCAGAATATAAGGGTCCAATGCATATGGAGAAGGGATGAAAGTTTATGGGGACAATAACCTCTAACTTTAAGCAAAATCCAAGTTAAGAATCGTGAAACATTTTTATCCGGAACACTCCACGGGGTAAGCTCAGGGGGAGGGTACCAAGACGGTTAGCGGCTTTCTTCGAAGTACCATTAACTTCCTTTCCACTAGCCTCCTGTGTGTGCCGCCGAAAATTTTAATAACGACTTATAAAAAAACAATCTGATGTGGCCACCAAATGACTTTCTCCATACATGTAACATTTCTACAAATTCCAAATAGGTTAAATGATAATAAATATTTTAAGGGAATGCGAGAAATATTTAAAGACTTTACAAAGAACAGAAATAAACTCTAACTGTACCCTTCTGATGTTGGATATAGCCCCCGAATCTCCAACAATTAAGAAAATAAAAAGGAGCGTAAAGTGTTTACAATAGTCGCCAGTAGGTGGCGTGGTGGTGGAAGCTAAAAGGAGAATTTAAAATATCTCTTAAAAAATGCATTATATGGGAAAATGTTTCGAACAAACATTGTAGAAAATTAAATTTTCTACAACATTTATTTCAGTAATTTTTTACATTTACCAAATGTTAAAACAAATATTTCCAAAAAAAAACAAATAAATGACAAGAGTAAACTCGCAACACTCACTTCAGTTGACCGATTTTTACCAAAAAACTAATCATCACGTTTTCCTTTAACAAAAATGTCAAATATAAAATTTTACGCTGATATGATTAGTAGTGTTTGAGTTAAAGCACCCACAAAATTCTAGTCACCGACACAGACACACCCACAGACATCATCAAGAAAATAGTCAAAACGTGTTCAGAGAACCTTAAAACATGCATTTCCGTTGAAATCTCGAATTTTATTTTTTCATGAAAACTACTTTCTCTATACTTCGTAAATGGAGAAAGTAATCAAGTAAATTTCGTTTAGCGAAGTATTTGTTTCGCTTTCGTCGTTTTAAACAGCAACATTAAAAATTTCAATGGGTAAACTCTTCATTATTGCACACTACTCTTCCTTTTTTAGTTCGGCGGATTGTAGTATGCAATTTGTCGCGCACGTGAGCATCGACCGTCATGTGTGTCGCGACGAAAAAAAGGTTGAGAACCGCTGCTCTATGTATTGAGATGCCCATGGAAAATCCCACCTTTGCCATATTCGGTGTTGAGAAATGAGTTTTTCAAAAAAGGCTCATATTAAAGCAAAAGGAAAAAGCCTTCATTTGCTCCCACTGTTTATGCGAACCGAAAAAATTGAACGAAATAAGTAACGGTTATCGGTTTCGGTTCGGGTCCAGAAAAATATTTTTATTCGGTTCGGGTTCGGTTTCACTCCAGCTAAAATACTGTTTTCTCGGTTTCGGTTTTCGGTTCGGTTCCGGTTCGATGCCCTGATTGCAACATAAAGGCGCAGATTTCTGCTAGCGGTGGTGAGCCATCGGGAGTGTGCCATTTACCTGGATGTCTTTCGGCCAAGCTTGTTGGACATTCCCCACGGCTCACTGCTCGACAAATTTCCAAGAGGTATTTCTGGTCAGTGCTCAGTTCCGACGCGTCGACCTCCGGTGGGTCAGTCTGTATCTTCTGGAAATTGACTAAAGATAAATTTTCACAGTCCGATAACTTGCTCCCAGTAGGTCCTGAAAACTGCTTCTGTCCAGATGTTTGGCCGTCCAAGTGCTATATCAGGTGGCGTAGAGGAAGCTCGTTTTCATTAAGCATACAGATGAACCACTGCAGGAGCCTCCTACATGCTGTTTCTATCAGTCGTATGATTCTTCCTTTGTGCCCTGTATTTGCGGGTGTTCCGTCGCAACCAAGAGCTATCAGATCCGCTGTTGAATGTCGTTTTCCTTCATAAAGTCTAAAATGTCGTGTGCGACATTTTTGGAAGTAGAATCTTCATCAGGTGTCATGTGGCCGATGTATCTTTAAGACGGTTCTTGAACTCCTCCTTAACTATTTTGATGCGACGCTTGGCTCCAAGAACTGTCGTCTTTTGCTGCATAGTATCATCTTTCCGCCCATAAAAATAAAGGCCACGCAGAGGTTCACTTTCCGTTGCTCTCTGTTCACGCAGATCTGTCCTGGTCTTCCGTCTCACTCGCCGAATTTTGCTTCTGTCCACAACGTTCAATTAGTTTTCTTCTGTTACGATGCCCAAATCTTCCATTGTGGCGCTTTCTATAAGCGCTCCATCCGTATCAGACACACCAAGCCTGTCACAATCGGTAGCCAACCTTTTAAACTTATGTTTATTTCTTTCGTGTTGAGCAATTTTTACTTTCAGGCGTCTGACTGTAGGATTTTCCTTACAGTCACTCTCAGATTTGGTCTCCGAACTGGCAACAGAAGAGCTTTCTTCGTCTTTCAAATTTTGTACTGTAGTCTTCTTTTTCACCGATATTTTGAGCTTTCCCTTTCTTCTGTTCTCTGTTTTTAGCATCTAAGTGGTAGTATGATCAATTTCCCCGGTAGCCATCACTCTGAGTGAACTCTGGTCGAGGAGGAATGACTGTTCCCTTAAAGGCACCTTACGGTCTTTAGAGCAAATGCATGAAGTGAAATCTTTACGTATACAGGATGACACATCGAACAAAGTATTCAGCGCCTGGTTTCAAAAATTCTTCACAACATCATCGTATGTGATGCTGTGGCATTTCTTTACATTTTTATATTTTTCATTGTGATCACAAATCATTTTTACTGTACGTTTATGGGATATGATTGGAAGCGAAGCAGAATCCCATATCTCCTCCACCTTCTTTGCCACTGAATCAGCTATTTCTGAAACTGAAGGACGACAGCCTTTTCTTTCAAAAGTCAGTGTCCTCTGACGAATCTGTATTGCTTCATTATGTCCATGTACGTGAGCAAAACTCGAGGGCACATTTCTTGCCCCTGACCGAACACGTCACACTTACTGTCACTGCACGTTTTCCGTTTCTTACTTGAACACTTCGGCATGGTGATGCGATGAGTCACTAAATCACAGACATTTGCTTAATTTTGGTGATTATTTTCATTGATTCTTGTAAGGTTGGTAAACTATACACAGTTTATACCGATGAAATATTCGACACGACCACAGCGAACGGAAGCTTAACTTCTCCATGGCGACAGCTCTTTCACTCACTATCAGAGTTAGAGTATTTCTCCAGGATATTCTGCTACCGACAAGCGGTGGGACAACCCGAAGATTCCCGAATAGGTCAAATTGGGTGAACTGCGTCAAATTAGGTATTTGAACTCGCAGTAGCCTGAATAGGCGAGAGAAGGCCGAAACAAGCGAAGAGCTGTATCCTTCGGGTTGTTTCGTGTGTATATTAACGGTTGGAAACAAGTTGTGCCAGGCGGAATCGGAAGACGTTGACCGAATAAAAAAGATTTTTCCCGTTCTTGTTAGGCTATTCAAAAGGCAACTTTTCCGCACTAGGCTCGGTCGAAATTCGAAAAAAATGGTTTTTCGTTCACCCCTAATGCAGACATTTTCCGATAACATTTTGAAATATCTGACGAATGAGATATTTAGCTTAGTTATGCGGAGAAAAAATAAATCTCCATCGTACATTTCCATAAATTATGTTTTAATACGAGTTTTTAAACGTTTTTACGCAATTTATTTATATTGTTGCCCCATTTGTTGGATTTTATTATTGACCTCATATTCATGTTTAATAAATGCACCATTTTAGTGCTTTAATACGAATCAGACTTTTACACACGGGTATAACACATTTACTGAATCTATTAAGTAGTCAGAGGGAGAATACTTTTCCATCTTGTTTTTCTCTGTCCACATTGTTATCCATTCTTTGCTCTGTTTCTCTAGTTCATTAAAGTAAGCCTTGGGTAGGATGTATGGTTTTATTTTCTAAGATCCGAGAGAATTCTAAATCTGGTCTCGATCTCGAAGTCACTGGATTTGATGCACTCGACCTGCATTAGCTGCAGATACCATCCATAGTTACATAGGAAACATATTTACAGAGTATAACATGTTTGTAGTAACGGTGTTTCGCCCTTAAAATTTAATCGAATTTTAGAAACCTGTAAACGATGGAGGTCACAAAAAACAATTGTATTAGAGTATCTATGTGAGAATTTGAGAAATCCGCCATGATTGAAATACCATCCAATCCAATAATAAATAGAAATACAATTTTAGACAGCTCCACCGATTGCTATAGGATTGCAGTGTCGGCCGTTACCGTTGCTGTTCTTAACGGGTCTTTGGGACCAAATTACAGAATTACTTTAACCAAGCTGTATTTATATGAACACTTCCGATAAAGTTTCGAAGCAGAAACAACTGCGCAAACGCTGCGATGAATGCCGTCCGCGTCAAAAAGACGTGCATCTCAACTTTGACGCGCGATCATTTGCGCTACGTTTATTGAAAAGAATACACAAAAATACCATAGGAAAAATTATTTTATGCTTAATAAGGTTTGATTTTTTAATATTTTTAGACAGAAAATATAAAATTTTACGGCGAGTAAAACACAGAAACTACCCGTAAAAACCAGCTACGCAGCCAACTTTCGCGAAAGTAGTCATATATAAAAATTCATAAACGAATAACTACTGAATAAAATCTTTTGAAATTTAAAACAGTGATGAACTAAGATAAAATAGAGGCAATGCAATAATTTTCTAAGCTCTATGTTAATTACAATGGTTTTAATTGGGTAACAACTTTAAAAAGAAACTCGTCAGTGGGGAAAAATGATAGAGGAATTCTGAAATAACTGTTGTAAAGAGAGACATACAGAAAATTTTTTGTAGTAATCAGATTTTGTTTTAACGTTTTTGTTTTTGTTTAATTAATTTTAATCTACACACAGTACCGTATATGTTGCTTTCTGGGCGCTTTGCGATGTTGCCAAATGTCTCCTTTGTCTCCCTCGCTGGTAGGCGGTCATGGCCCGCACAAAAACCCCCTTATCTCCTCTTAAGTTTCGTCCTCACTGATTTCGTCGCTGCTGGAATCCTCATCGAGGTTGATAATTAAGGGTTCCACGATATTCTTTAGCACTTGGTCCTTGGCGTCGTAGAAGTCCTCCACCTTGATAGTGTGCTTCACAGCGTTTTCCCACACGCGCTTCGGGGTGTTACGCAGTGCCTCCTTGCACAGTTGCAGGACGTCTTTGATTTTGTGCGTTTTGTTGCGCTTCGCCACGTAACTTTTAACCCAAGCCCATATAGGCTCGATTGCATTGAGTTCACAATGGGCCACTGGAGTCCAAATTAGCTTTACTCTCTTGCCGCTCTCTTTGATGATGCTATCTAGCAAGTATCTGTGAGACTTGAAATGAGGTCTGCCGAGTTCAAGTAGTTCGCTAATGGTTAAAGACTCATATGTATCTTGCCAACCGGAATCATCTACCTCTGGCTCGTTGCGATGCTCAATTAGCCAATTTATTATATCGTCCTTACGCCAACTTTTGGACGGATTTCTTGTTGTTGGGTCTTGCATGGTGTGATACGGGGCTTGGTCAATAACAATAGCGGTTTCATGATCGATCGCATTTAAAATTCTCCTAAAATACTCTTCAAAGTGTCGAGCATTCATCTCGGAATGATAGTCACCATCCTTTTTGTTTCCCTCGAACACGAGCATACAGTCATTTTCAGGCTGGAGAAAACCATCTTCACCCCCTATATGCAAAATAATTATTCTTTTTCCGGCACCAGAGGGAGTAATAAGGCCACCTTTCCAGCAATTGACCTCTTGAATTACACCTCGATCAAAGTCAATATCATTATTACCTTCATTCACATTATGGCTACAAAGAAAAATATCTATATAAATTTATTAAAAGTCTATATTAAAAATCTAATTCTTACAAAAAAATTTCTTTATGTTTCTCTTTACAACAGTGTTTTCAGAATTCCTCTATCATTTTTCTCCACTGACGAATTTCTTTTTAAAGTTGTTACCCAATTAAAACCATTGTAATTTACATAGAGCTTAGAAAATTATTGCATTGCCTCTATTTTAATTTTAAATACTATCGAAAATCAAAATTGTTTGATAAAGATAAGAATCTTAACAGTTTTCCCCTCAGAACAGTACAAATCCCACTCCGATATCATAATTATAAAATATTTTAAAATGCAAAAGAAAAACTCTCTGCAAGACGGATTTTAGATTAACCATGTAAATCTAATGGAGAAAGAACTCACCCGGAATCGAACTCGGGACCTGTAAATTCTTAATATAAATTATGGCCCGAAGGTAGTCTCCGAAAGAACTAGACTTACATCAAGTTTCATGGGAATCGGTCCATTCATGAGGAAGATGTTAGTGGGGGAGATAACACACACGCGGACAGAAAGGCGATCTCATAAGACTACTTTCCATTTTTCGGATGCAAAGTAGGCTAAAAATGGGGTTACGTTCCAGAACCTTGGATGTTGGACCAAATAAATCATAAATAGTAACGCTATGAAACGTAAATTTTGATGTCAATAAGATGACAAATAAATAAGAACATTTCCAATAGTAAGTTATAACAAGCGAGGGAAGAATTGCTGAGAAAATTACCTAAGGCGCATTTTTTCACCGACTGATATCTCTCCACCGGAGTAAAGAATCTCAGTGCGATGTTTTGCCTACATTTTTAGCGTCCTGTACTTTTCAGCGATGTTTTTCGATTACTCTTTAGCACAGGGGTCGGCGTCCTTTCAGAGTAAAAGAGCCATTTTATGCGTTCTTTGCACGAAGTGCACGAAGTTAACGCATATACGGGAGGTCGTGTCCGTTCGTTCGTCCGTATTTTAAAACTCGGAAACCGCTGGACGTATTATGATGAAATTTGGTATTGGGAAGTTTTGCTAAAATTGGTCGGCCGATTCCAATTTTGGTTAAAATTGGACAAAAATTACGACCACTTTACATGGCCTACAAATAGTTGACAATGTTCCTTTGTTTCAACTCGAAAACCTTTTGATGTATTTTGATGAAATTTGGTATTGGGGAGTTTTGCCATAATTGTTGAACCGATTCCAATTTTGGTTAAAATCGGACAACAATTACGACCACTTTACATGGCCTACAAGTAGTTGACAATTTTCTTTGTTTCAACTCGGAAACCACTTGATGTATTTTGATGAAATTTGGTATTGGGGAGTTTTGCTAAAGTCGGTCGACCGATTCCAATTTTGGTTAAAATCGGACAAAAATGACGACCATTTTACATTAAACTTTTATATGGTTTACAAAGTTCCTTTGTTTCAACCCGGGAACCGCTTGACATATTGTGATTAAATTTGATATTGAGGAGTTTTGTTAAAATTATATGACCGATTCCAACTTTGGTTAAAATCGGACAAAAATTACGACTACATTACATGAAGACCTACATGCATTCTACGGAGTACCTCGCTTGCTTCTCGTTTAATTCTCATCTGAGCGAAAAGTATTGAGAATATTGTGAAATCTCAAAGAACGCATTTGAAAACTCTGTGTACTCCGACATGGATTACACCTTTCCAATCTTGTTTTGTTTTTGTCTCATTCCAAAATACTCGGTACCGCACAGTGACAACATGTGCGATCTATTATTTTAGAGATTGGAGTGTTTGCAATATGCATGTTTCGTGACTTGTAAACATTAGGGAACTAACTTCTAAAGAGCCAATAATTTGCACTGAAGGAGCCATATGCGACTCCGGAGCCGCCGGTTGTCGACCCCTGCCCTAGCAGCTAATCCTGGGTCCACCAAATTTGGCTTCACCAAGCTGGAGGATTCCAGAGATATTGGCCATACAGATGGACGGACAGACAAACAGAGTACATAAGCGATTATTAAAAAAATCTGATGTGGCCACCACATGACTTTCCCCATACCTGTGGTATTTCTAAAAATTCCGAATAGGTTACATAATAAAAAATATTTTAAGAAACTGCGAGGAAATTTTAGGCTAAAAATAACAGAAATAAACTCAAGCCATGGCCTTCTGATATTGAATATAGCCACAAAGCTCCAACAATTAAGAAAATAAAAAGGAGTACTACTAACAAAGACTTAACTAAGGCTAAATTCGTTACAATAAGCGCCGGTAGGTGGTGTGGTGGTGGCAGCTAAAAAATTAGTTTTTAAAATATCTCTAAATCAATGCATTATATGGGTAAAATATTTCGAACTAAAATTGTAGAAAATTAAATTTCCTACAACTTTTATTCCTGTACTTTTTTCGTTTATTAAATATTAAAGCAAATACATAAAAACTGATGTGACAAGGTTAAACAACCACTTCCGGTTGACCGATTTTTACCAAAAACTGAAGTTCTTTTTCCTTTAACAAAAATGTCAAACAAAATTTTGCATTGATCTGATTAATATCTTTTGAGTTACAGCACCCACAAAATACCGGTCACACATACACAGAAATTATCGAGAAAATAGTCAAAACGTGTTCAGGGAACCTTAAAACCTAGGGTTGCCACCTAGCGAGAGATTCATTCCGGAAGATTTCTAATTTAGGTGGTGAAAATTCCGGGAGATTTTTTCTGTCGAAAAATACATAGCCCACGCAGTATATCTTAGTTATTTGTTATTACTAAACAAACGATTAGTATTCCAACTGATTTTTTGTGATTACACAGAAGTCTTCATATAGTTTGTCTTCATCGATTGCTAATTTTAGTGTATTTCCAAGATTTTTGACTTCATCCCATGTAATTTCTTTCTTCATTGATAATATATTCATGTTTTTATATGTAGAACACTCAAAATCATACCACTTTTCCAGGTAAGTTAAGCACCTTTGAAAGAAATAGTTTACATCTACAGTAAACTGCAATCTATCCACTTCATTTAAGCTACTCAATATATAAAATGTTTTCTGGCCATAAAATTTATCATTTTTCCTATTGGTAATCTTCTCGCGAATATCTAACATAACTGCATGCAACTCCGTGCATGTAACATCATCACTTTCCCAAATTTTAACACTATGCTCAAATAAATTCAAAATATCTTTCAAAAAATACGAATAGCAAAGTGCTGGAGAACTTTCTTCTCCCAATGCTTTCCATATTATTTGGGAACACTCAGTTTCACCTTCCTCTAAAAAATATTTCCTCAAAGCTACCCAGTTAGAGACCACCCTTTCAATAGCTGGTAGTAGAGATAACCATCTTGTTGGCACGTGCCTTAGAATTGGTTTGTATTCTACATTGACAAATTGACAGAATGATTTTAGCTTTTCTGTGCGCTTAGAAAAAGCAGAAAATTCACTGTATACTTTCATAACTAACATCTCGACATCAAAAGGAAGCGCTTTTAGTGCAAATTTAACGCAGTTATGTAAAATATGGCATTTACAATTTGCCTTTAAAAGTTTTTCATTATCTGAAAAAAGTTTTTGGTACACAGAATTGTGTTTACCAAAATGTACAGGTGCATTATCTGCAGACAATGAGGAAACTGACTGAATGTTAAGAAAATATTTCTCGAGAACTTCAATCAGTCGATCTTTGATAGAAGCACTTGTTTCATTGGGGTCTTCATAAAAGTCCAGAAGACCTTGTTTAATACCTTCTTTAGATGAAAAATATTGCACCACAACGGGAAACATTTTTAAATTTCCTTTGTTTGAAGCGTCAATGCCGAGAGAAAAATAATTACAATCAGCTAAATAATGTAGAAGAAGTTCTTGAGCAGCAGGTGCCAGAATACTAGCACATATGCTTATGCATTTTGTTCTGCCACATGCTACTTTGTTTGCAATGCTGGAATCACTAAATACAACAGGAAACAACTTAATGCTACAATCTTGACTATTGTAACTGTGACGGTGCTTAACCCCGTGATAAATAGAGGTGACTTCATCTGCAGTAACTAACTTTTCTTGATCAGAGTATTTACTTTGAAGAAAACTGAATATCGACTGAGACTCGGTCATTTGTTTTATCGCTACCTTATGTGCCACACATTCTGAATGGATTTTTAATGCTCTTTTCCTTCATGTTTTACAGAAATTCCTTTACTACATAATTTGCACTCACCATTAAACTCATCTCGCTTCACAAGCCAACTTTGCATCTCTGGTTCATTTAACCATCCATCATTAAACTTTGTGGAATATTTAATTTTTTTAAGTAGCCATTTTTCTGGGGATGATTATTGAATCTAAAAGAAAACTTATTTAGGTGACGTTAATACTATATATATATATATATGTGTGTGTGTGTGTGTGTGTGTGGGAATTGCGGGTAACAACAGGGACAAGCACACAATAACACCACTCACTGGCGTAAAAAACAAACTTTAATAATAATTAAGGTCGTCACTACATTACGTCCTTACACTTCAGGGTCCGCCTCGGAAGTCACGACCATATCCCCAAACCCCCGTGGGCTCTTCCACTGAGCGTCCTTTCCCCCTCCTCCATACCATCGCTCCGTGGCACGGCCATTGCCCAAGACCCTCCCTTTCTCCCTCTCTCTTTCTCTCTCTCTCACACACAAACACACACATATATTCCAACACTCTCTCTCTCATACTCTCACTTTTCTGTCACACTCCCACATATATATATATATATATATATATATATATATATATATATATATATATATATATATATATATATATATCATAGGTAGTCTGTCCGTAGACAGGTCCGTGATTATTCATGGTTAAACCTGGTTCTCCATATACTCCTATTTTCCGCTGTCCTCTTTATATCTTGATAACTCTCTTTCCCTTTCAAATCGTCTATCAGCTGAAACCTTTTCCTACCTCTTTCCCTTTTCCCATCTAGTTTTCCTTCTAACACGTCTTTAATCATACTCTCTCTTCTCGGGTAATGTCCAACCCAGTTAGCCTTCCTCTTTCTGATAGTCTGTATAATCATTCTCTTCTCTCCTATTCTTCGTAGCACTTCATCGTTTTTCATCCTATCTGTCCATTTTATCTTCAGCATTCTCCTCCAAGTCCACATTTCAAAGCTTTCCAAGTATTTGATGTCATTTTTCCTTAGCGTCCATGTTTCTGCCCCATACAATGCTATACTCCATACGTAGCATTTTATCAACTTCTTGCGGATATCTTCTCTTATATTCCCTGTAAGTAGTTGTTTCTTTCTCCTGAAAGCCGCTTTTGCTTTTCCTATTCTAGTTTTGATCTCATCCGTACATTTTACCTCTCGTGTTATGATACTTCCAGGGTATTTATATTCTGAAACTTGTCCTAATGGCTTTCCCCCAATAGTTATGTTCAGATTCTCTTCTTTACCCGATATTCGAATGACCTTGGATTTTTCTGTATTTATTTCCATACCGTATTTTCTACCAGTTATCACTAGTCTATTTATCATTTTTTGTAGCTCCTCTTCCTTTCTTGCTAGAAGTACTTGATCATCTGCGTATTTCACTGTTCTTATAATCCTTCCTCCAATTTTGAAATCCCCTGTGCCTTCTAAAGCTTCTTGCATTAGACTTTCTCCATATATATTGAATAGGGTTGGCGATAGGCAGCAGCCTTGTCTTACTCCTTTACCGATATTTATTCCGCAGGTGTCCACATTCTCAAACCTGTCCTTTACAACTTGATTCTCATATAGATTCCTAATCAGTCTCCTGTCTTTCCAGTCTACACCTATATCCTTTAATAATATATATATATATATATATATATATATATAGGCTTATTAAGATAGCTACAAGACAACCAGTGCATGAAAATAGAGTAGTACATACTGTAGATAGTGCACATAAGTAAGCGTTAAAAGAAACAATAAATTTAAAAATATATTTTTTAAATTACCAGTCACTTATGTAATGAAAATAATGAATAGTTTAATGTAAGCGACATGAATACTTACTGGACAATGTCTATTTTATTAACGCTAATATATTATTGACTCCATATACGACACAACCATGTGGCACCAACCTTACGGAGTGATTTATCAGACAAAACATAAACTCATTCTAGGCTGCGGGTCGAAAAGAAAAATACAGTATGCGCCGACATTTCTCTAGACAGCTGGCGCCTGATGAATAGAAAAGCACGACTTTAATTTGCAACAAAGTATTAGCCGTCTCACCAGACACACTTAAAGTCAGATCTTCACTATCATCTACAAAGTTTCAAACCAGAATGAATTTTCAAGGAATATCGCTTTAACATTCTCTAAGAAGGATCAAGTGTAACAATAAAAAATGTTTGTGAGTACATTGTTAAAAAATCGTCAGCTCCATTGAGAGGAACATGAGGGAGTCGCCGAGAAAGTATACATCTTTGCATTAGATATCCATTACTTTGGATTAAATATACCGGCCAAACTAAATTTACAAATTTCAACTAGATTAGTATAGCCAAGGATCGTCAGATTCCTAAATTCCGGGAGATTTTGACCTCCCGCCGGGAGCCGGGAGACACGTGTCTTATACTCAATAATTCCGGGAGAATCCCCGAATTCTGGGAGAGGTGGCAACCCTATTAAAACCTGTATTTCCCTTGAAACGTCGAAATCGATATACTTCGTATATAGAGAAAGTAAAAAGCGCTAAAAACTTATAAAGCAAAATTATTTCCTAACTAAAGACAATGTAAAAGTACTGCACAAGTATAAACAAGAAGGGAAAGTAGCAATACTCCATCAATGGAATACACTGACAAGAGACTTCAAAGGCGTTCTTGCAGTAAATGTTGTCCTCTATCTAATAGGGAGAGAAAAATATGGTATTTAACACTGCTTGGCGGAGACGATTTATCGAGATACGGCTGTAAATATATTTAAGAGCTCATATAAAGTGGAAGTTCTAATTCACGGATGCAATTCAAAATCACAATTATGAGATAAATTTCAATAAGGATCACTAATAATTAATTAAAATCCGTCCAGTGGCTCAGGAGATGAAAGTTGCGATAAACGGACGGACGAGACGTGCGCACAAAGCATTCCGCAACATCGCTTTGCTGGTAAAAAAACACGCCTAAAAATCATCAAGAGGAAAAATTTTTAATGGTAGGAATTTACCAAAAACTGACTGAAAAGTTAACTTAGGTGGCGGGTTTGATTTCTTAAGAGGAGACTTTCTAAGAGTTCTTTACTAGCGGAACGCCTGATGAGCACGCCTCGTCCGCCCGTCCATCTGTCGGTCATAAGATGCAAAAGGTTAAAAACCACTGTTTTAGTCGACATTCTCACCCCTATGAAATAGACCAGAGATGTATTAATTTGTAGAATTCCATTTAAGACATAATTTAATCCAAAAAATAATCCTGTGATATAATATTATGGTATAAGGTAAGTGAAGGTAATATGCTACCCCCACTAGTTTCTATGAATTTTGATAGATAGTGGTTATCGTGACATCAATGTTATCCTCCCTGCCATGATTAGTGTTAAATCCGCTAGGTCCACGGCACTGCTTGCTGTTGAACGCCATTTCAGTGTCACTGCAACTAAGGGCACAGCAATAATCTAATTTCAAGAACGTAAGGACTCCACAAACACTCATAATAATAATAATTGCCTGAATTTACCCGTATGAAGTTCAGTAGTACATTTCTTCTAGTTGTTTATGGTATAATCGGATTTTATATATTTTCTAGATTATCTTTATATTTACTATGTCAAAAACATGATGTCGAGTGCAGGTTATATGACCTACCTCGACCATGTAACGTGCACTCTATTATACCTCCGTTAGATCTTAATACTGCCTACGTCTTTTATGTGTACATCATGGTGCTACAAACTATACCAGAGTAGGAATTGAAGGGGGAATTAGTCAGAAGAAAACTTGGTGAAAGCTGTGAATGCCATTCAAGATGGTGAACTCTACACAAACGCAGCAGTCAATGAAGTTCATGAAGGACTTTACGACGCTATGTTGAGTAACAGAATGAATTGGCATCACAACAAAGATAGGGCTATCACAAGGCAACGTTTTTGTGTAATATTCACTGCTGCCTGGGATAAATCCATGACTCCAGCCAACATCAACTCTGGATTTAGAGAAACTGGAATTTATCCATTTAATTCTTCTGCAATTCCTAATGAAGCATTTGCTCCTAGCACAGTTACTGAAGCATCATCACGTTCCCAAGATGAACAGTGCCAAATGATGAGGAACAGTATCCTGTTTCTATAAATTCATTTGCTGAGATAGTTATTTACCTTTCTATAACCAATTTTGCTATTTTGGGTAAAGAGAGATCTGATGGCCATATTACCTGCACGGTGAAGGTAATATGGCCAAATGCATTTCTTTCAGAAAATAATTTTATTTTGTATTCATATGATAAAAGTAGTTGAAAAGATACTTGACAATCGATTTTAATTTATAACATTTATAACAGGATAAAAAGTATTAAAAAATGTTAACATGGCCATATTATCTTCACTTACCTTATTTTAAACGTAATAACATTTATTCGGAATTAAAGACTATGAAGTTTCACTCGAATTCTATTTGAAACAGACGAAAATAACCAAATTTTTATATATACCCCTCTTCTGATTTCGTAATCTAAGTACATTGTGAAACTGTTATTGCAAAATTGTTAGGAGTTTTATTGTGCTACACCGTGTAAATTTATTTTTATTGTCTACCTCAGCATAGCAATCGAAAAATCTAACAAGGCAGACGACGATGAAAAAATGGAAATTTTACTTGAACTCGTTCTTTGTAATTTGTAAGACAAATTCACTTATTCTAGTATAAAGAATTACACAAATGGAATCATATAGAAATGAATCCGAAGTGTGAATGCTTGACCACAATTGCGCAATTCCCGGAAATTGAATATTGAGGTGAAATACATTTCCTATCTAAAATTCTAAACTCCTCCGATTTTATTTTGAAGTGCACACTAGTTTAACATGAAATAGCATAAATACCTTTCATAATGGATCATCCTTGTTAAAGATCTGTGTCCGTATTTTTTACAGACGTCTACATTGGTGAACCATGCAATTGGCCTGACAGCTTTTGCGTCGGAGGATCTAAATGCAAAATTAATTCAACATCCAGTAAATGCACCTGCGAATCTGGATATTCACCATCAGCCGATCATAAACAGTGCATGAAAGGTAGGTAAAGTCAAAAGGAAATATATGTTTCCATATAAATTTTAGTTGGATAATCTATTAGTAACTACATTCTCTCCTCAATATGACACTAAAACTGTCTTCATCCACTAGAGCGGAGTACAACACTGCGTATGAAGATTTTTCCTATTCGTTTTATCGCAAAATTCGCTTCTAAAGACTATGCTGGCGATTTTTTAATTGATGCACATTATTAATACAACAAATATTTTTCAGAGATCTCGGGGCTGAGTGCAGTAGCACCGTTGGCACCGCCATCGATCGCTCTCTTTTGTGCATCGTGGAAGAGGTTACGATCATGAAGCCTTAATAAATTAGGTGCTAAAGAAAACAACGTTCGCCATGTATCTTTACTAAGAGAGCAATATTTCCTATCCTAAAAGCAATTACAGTTTCGTGCAAGATGGTGTGTTTCCTCATTGGATAAAAGCAACTCAGGGCTTTTTTATGTAATACGCACCGAATCACGGCCAGCGAATGGCCTACAAAGTCTCCGCACCTCTATCCAGAGCCAGGGAAGGAAATCCTAGACTCTGGTGCTTCTCCTGCTCCCGAGCAACTTACCAGACATTCCCGCACCATAATCGTTGTTATAGTTTTCCGTTATTAAGATTCAACAACCAACTTTTTCAACCTCTCCGTTGTCTACCATAGCACAGTATTTATAAGTGGATGATATAAGACAATTAAGAATGTTTCTGTGAGAGATAAAGAGAGACAAACGGAAACGAATGGGGAGTTCGACTCGATTACCCATTGCAGAAAATTAATTCTAAGACGAGTACAAGAATTCTACAACAAATTGTATAAAGATCCAACAGCCAATAAAGAATTAAATAAAGACTGAAATATGCTCACCGAAGAGGTTCAAGAACCAGAGCAGGCAGGGGAGCCGGTGGAGTAGGGGTTAGAGTGTTGACTCCGCCAGCTAAAGCGACACCCGGTTCAAATCCTGTAGGATTTTTTCCAAGGACGCCCGGTCCCCTATTTGTGCGTGTTGGAACTAGGAAGACGAGGACGAGCCAATGAGAAAGTGAGGAGTGCGCTCAAATAAACACTCCGTCCTTCGGAAGAGACGTTAAGCCGTTGACCCCCTTGGCGCTCTCCATTAAGAGCAAGCAAAAAGCCAGCACCAGGTTTCTCTCCTCCCTTCCTATCTGGCTATTCATTGCACTCCTCTTAGATACCCATTGCGAGCGTAAGGTAAGAGGCAAATCAGCTGGACTACTCAAAATCAAATCAGCCAGAGCGGGCTTAAACGAATCTCACTAAAAACAGGTCATATAACATTCCTTCATAAATTCTAAGAAGATACTTATCAACTGAGCAGAACTCGAAGAGGTAACTAGCTACGTTTACTTGGGTCAACTAATCCAGCGACGCATCACATTTTGGAGAAATCAACAGGAGTGGCATGGATTGCATTCGGAAGGAATGCGAACATCTTCAAATAAAATTATCAAGTCTACCTAAAGAGGAGATTGTGTAGCTAGTGGGCTCTGTCTGTTCTAACGTATGGATGTGAAACATGAACCATGAATGCCAGAATAACAAAGCAAGCATTAGAAAAAAGAAAAAGAAATCTTTTGTTCACTTGTTATTGGACATACATTAGATTAAGGACAAGCAATGAAAGGAAAAGAGGATAAACGAATTAATCTTCCCCTTTAACATAGGGCTTTAAACTAAACAAATTGTAACTGCCAATTTCGACATTCTTCTCATCCTTTAAGAAACACGCATTGCCGCCGACAATCCTTGATACCATATAAGGGCCAGTGTATAAGTAAAAAAAACTTATGAAAGAGCTTAGAACAAGAATCAGCTACTCTTGGGGTTCTTAGTAAAACCAAATTCCCCGTTTTAAAGTCGTAGGTCTTCCCCTTCTGGGCGTTTTTCTTTGATCCCCTGCCTTTCTTAGCTTGCGAGAAGTAAATTCAATTACCACCTCCCGCGTTGCTCGGGATTTTTCAACACGCCGAGGACATCGCATCGTGGTCAAATGCCGAAATTTTATTCAGTGGGCATCATAGCAGTACTCTCATGGTGAACCTCGTTAAACCACTTGTTAACAAAAGAGATCACCTCAAACCATTTGACATGTTCTTTGTCGCAATAAGTTCTGAACACTCTCTCATGACTCGCTCACAGAGGTTGGACTGAGAGTGGCTTATGAATGAATACACTGCGTTCACTCCTAGGGCATTCAAACTTTCTTTCCACGAGCACTCGTAGACTGTCTCATGTTCACTCAAAACACGCTTGGGTCTGTCGCACAATTCAAAATACTTATCCCGTAAACACCTCAAGCAGGTAGCAGTGTTTGGCTTATTGATCGGGTATGCCTGCACGAACTTAGAAAAAAAATCTACCACAACAAACACAAATTTGTTACCGTATTTAGTCTTAGATAAAGAGCCATATAAATATATTGCGTACAGGTCTCTATGCCTTTCAGGAATAATATTAAACATTCTTCCACAAAAATTACTATTCGGGTGTTTAACTCGCTGGCAAACGTTACAACTTGCTAGTATAGTCCTGACCCTTCTTCGCATATCCTTCCAATAATAACGCTCCTGCACAACAGATAATGCCCCGAAATGTCCGTACTTGGTATGAATAAACCATACCAATTTATTTTGTATTCGATAAGGTAGCCAAATCCTCCATTTATTGCGCTCTTTGCCCGTTCCACGGAGCAGTATGCCATTCAGGATTCTACAAGTCTTGGCTCTCTTACGAAACTTTCTATCAACGGCAGGATCAAGGCGCTTATTACGCAAGTAAGCATACACATGTCATTGACTTGGTCCTCGGTAATATTCTTTAAATCCATCTCCAGTGATTCAGATATTTTAAATCCATAATGGCTATTAAATAATGCTCTGTCTTGGGCTCTATTAGGGAATCCCCGCTAATAGGCCATCTACTCAACCAATCAGAGACAACGTTCTTTTTTTACGAAAAACATTCGATGGTTAAATAAAATTCCTGAAGGGTTAAAGCCCACCTTGCGAAGCTGTTGTTGCCCAAGCGACATTTATTGGAACAAACTAACGCGCGGTGGTCAGAAATGATGGTAAACTTAACCCCCGTAACAATCTTTGAATGGCCCAAACAATCGCCAGCGCCTCCTTCTCAGTGGTAGTGTAGGTTAGCTCTGGCCCTTTGAGCGTTCTACTAATAAATGAAATGAATATGTCTTTTCCCTTATCGTCCCTCTGGAAAAGAACCGATCCCAGGCCATACCCACTGCTATCCGTTTGCAACAGCATAGGCATATTAAAGTTGGGATACGTCAACGACTCTAAAGATTTCTCCTTCACTTTCTCAAAAGGAGATTGCATTTCCGATTCCCATCGCCAACTCACGCCTTTCTTTAATAAAGAAAAAATGGTTGGACTAAGAACGCGTAATGATCGAAAAACTTCGAATAATAGTTACATAGTCCTAAAAACCCCTTGAACTACCCTGGATTTATAGGTGTCTTATAGGCCTGGATTGCTTGAACTTTCTGAGGGCCGGGCCGAATTCCTTTCGGGGATAACACAAATCCTTAAAAAGGAATTTCTCCACCACAAAACTTGAATTTTTTAAATTTAAAGTCATATTAAACGCTTGAAGATGTTCAAATATCCTCCTCAAGTGCGTGATGTGTGAAGTAAAGTCGGGTGAGGTAATCAACAAATCATCGATATAAGAGGTAGCAAATGCAGACAAATCCGGTTCTAGAATTCCTTTCAAACGTCTTATCAACGCTGCGCCGCTGTTCTTGAGCCCAAACGGTACACGACAGAACGCGTAAGTACATCTATATCTACATGTTACCTTGCAATTCACCTAATTGTTGGGTGGCAGGGGGTGCAATGTACCAAAAACTAACTAAATATTGCCTATCGCAGGTTGAAATTTTCTATTGTGGTCTCGTATTGTCCTCGGAAAGAACGAGCCTAGATAACACTCCGTCCCACAATTTATCTCACGTATCTTATCATCACGGTCGTTTCTACCTATATACGTTAGTGCTTCAATTATTCCTACAACCTCGTCTTTTAGACACTCCGACCTATATTTCTCCAGAAACCTCAACCTTGAGTTCAATCTGTGGTCCTCCAGTGATACCCAGTTCAAATCCCTCAATAATGAAGTGACGCTTTCCTTATGTTCGTACATTTGTTTTACGAATCTGGCTGCTCTGCGCTGAACTCATTCTAATTGAATTATAAGTCCCTTCTCGTACGGATCCCATATGCATGAGGCAAATTCCACTTGTGGTCTAACCTGATAAGTAACATGTTTCGCGTACTTTTTCTGTAGTGTTCCATATTATTCTACCTATGAAAGCCAGTTTCTTGTTTGCCGCGCCTATAACTCGACGAATGTGCATGCCCCATGAAAGATCTCTACATATGTTTACTCGAAAATATTTAACAAACATCTACATCTACATGATACCCTGCAAGTCACCTTTTTGGTGGATGGCAGGGGGTGTATTGCACCAAGGGTCAGTTTTCCTACATTATCTTTTCCTATTATGTTCTCTTATCGTCATAGGGAAAAACGATTCTCTGCATTTGGCGTATTCCACTTGTGGTCTAACCAGTGATAAGTAACATGTTTCAGGTACTTTTTCTGTAGTGTTACGTACTATTCCACCTATGAAAGCCAATTTCTTGTTGGCCACGCCTATAGCTCGACGAATGAGCATGTCCCTTGAATGATCTCGACAAATCGTTACTCCTAACTATTTTACATACTCAGCTGGTCGGATATTCATTCCATCTATTTTATACTCGAAACCTACTTCTTTGTTCTTACTTTTCCAGAACGTAACTGCGGCACATTTAGTGTAATTAGTTTTAATTTGCCATTCTATGAAACACGCGGAAATGGCTCATAAGTCTTCACGCAGCGAATAATGGTCCTCCTGGTTTTTTATGTTCTTTTTTATTAACATCATTATCTCTTTATATAGAACGGTATCATCAGGATAAGTCTAATTTTACTACGAACTACCGAGCAGATATCATTTACATAGATTAAGAACAGTAGAGGATCCCATACACTTCCCTGAGGAACACCCGACGCAACTTTATCTCATCGATGACAACTATCTGTTCTCTATTCGAGAGCAAGTCTCTCACCCAACTGACAAATTTCGGATTGATACCATATTGTCCTAACTTTGCAATTAATTTCTTATGAGATGCTTTATCGAACGCCTTTCTGAAGTCAATGAATATGGCATCGACCTGAGTATCTTTCTCTCCGCATCGTGTAACGGCGCTTGAATCCCCTCTCCCCGGCTAGCTCTGGGTGTGGGGAGGGAAAACAATAGCACGGGAACCGAAGGAAAGTCAGGTCACTGTGTTATGTGGGCGCCAGTACAGGAATAAAAAAAGGGAGACTATCCGCCTGTACCCGGACGAATGGGAGGGAAAAGATAAGGATGGAGAAGGAACAAGGGAATCCCTTCTTCGTAATTCCCTCAGTGACTTTTACTCACACAAGTGATAAGTCGGAGATCATCCTTGGGAAATACGGGAAGGGAGGAGCCGATAAAAGGAAAAGGAATGGAAAGAGAAAAATGACGGGAAGGAAAAACAGAAGTTACTCGCTAACAAAATCCTAACGCAACTCAGACCACTATGCCGAGACCTCCACGGCTGACTCAGGACGGCGCAAGAAGACCCTTTCTCAATGATTGTGCAGTGTGGACAGACTAGCTGGTCCTTTTCGCATTTCCATGCCGAGCAATTAATGCGCTATGTTGTTCCGCTGTAGTTTTTATATCCGTTCCGTCCTAGTTTTCACTAGGCAAGTGTCCCGTCCAGGCGTGGCCGCTTGTTGGGCGGGAGAGATTCAGGCGTGTCCAGGCTGGCAATGGGCCGTTTGTACTTGTCCCAACACCGCACCTGGATTTCCCCGACTTTTCGCACCTCCTGGTGCGCCGACTTCGATGCCCTGGCGTAAAATTTCCTCGCCATCAGGGGGAGGAGGACGGCCAAGGGCTGCACGTTACTCTCGCTGTGTAGGACGGCGTTCCCATCGTACCGCGATCTCGATAGCACCAATCGTAGCGCTGAATTCTGCACCACCTGCAGGTAGCGCAGGAGAGTGCAGCTGACACCCGACCATACCGGCGAGGCGTACGTGAACACGGGAAGCACGCACGCCAGGTATAGTCGCCTCTTTGTCTCCATGGAGAGGGCTCCTGAAGTTAGCATCGGGCGAATCCTCCTCAATGCCTGGAATCCCTTCTTCCTGGCTTCCAATACCTGCGGCCTCCAAAGGAGCTTGCGGTCCAGTAGTACGCCAAGGTACTTCACCTCATCGGTCCATGGGATGACGTCCCCCAGCACGGAGATGTTGTTCGGAAGAGCGCCGAGACCCTGTCGAAAGACGATGGCTTGTGTCTTTCTTGGGTTGACGGCGATCCTCCAACGGCTATACCAAGAGACCAATGCATCCACGGCTCGTTGCAGTTGATGAGCCGCCATACGTTTGTTGGACGAGCGCACAAGTAGTGCTGCATCGTCTGCGTATAGGGCCACTAGATAGTTCCACCCATGATCTCTTGGTATGTCGTGGGTGTAAATATTGAAGAGGACTGGCCCCAGGACTGAGCCTTGCGGGACCCCAGCACGAGCCTGCTTAAGGTCCGACCCATCCTGGAGCCAGTACACCCGGAACGTCCGATGCTGGAGGTAGGACTCGATGAGGCGAACCAACCATGTCGGGAAGCGGAGGAGGATGAGCTTCGCCAGGAGGCCATGATGCCAGACGCGGTCGAACGCCTTTGAAATGTCGAAAAAGGCGCCGGCGACCACATGCCTCCTGTTGAAGCCCTCGGTGACGAAATCCGCTACCCTGGCGAGTTGCTGGACCGTCGAGTGATTCTCCCTGAAGCCAAACTGCTCGTCGGGCAGTAGGTGCTCCGTCTGCAGGTGTCGGCGCAGATGAGGGAGAATAAGTCGCTCGAAGATCTTCGCCAATCCCCCTAGAAGGGAGATGGGCTGCAGGTCCTCAGGCCGCAGCTTTAGATCCGGCTTTTTTGGGAGGCAGAATATTTTCGCCTTCTTCCACTCCGCCGGAAAGTAAGCGGTTTTGATGCAGCCGTTGTATGTGGCTGCCAGGAACTCGACCGCCGCCACAGGCAACTGCCGAAGGACAACATTGCTGAGGCCATCTTCCCCAGGCGCCTTCCGCAGGTTGAGATGGCGGATGATTTCTACAATGTCCCGCGGGCCAAACCTCGGAAGAGAGGCAGGATCCAGCGGGCCGCGGTCCAAGGAGTGGAGAAGGCGAGCGACTTCCTCCTCAGCTTCGTCGGACTCAGGCGTGGCGTCGTTCGGCTGGAACACAGAATAGAGATGTTCCGCGACGACAGCCGCTTTCTGGTTAGGAGTGACAGCTGTTTGGTCACCTCGGAGGATGAGTGGATCTTTTCCTCGCGGCTTTGTTAGATATCTGCAAGTCCGCCAGATGGTATGGTCCTCCAGCGAGAGCGTTGAGAGGTGCCGACTCCACATCTCTCCTCGCAGCTCCCGCAGAAGAAGGCGGACTTCCCAAGTCAGATTATCAAGCTGCTCCCGAAGATCCGCTGTGCGATGGCGCTGCCATTGCCTTCGGACGTGATTCCGGAATGAAATCGTACGGCGAATTCCAGGCGCCAGAGGGATCCTATAGTCCGGAGTAACATGCTTCCATGGGACGTGAAGATCCGTCGCCTCCTGGATGACCGACGTTAGAAGTTCCACCATGGAGTCCGCCTCTGCCGGCGAAGTTGGCGGAGATGGATCGTCTGGCAGGTTCTTGGCTATATGTAGCCGAAAGCCTTGCCAGTCTGCGTTGGCGAGATCGCGTCTCTTTGAAGGCGGCATCCGGACCGGCCGGCCTCCCACCATCAGTAGCGTCGGGTTGTGGTCCGATGATAGCCCGCAAATGGAGTACATGCTAAGCGAAGTCTTGACATTGCGGAAGACCGCGACGTCAAGGACGTCCTCAACAGGAAGATAAGTTGGGTCTGTCGGCGCCAGCACCTCGAGACCCTCTTCATCCGCCAGTTCTCTCAGCAGTTGGCCTCTCTGGTTGTCCTTCCGGGAGTGCCAGCTGGCATGCTTGGCGTTGAGGTCGCCCAATATGATGGATGGGATAGGTCCCTCGCCCAGAATGTCAAGCAGGCCATCAGGATTCCACGCAACCCCCGGACGGTAATATACGGAGGAGATGCGCATCCAGCCCGATGTCGTCTTCACCTCCGCAGAAACGGCCTCCATTCCAGCAGGGCTCTGGGTCGCAACAGGACGATGTTCCACAGAGTGGTGGATCAGCAGGGCCGACCCACCTCTCCTCCACGCCTGACCCGTCAGTCTGTCAGCCCTGTAAATATGCCAGCCCGGGATCTTCCATTTGTCCTCCGGTCGAAGAAACGTCTCGTTAATTGCAGCAACTGCCGCTCCCTTATCCTGTAGAAACGCCCTCAGCTCCTCCGTCTTCACCCTCACGCCGCAAGCGTTTCACTGTGCAATGATACTGCATCCTTTATCGTCCATTGGTGGTTCCATGGACGCGCTGTTGAGCCGCCAGCTCCTCTAAGAGAGAAAGGAGCATGCGACCGGTGGAGGAGGTCATGTAGCGGCGGAGAGTCCGGCAGATGGTAAGGATGGTTTCCCACAAGTCAGCACCATCAGGCACAGCATCAGCAGCATGTTGCGCATCAACGGGCGCCTCAGCCACAGAGTGCAGAGTTGATGCCGGAGCAAGTCCCTCCACAGTCTGCAGAATAGTTGGGCCAACAGGAGTTGGGCCATCAAGGGCTGAGCCGACAGGGGTCGGCACAGCAGTTGCGCCAGCAGGGACTGGGCCAGCAGGGGCTGAACCGGCAGAAGCCGATGCAGAAGTTGGGCCAGCGCGGGCTGGGCCAGGAGAGGCTGAAGCAGAGTCAGAGATGGCAGCAGGTTTCTTTGACTTTTGACCCTTCTTGGCGGCCCGTTGTTGTTGTTCCTGCCGCTGCCTGGGCGGGAGAGGGGCGACTGCCGGAGTGGAAGTCACCACGGGTTGCGGGGGCGGCACCACTTCAGAAATCACTGCAACTGGTGCAGTGGATGTTGACGGCGTAGGTGGTAAAGTTACAGCCAATGGAGTAGCAGCAACTACTGCAGCGTATGGGCGTGATACGCCCGTCGGAGCAGGGACTGGCCCCTTCGTTCCCGTCGTGGGACGAGTGGATGAAGCGTCGGAGACCGGAAGGCCCTTCCTCTTCAACTCAGCATCTTCCTGTCTCTGGAGCACGCGGAGAAATTCCGGACAGTCCTTTGACGAGGCCAGATGCTCTCCCTTGCAGTTAGGGCAGCGAGGTGGTTCTCCGGGCGGTAGGTCGCAATCCTTAGAGAGGTGAGGACCGGAACACCGGAAGCAGCGAGCCGACATGCGGCACCCAACTGCCGTGTGGCCGAAGCGTTGGCAATTGTAGCAAGAGATGGGACCTTTCCCGCCTCGGTACAGCTCCACTTTCACGTTGCAGTGACAGACGTGCGTGATGCTTAGGAACTCCGGGCTGCCTGGATTGCGCTCCAAGCAGGCAATGAAGCGGTCAATAGGGACCCGCTCACTCCCTTTTTTCCGCTCGATTTTAACCTGGCGGACATTTCGGACAAGAAATCCTTTGGCCGCCAGATCTGCTGCTACATCCCCTTCTTCCAGGTCAGCCGCAACTCCGCGAAGGAGGAGACGAGTGCCCCGGACGCTCTCGAGTGGAAACGAGTGATATTGGATTTTATCCTCATCCAATATCTCCCGCACCTTTCGATGCTGCGCCGCAGTTGAGACGAGGATTCTCGTAGAGATCCGTCGCACCTGCAGCTCGAAGTGTTCGTCCCCCAGTGCCCGAAGTGCAGTGGTGATATGCTTATGGGACTTGACGCCATAAGCTATGATGGGCGACACCTTGATGCGCTTCTGGGGCACATCTGTCGACCCCCGGGCTGTTGGTGGTTGATTCGCAGCAGCCAATGGCAGCGGACGCCCGCGGGATTTTCTCTTCTTTCGGCTGACAGTTGTAAAGTCGTCAGCAGAAGTGGAATCCTTAGCCCCTTCGACGCCCAGAATAGGAGCTGCCCTTGCAGCCAAGTCATCAGTGGGCGTAGGGGAAGTCGGAGCTTTGCGTTTCCCACGAACGCCCTCGACGACTTCCATCGGGAGTGGATGGTCGCTTGAGGCAGCAGGACTGTCAGCAGTAGTAGCAGCGGGTGATGGATCAGCCGTAGCAGAAGTTTGGTGGCCCTGTAAAGGGCCGTTTGACAGTTGGGTCCCCTCCTCGCAAGGGCGAGAAGTTTCCGTTGCCGAAGGGTCGGCGGAAATTTCTGTCCGACCAGCAGATTTTTGGCCCTGTAAAGGGCCTTTTAGCAGTTGGACGCCCGGTCTAGGTTGGACCTTGCAAGGGCGAGAAGTCACTTGTGCCGAAGAGTCGGCGGAAGTCTTCATCGAACTGCTCGAGGAATCAGCCGAAGAACAGGATTTTTGGCCCTGTAAAGGGCCGTTTGGCGCCAAGGCGCCCGATGACCCCGATGTTCCGGAGGAGATCCGTGCAACAGGGAGAGATTGTTGCTGTAGTCTAGTCTTGCAGGCAGCCTCCCAGCAAACCTGCACAGACGTAGAATTTAGCAGTTTTTGGCCCTGCAAAGGGCCGTTTTGCGCATCAGCGCCCTCATCAGAGGCATTCCGCAAATGAAGACGACTCTGCCGCTGGACCACAGCAGCTTTCTCCATTTCAGTGCAGGCAGCTCTCCATGAAGTTAGAGCTTCAGGGGCGAAGGTTTCGCCCGATAGCTCTCTCGACCAATCAGGTCCCGTCGATGACGAGCGGCGATGGGAATTATCCCGCGGTACACTCATTTTGCTGCAAAAGCGGCAAAAGAAGGGTACCTGTGAACTTTGAGTGTTCGGTGAACCTCCAACTCAAAGGACAGGGCTCTCAGCGAGCATCCCTTTCTCTTATCGCGTCGTCCCTTATAAACCTTCCTCGACGCCGACAACGCTCCGCGCGGCAAGTACGGAGAAATAAGGTAAACAAAAGAAAATCTATCATCCGACGTTCGTCTTCTCGGCGCCAGCATTAAAAACGTTACAATCGCAACAAATCATCCACGAACAGGCCGAGCTGCGTTTCGCATGATCTACCACTCAGAATCCCTGCTGGCATCCGCTAAGCAATGAGTGACTATCTAAATAGCGCATTACAGAACTAAAGATTATGTGCTCAAGTATCTTGCACGATAATGAAGTTAAGGAAATTGGCCTATAATTTTCGGGGTTCTCTTTCTCGTCTCCCTTATGGATGGGCGTAACGTGTGCCAACTTCCTCTATATTCATCGGATGATGTAGGAGGCATATTTCTTATTTTCGCGTGGTTTATTCTCTGACGCCTAAGCGCACTCCTAACTTGCTTATTGTACCAACGTGGCTCTTTGTTGTCGACCTTCAATTTAATTGGAATGTACTTATTGATGCCTTCTAGCATTATATCTTTGAATAGTGTCCATGACGACTCAGCGCCTGATCGTTCGGTCATATCACGGAAGCCAGGTAGTATTTCTCGTAGGCGCGACCTGAAGCTTGAAAAGTTTGCCTTAGCAAATATATAAAACTTTCTTTGAGACTTAGGGTGCCTATCGATTTTCAACTTACACTCTGCATATACGGCCAGATGATCACTTATCCCATCTTCAATGGTGACTATGTTTATTCTTTCTGGGACGTTAGTTGCTAATAAATCTAATGTTTCCCGATCGCGTTTGATTTCTGACTAATTGAAGGAGAGAGTGCTCGCAGAATGTTTCGATTAATGCCTCATAGGATTCGCGTTCTATACCTCTAGATTCAAAACATAGATTCCTCCTGGTTTTTTATTTCTTGATATAGAACGGTATCATCGGCAAAAAGTCTAATTTTACTACGAACTACCGAGCAGATATCATTCACATAGATTAAGAAAAGTAGAGGGCCCGTTACACTTCCCTGAGGAACACCCGACGCAACTTTAACGGTGGACGAGTATTTCCCGTCGATGACAACTATCTGTTCTCTATTCGAGAGGAAATCTCTCACCCAACTGACAACTTTCGGATTGATAACATATTGTCCTAACTTTGCACTTAATTTCTTATGAGATGCTTTATCGAACGCCTTTCTGAAGTCAATGAATATGGCATCGACCTGAGTATCTTTCTCTCCGCATCGTGTAACGGCGCTTGAATCCCCTCTCCCCGGCTAGCTCTGGGTGTGGGGAGGGAAAACAATAGCACGGGAACCGAAGGAAAGTCAGGTCACTGTGTTATGTGGGCGCCAGTACAGGAATAAAAAAAGGGAGACTATCCGCCTGTACCCGGACGAATGGGAGGGAAAAGATAAGGATGGAGAAGGAACAAGGGAATCCCTTCTTCGTAATTCCCTCAGTGACTTTTACTCACACAAGTGATAAGTCGGAGATCATCCTTGGGAAATACGGGAAGGGAGGAGCCGATAAAAGGAAAAGGAATGGAAAGAGAAAAATGACGGGAAGGAAAAACAGAAGTTACTCGCTAACAAAATCCTAACGCAACTCAGACCACTATGCCGAGACCTCCACGGCTGACTCAGGACGGCGCAAGAAGACCCTTTCTCTTATCGCGTCGTCCCTTATAAACCTTCCTCGACGCCGACAACGCTCCGCGCGGCAAGTACGGAGAAATAAGGTAAACAAAAGAAAATCTATCATCCGACGTTCGTCTTCTCGGCGCCAGCATTAAAAACGTTACAATCGCAACAAATCATCCACGAACAGGCCGAGCTGCGTTTCGCATTATCTACCACTCCAGAATCCCTGCTGGCATCCGCTAAGCAATTAGTGACTATCTAAATAGCGCATTACAGAACTAAAGATTATATGCTCAAGTATCTTGCACGATAATGAAGTTAAGGAAATTGGCCTATAATTTTCGGGGTTCTCTTTCTCGTCGCCCTTATGAATGGGCGTAACGTGTGCCACCTTCCAATTGTTGGAACGACACCTTCCGTAATGGATTTCTCAAATAAATTTTCAAATACGGCGCGATTTCATAAGCTAACTCTTTCAATACTCGCACGGTTATTTCCTCCGGCCCAGGAGATTTATTTGGTTTAACTGAATGAAGTTGGAGCGCGATACCATATACCGAAAATATCCTATCTTCCATCGAGTCGCCCTGATGCATAGGAATAGGGGTTTCACATTCATCGGCATTAGGAGTAAAAGCTTTCTGAAATGTTGATTTGATAGGTTTGCTTTCTCCGCGCATTTCCCGTTTCCGATCTAAGTGACGAAATAGTGGGGCTTCTACCTTGGACTTCTCTGACATATGATCAAAATGCTTTCGGGTTCTCTTTCAAGTTACCCTGTAAAACCTTCTTTTTGTAATTATTAAACGCATTATGCGTTGATACACTGGCTATGGAGCGCTCCTCCTGCATTGCTGCCTTAACGTTGCAATTTGTTAGACCGTAGCTGTTGAGGATGTCTTATTTACGCGAGAGTTGAGTTTTCTTTGCCGTCGGAGAGCACAGTCTCTACATTATCACGCTTCATTTTGTTTGGAATAAACTTATATGTACACTCTCGCATCGTATCTCTGAACATGCACCAGGATTCTTTCACGTCAGCAATATCTGTTACCTCGCAGAAATTAATAATATATTCATTTCGCAGAAAAGACCTAAATCTTGTGAAATCGGCTTTGGCGAATACATAAAGCTTTCTTTTAGCCTTAAACTGTTTCTCAATGTTTAACTGAAATTCTACGTACACTGCCTTGTGATAGCTTTTTCCCTCAGCAACAGATACCCTATTCATAAGCTTAGGAATATTAGTAACCAATAAATCTAATATATTATTAAATCTCGTGGGAAATCTCACTAATTGATACAATGGGTGTTTATCAATAGTTTCAAGTAAACCATCGCACGATTCACGCTCTCTGCCACCGGGATAAAAGCAATTATGCCTCCAATCAATTGACGGAAGATTGAAATCGCCCCCAATTATAATAACTTTATCTTAATTAATCGAACTTAGCGTCGCCAGTTGTTTCTCCAGATAATAAAGAGTTTCCGCGCTCGCATTAGGTGGTCAATAAAAGGCGCATATATTTACAGTTTTACAGTCGTCCCCTTTCACTCTACACCAAACACTTTCGACTTCGTCGTCATTAATGTGTATTGGGTAACTTTCGCATTTATTGCTAACTCCTAACTAACCTCCCGACCGGCTACATCGATCTTTTCTAAAAACGCTATAGTCACGAGGAAAGATCTCCTGACTGGCTGTGTCCGCCGTTAGCCAACTTTCTCTACCTATCACTATATCAGCACAAAGACTACGAATAAGATGTTCAAATTCGGCCACCTTCCTACGAATGCTGCGACAGTTAACTGCGATGAATTTTAGTTTATCGCTATTACTACGTAATGATGCCTCGCGCGCTGCTGAATTATTATTATTATTTACTGCCTCCTTGTCCTCCCTATTACGTCGACTATTTCTACGCTTGGAATGTATTCTACTGTTACTTAACATCATGCTTATAGTGGTATGACGGTCGTACGCATTATGTATGGTACTGTTGCATGGAAAATCGGCTATCCCCATACCTTCGATAAGTCTGTTACCACACGGATTTCTTATATTTTTCTCTAGTGCGCTCTCAATTAATCCCATACCTGTAAGACGCCTACACTCTGCCCTACCATCTGATCTACTATTGTCGTGCATCTCAACGACTTATAGAGAAATGCCGTGTACCTTCAGTCATCCGGATGAAGTGGCATCTGTCAGTATGAAGAGGTCAAATCAGTGCAAGAGAAATTTTATACCATTAAATTTTACCAACAAGTCTTCAATATGGATAGGTTCGTCACGATCGGGAAAGGTTAGACCATTAAATTTGCGAGTGTCTAAACGTAACCGAAGGCTGCCATCCTTCTCCTTCACTACAACTAAAGGATTCCTGTAAGGACTAGGTGCCTTCTCAATAATTCCCTCCTTAAACATGTACCGAATCTGCTCATCCACGGTATCCCGATGTGCAAAGGGGATCCCATAAGCCTTTTGACGGAAGGAAGTCTTATCGTAAAGTTTAATTCTGTGGAGAAAGTAAGGAACAAGACAGGGGCGATCTGAAAACCACCTCCTAAATTCATCAATTAAACTATTTTACCTCTCTCCCTCCTTAGAATCGAGCCGTGCAACTTCAGGAACGAGATATTTGATTTCGGTCCCTATATCTGCTTTCATAGCAACGTTATCAGGCTCCTTGCTAATAAAATTAAGTTCCTTGAAAAGTTAGCATAGATAGCGTTCTCAAAAAAAAATTTAACGGTGACTTTGTAAGACTTGAAATCTGTAAACAAATTGATTCCCAAAATTAAAGGTATTACCAAATTTTTAACCACCAACAAACAATTTCAACCGTTGTTACGTCTTAGTAACGCTCCTTTTCTTTTCTTAATCGTTGGAGCTTTCTGGCTATATCCAATATCAGAAGGCTATGGTTTGAGTTCATTTCTGTTCTTTGTATAGGCTAAAATCCAATCAACTCATACTTATCTAGTTTAAAGGCGCGGAGTCTCCGTATGACTGTTGCCTAGCTGGAAGATGATGCCGAGTATTTTCCCCGAAATTTTGAGGAAGTGCGGCTTCTGGAAAATCAGGCTGATGATTCGCCCTCGATGATTGGTATTCCTCTACTGGAGGCGATGAGGGTATGCAACGCGAGTTGCCCACTTGGTCAGATCTCCACCGTGTTCGAGAATATTCTCGTTCTTCCCGGTAAGGAATGCGGTTGCCTGGATTTCTCTCGCGTGAATAATCTCGATACATTACATTAGTGGTGTCATAACGACTCAAAAGGCTTTGCATTTTGTTTATGCTCAAATCCCCCGCAGTATAAAGCCAATCTGAATCATTGGAGGAAAATGCCTAACGAGGGTGAAGATAATTTCCTCGTCATCCGTCGGGGACTCACAAAGTGTTGCCGCTTTCACCTTATTCATGAAATAATCAGACATCCTCTCGTGTAAACGGGAATCAAACGAAATTGTCAATAAGCGCAATTTATGATGATATTGAGCCTCCCGATCCCAGTATCGATCGAGAAATCTTATCTTAAAATCCCCGAAGCGTTCCGGCGGGGGATAGAAAGTATCGGTCCAATCCTTAACACACCTTCTAACATATTTACAGCCAAAATGACCTCTTCTTGAAACGATATTGTGAAAAAACCTAAATACTCCTCGACCTTGCGAATCGGATGCTCGTTTGCTTGAGCACGAAAGATGGGTTTTGACACACATGCCGGGGAAGATAAAAAGAATGACGCTAAACGGCCTCTTTCTTCCGCTATGGCTTGTCTGCCCCCCATTCCGTTTAGCCACGACCCGAGGTCATCTATCCTCTCGCTCTGGGAAGTGCTTTCGGACATAACCTCCATAGACTTTAGCCCTGCCTTACCTCGAATTTTACGAATTAATTGCTCTCGTTTCTCGGACATTTTTATCAGTAATCATCTTAGGTCCTAGTCCGCACATACCTCGTTAACCATGCGTCGCGATTTTATAGCCTCGCTGCCGGGCGGAAGAGGTGTGGACGCTTGGAAAATCTTTGCATCGCAGCGTTAATTTGAGTAGTCCCGAGGAAGGAATCGTCGTCTGATGAGCCTCCCTATTCGACACTCCTCTTGTCCCGATTTGACGTCGCGTTCTCTTCCGTGGTCATTTTCCAGACAACCTCTCAGGAAATATGCGAGTTATCTCAAAATCCTAAGTCTCTATTCAAAAGGAATGGGATGAAAGGTACTATATCTTCGCTCTCAAATGCCCACAAGGGAGACTTGACTACTTGGTATATGGAGTCCTAGAAAAAGGAAACGAGGGGATGGGATAAATACTAATCCACACAAAATTTAATGCAAATACACTAACAATATATGGAAAACTACGGTCAATCGTTTCATGCCGCTACTACCTGTCGTCTTAACTACGCGGAGTGTCCGTCCACTCCAATTTCAACAAGGTTTCACAATTATATTTTACAGAAGATAAATCAATTCACCAATCAAGCACAGAATAAAAAAATCTGATGTGGCCACCACATGACTCTCTCCATGCCAGTAATACTTCTAAAAATTTCAAATAGGTTACATAATAAAAAATATTTTAAGAAACTGCGAGGAAATTTTAGACTAAAAAGAACAGAAATAAACTCAAACCATAGCCTTCTCATATTGGATATAGTCACAAAGCTCCAACAATTAAGAAAATAAAAAGGAGCGTCACTAAGATGTAACTAAGCGTCAATTGTTAACGATAGTCGGTAGGTGGCGTGGTGGTGGCAGCAAAATAATTTAGTTTTTAAGATATCTCTAACAATGAACTACATGGAAAAATGTTTCGAACAAAGATTGTAGAAAATTATATTGACTACTTTTATTCCAGTATGTTTTTACATATGTCAAATTCCAGTTGACCTATTTTCACCAAAACCTGTGACTGTGACTTTCATAAAAATGTTAAATATAAAATTTCGCATTGACCTGATTAATATATTTTGAGTTAGAGCACCACAAAAAATCTGTCACATACACACACTCACTCAAACATCGAGAAAATGGTCAAAACGTGTTCAGGGGACCTCAAAACGTGTATTTCCGTAGAAATCCCAAAATCGATTTTTTCATGAAAACAATACTTTCCCCTATACTACGTATGGAGAAAGTAAAAACAGTTCACCTACCGGATTCGCTCTCTGCCTAATATCTTCAGATCGCTTTATTCCATTAATTATTGTACGTATGTGATAGTTTTCTGTACCCGAGTTTGTTTTTGGTATCATCATGCACAATAAAACGAACGATTAGATGAAAACGTTTCAATTTATTTTGCAGACGTCGACATTGGACAACCATGTGATGCTTCAAGCAATTGTCTCGGAGGATCTACTTGTCAGGGTGAATTGGGGTACAAGGAATGCACTTGCGACGATGGGTACTTGCCATCCCTCCATAATAAGCAATGCATGATGGGTAAGTCTTCAACGCCACGATCCTGTCCAATACAATGACCACCGATTCCCCAATAACTACCGAATATCAATTGAGATTGTATTAATTTCGACCTCTAATCAAGTAATGAGGGCATAAATAAATAAAGTCTGCTTCAGACGCAGTTATTCAATTATGGAGGTCTAAAATATTAATTTATTTAGAACAAACATTAATGCCCCAGTAATACAACTAAGTGAATGGGTCATGTGCTTGGTTTCTCGCGAAACCCAATAAAGATTCCGCGTAACACAGTTTGGGAAACCCTGCTTTAGACGGAACGCATACACATATGAGAATGTTGTGCTATGTATATTATACCGATGTTTAATACGATAGGCATATAATACTGCCTATCGTATCGGTATTTCATTAATTGAAACATTCGGTATTCTAAATGAGAGATAGTGAGATTATTTTCCGAAGCAGTTTTGATTGATTGGATTCTGAATTGTTTTGCAGATGTCGGCATCGGTGAACCATGCAATGAGTCAACAAGCATTTGCATCGGAAATTCCACATGCAAAGGCGAACAGGGACAAAAAACATGCACCTGCGACGATGGATATTGGCCATCCGCCGATTATAAAAGATGCGTGAAAGGTGAGATGAGGTGAAATAACCTCGGCAGATAACACTGCCACTGACCTCCACCTGCAATGATCATTCGTAGCGCATGATAATTTAAATCAATTATATAATAAAGATATTAATTCCATCGCAGATTTAAGTAATGAACGAATGAATGCAAGATAACTTATGAAAGACGGCTGACGTCCTCTACACACTCACGCAATTATGAGCATAGTGCTCTTTCGTATTTTACCAAATTATATTGGTTTGTATAAGAGAATGTTACATACGGCGATGGTTTAAGAAGCATTTATTCCAGACTTTTAAGTAGGGTGATTTTAGCGGTTCTGGCACAGGTGAAGGCCAAGCTAAAGGTCAAGGTCACTCTATTATGCAGTCAGAAAACGTGTACTCAAGGACACCTGCAGCCAACTTCCGTCCTCCAACTTAAAGGCAGCAGCACACCTGGTAACTCAAGGCTATGGCAAAACTCCAAGGACATTATTGCGGAGAAACGGCACGTGTACTCAATGCCGCAGCACATCTTGTCAACTCAAGGCTATGGCAAAACTCCAAGTACACTGTATTGCGCAGTAAAGATACGGCTACTCGAGGTCACAGCTCACCTTAGCGGTTCTGGCACAGGTCAAGGCCAAGCTAAAGTTCAAGGTCAACCTATTATGCAGTCGGAACACGTGTAATCAAGATATTTAACGACTGAAATACGAAAAGAGCACCTTTTTTATATTGATGTCAGAATAGCTCAGTGGGTAGAGCTGTTACATTTAGAGTCAATGGTCCAGGATTCAAATCCCTGTTCACAAAATTAACGGATTCGGTTTTTTAATTCATAATATTTGAAAAATTCGCCGGAAATATACCCCAAAAGAGGTCCTGTAATACTTCAATATTACACGGCGGTTATAAGCTTTAAAGAGGTACTCCTCTGACTTCTTAGCTCCACCCATCCCCCGCCCCATCATAGCCTAGTAAATCCACCCCACCATTTTGTAGGAGGAGCATGTTAACCCCGCCCGCTATGCAGGATCGCCATTTTGTACGTGCATGTTACTCCGTCTTATACTTGAGAAACAAGGTCACAGACGCGGAATATAAGACGCGCAAAAACATCGCGATTGTATTGCAGGTAAGTAAACCTTCCAGGGGCAAATTTTGGTGTTTTTTTTCCTAATTAGGACCATTATACCTTTAGAACGGTTCTTTGGGCGCGCCCCCTCCGTAGGAGAACGTTTTTTTCGGGTTATTTTCATCGTAGGACCCACCGTTTTCGAGATTTTTGGCAAAATCCGAAATTTTCGAACATTTTTGTTAATATCTCCGTTATTTGGAGAGATATTGGAATAGTGTAAATGCAAAGTTTGTTCATATTTAATTGCGCTTCCAATAAAAGAAATAGCTTATTTAAAAAGTTGAAAGATTTCGAGATATTTTAGACAAACTACTTAATATTTTGTCAAGTCACCAATTATTGGTGACTTATCAATTAACGTGAAGACGCTGCTTTCAAGAAACGTTTTATCGAGACTAAGGTGTAGCATTTTCTGGAAATACTATATTGAAATATAGAGGACAAATATTTCAATGTCTATATGTAATTTGTACTATAGCGATG
Organism: Tanypteryx hageni; assembly: GCA_028673005.1. Classification (NCBI taxonomy): domain Eukaryota; kingdom Metazoa; phylum Arthropoda; class Insecta; order Odonata; family Petaluridae; genus Tanypteryx; species Tanypteryx hageni. The sequence continues at coordinate 16,413,998 of CM054115.1, read as the reverse complement.
GTTATTGTCATATCAATAAATTAATTTTTGAACTACAGCACAGTTTAAAATCCCTGTTCGGACAATTTATTTCAGGTTTTACGCGAAATATGTAGACTTGCTTTTGTGAATATTAACACGGAAAGGTGTAACATTCAAGGGGTGAAATAAAAAACATAGGTATAGCTTAACTCAAGTATTTATTGACATTTGTTTACAATTTTCAATCACATTGTTCTTTTAAATAATGGACACCCTCTCGAAAATTTGTCGTGCTCTTCTTTAGGATCGTCACCTTTTTCCCATGAATATATGCTCACACTCCATTTACAGCATACGGTGAGGTTCTCATAACCAGTAAAAATAAATCCAATATTAGCCATTTTGGTAATATTTAAAAATATCCTTTTTTGGGAAAATCGTTATACGTTATAAATCTATCATGTTCCCTATCTAAATTAACATTGCTCTGAAACCATTTCCTTAGTGATTCACAATTGTTCGTTGCACAAATGACTTCACCATTTTTATGTTGAGGTAACATGCAATATCTACCCATTGATGGTAGTTGTTTAATCGAGGGGCATCCGAAAACTTGTAGATCGATGACTCGGTCTCCCAAAAGTGTGGAAAGAAATTTAACTTTTTGTAATCCCTTTACAAAGATTAAATGATAGTTTGAAATGTATTTGTTTAAAACTCTTTGGAAATCCTCATGATGAACTTCCCCATCATCTAATGCAATTCTGTGATGATTGTGAGCTAACCAAGTGTTTTCTCGTTTGAATGATAAATCCTTTGGGCAGTCAAAAACCCACGATTGAGAGCAATTGCGATCGGTATCACAAATTGCGAGTTCTCTGACTACGAATTCATTACCGCTATTGAGATACGCTTGAAAATCCAGTATACATTTACTCAATCGTAGCACTTGTAATGGAGTGCGGTTTACGGGAGTTTTACTTCCATCGCCAGGGACCGACTACATAATTCACACTTACGGTTTGCGAGGTAATTAAAACCAACGCCAGGGACCGAATCAACCACATACACATACAGAGATGAGCAGTTTACGCGGCTTTAACCCGATGCCAGTGACTGTCACCTCTTTCACATTCATCCGATAATTTTATCAGATAGCGAGCAATGTACGGGAATTTCAAGTCTCAAACGTTCGTAGTCGAGTTTGCTCCCCTCGGGCTTTTCCAAGTTATCGACGTTTTCGATACCGATCACACCTGCCACTTCAATAAACTGTTCGTAAAAAAAGTCTACGTTTATCCGTTCGTTGTCTAGATTGTCAAAAGCCAGTGCTATACATTTCACACATAGTAACAAATTATTCCATTCCTCAGCATTCAAGGTCACCGAGCATTGATCACCTTTAATGAGCACTAGTTTTTTTCCAAAATAATTTACTAACTCACGGGAGATTTGAGCAGAATATTTTTTGTCCCAAATTAAAATAATCAGATATTAATTTCTCTTGACTAACAAATTCACACCAATCGGTATAGTTTAGTTCAACCGATCCCTTGTTCACTTGTGTTAACTGTACGATCACTTCACAGAATCTCTCGGGATCGAAACCGATGCTGACAAATCTTGTTTTAGCAGAGTTCAAGAAAAATACAGTTTCTAGTAGCAACTGTGTGGAATCACGCACTTTCTTCTTCTTCTTCTGCACAGTTTTCGGCTGTCTGTTAGATTTTGAAGTGGGTGATATTTGCAGACTTGATGGAGGTGAGGGTCGCTTTTCGGGGGTTGCAGTTTCCAGACCGGATGGTGGTGGCCGTGAAGTTACCCGTCTGCGTTTAGGAAGGACGGGAGACTCTGCACTTGCTGGTTTCTGCATGACAACTGATGATAACTAGGTTGAATGCCTGGATATATGCTTTAGGAGGAGGCGGAAGGGAGTGAGAAGGTGGAACATTCGGCATTGGTCGAACAGGGCTCTACGTCGACCTTCAAGGTTAGGAATTTCAGCCAATGAGATAAGCAGTACGCATTTCTTAATGCGCAATCACTTTTGCGTAAGCGGTGGCACTGATTCAAGCAGGAAATGGAGGGGAAGGAAAGGACATCTGGTGAAGAGCAATCTAAATCTTTCCTCATGCTTATGAAAGTGCGTCCGGTGAGGTCAGAGAGGAAGCTACATTTTTCGTCGTCGATGGCGTCCTTGATGATAGTTTCCAGGCAGGAGAGCAGCTCGGTGTAGGGAATGAATCCGTTTGCGAACGATGTCTCGTTACACAGGAGAACGTTGCTCGATTTCACCTTTCTGCCTCCACCGATCCATTTGTTCGGACTTTGGAAGCTGCACCAAAAGACTCTCTCGGAATCTGCCTCCACCGCAGCCAATTCTTTCACTCTTCGGTCCGAGCCCCACTCGAAGTCGATGATGAGCCGCATCTTGACAGTTTCGAGTCAGTATCTCGAATGATGACTATCGCGGGTAGTGGTGCTATTTATTCTCGAACAGCAACTCTGCGACCGAGGATGGCAACGTCTTCCTTTCCTGGTGCTCCCAAACTCTAGGTAAAAGAGTTGAGCGACTCGGCAGTCGTTGAATTGTGGGAGGGAAAATAGGTTGAGGTATTGGGTGAGGGTTTTACCAGTGGACTTGTAGAGTGCATAGAGACAACAGAATTCCCCGCAAACGTCCGAACGAAAGCTCTGATGTTGAACTGAATTTCGAGCGAGAGAGAACGGTTCTAGAAATTTTGATATCGAATGGACGAGTGGTGGATAACCATACTAATCGAAATATTCTGCCTTTTGCTTATTTAAAATGTGCACCGCGATCCAATGGCTTCCCGGTCGAGTAGAAGCGTCTAAATTTATCACGTAGATTCCAGGCGAGGGTGAGGGTAAACTATCTGAAGGAAACACCCCACGAAACACTTTTCTTGTGCGTAGATCGCGACTAAGTAAATTGTATATATCTAACGTGTTCATCGCTTATGCAAAATTCGTGATGATGTTTCGACTTTTATCTATTTCCAAAGAGGCGTCGTATTCCGCGTAAACGATGCACGTTATGGTTTTTTCGAGCGGGTTTTCGAAGCCAGCTTTGATTCTCACGGAACCCCTATCCATCAAACCGACATATTCTTCGTTACCCGAACCGTCAGGTGTTAGATCGAAAGCTAAAATGAAATATCCATGTGCGAACATGTCCAAGGTTATTTGATTACCTTTATCACCGTGATGCACGCCGATTCCCGAAAACATAGAACGGTATGCTTGCGTCCAACATTTTTGATTGGTGAAATTTGTGGAAATGCCTTACGGTGGCATTCGCTCACCGTTGACGATGAGAAAGAAACTAGCCAAAGAATAATGAGAGAACGCGAACGGATTTTTGTCCCTCCTTCCAACATACGCATCGTTATCGACCATGCTGAAAACTATTTTGTTCGGAAGCTGCCCTGTTATGACGTTATCTACAGAAATCGTTTGATTTCCTCGAGGGACGGTGAACGTCTTAACTTCCACTCGCTTGAAAGGATATATCGCGTTGCTTTGCTCCAACGCTCTGGAATGAGCCAACAAAATTGAGGGGTTTATATCGTTATGCTAGACGTATAAAGTAGCATCGAGAATTTTCAGCAAGGAAGTACCCGCAGCATCCTCCTTGATGTAGAAACTCGGTTTTGCGAGCGTTTATTTAACACCTACGTCGACCCCATTAATTAAAAGACGCTCTTGGTTAAATACGTCGACATGCAATTTACCGTAGAGCTCCACGACCCTACTGTTAGCAAATTTAGCTTTTCTCGTAACAAATCCTACATTTGCGTCATCTTGTTTATTGATATCCTCACCGCTATCGAGCAACCACCCATCGCAAGCCAAATGAGTCTTCGCCGCATCCGCGCCATAACTAAGGAGATTTTCTAAAGTGCTACGATAGTGATAATTACCTTCCGAGGATGTAGCTTGCTTTCCGCTTAAATAGACGCTGCATTGCTCGATCATCGAATGCAAGACATTATTCACTACCCCGGGTTGATTTTTTTTCCCCTGGCCATAGTCTGATCCATCAGCTTTGACAAATTTCACCCTGATTTGTAAATAAAAACTCCAAATTTTTGTACGATTCTCCCAAATCATTCACTACGAATTCGATGGTTGATTGATTGTCTAAGGAAGAGATCGGTTTGTACGGAATGAGGCGCTTGCATAAAATATTCGTTTGCAAAGCTGGCCGACTAAATATGTCGGGCGATTATAGCATGTGTTCCATCTCGGTTATGAAGAAAATATGTCCGTATTGACGCGACGTCTCTTTCTCCTCGAATGAAGTTTTTTGCGTTTGATGTTCCTTTTTATTAACTTTGGTCTTTTACTTATGCGTAAACCCGATCCACTCATCTTTTTAATTTTTTCTTCCGCCTTTCTCTTCAAATTCGCTCCAGCCTCACCCAATCGATTACGCAATATTTCCTTAATTGGTCTCGTTCCCAAATCCGAGAGAATTCCGACCCCCGTAATGGCCGCCTCCTTACCTACCGCTTTAAGACCGCTTTGTATAAGTGGTTTAGCGAAACGAAAAAGACCCACGAAAAAGCTCCCTAATCCTCTACCTCTCTGCACACGATAACTGGCGCGGTAGACGGGACCTATTTCTCCTCCACATTGATTGACGTAATATGTCGTATATCGATCCACGTCCTTTAAGATCTCGAACGATAATGATTGCTGTTTTGGTTATTGCAACACTTTTATAAAGTGTAAAATTAAAAGAGAAAGTGTAGCTCCACCGAAGAAAGGATATGGTTTGCCGTCTTTTCCTGTGAGTAGTATTTCGACGTTCTCGATTTCTTTTTTCTCTACGGGAAAGTTGTAAACTGGAATGAAAAAAATTGTGTCTTTCTTCGTTTACGCTGACAATTCGCAAACATCTGCTAAGAGAATCACCGACCAATTGCGGCTTGATTAAATCCGTATAAACGAAAATATATCGCGTATCAATACTGCGTGCGATGTCCCGCTTTTTCCTATATTCTCCTCCTTTGGTGACATCTATCGAATAATTTGGATTTTCAAATATGACATAGTTAATTTTCTCCATCATTTCTCTTACACCGACTTTCGCTTCGCTACCCAAAAAATCCTTTTTTTCACGGACCTCATATAATACTCGCAAAAATTCCTCCAGAGACTAAGATCCTGGGGGAAAATCCACACCCAAGCCATTCGGTAATATTTCGACGTGGAAACTTACGAGTTTATCCATAGCTTTTATCATCCTTTCACCGAAATCGATTTCACCCGATTTCTTCGGTTCTAAAACCGAAGATATTAATTCATCAGCAGACCCGCAAGTGCCAGGAGATGATCTAATCGGTGAATTCTCTGGTATTTCGATGCAAATTGTTATAAATTTTTCACATCTTCAGGTATGTCGACGCATTTGTAGAGAAAATAGACGAGTTGCAAAAAAATATCGTCAAAACGAGCATTCAAATCTTGGGAATTCATACTGATGATATATTGCAACAAAGATTCGTATTTTCCCGCAGGAGGTGCAATAAGCAATGAATCTGGTGGAATTTCAACATAGACGCCTATTAATTTATCCATCTCCTTAATCACCTTCGTTCCTAAAGACATCCTTGCATTTAATTCAACATTCATCATTGATTTCGATTCTAAGACTAAATCCAATAACTTATACGAGTCATTTTCATCACATTTTAACAAATTTCTTTTCTCATCAGCCGATAGCGATCGTAACATATCCTCTAACGAGTTGTAAGTTCCGGGATGGATCGTAACTGGTAAATCACCGGGAATCTCAATATGAACTTTATCTTTAGGACAAGTCATATGTTCCTTCAATACATCCAAAGGGCGTTTTCTTTTCTCAGTAGGTAACGAGTCTAGCATATGTTTCATAGATTTATAAGTTCCTGGAGCTATCGTGATCGGTGTACTATCATCCATTTCGATATTGACCTGTCGTCTATCCCTATTCATTTCCTCCCTATGGATCCTGTTATCACGAATCCTTGGATGCGAAAATTCGGCCAAACCCACACTCCATTCTCCGCTTCCTAAATCCACTCGTTGAGATAATTTCGTCCAAAAATGAGCTATTGTATTATCTTCGAAATACTCGCGAGAGCTATCGCTAAGGAGAGTGAAATAGAACTCGTTCATTTTAAACGTCTTACCGTTGAAGCCTCAATCCAATAATTAAAGGAATCCGAATATCCTTTCCACTTGACGAAATATTCGAGACTGCGACCTTTTCCTCTACGCCTCAATATGTTATCTACTTTAAACTCGGTGGCCCCGGATACGATTGTTCTCTTTAGTTCGATTACGGTCAAAATATATACATAACCCTTATTGTATTTTTTCAAATTTCGCATATCGTTCAAATTGCATTGCCACGTTTCGTCAATGTACGAAACGTCGTAAAAGTTTCTTTGAAAACGTTTTCGTAACGGTCTATGCAACGTATACGCATCCTGCGAATCCAGCCAATTATGAACTTTACTTTTCGATATCTTTTTATTCAAAGCTTTCCACAATTTATCCGCAGTGGAAAAACCCGCAGGATTTGCAGGATCACCGTAAATACTTTCGATTACTTTATCGGGGTCCACGGCGTCTTTGGTTTTCGAACCCGAGATCCCCGACGCGGTAAGCTTCTTCCCCGCTTTGATGTTATTTTTTCGCTTAACGCCTCTGCGCGGTTTAATCTCTCCATCATACCTTCCCATGATTTATCTAACGCTACACTATCTAACTTTATGCGCTTGGTTAAAGATTCCAAGGTCTTACCGGGAGGTCTCTTCACCGCCTGCCTCCTAACTCTTTTTTCTTTCACGATCGGAATACTAATGGGCTTTCTCTTCTCTGCCGCAACGCTTAAATAAGTATCCAACGCACGTTTGTATAGGTGCCATTTATCTACATCGCTCAGATCTTTCCTGTTTAAGACCTTGTGCATTTCTTCGTCTAATTTAGATATTTGTGCTTTCGATCGTTCTCTATCGAGAACTTCGGGGTCGATGAGTAACATCTTTTTGAGACTCATTTGTTTATCAGACTGCCTATAATTCCGCTGAGAATAAAACCGATGAGCATTGGAAGGAAACCGCCTTTCTGAATCAATAATGTCCGCTTCTGTTTCAAGGACCCTTTCTTATCACCGAGCGCTCTCAGCGTTTTACAATGCTTCCTTAGATTTTTCTTTAAGGTTGGGCTTATTTTATGATTCCCGTTCAAAGTGTTCAAGCAGCACTCGCACAAGACTTTGATAACCTCTTCGTCTACGTTTTTCAAAATCGCGTTACGCAATTTAGGCTTGGCGTTTTTCAAGACGTGTAGCAAATGCTTGTTAAATCTCAACCTTTTCATCATCGATCAGATGCGATGGCGCATATACGGTGGTAATCTCATCTGGGAGTATACGCGTACTGAATCGCAAACGATCGTCCGTCTCTTGTGAGAGGTCCATCACTAAATAACCGTAAGGTTCACAAGTCGCTTCCTTATATACCCTCGTCAACTCCCGAGAATTCTCCGGGTAGACCTGTCTCGCCAAATTTCCGAATTGCAGTTTGTCGCGAGGATTACGAAACGCTACGATATATTTAGCATTGAGAGAAATATTTCTCGCTTGAGGACTCTGATAAAAAACGTTCGCCTTTTTCTTGTCTTTTTGCTCCTTTACTTTATAGGAATAAAGCTTGCTCCTCAATCCCAGAAAGTGCGTCATCATTTGTTCGTCACACTCATCTTTAAATTTCCCAATCACCTTTTTGTTTTTATTGCAAAAGCAAGGATGATCGCGAGGGTAATTGTAAGTGTCGTATGTATCGAGGTCGGTCAGCATGTCCTTGTAAAAGTCTTCAGTCTAAATTTCATAAATAAAGCTGTCCGTGTCGGTATAACATAAATTTACCATTTCACCATATTTTGGTTTCATAAATTCATAGTGTAAATCGTACATTAATGTCTTACTTAAATCTAAGACACAAAACCCAATGTAAATAGGTTTATTCATCTTAATTACTGTATCTCTCAAGTGGACGGCAACCAAATTTTCGTTGAAAATCGTGCGATCCAGGAATGTAGACTTAGCGTATTCCATAGGTAATTAAGGTAGTTTAGGTTAATTCTGTAGTAATGTCTCAATTTGGTTAGTGGATTCAGAGTAGGTCAGTTTAGTTTCGTTCTTATTAATTTATTTATCGTATTGTTAGTTTACCGCATTCTTCATCTTATTGTTTATTTTTGTATTTTATCGTAATTGTAGAAGCTAAGGTATATTTTTCGTGGTTGTTTACACCATTTTCTTCATAGTTTAATTTGTTTTGAAATAACTATAGTGAACGATAGATTTAATTAATTTAGTTTATTATTACGATACATCTTCAGTTATTTCATTTTGGTTTAATTCATTTTTGTTAAGTTAGTGCAATTTAGCTTCAAAGTAGAGTAGGTTAGTGCAATTTCGTTTTTATCAAATTAGTTAGCGAATTCTTAGTTTATTTATCCCGCATTGGTAATTGTTGTTGTTTATTATATTTTATTTTACTTTCGTAAATCAGTAATATTTGAAATGGCTGCGTCTGATTTTGAAGACTTGGAAGAAGCAATGGAGTTACGGGAATTGGGGGAAATTGGCGTGAATCGCGCTAGAAAAGTGTATTTGCAGCGTCAGGATCCCTTCAGGAAATACTCCGATAGACTTTTTAGGCGTCGATATAGGTTCTTGAAAGCTGGAGCTGAGAAACTGTTCGATATGATTGGGAATAACCTAGGCCAAGGAGCTATGGGCAACCTATTCCGCCTCGCCTTCAACTCTTGGCTTCCCTCCGCCTTTTTGCAAAGGGAGCTTACCAGGAAGGAATTGGAGAACTCCATGGCATAAGTCAGCCTACAATGAGCCGGATAACATGTAGCAAATGCTTGTTAGATCTCAACCTTTTCATCATCGATCAGATGTGATGGCGCATATACGGTGGTAATCTCATCTGGGAATATACACGTGCTGAATCGCAAACGATCGTCCGTCTCTTGTGAAAGATCTAGGACCAAATAACTGTACGGTTCTGATGTCACCTCCTTATATATCCTCACCAACTCGGACGATTGCTCCGGATACACCTGCCTCGCTAAATGACGAAACTGAAGTCTATCGCGAGGGTTGCGAAAAGCGACGATGTACTTGGAATTTAGAGATATGTTTCTCGATTGAGGACTCTGATAGAACACGTTTTGAGTTATGAGTATCACAGAGATACTACTATGGTGGGAACCTCTCGTGAATAATTCGCAAACTTGTTTAGTATATGCTTCATGCATCAAATCATCGATGACATATAGAGTCGGTATTCTTTTCGGGTTATTGAAAGAAGGAATTTGATTTTCAAACTCGATTCCCTCTATATCAGGCTCACTACCGGGGCTGCAGCACCATATTATACGATCTATATCACCTTCTACCAAATGCTGTAAATTTTCTAAAAACCTCAACACAAAAGTTGTTTTTCCGCAACAACTAGGACCGGCACAAATACAGGTAAAGGGATGTTTCCACCTCAACGACATAACCCTAACTGAGCAAATTTCCCAAAATTGTAACTTTTATTCAAGTGTCACCTTCAGATTCAAAAGATCCTCTCAACGGTTTGTATTTGTTAATCCTTAATTCCAATCCTTTAATCTCATGCATAGCCCAACCCGATCCTTTTGCCTGCTGTTCAGACTTTTCCTTTAATATTTTTCCAAAGAGTGTATTCAAAATTTCATTAATGTCATCGGACTGAAGAACTCTGACATTTTTGGTTTTAAAAACCCTCTCATCCAATATTTCTTCCTTCTTGAATTATGCTTTCAAAATAATATTAATTTTTAGTGCCGTATTTATCAATTGTTCCCTAACTTTGTTAATCAAAATTTCTCTGATGTCATCCAAAAACGATATTATGTCTCTATGCACTCCATTTCCACTTACCAAAAAAGTTTTCAATCGATTCCTCACTGCCGAATCGATCTCGATAACTTGATGTTGTCCTCCTGCTTGAATTAGATGTCTCATGTGTACGTCACTCATCTCATGTGAAACTCGATATCTCGAGTCAAAATAAACGAAGCACACTTCGCAGAGAGTTTCCATATTTTAGATCTGCTTACTTCAAAAGTTCAGTTGTGAATAAAAATAAAAGTAGATATGAAATGGATTTATAGATATAAATATGAATCACGTTGTATCTGAAATAATTAGAATTTATCATGCATTTTAAACTGTGCTGTAGTTCAAAAATTAATTTATGCGGGTACTTCCTTGCTGAAAATTCTCGATGCTACTTTATACGTCTAGCATAACGATATAAACCCCTCAATTTTGTTGGCTCATTCCAGAGCGTTGGAGCAAAGCAACGCGATATATCCTTTCAAGCGAGTGGAAGTTAAGACGTTCACCGTCCCTCGAGGAAATCAAACGATTTCTGTAGATAACGTCATAACAGGGCAGCTTCCGAACAAAATAGTTTTCAGCATGGTCGATAACGATGCGTATGTTGGAAGGAGGGACAAAAATCCGTTCGCGTTCTCTCATTATTCTTTGGCTAGTTTCTTTCTCATCGTCAACGGTGAGCGAATGCCACCGTAAGGCATTTCCACAAATTTCACCAATCAAAAATGTTGGACGCAAGCATACCGTTCTATGTTTTCGGGAATCGGCGTGCATCACGGTGATAAAGGTAATCAAATAACCTTGGACATGTTCGCACATGGATATTTCATTTTAGCTTTTGATCTAACACCTGACGGTTCGGGTAACGAAGAATATGTCGGTTTGATGGATAGGGGTTCCGTGAGAATCAAAGCTGGCTTCGAAAACCCGCTCGAAAAAACCATAACGTGCATCGTTTACGCGGAATACGACGCCTCTTTGGAAATAGATAAAAGTCGAAACATCATCACGAATTTTGCATAAGCGATGAACACGTTAGATATATACAATTTACTTAGTCGCGATCTACGCACAAGAAAAGTGTTTCGTGGGGTGTTTCCTTCAGATAGTTTACCCTCACCCTCGCCTGGAATCTACGTGATAAATTTAGACGCTTCTACTCGACCGGGAAGCCATTGGATCGCGGTGCACATTTTAAATAAGCAAAAGGCAGAATATTTCGATTAGTATGGTTATCCACCACTCGTCCATTCGATATCAAAATTTCTAGAACCGTTCTCTCTCGCTCGAAATTCAGTTCAACATCAGAGCTTTCGTTCGGACGTTTGCGGGGAATTCTGTTGTCTCTATGCACTCTACAAGTCCACTGGTAAAACCCTCACCCAATACCTCAACCTATTTTCCCTCCCACAATTCAACGACTGCCGAGTCGCTCAACTCTTTTACCTAGAGTTTGGGAGCACCAGGAAAGGAAGACGTTGCCATCCTCGGTCGCAGAGTTGCTGTTCGAGAATAAATAGCACCACTACCCGCGATAGTCATCATTCGAGATACTGACTCGAAACTGTCAAGATGCGGCTCATCATCGACTTCGAGTGGGGCTCGGACCGAAGAGTGAAAGAATTGGCTGCGGTGGAGGCAGATTCCGAGAGAGTCTTTTGGTACAGCTTCCAAAGTCCGAACAAATGGATCGGTGGAGGCAGAAAGGTGAAATCGAGCAACGTTCTCCTGTGTAACGAGACATCGTTCGCAAACGGATTCATTCCCTACACCGAGCTGCTCTCCTGCCTGGAAACTATCATCAAGGACGCCATCGACGACGAAAAATGTAGCTTCCTCTCTGACCTCACCGGACGCACTTTCATAAGCATGAGGAAAGATTTAGATTGCTCTTCACCAGATGTCCTTTCCTTCCCCTCCATTTCCTGCTTGAATCAGTGCCACCGCTTACGCAAAAGTGATTGCGCATTAAGAAATGCGTACTGCTTATCTCATTGGCTGAAATTCCTAACCTTGAAGGTCGACGTAGAGCCCTGTTCGACCAATGCCGAATGTTCCACCTTCTCACTCCCTTCCGCCTCCTCCTAAAGCATATATCCAGGCATTCAACCTAGTTATCATCAGTTGTCATGCAGAAACCAGCAAGTGCAGAGTCTCCCGTCCTTCCTAAACGCAGACGGGTAACTTCACGGCCACCACCATCCGGTCTGGAAACTGCAACCCCCGAAAAGCGACCCTCACCTCCATCAAGTCTGCAAATATCACCCACTTCAAAATCTAACAGACAGCCGAAAACTGTGCAGAAGAAGAAGAAGAAAGTGCGTGATTCCACACAGTTGCTACTAGAAACTGTATTTTTCTTGAACTCTGCTAAAACAAGATTTGTCAGCATCGGTTTCGATCCCGAGAGATTCTGTGAAGTGATCGTACAGTTAACACAAGTGAACAAGGGATCGGTTGAACTAAACTATACCGATTGGTGTGAATTTGTTAGTCAAGAGAAATTAATATCTGATTATTTTAATTTGGGACAAAAAATATTCTGCTCAAATCTCCCGTGAGTTAGTAAATTATTTTGGAAAAAAACTAGTGCTCATTAAAGGTGATCAATGCTCGGTGACCTTGAATGCTGAGGAATGGAATAATTTGTTACTATGTGTGAAATGTATAGCACTGGCTTTTGACAATCTAGACAACGAACGGATAAACGTAGACTTTTTTTACGAACAGTTTATTGAAGTGGCAGGTGTGATCGGTATCGAAAACGTCGATAACTTGGAAAAGCCCGAGGGGAGCAAACTCGACTACGAACGTTTGAGACTTGAAATTCCCGTACATTGCTCGCTATCTGATAAAATTATCGGATGAATGTGAAAGAGGTGACAGTCACTGGCATCGGGTTAAAGCCGCGTAAACTGCTCATCTCTGTATGTGTATGTGGTTGATTCGGTCCCTGGCGTTGGTTTTAATTACCTCGCAAACCGTAAGTGTGAATTATGTAGTCGGTCCCTGGCGATGGAAGTAAAACTCCCGTAAACCGCACTCCATTACAAGTGCTACGATTGAGTAAATGTATACTGGATTTTCAAGCGTATCTCAATAGCGGTAATGAATTCGTAGTCAGAGAACTCGCAATTTGTGATACCGATCGCAATTGCTCTCAATCGTGGGTTTTTGACTGCCCAAAGGATTTATCATTCAAACGAGAAAACACTTGGTTAGCTCACAATCATCACAGAATTGCATTAGATGATGGGGAAGTTCATCATGAGGATTTCCAAAGAGTTTTAAACAAATACATTTCAAACTATCATTTAATCTTTGTAAAGGGATTACAAAAAGTTAAATTTCTTTCCACACTTTTGGGAGACCGAGTCATCGATCTACAAGTTTTCGGATGCCCCTCGATTAAACAACTACCATCAATGGGTAGATATTGCATGTTACCTCAACATAAAAATGGTGAAGTCATTTGTGCAACGAACAATTGTGAATCACTAAGGAAATGGTTTCAGAGCAATGTTAATTTAGATAGGGAACATGATAGATTTATAACGTATAACGATTTTCCCAAAAAAGGATATTTTTAAATATTACCAAAATGGCTAATATTGGATTTATTTTTACTGGTTATGAGAACCTCACCGTATGCTGTAAATGGAGTGTGAGCATATATTCATGGGAAAAAGGTGACGATCCTAAAGAAGAGCACGACAAATTTTCGAGAGGGTGTCCATTATTTAAAAGAACAATGTGATTGAAAATTGTAAACAAATGTCAATAAATACTTGAGTTAAGCTATACCTATGTTTTTTATTTCACCCCTTGAATGTTACACCTTTCCGTGTTAATATTCACAAAAGCAAGTCTACATATTTCGCGTAAAACCTGAAATAAATTGTCCGAACAGGGATTTTAAACTGTGCTGTAGTTCAAAAATTAATTTATTGATATGACAATAACCATCGCTATAGTACAAATTACATATAGACATTGAAATATTTGTCCTCTATATTTCAATATAGTATTTCCAGAAAATGCTACACCTTAGTCTCGATAAAACGTTTCTTGAAAGCAGCGTCTTCACGTTAATTGATAAGTCACCAATAATTGGTGACTTGACAAAATATTAAGTAGTTTGTCTAAAATATCTCGAAATCTTTCAACTTTTTAAATAAGCTATTTCTTTTATTGGAAGCGCAATTAAATATGAACAAACTTTGCATTTACACTATTCCAATATCTCTCCAAATAACGGAGATATTAACAAAAATGTTCGAAAATTTCGGATTTTGCCAAAAATCTCGAAAACGGTGGGTCCTACGATGAAAATAACCCGAAAAAAACGTTCTCCTACGGAGGGGGCGCGCCCAAAGAACCGTTCTAAAGGTATAATGGTCCTAATTAGGAAAAAAAACACCAAAATTTGCCCCTGGAAGGTTTACTTACCTGCAATACAATCGCGATGTTTTTGCGCGTCTTATATTCCGCGTCTGTGACCTTGTTTCTCAAGTATAAGACGGAGTAACATGCACGTACAAAATGGCGATCCTGCATAGCGGGCGGGGTTAACATGCTCCTCCTACAAAATGGTGGGGTGGATTTACTAGGCTATGATGGGGCGGGGGATGGGTGGAGCTAAGAAGTCAGAGGAGTACCTCTTTAAAGCTTATAACCGCCGTGTAATATTGAAGTATTACAGGACCTCTTTTGGGGTATATTTCCGGCGAATTTTTCAAATATTATGAATTAAAAAACCGAATCCGTTAATTTTGTGAACAGGGATTTGAATCCTGGACCATTGACTCTAAATGTAACAGCTCTACCCACTGAGCTATTCTGACATCAATATAAAAAAGGTGCTCTTTTCGTATTTCAGTCGTTAAATATCTTGATTACACGTGTTCCGACTGCATAATAGGTTGACCTTGAACTTTAGCTTGGCCTTGACCTGTGCCAGAACCGCTAAGGTGAGCTGTGACCTCGAGTAGCCGTATCTTTACTGCGCAATACAGTGTACTTGGAGTTTTGCCATAGCCTTGAGTTGACAAGATGTGCTGCGGCATTGAGTACACGTGCCGTTTCTCCGCAATAATGTCCTTGGAGTTTTGCCATAGCCTTGAGTTACCAGGTGTGCTGCTGCCTTTAAGTTGGAGGACGGAAGTTGGCTGCAGGTGTCCTTGAGTACACGTTTTCTGACTGCATAATAGAGTGACCTTGACCTTTAGCTTGGCCTTCACCTGTGCCAGAACCGCTAAAATCACCCTACTTAAAAGTCTGGAATAAATGCTTCTTAAACCATCGCCGTATGTAACATTCTCTTATACAAACCAATATAATTTGGTAAAATACGAAAGAGCACTATGCTCATAATTGCGTGAGTGTGTAGAGGACGTCAGCCGTCTTTCATAAGTTATCTTGCATTCATTCGTTCATTACTTAAATCTGCGATGGAATTAATATCTTTATTATATAATTGATTTAAATTATCATGCGCTACGAATGATCATTGCAGGTGGAGGTCAGTGGCAGTGTTATCTGCCGAGGTTATTTCACCTCATCTCACCTTTCACGCATCTTTTATAATCGGCGGATGGCCAATATCCATCGTCGCAGGTGCATGTTTTTTGTCCCTGTTCGCCTTTGCATGTGGAATTTCCGATGCAAATGCTTGTTGACTCATTGCATGGTTCACCGATGCCGACATCTGCAAAACAATTCAGAATCCAATCAATCAAAACTGCTTCGGAAAATAATCTCACTATCTCTCATTTAGAATACCGAATGTTTCAATTAATGAAATACCGATACGATAGGCAGTATTATATGCCTATCGTATTAAACATCGGTATAATATACATAGCACAACATTCTCATATGTGTATGCGTTCCGTCTAAAGCAGGGTTTCCCAAACTGTGTTACGCGGAATCTTTATTGGGTTTCGCGAGAAACCAAGCACATGACCCATTCACTTAGTTGTATTACTGGGGCATTAATGTTTGTTCTAAATAAATTAATATTTTAGACCTCCATAATTGAATAACTGCGTCTGAAGCAGACTTTATTTATTTATGCCCTCATTACTTGATTAGAGGTCGAAATTAATACAATCTCAATTGATATTCGGTAGTTATTGGGGAATCGGTGGTCATTGTATTGGACAGGATCGTGGCGTTGAAGACTTACCCATCATGCATTGCTTATTATGGAGGGATGGCAAGTACCCATCGTCGCAAGTGCATTCCTTGTACCCCAATTCACCCTGACAAGTAGATCCTCCGAGACAATTGCTTGAAGCATCACATGGTTGTCCAATGTCGACGTCTGCAAAATAAATTGAAACGTTTTCATCTAATCGTTCGTTTTATTGTGCATGATGATACCAAAAACAAACTCGGGTACAGAAAACTATCACATACGTACAATAATTAATGGAATAAAGCGATCTGAAGATATTAGGCAGAGAGCGAATCCGGTAGGTGAACTGTTTTTACTTTCTCCATACGTAGTATAGGGGAAAGTATTGTTTTCATGAAAAAATCGATTTTGGGATTTCTACGGAAATACACGTTTTGAGGTCCCCTGAACACGTTTTGACCATTTTCTCGATGTTTGAGTGAGTGTGTGTATGTGACAGATTTTTTGTGGTGCTCTAACTCAAAATATATTAATCAGGTCAATGCGAAATTTTATATTTAACATTTTTATGAAAGTCACAGTCACAGGTTTTGGTGAAAATAGGTCAACTGGAATTTGACATATGTAAAAACATACTGGAATAAAAGTAGTCAATATAATTTTCTACAATCTTTGTTCGAAACATTTTTCCATGTAGTTCATTGTTAGAGATATCTTAAAAACTAAATTATTTTGCTGCCACCACCACGCCACCTACCGACTATCGTTAACAATTGACGCTTAGTTACATCTTAGTGACGCTCCTTTTTATTTTCTTAATTGTTGGAGCTTTGTGACTATATCCAATATGAGAAGGCTATGGTTTGAGTTTATTTCTGTTCTTTTTAGTCTAAAATTTCCTCGCAGTTTCTTAAAATATTTTTTATTATGTAACCTATTTGAAATTTTTAGAAGTATTACTGGCATGGAGAGAGTCATGTGGTGGCCACATCAGATTTTTTTATTCTGTGCTTGATTGGTGAATTGATTTATCTTCTGTAAAATATAATTGTGAAACCTTGTTGAAATTGGAGTGGACGGACACTCCGCGTAGTTAAGACGACAGGTAGTAGCGGCATGAAACGATTGACCGTAGTTTTCCATATATTGTTAGTGTATTTGCATTAAATTTTGTGTGGATTAGTATTTATCCCATCCCCTCGTTTCCTTTTTCTAGGACTCCATATACCAAGTAGTCAAGTCTCCCTTGTGGGCATTTGAGAGCGAAGATATAGTACCTTTCATCCCATTCCTTTTGAATAGAGACTTAGGATTTTGAGATAACTCGCATATTTCCTGAGAGGTTGTCTGGAAAATGACCACGGAAGAGAACGCGACGTCAAATCGGGACAAGAGGAGTGTCGAATAGGGAGGCTCATCAGACGACGATTCCTTCCTCGGGACTACTCAAATTAACGCTGCGATGCAAAGATTTTCCAAGCGTCCACACCTCTTCCGCCCGGCAGCGAGGCTATAAAATCGCGACGCATGGTTAACGAGGTATGTGCGGACTAGGACCTAAGATGATTACTGATAAAAATGTCCGAGAAACGAGAGCAATTAATTCGTAAAATTCGAGGTAAGGCAGGGCTAAAGTCTATGGAGGTTATGTCCGAAAGCACTTCCCAGAGCGAGAGGATAGATGACCTCGGGTCGTGGCTAAACGGAATGGGGGGCAGACAAGCCATAGCGGAAGAAAGAGGCCGTTTAGCGTCATTCTTTTTATCTTCCCCGGCATGTGTGTCAAAACCCATCTTTCGTGCTCAAGCAAACGAGCATCCGATTCGCAAGGTCGAGGAGTATTTAGGTTTTTTCACAATATCGTTTCAAGAAGAGGTCATTTTGGCTGTAAATATGTTAGAAGGTGTGTTAAGGATTGGACCGATACTTTCTATCCCCCGCCGGAACGCTTCGGGGATTTTAAGATAAGATTTCTCGATCGATACTGGGATCGGGAGGCTCAATATCATCATAAATTGCGCTTATTGACAATTTCGTTTGATTCCCGTTTACACGAGAGGATGTCTGATTATTTCATGAATAAGGTGAAAGCGGCAACACTTTGTGAGTCCCCGACGGATGACGAGGAAATTATCTTCACCCTCGTTAGGCATTTTCCTCCAATGATTCAGATTGGCTTTATACTGCGGGGGATTTGAGCATAAACAAAATGCAAAGCCTTTTGAGTCGTTATGACACCACTAATGTAATGTATCGAGATTATTCACGCGAGAGAAATCCAGGCAACCGCATTCCTTACCGGGAAGAACGAGAATATTCTCGAACACGGTGGAGATCTGACCAAGTGGGCAACTCGCGTTGCATACCCTCATCGCCTCCAGTAGAGGAATACCAATCATCGAGGGCGAATCATCAGCCTGATTTTCCAGAAGCCGCACTTCCTCAAAATTTCGGGGAAAATACTCGGCATCATCTTCCAGCTAGGCAACAGTCATACGGAGACTCCGCGCCTTTAAACTAGATAAGTATGAGTTGATTGGATTTTAGCCTATACAAAGAACAGAAATGAACTCAAACCATAGCCTTCTGATATTGGATATAGCCAGAAAGCTCCAACGATTAAGAAAAGAAAAGGAGCGTTACTAAGACGTAACAACGGTTGAAATTGTTTGTTGGTGGTTAAAAATTTGGTAATACCTTTAATTTTGGGAATCAATTTGTTTACAGATTTCAAGTCTTACAAAGTCACCGTTAAATTTTTTTTTGAGAACGCTATCTATGCTAACTTTTCAAGGAACTTAATTTTATTAGCAAGGAGCCTGATAACGTTGCTATGAAAGCAGATATAGGGACCGAAATCAAATATCTCGTTCCTGAAGTTGCACGGCTCGATTCTAAGGAGGGAGAGAGGTAAAATAGTTTAATTGATGAATTTAGGAGGTGGTTTTCAGATCGCCCCTGTCTTGTTCCTTACTTTCTCCACAGAATTAAACTTTACGATAAGACTTCCTTCCGTCAAAAGGCTTATGGGATCCCCTTTGCACATCGGGATACCGTGGATGAGCAGATTCGGTACATGTTTAAGGAGGGAATTATTGAGAAGGCACCTAGTCCTTACAGGAATCCTTTAGTTGTAGTGAAGGAGAAGGATGGCAGCCTTCGGTTACGTTTAGACACTCGCAAATTTAATGGTCTAACCTTTCCCGATCGTGACGAACCTATCCATATTGAAGACTTGTTGGTAAAATTTAATGGTATAAAATTTCTCTTGCACTGATTTGACCTCTTCATACTGACAGATGCCACTTCATCCGGATGACTGAAGGTACACGGCATTTCTCTATAAGTCGTTGAGATGCACGACAATAGTAGATCAGATGGTAGGGCAGAGTGTAGGCGTCTTACAGGTATGGGATTAATTGAGAGCGCACTAGAGAAAAATATAAGAAATCCGTGTGGTAACAGACTTATCGAAGGTATGGGGATAGCCGATTTTCCATGCAACAGTACCATACATAATGCGTACGACCGTCATACCACTATAAGCATGATGTTAAGTAACAGTAGAATACATTCCAAGCGTAGAAATAGTCGACGTAATAGGGAGGACAAGGAGGCAGTAAATAATAATAATAATTCAGCAGCGCGCGAGGCATCATTACGTAGTAATAGCGATAAACTAAAATTCATCGCAGTTAACTGTCGCAGCATTCGTAGGAAGGTGGCCGAATTTGAACATCTTATTCGTAGTCTTTGTGCTGATATAGTGATAGGTAGAGAAAGTTGGCTAACGGCGGACACAGCCAGTCAGGAGATCTTTCCTCGTGACTATAGCGTTTTTAGAAAAGATCGATGTAGCCGGTCGGGAGGTTAGTTAGGAGTTAGCAATAAATGCGAAAGTTACCCAATACACATTAATGACGACGAAGTCGAAAGTGTTTGGTGTAGAGTGAAAGGGGACGACTGTAAAACTGTAAATATATGCGCCTTTTATTGACCACCTAATGCGAGCGCGGAAACTCTTTATTATCTGGAGAAACAACTGGCGACGCTAAGTTCGATTAATTAAGATAAAGTTATTATAATTGGGGGCGATTTCAATCTTCCGTCAATTGATTGGAGGCATAATTGCTTTTATCCCGGTGGCAGAGAGCGTGAATCGTGCGATGGTTTACTTGAAACTATTGATAAACACCCATTGTATCAATTAGTGAGATTTCCCACGAGATTTAATAATATATTAGATTTATTGGTTACTAATATTCCTAAGCTTATGAATAGGGTATCTGTTGCTGAGGGAAAAAGCTATCACAAGGCAGTGTACGTAGAATTTCAGTTAAACATTGAGAAACAGTTTAAGGCTAAAAGAAAGCTTTATGTATTCGCCAAAGCCGATTTCACAAGATTTAGGTCTTTTCTGCGAAATGAATATATTATTAATTTCTGCGAGGTAACAGATATTGCTGACGTGAAAGAATCCTGGTGCATGTTCAGAGATACGATGCGAGAGTGTACATATAAGTTTATTCCAAACAAAATGAAGCGTGATAATGTAGAGACTGTGCTCTCCGACGGCAAAGAAAACTCAACTCTCGCGTAAATAAGACATCCTCAACAGCTACGGTCTAACAAATTGCAACGTTAAGGCAGCAATGCAGGAGGAGCGCTCCATAGCCAGTGTATCAACGCATAATGCGTTTAATAATTACAAAAAGAAGGTTTTACAGGGTAACTTGAAAGAGAACCCGAAAGCATTTTGATCATATGTCAGAGAAGTCCAAGGTAGAAGCCCCACTATTTCGTCACTTAGATCGGAAACGGGAAATGCGCGGAGAAAGCAAACCTATCAAATCAACATTTCAGAAAGCTTTTACTCCTAATGCCGATGAATGTGAAACCCCTATTCCTATGCATCAGGGCGACTCGATGGAAGATAGGATATTTTCGGTATATGGTATCGCGCTCCAACTTCATTCAGTTAAACCAAATAAATCTCCTGGGCCGGAGGAAATAACCGTGCGAGTATTGAAAGAGTTAGCTTATGAAATCGCGCCGTATTTGAAAATTTATTTGAGAAATCCATTACGGAAGGTGTCGTTCCAAAAATTGGAAGGTGGCACACGTTACGCCCATTCATAAGGGCGACGAGAAAGAGAACCCCGAAAATTATAGGCCAATTTCCTTAACTTCATTATCGTGCAAGATACTTGAGCATATAATCTTTAGTTCTGTAATGCGCTATTTAGATAGTCACTAATTGCTTAGCGGATGCCAGCAGGGATTCTGGAGTGGTAGATAATGCGAAACGCAGCTCGGCCTGTTCGTGGATGATTTGTTGCGATTGTAACGTTTTTAATGCTGGCGCCGAGAAGACGAACGTCGGATGATAGATTTTCTTTTGTTTACCTTATTTCTCCGTACTTGCCGCGCGGAGCGTTGTCGGCGTCGAGGAAGGTTTATAAGGGACGACGCGATAAGAGAAAGGGTCTTCTTGCGCCGTCCTGAGTCAGCCGTGGAGGTCTCGGCATAGTGGTCTGAGTTGCGTTAGGATTTTGTTAGCGAGTAACTTCTGTTTTTCCTTCCCGTCATTTTTCTCTTTCCATTCCTTTTCCTTTTATCGGCTCCTCCCTTCCCGTATTTCCCAAGGATGATCTCCGACTTATCACTTGTGTGAGTAAAAGTCACTGAGGGAATTACGAAGAAGGGATTCCCTTGTTCCTTCTCCATCCTTATCTTTTCCCTCCCATTCGTCCGGGTACAGGCGGATAGTCTCCCTTTTTTTATTCCTGTACTGGCGCCCACATAACACAGTGACCTGACTTTCCTTCGGTTCCCGTGCTATTGTTTTCCCTCCCCACACCCAGAGCTAGCCGGGGAGAGGGGATTCAAGCGCCGTTACACGATGCGGAGAGAAAGATACTCAGGTCGATGCCATATTCATTGACTTCAGAAAGGCGTTCGATAAAGCATCTCATAAGAAATTAAGTGCAAAGTTAGGACAATATGTTATCAATCCGAAAGTTGTCAGTTGGGTGAGAGATTTCCTCTCGAATAGAGAACAGATAGTTGTCATCGACGGGAAATACTCGTCCACCGTTAAAGTTGCGTCGGGTGTTCCTCAGGGAAGTGTAACGGGCCCTCTACTTTTCTTAATCTATGTGAATGATATCTGCTCGGTAGTTCGTAGTAAAATTAGACTTTTTGCCGATGATACCGTTCTATATCAAGAAATAAAAAACCAGGAGGAATCTATGTTTTGAATCTAGAGGTATAGAACGCGAATCCTATGAGGCATTAATCGAAACATTCTGCGAGCACTCTCTCCTTCAATTAGTCAGAAATCAAACGCGATCGGGAAACATTAGATTTATTAGCAACTAACGTCCCAGAAAGAATAAACATAGTCACCATTGAAGATGGGATAAGTGATCATCTGGCCGTATATGCAGAGTGTAAGTTGAAAATCGATAGGCACCCTAAGTCTCAAAGAAAGTTTTATATATTTGCTAAGGCAAACTTTTCAAGCTTCAGGTCGCGCCTACGAGAAATACTACCTGGCTTCCGTGATATGACCGAACGATCAGGCGCTGAGTCGTCATGGACACTATTCAAAGATATAATGCTAGAAGGCATCAATAAGTACATTCCAATTAAATTGAAGGTCGACAACAAAGAGCCACGTTGGTACAATAAGCAAGTTAGGAGTGCGCTTAGGCGTCAGAGAATAAACCACGCGAAAATAAGAAATATGCCTCCTACATCATCCGATGAATATAGAGGAAGTTGGCACACGTTACGCCCATCCATAAGGGAGACGAGAAAGAGAACCCCGAAAATTATAGGCCAATTTCCTTAACTTCATTATCGTGCAAGATACTTGAGCACATAATCTTTAGTTCTGTAATGCGCTATTTAGATAGTCACTCATTGCTTAGCGGATGCCAGCAGGGATTCTGAGTGGTAGATCATGCGAAACGCAGCTCGGCCTGTTCGTGGATGATTTGTTGCGATTGTAACGTTTTTAATGCTGGCGCCGAGAAGACGAACGTCGGATGATAGATTTTCTTTTGTTTACCTTATTTCTCCGTACTTGCCGCGCGGAGCGTTGTCGGCGTCGAGGAAGGTTTATAAGGGACGACGCGATAAGAGAAAGGGATGCTCGCTGAGAGCCCTGTCCTTTGAGTTGGAGGTTCACCGAACACTCAAAGTTCACAGGTACCCTTCTTTTGCCGCTTTTGCAGCAAAATGAGTGTCATCATCATCATGAGGTGTTCTGCCTCTAGGCAGGTCCCTGGCACCAGCGTTGTCTCCACTCATTTCTGTTCCTCGCCATTTCTTTCATTTCCTGATACCCTCCCCTTTCTTTCAGATCGTCAAACATTTTTATTCTTCTACGTCCCCTTTTCCTTTCCCCTTCTACTGATCCTTCCAACACCATCAATAGTAAACCTTCTCCTCTCAAGATATGCCCTAACCAGTTACTTTTCCTCCTCTGAATTGTTTCAAGTAATCTTCTCTTCTCATTCACCCTTGTTAGTATTGCTTCATTCCTTATCCTATCCGTCCACTTAACCTTCTCCATCCGCCTCCACACCCACATTTCAAATGCCTCTAGTCTTTCTTTCTCTCTTTTCTTTAGCGTCCATGTTTCACACCCATAAAGCAATACACTCCAAACATAGCACTTCACAAGACGTTTCTTCAGATTTAAATCCATTTTACCACATAGTACCCGTTTTTTCTTATTAAATGTTTCTTTTGCCATTGCTATTCTTGTTCTTATTTCTTTTTCACTTCTCCAGTCTTCAGTTAGCATGCTTCCCAAATATCTATACTGTTTTACTTGCTCCACTCTTCCATCCTTTATTGACACATTCATAATCTCTCTATCCCCTATTCTCATCACCTTTGTTTTCTTTATGTTCATTTTCATTCCATATTCCATCATCCTGTCTTCTAGCTTTGTAACCATTTCCTGAATATGCCTCGTTTCATCTGCCAAAATTACCATGTCATCAGCAAACCTTATACAATTTATTATTCTACCCCCAATACTAATTCCTTTATCATTCCCTATTCCATTGTCAATCATTTCTTCAGCATATATATTGAACAGGGTTGGCGATAAGCAGCAACCTTGCCTTACTCCTCTTCCTAAATCATACCATTCGGTCTGTGCATCTTTTATCCTCATAGCTGCTTTCTGTTTCATATACAGCTCTTTAATTAACCTTCTATCTTTCCAGTCTACTTTTTTTGCTTTTAGTATTTCCATCAGTTTTTCCCAGTTCACTCGGTCGAATGCCTTCTCCATATCTATGAAGCACAGACTAATTCCTTTACCCCTTTCTATATATCTCTCTCCACTCATTCTTATCAATCCTATTGCATCTCTTGTACCTCTACTCTTTCTAAATCCAAACTGTTCCTCTGCAACATTTTCTTCCATTTTGCTAATTAGTCTCCTGTTCATAACCCTCAGTAGAACCTTTGCTGCATGTGTAATTAAACTGATTGTTCTGTGTTCACTGCATTTTCTTGTTCCTTGCTTTTTCGGAATTGGAATCATAATTGTTTTGACGAAATCCTCTGGCCACATCCCCTTGTCATAGATTGCATTACACAACTTCACTATTTCTTCCAGTCCTTCCTCATTAAGACACTTAAATAATTCTATCGGTATCTCATCTACCCCCATTGCCTTCCCATTCTTCATATCCTTTATTGCTTGTAGCACCTCTATTTTCAATATCGAAACCCCTGTTTCGTCATTATTTATTTCATCCTGCTCTTCAATACGGAGATCCTTTGGTTTTTCATTTGATTTGTACAACTCCTCCATGTATTCTCTCCATCTATTAAGGACCTCCTCTTCCTTATATAGAACTTTATCTTCTTTACTTGCAATCTCTTTCACACATGCACTTGTTCTCCATCTATCCCACGTTACATTTTTTACTTTCTTATACATCAAGTCATACATTCCTTTTCTCTCTAGATCTTCTATATCTGAGCATTCCTCCTCTAGCCATTTCTCCCTTGCTTTTTGGGTTTCTCTTCTTAGTTCATTATTCAGTTTCCTGTATTTCCTTTTTCCATCTTCATCAGTCCTGCTTTTGTATTGCCCTCTTTCTTCCATCTTTTCTATCATTTCCTTTGTCACCCATGGCTTTTTTATTCTTTTTCCTTTGAAAAACCCAATAGCCTGTTCTGCTGTTTTCCTTATAGCCTTCTTTATCCTATTCCATGCTTCATCCACATTTTCCTCCGACACGTTTTCTCTTTTGATTGCCTGAGCTAATTTTTCTCCTATTCTTTCTTTTCCTACTGTGGCTATATTCTCTAAATCCCATTTCCTAACTATCTTAGCCTTCTTAACCTTCTTCAAGGCTAGTTTTATTTCGGCCATGAGGAGCACATGATCACTGTCAATGTCTGCTCCTGGAAGTCCATATGCCTTTTTTACTCCATTTCTATATCTTTCTTCCACTAGAATATAATCTATTTGATATCTGGCTCCATCTCCTGGTGATTTCCACGTGTATAGCCTTCTCTTATGATTTTCAAACCAAGTATTTGATATAAACATCCTCTTCTCTTTACAGAACTCAACAAGTCTTTCACCTCTTTCATTTCTTTTCCCTAGTCCAAATTTTCCTACTACTTGGTCTTCTCTTCCCTCTCCTACCACAGCGTTCCAATCGCCCATCACTATCTTGCAACAGTTTTTACCTTCCTCCTCCATAATATTTTCTATCTTCTCGTATATGAGTGTACCGCGGGATAATTCCCATCGCCGCTCGTCATCGACGGGACCTGATTGGTCGAGAGAGCTATCGGGCGAAACCTTCGCCCCTGAAGCTCTAACTTCATGGAGAGCTGCCTGCACTGAAATGGAGAAAGCTGCTGTGGTCCAGCGGCAGAGTCGTCTTCATTTGCGGAATGCCTCTGATGAGGGCGCTGATGCGCAAAACGGCCCTTTGCAGGGCCAAAAACTGCTAAATTCTACGTCTGTGCAGGTTTGCTGGGAGGCTGCCTGCAAGACTAGACTACAGCAACAATCTCTCCCTGTTGCACGGATCTCCTCCGGAACATCGGGGTCATCGGGCGCCTTGGCGCCAAACGGCCCTTTACAGGGCCAAAAATCCTGTTCTTCGGCTGATTCCTCGAGCAGTTCGATGAAGACTTCCGCCGACTCTTCGGCACAAGTGACTTCTCGCCCTTGCAAGGTCCAACCTAGACCGGGCGTCCAACTGCTAAAAGGCCCTTTACAGGGCCAAAAATCTGCTGGTCGGACAGAAATTTCCGCCGACCCTTCGGCAACGGAAACTTCTCGCCCTTGCGAGGAGGGGACCCAACTGTCAAACGGCCCTTTACAGGGCCACCAAACTTCTGCTACGGCTGATCCATCACCCGCTGCTACTACTGCTGACAGTCCTGCTGCCTCAAGCGACCATCCACTCCCGATGGAAGTCGTCGAGGGCGTTCGTGGGAAACGCAAAGCTCCGACTTCCCCTACGCCCACTGATGACTTGGCTGCAAGGGCAGCTCCTATTCTGGGCGTCGAAGGGGCTAAGGATTCCACTTCTGCTGACGACTTTACAACTGTCAGCCGAAAGAAGAGAAAATCCCGCGGGCGTCCGCTGCCATTGGCTGCTGCGAATCAACCACCAACAGCCCGGGGGTCGACAGATGTGCCCCAGAAGCGCATCAAGGTGTCGCCCATCATAGCTTATGGCGTCAAGTCCCATAAGCATATCACCACTGCACTTCGGGCACTGGGGGACGAACACTTCGAGCTGCAGGTGCGACGGATCTCTACGAGAATCCTCGTCTCAACTGCGGCGCAGCATCGAAAGGTGCGGGAGATATTGGATGAGGATAAAATCCAATATCACTCGTTTCCACTCGAGAGCGTCCGGGGCACTCGTCTCCTCCTTCGCGGAGTTGCGGCTGACCTGGAAGAAGGGGATGTAGCAGCAGATCTGGCGGCCAAAGGATTTCTTGTCCGAAATGTCCGCCAGGTTAAAATCGAGCGGAAAAAAGGGAGTGAGCGGGTCCCTATTGACCGCTTCATTGCCTGCTTGGAGCGCAATCCAGGCAGCCCGGAGTTCCTAAGCATCACGCACGTCTGTCACTGCAACGTGAAAGTGGAGCTGTACCGAGGCGGGAAAGGTCCCATCTCTTGCTACAATTGCCAACGCTTCGGCCACACGGCAGTTGGGTGCCGCATGTCGGCTCGCTGCTTCCGGTGTTCCGGTCCTCACCTCTCTAAGGATTGCGACCTACCGCCCGGAGAACCACCTCGCTGCCCTAACTGCAAGGGAGAGCATCTGGCCTCGTCAAAGGACTGTCCGGAATTTCTCCGCGTGCTCCAGAGACAGGAAGATGCTGAGTTGAAGAGGAAGGGCCTTCCGGTCTCCGACGCTTCATCCACTCGTCCCACGACGGGAACGAAGGGGCCAGTCCCTGCTCCGACGGGCGTATCACGCCCATACGCTGCAGTAGTTGCTGCTACTCCATTGGCTGTAACTTTACCACCTACGCCGTCAACATCCACTGCACCAGTTGCAGTGATTTCTGAAGTGGTGCCGCCCCCGCAACCCGTGGTGACTTCCACTCCGGCAGTCGCCCCTCTCCCGCCCAGGCAGCGGCAGGAACAACAACAACGGGCCGCCAAGAAGGGTCAAAAGTCAAAGAAACCTGCTGCCATCTCTGACTCTGCTTCAGCCTCTCCTGGCCCAGCCCGCGCTGGCCCAACTTCTGCATCGGCTTCTGCCGGTTCAGCCCCTGCTGGCCCAGCCCCTGCTGGCGCAACTGCTGTGCCGACCCCTGTCGGCTCAGCCCTTGATGGCCCAACTCCTGTTGGCCCAACTATTCTGCAGACTGTGGAGGGACTTGCTCCGGCATCAACTCTGCACTCTGTGGCTGAGGCGCCCGTTGATGCGCAACATGCTGCTGATGCTGTGCCTGATGGTGCTGACTTGTGGGAAACCATCCTTACCATCTGCCGGACTCTCCGCCGCTACATGACCTCCTCCACCGGTCGCATGCTCCTTTCTCTCTTAGAGGAGCTGGCGGCTCAACAGCGCGTCCATGGAACCACCAATGGACGATAAAGGATGCAGTATCATTGCACAGTGAAACGCTTGCGGCGTGAGGGTGAAGACGGAGGAGCTGAGGGCGTTTCTACAGGATAAGGGAGCGGCAGTTGCTGCAATTAACGAGACGTTTCTTCGACCGGAGGACAAATGGAAGATCCCGGGCTGGCATATTTACAGGGCTGACAGACTGACGGGTCAGGCGTGGAGGAGAGGTGGGTCGGCCCTGCTGATCCACCACTCTGTGGAACATCGTCCTGTTGCGACCCAGAGCCCTGCTGGAATGGA
Organism: Tanypteryx hageni; assembly: GCA_028673005.1. Taxonomy (NCBI): domain Eukaryota; kingdom Metazoa; phylum Arthropoda; class Insecta; order Odonata; family Petaluridae; genus Tanypteryx; species Tanypteryx hageni. Next base: position 16,385,548 of record CM054115.1, on the reverse strand, counting down.
GGCCGTTTCTGCGGAGGTGAAGACGACATCGGGCTGGATGCGCATCTCCTCCGTATATTACCGTCCGGGGGTTGCGTGGAATCCTGATGGCCTGCTTGACATTCTGGGCGAGGGACCTATCCCATCCATCATATTGGGCGACCTCAACGCCAAGCATGCCAGCTGGCACTCCCGGAAGGACAACCAGAGAGGCCAACTGCTGAGAGAACTGGCGGATGAAGAGGGTCTCGAGGTGCTGGCGCCGACAGACCCAACTTATCTTCCTGTTGAGGACGTCCTTGACGTCGCGGTCTTCCGCAATGTCAAGACTTCGCTTAGCATGTACTCCATTTGCGGGCTATCATCGGACCACAACCCGACGCTACTGATGGTGGGAGGCCGGCCGGTCCGGATGCCGCCTTCAAAGAGACGCGATCTCGCCAACGCAGACTGGCAAGGCTTTCGGCTACATATAGCCAAGAACCTGCCAGACGATCCATCTCCGCCAACTTCGCCGGCAGAGGCGGACTCCATGGTGGAACTTCTCACGTCGGTCATCCAGGAGGCGACGGATCTTCACGTCCCATGGAAGCATGTTACTCCGGACTATAGGATCCCTCTGGCGCCTGGAATTCGCCGTACGATTTCATTCCGGAATCACGTCCGAAGGCAATGGCAGCGCCATCGCACAGCGGATCTTCGGGAGCAGCTTGATAATCTGACTTGGGAAGTCCGCCTTCTTCTGCGGGAGCTGCGAGGAGAGATGTGGAGTCGGCACCTCTCAACGCTCTCGCTGGAGGACCATACCATCTGGCGGACTTGCAGATATCTAACAAAGCCGCGAGGAAAAGATCCACTCATCCTCCGAGGTGACCAAACAGCTGTCACTCCTAACCAGAAAGCGGCTGTCGTCGCGGAACATCTCTATTCTGTGTTCCAGCCGAACGACGCCACGCCTGAGTCCGACGAAGCTGAGGAGGAAGTCGCTCGCCTTCTCCACTCCTTGGACCGCGGCCCGCTGGATCCTGCCTCTCTTCCGAGGTTTGGCCCGCGGGACATTGTAGAAATCATCCGCCATCTCAACCTGCGGAAGGCGCCTGGGGAAGATGGCCTCAGCAATGTTGTCCTTCGGCAGTTGCCTGTGGCGGCGGTCGAGTTCCTGGCAGCCACATACAACGGCTGCATCAAAACCGCTTACTTTCCGGCGGAGTGGAAGAAGGCGAAAATATTCTGCCTCCCAAAAAAGCCGGATCTAAAGCTGCGGCCTGAGGACCTGCAGCCCATCTCCCTTTCCTTCCCCTCCATTTCCTGCTTGAATCAGTGCCACCGCTTACGCAAAAGTGATTGCGCATTAAGAAATGCGTACTGCTTATCTCATTGGCTGAAATTCCTAACCTTGAAGGTCGACGTAGAGCCCTGTTCGACCAATGCCGAATGTTCCACCTTCTCACTCCCTTCCGCCTCCTCCTAAAGCATATATCCAGGCATTCAACCTAGTTATCATCAGTTGTCATGCAGAAACCAGCAAGTGCAGAGTCTCCCGTCCTTCCTAAACGCAGACGGGTAACTTCACGGCCACCACCATCCGGTCTGGAAACTGCAACCCCCGAAAAGCGACCCTCACCTCCATCAAGTCTGCAAATATCACCCACTTCAAAATCTAACAGACAGCCGAAAACTGTGCAGAAGAAGAAGAAGAAAGTGCGTGATTCCACACAGTTGCTACTAGAAACTGTATTTTTCTTGAACTCTGCTAAAACAAGATTTGTCAGCATCGGTTTCGATCCCGAGAGATTCTGTGAAGTGATCGTACAGTTAACACAAGTGAACAAGGGATCGGTTGAACTAAACTATACCGATTGGTGTGAATTTGTTAGTCAAGAGAAATTAATATCTGATTATTTTAATTTGGGACAAAAAATATTCTGCTCAAATCTCCCGTGAGTTAGTAAATTATTTTGGAAAAAAACTAGTGCTCATTAAAGGTGATCAATGCTCGGTGACCTTGAATGCTGAGGAATGGAATAATTTGTTACTATGTGTGAAATGTATAGCACTGGCTTTTGACAATCTAGACAACGAACGGATAAACGTAGACTTTTTTTACGAACAGTTTATTGAAGTGGCAGGTGTGATCGGTATCGAAAACGTCGATAACTTGGAAAAGCCCGAGGGGAGCAAACTCGACTACGAACGTTTGAGACTTGAAATTCCCGTACATTGCTCGCTATCTGATAAAATTATCGGATGAATGTGAAAGAGGTGACAGTCACTGGCATCGGGTTAAAGCCGCGTAAACTGCTCATCTCTGTATGTGTATGTGGTTGATTCGGTCCCTGGCGTTGGTTTTAATTACCTCGCAAACCGTAAGTGTGAATTATGTAGTCGGTCCCTGGCGATGGAAGTAAAACTCCCGTAAACCGCACTCCATTACAAGTGCTACGATTGAGTAAATGTATACTGGATTTTCAAGCGTATCTCAATAGCGGTAATGAATTCGTAGTCAGAGAACTCGCAATTTGTGATACCGATCGCAATTGCTCTCAATCGTGGGTTTTTGACTGCCCAAAGGATTTATCATTCAAACGAGAAAACACTTGGTTAGCTCACAATCATCACAGAATTGCATTAGATGATGGGGAAGTTCATCATGAGGATTTCCAAAGAGTTTTAAACAAATACATTTCAAACTATCATTTAATCTTTGTAAAGGGATTACAAAAAGTTAAATTTCTTTCCACACTTTTGGGAGACCGAGTCATCGATCTACAAGTTTTCGGATGCCCCTCGATTAAACAACTACCATCAATGGGTAGATATTGCATGTTACCTCAACATAAAAATGGTGAAGTCATTTGTGCAACGAACAATTGTGAATCACTAAGGAAATGGTTTCAGAGCAATGTTAATTTAGATAGGGAACATGATAGATTTATAACGTATAACGATTTTCCCAAAAAAGGATATTTTTAAATATTACCAAAATGGCTAATATTGGATTTATTTTTACTGGTTATGAGAACCTCACCGTATGCTGTAAATGGAGTGTGAGCATATATTCATGGGAAAAAGGTGACGATCCTAAAGAAGAGCACGACAAATTTTCGAGAGGGTGTCCATTATTTAAAAGAACAATGTGATTGAAAATTGTAAACAAATGTCAATAAATACTTGAGTTAAGCTATACCTATGTTTTTTATTTCACCCCTTGAATGTTACACCTTTCCGTGTTAATATTCACAAAAGCAAGTCTACATATTTCGCGTAAAACCTGAAATAAATTGTCCGAACAGGGATTTTAAACTGTGCTGTAGTTCAAAAATTAATTTATTGATATGACAATAACCATCGCTATAGTACAAATTACATATAGACATTGAAATATTTGTCCTCTATATTTCAATATAGTATTTCCAGAAAATGCTACACCTTAGTCTCGATAAAACGTTTCTTGAAAGCAGCGTCTTCACGTTAATTGATAAGTCACCAATAATTGGTGACTTGACAAAATATTAAGTAGTTTGTCTAAAATATCTCGAAATCTTTCAACTTTTTAAATAAGCTATTTCTTTTATTGGAAGCGCAATTAAATATGAACAAACTTTGCATTTACACTATTCCAATATCTCTCCAAATAACGGAGATATTAACAAAAATGTTCGAAAATTTCGGATTTTGCCAAAAATCTCGAAAACGGTGGGTCCTACGATGAAAATAACCCGAAAAAACGTTCTCCTACGGAGGGGGCGCGCCCAAAGAACCGTTCTAAAGGTATAATGGTCCTAATTAGGAAAAAAAACACCAAAATTTGCCCCTGGAAGGTTTACTTACCTGCAATACAATCGCGATGTTTTTGCGCGTCTTATATTCCGCGTCTGTGACCTTGTTTCTCAAGTATAAGACGGAGTAACATGCACGTACAAAATGGCGATCCTGCATAGCGGGCGGGGTTAACATGCTCCTCCTACAAAATGGTGGGGTGGATTTACTAGGCTATGATGGGGCGGGGGATGGGTGGAGCTAAGAAGTCAGAGGAGTACCTCTTTAAAGCTTATAACCGCCGTGTAATATTGAAGTATTACAGGACCTCTTTTGGGGTATATTTCCGGCGAATTTTTCAAATATTATGAATTAAAAAACCGAATCCGTTAATTTTGTGAACAGGGATTTGAATCCTGGACCATTGACTCTAAATGTAACAGCTCTACCCACTGAGCTATTCTGACATCAATATAAAAAAGGTGCTCTTTTCGTATTTCAGTCGTTAAATATCTTGATTACACGTGTTCCGACTGCATAATAGGTTGACCTTGAACTTTAGCTTGGCCTTGACCTGTGCCAGAACCGCTAAGGTGAGCTGTGACCTCGAGTAGCCGTATCTTTACTGCGCAATACAGTGTACTTGGAGTTTTGCCATAGCCTTGAGTTGACCAGATGTGCTGCTGCCTTTAAGTCGGAGGACGGAAGTTGGCTGCAGGTGTCCTTGAGTGCACGTGTTCTGACTGCATAATAGGGTGACCTTGACCTTTAAATTGGCCTTAACCTGTGCCAAAACCGCTAAAATCACCCTATTCCTTTAGTTCTGAATGTTTAGCGCCGGACGATTTCCTCATATTCAATGTCGTTTGTTGTCCTCTTTATGCTTGTAGTCGCTTCCTCCAAAGAGATATAAGTACGCATTCATTTCTCTTTTCAAAATCGATGATCATGCGAAAATATCCTTAGCACTGAATTATGAAGCCTTTGTTAACTTAAGTGATTTGCAATTTGAATGACCGATTAATACGTTAATTATTGGCATATTTACCACTTACTTGGAAAAATCAAAGACTGTACGACTGATAAATATTGCTACGCCATTAGGAGCAATCGGCCCTGTGCGAACGCCGAACGCGCCACATACACTGTAGTGCGCTTTTATTCGAACTAACACAAACGTACTCTATAGTATGTTTCTCGTCTTATGAAGCTTGACCTTCACATTGCAAGTAGCCAATGAGAACCTTTTCCCTCTCCCCTTCTTCCCTTTTCCCTCTCCCCCGTCACCCGCGGCTTTCGAAATGCATGGAAAAACCTAACAGCATTGCCAGATATCCGCTCTTGAAATGATCTGCTTGCGAATGAAAGGCGGCGCGTCGCAGAAAAACTTACGGTCATTGTTTATTACTACCGGCCATTTTCCATTGCGTTAAAATTATAACAAGGTGCAAAGTGAAAGCGATAAAGAGATCGCAACGGAAGCGTGAACGCAGTAGAGCTGGCAACATAGTCGACTAAGAGCGATGTGAACAGAACGATGGCGAGAGAGAGACTGAGCTTCTCCCCTCTCCGTCGCCCGTTACTCGAGCGTTGATTGGACGCAGAAATAGTCACTCACAGAGAATTTCAAGGTCAAGCTTCATAAGACGAGAAACATACTATAGCTATATCTTAACCCCCACCTCTCCTCTTAGATAACAACCGCGTGTTTTTAATAGATTTCCAGCACACTTCCTGTTATAATATCAATTATCCGAATATTAACGAACGCAGGTCGAATGGACTGTTGAGCAGACAGGATATTATTATTATATTCTGACCATCAAACAGGTGGTATTCGAAACATCCCTCCAACTGCAATGCTTCGTCTTTACCAAGATTATTCTCTTCTTTCATTTTAGAGAATTTCACTTGTGAATATGACACTGATTGCAGAAACAATGTGACGATGTGGTGTAAAGATCACAATTGCATCTGCAGAGATGGTTATGTAGCTGAAGATAATGAGTGTTTGGAATGTAAGTATATGTTCAATGCTATTTTAAATCTAAATCAAAATAATTAATTTCATACAATTTTATGACAAATTCAATAATCAATTAAAATTGTTACCCTAAAGTAAGTTTTCTTCCATTACCATGACAATCATCTTGAGTTGCTACAGAACATTTTATGTCCACTCACTTCTTATGGAATAAATTTATACTTAAAGAATGTTGTAATAATATTGTTTTTTAAATATATTCATAATTTGATAATATAAATTATGCACTTGGGCAAAATAACCACCCTAGTCTGGCTTTGTACTTAAACCACTATTATGAATTCTATTTGGCGAATCACATTCTGCAGAAGCATTTTGTGTAAAGAACACGAAAGCAATTATATACACACATGTGTTACTCGCCGTCAAAATTGGCGGGTATGCGTGAGTTAAGCATTAAGTTACTCCAGGGGATCATTTACATTTCTCCCTTCTATCCCTTCCAGGCTCCCTATGTCACGCTATAAAAATGCATATAACTCGTAAAGGATACATTTTTGAATTTTGCAGAAATGCTCGGTTCACATGTTTTAAGGTGATGCCCAATATAATCTAAAAAGTCCTGGGTTCGAATCCAAGGAAGACATTTTCATTTCTCATAAAGTAATGCCTAAAAATTGACTTTTCGAGGTGCAGGCTTTTCTTCGTTAGGAAATTAAAATTAGAAATAATTGAACTATAATCTTCAAATCTAAGCCATTTCAAAGAAAAATATACAATTTCTTATTCTGTTCATCTTTTTCCCGCCTACAGCTCTAAATCCATCATGTTAAAGGTTAAATTTACATGATTTGAGATAAGTCGATTGGGAAAGAAAATATCCCATTATTTCACTCTTCTATGCTCAAGCCGAGTTCGGTAATAATCGTCTCCGTGGCAACAATCCGATAAAATGCAATTTAAAACGCAAAAACGCATTGTTTAAGTATAAATTCAAGAAAATACGATCAATTATCAAAATTCGGTTATAAGAATTATGTATAATCTACAATCTTTTCGTCTTAGAACAGTACAAACCTCGCTCCGTTATCACAATTTTAAGATATTTTAAAGTATTTAATGTGATGTGTCCCGCGGGCCGTAGTTTGGGGACCCTTGTTTTAAAGTATTAAAGAAAACATCTCTGCACGATGGATGTGAGAGTTCCTATGTAAAACAAATAGGAAAAAAAGTTCCTGGAATCGAACCCGGAACTTCAACCTTCGCAAAATAAAATATAGCCCGGAGATGGTCCTTGGCAGCACGAGCCTCATACCAAGTTTCATGAAAATCGGTTCATTTGTGCATAAGTTGTTATTAGGGGACACACACACAGACAGGACCATTTCATAAGGGTATGTTTCCTTTGGAAACCAGCCAAAAAATGAGTCGGAAAAAGTATTGCCAATGGAATCCGTGAATGTAAAGACTGAAGGCTTATGAGAAAAAGGGCTTTGTGTGGATACGGAAACTAATGCGAAAGTTCATCTGTATTGACCCTCCGGTGCTTGCGCGGGGTAGATTTCTACCCCACGCTCATATTTTACGATGGTTTCCCTCCCATTCGTTTTTCGCTGTCTTCTACTTTTCAGTAGTCGGAATGACACATGTGTGGAAGGTTTTTAGGCAAATATTTCTAGAGTTGTGTCGACCGTTTTTGAGTGAGGAAGCTTTTTTTTAGTCGGCGCACGGCGATTTGAGACGAACATCTGTGAAATATCTCCTTATGTGAAAAATGTAATTGCTGTTATGGTGAATTAGTTTTTAATGCAACGATTGATCATTTTTTGATGCTTCTGTTCCTCATTCAACAAATTTTAACAGATACCTATAATTTCTGAGGCGAGAAAAAAAACATGTTCTTTTCACTTTCTCTCTCCATTATTATTGATAGTAAATACATAAATTTTTGTACACTAATTGTCTCACATTATTAATTTATACTTTGTGGTTGTGTGAGACATCTGAAAAAATCTGAGACATTGAAGAAAAATTATGAGACATGATGAGAAAAATAGATTTGTATTAGAAACATCTGTCAAAATGAGGACTCTTTTGAAAAATAGTAAAATTATTACAATTGTATTTTTATAAACTTTTATGTATTATTATATATTTATATTAGAAAGTAATTGTAATTGAACCATTTTTCTCCAAATTTCATTTTGTATTTTGTTTTAGCATGACAAAAATATGTTTGCTATTTTTGACATTATAGAAATGTTGACTTAAGTTTTGTTAATTTTTATTTTAAAATAATATTATTACATATTGTTGAAAAATTCTCTTGTTTCTATTAAATTAGATATATATTTGTCATTTTTTGTTGATGAATGAACTATATTTGGTATGCATTTTAAATGTAATTCATGTGGGGTTAAATTCTAACTCGCCAGAGTACTTGTGTTTGTAAAACCCGTTCTAGTAATGTAGGGTTAATAAAAAGACAACATATCTCAAAAACCAAGAAACTTTGAGACATTAAACTTGGTATACTTACTAATGGGACCATGAGGATGGGCACCTCAGGACCAGAATATTGATTTTTGGTGGGAGGGGGGAAGGGGAGGGGCATGCCATTTCCCATAACACGTAAAAATTGATTTTTTGACTTACACGCTTTTTCTCTTTTGCAAATTATAATTTAAAATAATTGACATAAATGCTAGCAACTATTTCAGAAATTATTTTGTTGCATTACACTTCTGTATAGTATTTTAAAAACTTTAATTAGTCCTTGATCTAAGGGCTATACTATTGCAGCTGTGTTTGCAGGAAAAAATATAAGTTTAATATTTTTTAACTGCAAATTTGGGTGAGCTGTGCAATCATTCAATGTAAGAGCTATTTTTTGTTTGGCTTGCAGAAGTTGTCCCATTCTTTCAAAAACTCAATAAACACTTATGATGTCATCCATGTGTTTGTGTTATTTTTGTATTTAACAGGCAGATTTTTAATCTCTCTAATGACACATGGGCACTTACTTTTCCCAATGAAAAGTAACTGTTTTTTAATGTGCCTGTAAAATTGCAAGTAAGAAGCACAGTCACTCTTTCTTTCTGTTTCTTTCCTGGTGTTAAATGAATATTTTTGAATAACAAAGTATACTTTGGTAATGCTTTAAAATAAACATCAGTTTCATCGTTGTTAAAATAGAGTCAGGACTAAATTCTTCTAATAAATTTGATAAGATATTCTCCACTCAATTTTCTGTTGACTTTGTCAGAGTCCAAATTTTCTTGATGCAGTTTTTTAAACACAATGTTGTTCCCTTCCTTCCACCTACTGAGTCAACCATCTGTTGGTGTGAAGTTGTTCATCTGCAATTTCCTTTGCCTTTTCACACAGGATCCTTCGACTGATCACAGCATTCTTCAATCTTGCACTTGTAAACCATCTCAGGAGAGCTTCTTCCACAAATTCATTTTTACCTCTTTTTCTGTTCATTTTTGCATTCTCACTCACTCCTAATTCATAAATTTTCCTGCATTTCAAGGATTTGCACAAAAGAGGCTGTGAAATACCAAGTTTTAATGCAGCTTCTCTCTGACTTCACTTGGGCAAGGCATCATAAACAACTTAAATCTTCACATTTCTGTGACATACCAATTTGAGAAATATAGGTTCTGCACTCTGTAGGTGTATCACAAACTACATTTGGAAAACTGTTACATGGGCTTTTTCACTAAGGAAAGTGATCATTTCTTTATTTTTCTTTCATGAACAATGTAGTGGATTTGTATTTGCCTGAGACAATGTTACAAGATGCTGCAGTATGACAGGGGGACAGGCTACACATGCTATGCTGCACTACACATGTTAGTCTGACTCAGACGACCGCACCTTGAAATGCTTATGTGGGATCAACAAGACTCCATGTACACTTTTTTCTCATTAATCCAAAAACCACAGCCTATCATCAAATTGATGACGAAGACAGGATCACAGGCGGTGAACATAGCTCTTCCTTGGCCCTATGTGTCTGTCAAAAAAAATTGAAAAGAATGGGCATAGGTCCTAGAGTTAAACCTCTATGGCATAGTTACCTATGTTTAATGAACTAGAGCAGCAGTTCCCAAATTTTTCTAGTTTGCAGACTCCCATTCTATTTTCCATATTTTCAAGGACCCTCATAGCTAATATTAGATGAAAATGAATTTTTTTAAACAAAAGTTTAAATTTTATTTGTACAAACTGATGATTTACAATAAATGATACACCTTTTATTAGTTAAGATTAAAGTCAAAAGCATTCTAATTTGAAATTATGATAATATTGTCACAAGTAGCTATATTAATGAGAGAGATGATGGTGTTTTGATGATAATATTTGGTTCAATTTTACTCTATAAAAGCATAAATAGCAACAGATGTCGCTTTTTGTTCAACTTGGTATAAGTGTCGTTGAGATAATTTCTTGTATCTATATTTTAGAAAAAATTCACAGACCCCAAAAAAAACCTTGGCAGATCCCATTATGTCAGCAGACCCGTTTGGGAAATGCTGGACTAGACAATTGCAAGGAATTAAAACAATCGTAATAATAAAGTCCTGATAATATTAAACGGAGGATAATTACATTAGGCAGGAAAATTTGCATGTTTTACTCTGCATTTAGTGTTGGAATCTCATATTTGATTACAATAAGCAGCTGATAAAAATAATCAGTAATCAAATTAAATGCCACCTACTGTATTAATATTAATTCAGGATGGGACAAAACAAACCCCACTTATAAATGCAGTGTTTTATTAAAATATTTCAGGAACACTTTCCTTAGTTGGAACTCTTTAATTTACTTTAACCTACCATTACTGATGTCTTAAAATAAGTTTTAACAACATAAAGAAGACAGTTTTTATTTTGAATATATTATATGGAATTATAAACTAGAAGGAAAAGTATTTAATTTACAACTGTACACAAACATAAACTATTCATAACCAAAAGGTTAGTTCAAAGGGATGTGGAGGGTGTTTAATTAGTTCCAGTAGTGATACTGCACAACAAAAATACAATTTCAGCAAAATATATAAGCCAAAACATTGCAGAAAGTTCATAAAAGAGGACTGTTTTCCTACCTAGATTATCTAAATACATTTTTTTCATATGCTTTTTGAAGTTTAGAATGGAGTTATTTACTTCCTCAATAAATTTTTTATGAATAAAAAATTCCTTCATATATTAATAAGTGAGAAACATTAAGAACAGACAGGATATTCTTTGTAATAAGAATCATACATTATAAGAAACATCCCGACACATATTAAAACCAATACTGTAACTATGGCACATATAGTTATTCTCTTCCTTTATTTTAGACAATGTCTCCTGTAAATATGACACAGATTGCAGCAACAATGTGACGATGTCTTGTAAAGATCACAGATGCAGCTGCAGAGATGGTTACTTGGCCCAAGATGATAAGTGTTTGGCACGTAAGTAACAGTAACATACTATTATAAATCTATTTTCTTTATGGCTCCAGTTAATAAAAACTTTTCTGAAAAGAAATTCACCTTTGATAATAGTTGTAATCTGAGTGTCTAAACTGCACATTCGATGTGCAGCTATATAGACAGCTTTTCAGATCTTTTATGTGGAATTTATAATTTAGAAATACAATATGTTAATACCATACTTACTAGCATATACACTGTTGTCATCTTATTTTGACAACAGTTCCTTTTATTTTGACGTTTCGTTTAATTTTGACATTGATTCATTTAATTTTGACGGATCATTCTATTTTTGCTACATTAACCGTATACTTGCCAATACTTTGTGGTGCATTTTCAGATACGTAAATAGGTTAGCAATGTTACAAAATTTATCTAATATTTACGTTTGCATTAATTTTAATGATTCTAAATTATTTACACATTATTCCGTTTCATTAGAAAGATACAAACTTACGTAACTTACTAAAAAAATACTTAATGGACCCGAGAAAAAATAAAGAGACCCCTAATGAAGACAGAAGAGGAATAATTGATGCTTATCTCTCGGGAAATAATGTAAGCATTATTTCAAAAATAATGGAAGTGAAAAGAACAACTGAAATCATTAAAAAATACTTAACGAAAGTTGATTGATAAATCTAGAAGAGGTCGCCACAGAGAAAAAAAAACTTAATGAAGAACAGCAATCAGTTATTAAACAATGGATAGAAGAAGACTGCAGCTTATCATTAAATAGAATCGCAGATGTATGGAAGAGTTTCAAACTAAGATTTCACAATCTTCAATTGAACTCTTATCAGATGATTTTCAATATACAATAAAACGAATAAGGTAAAGGAGTGTAAGAGTGCACACCTTGTACATTTTTGCCATCAGAAAGTAATGGAATGCAGAAAAAATCTCCAAAACTGCGATAATTGATTATAGTAGTGTAAGGATCTTAAATTCATCAGCTGGACTTTTTAAAAAAATATTAAGTAACCGAAAATTAATGTTTTCGAAAAGAAGTCAAATGAGCACTCTTAGCCGCATAGGTGGGTAAGAGTACGCACTTTGGAGGGTAAGAGTGCACACCAACGAAGTGATGGAATGTGCCTCTAAATTCGCGTTAACAATCTGTATTTGAGGGGAGTAAACATAAGGCAAGCACAAAAAGTTGTACAAAGTAGCAAAAATCATATTTAGGCCCTTTTTGCTGCACTTTTGGCAGTCATTTTTGAGGTCTTACATAGTTAGGTAATTATTCCGAAGTTCAAAATAGAAAACATGACTTTTTAAGCTCTCATTAATAAATGTAAATTAATAAGTAGGTTTCAATGGAAACTATACTATTTATTAATAAATTAAGCAATAATTAAAAATGACTACAAACAAAAGCCCATTAGCAATAATCACATACGAATGCCCCAAAACCCTCGTAATTTGAACACATCTCATGCCACCAAGACGAACACATTCCACACTGAATCCACTTTTCTTCATGGCTCTCCTGACACCCAGGGCACACAGTTTTTTCCTGTGACTCAACCGGCACTGACGGCGATGGAGGGCGTGTGGAAGTTGATGGTTTTTGAGCCTGAAGCTCAATTTTGCGTCGAGTAGTTCCCTTCTTGCGTTTTTCCCATTCAGCTTTCATGTTTTCTTCATTTTTCTTCTTACTTTCTTTTTCCTGTAGAGTATTTTTACAGGGGGACGATGAAAGTATCTCAGATTTTTGTGCTGCTCTCTTCCTTTTCTTCTCCTCAGTGCATTTCGGAAGTGGAAAAATTTCAGATATGCTGACTTTTATTCCTGCTGTGGATTTCAAAGGTGGTGAGTCAACGTTATCATTTTGCATGGGGAGAGACATAACGTTTCCTGGTACAGTTGTTGTTGCTGTAATTGCTTTCTCTATGCCATCTGCATTTTCGCAATCTGAAGGTATTGGTGACAGCTGGAGGGCATCTGGATCCCTCTGGGTAACAAAAGATGGAGCAAACTGATCCTCAGTAATGACATCGGGGTTAAAAGGGTGGATACCCGTTGCCACAAAAGCCTTCTCTGCTTTCGCAACTGTTGCAGTTATGGAATATGCGGCTCGAAATAGCCCTGACATTTGGAACAGAGTGACACCTTGTCCCAGATGATTCACCATCCACTTTTCCACCTCTGATGCATAGGCCGCTTTCAATGGCCCAAAGAAACCTTTATCCAAAGGTTGCAACATGTGACTTGCATGTGGAGGGAATGTTAAAAGCGTGATGTGGTGGTCCCTGCATAACAAGACCGATGCAAGAGAACAGTGTGACGTGTGATTGTCCATTATCAAAAGAACAGGATCATCACTAGAGGGTTTAACGTGTGCAGCGAAATGTTTCAGCCATTCCAGAAATAGCTCTGAATTCATGTAGCCTGTTTCTGATATTTGTTTTAAAGTTCCCACAGGAGCCTTGGCGAAAAATTCATTGTTCATTCTTTTATGGGAAAAATCAGTGCTGGTGGTATGTGAATTCCCATTGGATTGAAGCAGCAAACAGCAGTGACGGTATGACCTCTCTCCACTGGACACCTTAAAACCACCTTTCATTCCAGTGGATGAAATAACTTTTGGCATCTTGTTAGGGACTGTTGATATTCCCGATTTGTCCATGTTAAACATCCGGTGGGGATGGAATCCTTTTTCTTGGTAGCATTGTTTCAAATTTTCAAAAAATCTGTCAGACTGAATTTTATTGAAACCAATCGCTCCTCCTAAACTGCACTGTTCTGGGATGCGCAATGAAAGATTTTGTCTTTGGCAGAAACCTTTCAGCCAGTCCTTACCAGCCATTGTTTTTCGCTGTTGAATCTGCCACTGGCACCGTTAGCAACCGCATATTCAAATGTGACCATCATCATCTGCTTTTTAGTCATCTCATAAAACTTTTTGTCCAGGTTCTTGCAGTGGTCAGCCAGTTCTTGCTCCATCTCAGCTGTCAGAGCGTTTTTAAATCTGCCCAGTGAAGTTGGGACTTCACCTTAAAACAAAAAGAAGTAAAAAATAATAAGAATTGTAAAAACTGTTAATTCGAAGATGCAGGAATACCAAAAGAAAGTTTTGTTTGTGGAAAGGCTATTTAACGCTCTATTATTGAGGACATTACAGTGTACCAATTCCCTGTTCTTCCCTTGACAAAACTTTACAGTATTAAAAAGTACTCACCTCTTTTAACCTTTTTCTAAGAGTACTTTTAGAAATCTCCATGCCTCTCGCAATGCTCCACATACTCTCACCATTTTTTACTCTATTTTTGGCTTCTTCAAACATCTCTGCAGTAAATAACGTTCTGGTAGATGTACGAGTAGATTGACCCATTTCTTAATCTAAACAATAGAAAAATGAAAGCATATTAAAAATCTGTTCAAATACTGTAATTATATCTCAAAAAGTAAATGTTTAAAAGAAAAATGATACTTGTAGTAAAAGTTTCAAGAAAATTTGCTTTCTGCCTCATGTCATTCACACTTTAAAAATAAACAGGAGAGCTTTGAAGCTTGAATGACATCCGTGGATCCATGGGATGCAACAAAATTTTAAACCATCGACGTGAGCGGGTAAGAGTGCGCGCGCACTCTTACCTGATCACGCTGTATGCACTCCTGCCCGACGTGGAGTTAGTTTTAGGAATGGGCAAAAGTGTTATTTTGCGATACCTGTTCTACCTATTACTATTAAAAATTAATACCTGTTAAAAATACCTATTCCAAAATAACAGGCCACCCTGTATTTTCATTCCACCTACTGGTATCGTCGTCATACTACATACAAGACCTACGGATACACAGTTCACAAAAACGCCACTAGATGGTAACTGAACTCATGAGGGGAGGAATAATCTTTGTAACATATACTTCAATTTTGTTAACATTTCCAGGTCATAAAATTCAGCTATATCCATTACTTATAATTACAGGAAGATATCTAAGAATAAGAAAAACATTGCAAAAAGTATACATGATCATTCTGCTTCTCGTATCATTAATAAACTAACATGGGACAAGAAGTTAACTCGGTCCCATAAAGTATTCAGAAGCAAGGTCAGGACTATATTTATTGTAATGAATGAATTTCATAATAAATATGAATTCGAGTTTAAAAACAATAGTTTTTCTACATGGCGTGCACTAAGCCGGCTGCGCCGTTCACTTAGAACAATACCGGCCTTGGAAAAGAGTCTTTCGCATGGAACTGAGGTTGCCAGCATGTTGAACTTTTGTACCACTAATTTTGCCAGTGAAGGGTATAAGTTTCCATTTCCTTTCCACCACATGAGGGGATCTTGGTCTTTACGAAGATAACTACAATCTAAGTACCGCTGAACCTCTTCGATCGTTGCAGACGTTGTCGTGCCGACTAAAATACACAAGAAATAATTAATGTTTTTGAAATTTGTAATAGGAAATAAATAACTTGTTACTGCTACTTACCTTGAGGTTGAGTTGTTGCCATCTTCGTATCAAAAGCATCCCACAGACAAAATCTTGCGTTAGTGTTATGCTGGGGAATGCGTTGTTCTGGCATCTCTCGGTTCTGCCGACCAACTTCGTTCATTATTTTCGTCACCAAATTTATGGCCATTCTTTTCGTTGTTTCAGCTGCATTTGGGTTTGAAAATATAAAAACTTTAAACCTTGGATCCAGAAATGTGCACAGTGAAATTGTTTTGCTAAACTCCAAATCACAAAATCTAGTATACAATCCATCACGTATTGCATCAATGGTATTTTTCACAGTTGGGTCATAGTTTTCTTCCAAGAATGCATCATACACTGAAAATAATCACATTGTAATAGCAATAATTTTGCTCCCTGTAATGTATTTTTCTCCGCTGAATTTTGTGGTGGCTTCTTCCAGTGGCTGAAGAATTTCGCATAAATCGGCACATATCTGCCACTCTTCCTCGGAAAGCACTAGTAAGTCTTTATTTATAAGCACAAGTGTGGTTTTCACAGCATCTCTCAGTTCTAAGAATCGCTTAATCATGAAAAATGTGGAATTCCACCATGTAGGAACTTCCTGGACAAGCTTTTTTGGGGTAGAAATAACCGAGTTCCGTTGGTACAAAATCAATTTTTCATTTGCCAAAGTACTTCTTCTGAAGTGTGACACGATACCCTTTATTTTATCAAGAATTATCCTTGATCCTTTCAATGCATCCTGTACAATCAAATTTAATGTATGTGCAAAGCACCCAAAGTGTTTCCACCCTAGGTCTTCCCTTATGGCATTTCTCATATTGCTAGCATTATCAGTTACTGCTACTAATATCTTATCCGACAAAGCGAATTTTTCAGCAATGCATTTGATGTGGGCGTCTAAGTTGGCACTAGTATGAAATCCATCTATTACGGAACATTCCAATAAAAGAGACTTTAATTCAAAGTCTTTAGAAATATAATGAGCAGTTACTGCCAAATAACTATCTGCATTCCTTGATGTCCAGCCATCTGCTGTCAAACATACACTAGTCACAGATTCTAAAATCTGTCGAACAGAAATCATGCAACGTTCGTAGGAGGACGGGATCATGCATGCAGTAATGGTCTTCCTACTTGGCAAGCAATACGAAGGATTTAGGGCTTTTATGAATTCCACAAATCCCTGATCTTCCACTATCAAAAATGGTTGGTAATCTATTGTAAACAATTTCAAAAGGATGTTGTCTAATACCTTTTTTGAATTGCCTCCATTTTTCTACTAACTGTCAAAAATGTTGAAATCTGAGTCTGGTGAGGTCTTGTTTCTCTGTCTGTAGGGTCCGTAGTTGTCTGAGGTGCTGTAGGTTCCTCCGGCCTCTCTGAAGGCTCGCCTTCGTCTCTTCTACAATTCTCCTGAGTTTCTTTTCTAGTCATTGTCATGGTCGGATGCTTGCTCCTTAGGTGTTTCTTTAGATTACTTACCATTGCTTTATAGCATAGTTGCTTTTTACATATATCACATGTTGCGAATTTCTTCACTGAATCAATGGAAGTGAAATACTGCCACACTTGGCTGGACATTGTGGAAGCCTTTATAAAGATCCACTTTAGTTCTAAAAAGTTCCTGTTCATTCACACAGCATGGTCTTGAAGAAGGAATGGTCCATGGAACAGAGTTACTCCAGCTAATTGCATGGCAATGCTCCTCCCCTCTCTGTATCATTATAAATAGCTGCTTATTACATTTAATATAGGATATTACGTTACATTTAATATAGGATGCTGCATTACATTTAATATAGGATACTGCTATGTTGAATGATCTGATATAAAACTTAAAGTATGTACCTCTGGAAGGGCTACAGAGCTGAAATTTGGCATAAAGAAAGATCATTGGGTACATCCTCTGGAAACATTCCAGAAAGCTATATTTAAGGGGCATTTTTACCCAAATATTCCATTTCAATACCTCATAAGTAAAGTGCAATGCATTTTTAAATTACTTAAACTTGGGAAAAACAGTTGTATAGATGAAAAAACGGAGTTCTTCATTTGTGAAGATAAAATTAAAATACATACTGAATTTACGTAATTATCCTAACTGATACAAATTAGAGTTTAGAAACAATAATAAATACAGTTTGAATGTTTTCATTATTTCCTTAAGTAAGCACTAAAAATGCCACCAAATTCGCTTTAAAAATGCTGATATTTGATCGCTAAAATTTAAGAAGTAGGACAAAGGATGAATTCTGTCATTTTTTAAAAATAATCTGAAATTATGCTTATAAATGAGAGTGACTAAAAATTATAAATTTTCATAAATGTATATAACTCAGAATATCAGGAACCAAGTAAATAACCTTAAATGCATCAATGTAACAATGAAAGGTACCCTATAAAATTGCAATTCATCTCCTGAAAGGTGACTTTGAATCATTATTTTTAACTGCCTTTGCAACAGGAGGATGTAGAAAACAAATTCTGCAAGTACAATGCTTATAAGCCAGGTATCCTGTTAATAATAGGTAGAATAGGCAGTGGCGGCTCGTGTATAGGCACTGCGGAACTGCAGCACCCCCTATTTCCACTTGATATTATCGATAACATTTAATATAATGAGTCCTTTTTTCTTTAATTCTTTCTTTATTTTTGTAGTATAATATATATTCCTTAAGCTTAATGTCAGTACTTCAGTAGCCATCCCCCAGTTTATGAAAAAGATACAAAAATCTTTGTATGAAACTGTGCGCTTCACAGTGCCAGCGACGTGGTGTTTGACTGTTGTGCGCATGCGCACATAGGAGGGGGGGGTGGGGAGGAAGGCGGGACTGCCAGGTAGAGAGAGCACTGTTGCTCTCGCAGTGCCGGCTCTGGCGTGATGGTGGAAGGAAGTTTTTTTTTACTCAGCGTGTTTTGTGCTTAAAAACCATGTACCATATTCTTGAATGTGATAAAGTGTAGAAGAGTGTAGAATTAGATTATTATTCTGCTTCGAGCTATTCTATTTGATTCATTTTTTTCAGTTCTTTTATTTAACAGAAAACTTTAACCATGGCCTTGCATCCCCAAGAAATAAGTTCTGTGACTGTAAGTGAACTTCAACAGCTTAAGTTTTCACAGCTATCTCTCCATGAGAAAGTTACAGTTAAGAAAAGAGGTCGTTCAACACCTGATATTCTAATATCTCAGCCAGGCAAAAGCAACAACAAGAAATATATTCGTAGCTTTAATTCTGAATGGTACCAACAGAAAAGTTGGCTTTGCGGCTGTGAAGTAAAAAATGCACTGTTTTGCTTCCCGTGTTTGCTGTTTGGAGGTGATGTACCGTGGACAAAAGATGGTTTTAGAAATATAAACAAAATGAAAGAAAAAACTGAAAAGCATGAGAAGTCAAAGAAGCACGTTGATAATGTTGTTTCACTGTCACTTTTAGGAACCGTAAGTATTAAGGAGAAACTTAGTGAGGCATACAGACTTTCAATCAATGAGCATAATATAAAAGTTAAAAAGAACCGTGAAATTTTGTCCAAAATAATAGACTGCATTTACTTTTGTGGAAACTTTGAAACTCCCTTACGTGGACATGATGAAAAAGACGATTCAGTAAATCCAGGGGTATTTAGAGGATTAGTAAATTTTGCATCTAAATTAGATTCAGATTTGAAGAATCACTTAGAAACCATTGCAGTCTTCAAAGGTGTTTCTAAGACCATTCAGAATGAGATACTTGACTGCCTGCTACAAATATACCATGAGGAGATAAGGACGGAAATTAGAAAAGCTTCCTTTGTAGCTGTCATGGCTGATGACACAACAGATGTTTCGGAACACACTCAAATGGTCCTTGTTCTACGGTAGGTATTGAATGAAGAAATATTTGAGCGTTTTTGGGAATTCTTTATTCCAGAAAATCAAACTGCAGATGGCATATCAAAACGTATTTTAGAACAATTGGACATAATCCTTCAAGGAAATGGACAAAAACTGATAGCTCAGACATTTGATGGTGCAAAAGTCATGAAAGGCAAAAAAGCAGGAGTTCAAGCAAAAATAAAAGCAGTTTATAGTAATGCACATTTCATTCACTGTTATGCACATCAACTTCATTTAATAATGAGAAATGCAGCAAGTATTACACGAAACGCAAGAATATTTTTCTCTAACATTCTGGCTATTCCAACATTCTTCTCAAGATCACCACAACGTGTGTCCATTCTCAAGAAACATATGGACGTCAGCATTCCACGTCCATCCTCTACAAGGTGGAATTTCAACATACGGACCATAAACAGAGTTCATGAAAATTTGCAACCTTTAAAAAACTGCCTTACTGAAATTCAGTCAACATCAAATGCAGATCAAACCATTGCAGAAGCAACAGGAATTTTAAAATACCTGAATTATGATAATTTCAAGTTTTGGTTAGAGCTTTTTCATCAGATTATGCCTCATGTTGAAATAATTTACAACCAAATGCAATCTCGAGAAATAAGTGTGTTTAAAGTTAATGAATATACAACAAATTTCAAAACTGCTATTTTAGAATTGAGAAACTCAAAGTACTGTGAGAATCCTTCAAAGACACTCATGGCAGAAGCTAAGGAAGTGTGTTACTATATATGTGTTGATATAATGGACAGATATACTTCCACTAAACACTTAGTAGCTGCTAAATTGTTCAACAAGAAATGCTTCACTAGATTTAAGAATGAACATCCCACAAAAGAGATAGTACTGACCACTGAAGCTTATCCCATGATTGACAAAGAAAAGCTTGAAACTGAACTAAAAGTATTCTATTGTAGGACTGATATTCATGAATATTGCAAATTAATTGAGCTGCTGAAATTTATCTTGGAAAATAATCTAGATGATGTTTTTAGTGAAATTACGAAACTGATAAAAATCCTCTTGACAATTCCCATGACTACATCAGAGGCAGAGCGCTGCTTTTCAACATTGAAAAGAATAAAAACTTTTTTAAGAAGCACTATGAATTCGGAAAGACTAAATGCGCTTGCAGTACTTTCAATGGAGAAAAATTTCCTCAATTGTCATCCAGAGATCAAGGAGAAAATTATTGAACTTTTTGCACAAATTAAAACAAGAAGAATGGATTTCATTTTTAAATGAATAGATCAAGCTTGAACTGTAACAATTTAAGTTAAAGTAAGTAAAAAATGTTTGGTTTTTTTTGTTAAGATTTTATCAAGTTCCTGAATAAATTTTCTTTTTATGCATGTTTTTTTCCTTTTACACAATTTTAAAACAAAGGCTAAAAATTTTCTGGAGCAGCACCCCCACTAATTTTAGCTACGAGCCGCCACTGAGAATAGGTATTGTGGAAATAATAGGTAGAATAGGTATTGTGGAAATAATAGGTAGAATAGGTATTGTGGAAATAATAGGTAGAACAGGTATCATGAAGGGAATATTTTGAAAGAAAAGGGCATCATGAAACTAATACGGATTCTTTTTAGAATAGGTATTATGAAAAAAATATGGTTTCTTTTAAAAACAGGCATTGTGAAACTTATACTGTTACTTTTTAGAAAAATTCTTAAGAAAATGATACGGATACGTTAACTGTGCCTATTATGTAATAACAGGGGTAATCTGGTAATAGGTATTTTAGATACCTATTAAAATTCTCTACCTGTTAAAAATACCTGTTCTGTTATTTTTGGCACATCCTTAGTTAGTTTACAAATCTGTTGCTAGGGAGTAGCACAACACGGTGATGGCAAATCAACTCATGCTGCTGCACAATTACAAACAATACTTCATTTTAATGTCAGCATGTTCCTTCTCATTTACTCGTAGCTCGGTCAAAAGCCTAAGTTCTAAGTTGCAAAAATTACATGTTATTACATACAAAACACTTTCTTACCTTTTTATGTAGCAAAATTTCTGCAATTCGACCAACGTGCGCCTCACTGAAGTCAGCTCACAATGGAGGCATACAAGCTGACTCCCGCCAAATGCTGCCATGTACGAAAAACTTACGTGCGCACTCTTACTCGACTGTGCACTCTTACCCTCCCTTACCCTACATATTATCCCAGCAAGAAGAAACGATGAAATCTCTATTGAAGCAAGATATCGTTACGATCTTAACTTCATAGAATTACCATCTCGAGTTTCAGAAAATGAAGTTTATTTTATTGACGAAGTTGGTTTCAATGTGACGATGGGGGCTCGAAGTGGACGATCATCACGTGGAACGCGTGCCATACAAGTTGCCCAAAATGTTAGGTCGCGAAACATTTCTTTGTGCTGTGCAATGAATCGAGAAAAATTATTTTATTATTCAGCTCAAACAATACCTTTTAATGGGCACTAAATTTTAATCTATCTTGATGATTTACTAATAATGTTTGCCGAGAATCAAACAAGCCATGCTGTTTTGGTGATGGATAATGTTCCATTCCATAAAAATGAAAGAGTAAAAGCTTTGGTATTAGATTATGGGCATGAAATATCATATTTGCCTCCTTATTCACCTTTTTTGAATCCGATTGAAAATACTGTTTTCTAAATGGAAAGAATCTGTACGGCGTGGCAGACCTAAGAATGAAGCAGAGTTGTTAGAATTAATATCTAAAGGAGCTGATTTAATATCAAGCGATGATCATGCAAATTTTTATAGATATATAGTATCTTTCATACCCAAATGTATCAATAAAGAAGTTATCAATGATTAAATGCATACTGTGTATAATATTTTGTATTTTGGTGCCCACCTTTATCGTATTGCATTTTAAACTATAAATAATACTACATAAAACAATATGCCCATGAAATAAAAGTTATAACTAATGAATAGTCATAACAAGTATTTGATATGTAATTAAATAAAGAAATGTCAAAATAAAATGAAACATTGTCAAAATAGAATGGACCATTGTCAAAATTAAATGAAGAGTTGTCAAAATAGAATGGACCACTGTCAAAATGAAATGAAACATTGTCAAAATAAGATGAACAGCTGTCAAAATAGCCCGGGAAACGGTGTAAGCTGCACCTCTCTCACAAATTTTACCACTCAAAAATTGAAGTCTAAAAAGTGCGTTAACTGTCAAATCTCACTAGGGCACTACTAAATCACTCTTGTGATTCAATATTTTGTGTGTGATACATAAAAACATTACCTAATTATTGCAACCTGTAAAAGGAAATAATTATTATTACTGATGATGGAATTATAAACATTTCCAGTTCTTAACCTTTTCTGGCTGTGATCCAAATTCCAGTTGTGGCAATCCATTTCCTCAAAGAGTTTATTTCTGATAAATTATCAAACACAGAGAGATTAAAGAAGTAAATGAATAAATAAAATAAGTACTTCTTTAAACTTATTAGTAAGATTTGAAAATGTAAATATATTTTTTTTAACTGTCACTTAAGGGTTATTTATTAAGATCGCAGTACATATATTGAAAATAAAAAGGGCAGCTCCATGGCCATCCTAATGCAGCAATATCTTGAGCTGTTGACCATATCTAAAACTGGATCAATCACAAAACGCAAAAATTGTCAATTGCAGTCAAGTCAAACAAAAAATACTTGTTAATGTTTTATTAATAATTGCAGGAAATGCCAATATTTTTAATTTTCACGTATGGTTATTTTAAACATACAGTTCATGCTGCCACTGAAGATCTTAGGCAACCCTTTCAAAATAGCTTAGAAATCCAATTTGGGTCACAAATCAAGTTCATTGGATATCTACCCAGTCACAATTTGGTCTCATATTCCGATAATTCTACTGGAGGAGACATTTGGAGGAGTTGCTCTCAGTTTGGCAGTCGTTTTGATATCCCTTCTCTTCCGCATTTAATTTTTCATTGAAAATATGTGTAGAAGAAGGGAAAGAAGTTTTCAAATTGAACATATTGGCTCTCTGAATCCATGCCATGCGTCAAGTCATCAAATAATGACATCAATAACGTTATACACAACAAACTCCTATATTTACCTATTTATGCCCAGAATATAATTTTGCTATTTTAACATTTTTCCCAATTGAATGGGTTATACGATATATCTACGCAGTAACATAAAACCAGGATAAATTAATCAATAAAACACTTCACCTGATGGTAATCGGTAGGATAAAAAACAATCCAGAAAAGTTTGCACTAGTTCTTCTCTGCCTAAATCGTAAATTTTTGCCAAAACTTTTACACAACAGGAGTAGTTGTAACCTTAGCTGCATGATCATTACAGAAAAAGATAAAAAAAGTGAAACTTTTTGGTAAAAATCTCATCTTGTGTGATGTCACTTCATGGCATGTCTTCCTAACAAAACTTGTCAAAAAACCATATCAGCAGTTGTTTTTTGTGCACAAAAAGAAAACATGTTTAACTAGTATTATGGAATAATTGAAACAGATAGCACTTATACTTTTGGAGTTGTGAAACACCAAAACCTGGGTTGAAAACGACCCTCTGGGCATAAATGGGTTAACCCTCTAGCCCTGCATCCTGCTTTTTCCTTGTGCAGCATATTTGGATCAAATACTGGACATCCCTCATTTTTGCATGTATGTCTCTTTCGGCTGCATTGTCTTTTGTATCCCACAATATGAACAAAGAGTTGATCATTTCAAGATAATTCACCAAAATATAATCATAAATAATAATAATACTTATAAAGGTTTATGTACAGTTAACAGTATTTATTACTGATTTAAAGTTCACTAGAATCTTTTATGCCAAAGCTGGATGTTTCTTATTTTATTTGTACATATTCTCTAATTCACTACGCTTTTGAGGTAATATTGTAAAAACATTAGGTGAGGCTTATTCTCGGGTACTTTTTCTTCCTTAGCTAGTCTTAAAAAATACAGGTGCAGCAGGAGCATCTTATATGCAAGTAAATATGTTAATATCCAGATGCTTTATGAAGGGGCTTTAATATTTTCTTATGAATATATCTGGAACTGAGGGTTTGAATAGTGTTATGATCCTTAATCATTTCCCTGGCACCATCAGCTGGCATCAGGAATGCTCTGATTTAATTTTGATAGACACCAAATGACTTCATATGAAACTATGACTTAGAAACATATAAAAAGACATTTTTTCTTTTGTAAACAATCACTTCATACTGAATCCCTTGAGGTGGATTTGGTGAATTCTCAAGTAGTGTAACAGTTAACTAATTGGCAACCATGTGAAAATATCAAAAGAAAACATGCAATACAAGTGAAGATGAAGTTTTTTTAAATAATGGAAGTGATAATGAAAGCTTGATAGATGAGAACTAAGAAGAAGAAATTGGATGAGGAAGAAAATAGAGCGAGGTCGGCAAACTGATGTATTTGTAAATGGCACAGGTAAAATGAATGTAATGATGGTATGCATGGAGAGTCAAACATTTTTAACAAAGACAAAGGGTGGCACCCCTAACACACAACCCCTGGAATATAACACAAAAGTGACAGTGGATTACATATCATGATTGGCCGATACACTTTCATTAACCTTTATCGTCTGAGTGGTCCGTATACGAACCATTTAATATATTATTCATTGACTGTTTGGTCCGCACACAGACCAGCATTTCACTTGCCAATTAAATTATGCAATATTATGAACATTAAATAATAAATGTATCATCCAGGTTGAGAGATATTTTTATGAGTGGATAAATTTCTAATTATTTCCTATCTTTCTCATTGAATAAACTGGTCTTAAAAATTAGTACTTACAAATAATAAGTAGCCAAAATAATCCATATATTGCAGTTGCTGGTTTAATAAAAATTATTATTATTGAAATATTTGTAATTGGTCATAATTACAAAATTCCAGTGTCTCATAATGTCTACCATTGGGTACAACATAAATCAAAACGAAGTGCATGCATGCACATCTCCTTCAGAACAACAAATCCATATCGCAGCAATGAATTCATTAAAGTACATTTTCCTTTCAGCTCTTGGCAGTCCGTGCACATTGATCGATGGTTGTATTGATTATGATGCGGAATGCAAAGAAGTTGCAAGACAAGAGTACAAATGCAGTTGTAAAACTGGTGACACCAACAATCAAAATGAGTGCAAGAGCCAAAAAGTAATTCACATCCACATGAACGAGCAAATAAACAGAACCTGGGATATTGACATAGAAGTTTAATTTAAATAAAATGTTTGTTTATGGAGGCTTAATTGTTTTCAGTGAAATAGTTAAGTTATATATAATAATGAAGTTATGAAGTTAAATCAAAATTGTAAATTTCTTGCAAACTGAAACTATTAGTGTAAACTGCAGTTGAGATACATGATTTAACTTTTTTCAAAATTATGACATTTCACAAAATGTTTTGAAGACTATTTTTATGTAAATAATGATTGCCACAGATTCCCTCTTCTCCTCATATTTTGACTTAAATAATGCCATTAATTATACAAATTTTCAATTGACTTGCCTTTGAGAGGCAGAGTGGGAATTAACAGGATTTAGAAAAAAATTGGTGGCAGCCCTCATGTATCATATATGATACAAAGTGAAAATATCAATCCCCCCTGAAATTGTAATTCAATGCATTACATTTTGTGAATCGTATGCTCAATTTTCCCTTCTCACCTAAAAATGTTAGTCTCTCGACATCATTGATGCCCAACAGTCACACTTCCGACTTCTTTGAAATCAGCCAACTTTTTTGTTTAACAAGAGTTGTAATTTTAAACATATGGGAAAAGATAAATAAAAACTAGATATATACCATTATATTAATTCACCATGATTAATGAATGAATGAATGAAAATTGAAAAATAGTAATTATTATAAATAAAATTTGGTGTGCATCATATATCATCATCATGATGTTATGTTATAACTTTCTATATAATACGATTTATTGTTCAGCTATGGATCCATCATCATTTTATGTAAGGAATTGCAAGTTCACTATGGAAATACCCAACAATGGAAGTGAAGCGCAATCATCTGATGCGAGTATTTTTGTCATGATATTTCACTAAATAATTAAATAATATAAGCTCCAGAGTGACAGTTACGACAGCAATGTTGATATTCTCTTGAGTAATTTCATTCAACAACATCACTGGTCTCAGAAACTGATCTGATAAGGTAATGTCATTACACTAACAAGTAGATTTATTTATTTCATCACGAATGATAACAATTTGGACGCTTTATTTCATAAATATGCGATATCTTTCCTAAGGGCTGCAGTACACCTTTTGAAACAATAATTAAAATAAGGATTAAGGAAAAACAATCACAAGGAATGAAAACAATTTGCATAAGGCCCAAAGTAATGTTGAATTGATAAGGGAAAAAAATAATTTCAAATTAAAACATTCCAAGGCTGCATGGTGTATCACATATGATACAAAATGTATTTGTTTAAAATTTTCAACCAAAATGCATAAAATTTCAATTTTAATATTAGGAATGTATTAGCCCAAGTCATTTTTTAAGTAAAATTAAAAATCATGCAGAAAGGGGTCAATACATTAAGTAAGGAAAAAGATCTTAGTAAATCGTGTATTCTTTTCAATGACAAAGTAAACATAGTCATCAGAAATTCACCCATCTTCCCTTCAGATTATTAGTCAAGAATCATCAGAACATCTATTTGACTCAAGCTATGAAGTAAGTTTAGTAGTTCACTTTAGAATCAATTAAATAGTCAAATTATCAGCAAAGATATGCTCAAAATGATGAAAATGCAAAAAAAAATTTAATTGTAAAATGAATCTTTTTTTACAAGGAAGAAATGATAAAAGATTTTCAAGACATGGACCTTTAATCGATTCAATTTCAACTTAATACGGAATGTTTACTTCTATTTGGAGTTCTTTATTATTGCTTGCCCATCATGCTCAAGATTGCACAACACAGATTTTATTGATTTTTTTCTAAAATATTTAGCAATACAGCCATTATATTAATACAGAGAATTATGAATATCTAAATAACAAAACACAACATTCATGCCTACATGAAGGATGATTTTTATAACCTTATATCTTAAAACCTATTTTGGTCACAAATATTTTTCTTTCACCATTAAATGAGTTGCAAATGACAATCATTATTTACAAATGTATTTTAGATAATGCTGCATTGAGACATTTGTACTGACGAAATGGGACATTTTTTTATCTATCGGCAATCCCCACATATAAGGCTACAAAAACACTTGAGACATATGCTAAAGAAAGCAACACATTTTAACATGAATTTTTAACTAAGATTTGTGATAATTTCCAACATTTTTATCATTAAGCAGCAATTATTTTGAGTGCTTCTGTGCAAAGTATCACGGAGACAAATGGTGTTTCAACTAGTTTGGTAATCAGATAAACGGGCAGTGTCATCAAAACAACAAGTTCCTCCACAAAATGAAGTGATTTAGTCACAAATTTAATCATATGTCAATAATAAAGGATTTTCAGCAAACTAATTACAAATAAGCATTGTCAATTATAGGTTGATTTATTCTTTCTAACCTTCCTTTTAAATGCTAATGTGATTAATAAAAAGTTCACACAGACAAATAACTTTAAAGTAAAGAATCCTTTACGATTAATATAAGAAATTTCTCAGTATTCCAGCAACGTGTCAATTTTGTTTTACTCCATAAGGATACAAGATTCAATTTGAGTGGCTATAATCGAGGATTTCAGCAGTTTAGATTATAAAATCTGACAAAAAAGTATTTTAATGCAAATTTAATTAAAAACCAACGTCTTTCAACAAATATAATCTCCTTTTCTTAAAGCATTTTGAATTACCTAGTTATTTAAGAGGGAATTTCAAATTCTTTCTTCATTATTCTAAAATAAGCTAAAATGAAAGAATACAGAACTGCAGGACAGTGCCGAATGGACATTTACTCATAGATGAAGTGCTCCTCCACTTCTATAACTGAGGTTTTACTGTGGTGCCAGATCTTCTTAGTAAGTAAAGTATCAAAAGTTCAAAACTGAGGGTTTTTGTCTGACCAATGTTTTCCACAACATACGAAAAACAATAGTCTCACGTTTTATTACCACAAAGGCTCACTCGATCACTTAATTCATGCATGTATGACCAAATGCACCAAAATGGGCCCTGTAAACTCAAGTCAGCCAACATACTTCTTGTTGCGATGCAGTTCCAAATCAAGCCCGAGCCAAAGAGTTGAAATTATAAGCAACGCACAATCGAGTGGTTTAAAATCTGCGCCCCCCTCCCTGTGATGCATAAGCCCCAAACAAGGCCTGAACAGGAGGGTTCCCGAGCATCGTGCCGCTAGAGGCCGATGAAGACACAACAGGGGCTGACATAGAAGCTGCTGATGAGACAGCTGAAGCTGTAGATGCAGCTGCAGCAGAAGATGAGGAAATTTTTCTCAGGAGATCTCCCTGGATTAGACTATCCAGGGCCTTTTGAACGGTGGGGTCACTCAGTAGAGGGGAGGGACCTGGATTTGTAGCACCAGAGGATGGGCCACTCCCTGTGATGCCAGATGAAAGTCCTGAAGGTGGCCAGTTGGCAGGGGGTGGAACGCCTGTAGGAGCTGGTACTGGTGTTGGTACAGGAACCATACCCCCTCCGATCACCCCTGGAGATGGAACACCTCCCCCTGGACGATTGCTGTTTAGAATGTTGAGAATGCGATGCTGCAACTCAACCTGCTGGGTATTGGGCTTCTGCATGGAATCTGGAAATTAGCATTTAAGATGTTTTAGCAGGAAATGTCAAAAGCAACACCTGCACATAAGCAAAGACATCAGTGGCACAGTCAGAAATTTAGTTTGGGACAAATACTTCAACACATTATTGTGTGAACACTTGTTTTTTTATTTATCTGCAAGAATCCATGTGTGATGAATAGAGGTACTGAATCTAATTTCGACCTCTTCAATCCAACTTATTTTCATCTGATGCTCGCATACTCTATGCTTTCATTAATATTATCTCTGATCATGGGAGGGGGGAAATCCCTGGTTGTCACACTTCTGGTTGTGCCACTTAACACATTGAAGCCTAGCGTCATCAATAGATGATTTCACCCAGATCCGAGTGTCATCTATGGATGACAGGCTAATATTCAGTTTCCTCTCTGCTTTCAAAAACTCACACCCCTCCATTTCCTCAGGTAAACAACTTGGACCATCAGAAAGGTCTCATTTGAGGTCTGTCTTTGGACTGCTACACGTCAGTTCTTGATCAGAGTTGTATACATTTTTTGTTGTAGTGCTATTTTGTAATTGGTGTTTCTGTTGAGCTAAGTCATATTTCTCTATACTTTTCTAATTTTATACTACATTGTTTTAAATTTCTCATTTTTTTGGCTCAAAGATTTCTGTTCATTGTCTAAGTTTATAAATATTGTAAATAATTTGTTTGTTTTGTAATACCATAGTTATTTTCACATTTTTAGAAGTAAGTAGTCTAAGTATTGTAAATAGTGTAAAATAAAGTAATTTGTAAACATTGTATATAGCATAGGTTAGAAACATAGCAACGTGTTTTGTAAATATTTCACACTATGTTTTCTAATTAAAAATTTTTTATGACACGGTGCCGGGACAAGTCCTGGGGCTTGTCATGTGACATTTTGTTTATTCAGTGTTCAAAATCCAGTCCCAGGACTGAGTTCACAGTCTACCGTTGAGATGGTTGGACTTGGAACAGGACACCAGGGATTTTCTTAATTGTGCATGCATCACTTGCATAGTTTTGAATTTTGCCACAATTTGGGCCTGTGCAGCTGGCATAATAGCATTGTGGCAGTTGTGGAGAAGATACAAAATATGTAGAAACAATTCAATGGGGAACATTTAAAAAGTAAAAAAATGCTTTAAAAAGTAAAGAAATTCAGGGACTTTAGCTTTCGTAACTTGGTTTTATTTCTCCAACTTTTTTGTATTCCTTATTTTTTATAATGTGTTATAATTTTATGATAGATCCCTCCCCCCTTACCTCTGCATGATTCTTAAAATATAATGCCGAGACAAGCATTATTTTGGGACGAAGACATTGCAAAGTTGAAAGAAATATAAATTTAAAAGGTTTCCCAAAGTAAATTTCATGCTGAATCTGATTATGTATATATGAATTTTTTATAAAAATCGGCAAATGCCTTAAAAAAGCGAAAAACTTTTGTTTTTTGTATTCAGAGCAATTCATTCTTTCTGATATTTACAATGTCATATCTATGCTTCTATTGAACAGAATGAGACAATTATTTTTATGTGCTTTCTGTAATGATGTTGCGTAACTGAAAAATTTATAAGATTTAAAAAATAAGAAATGTAACATATCAAATTTTTAGTTAAGACATGAAAAAGTTGACCTGCGAGAAACTTTTTTACTATAAGGTTTAGATGGGTACATACAGTGAATGAAATGTTCAGAAAAGTTGAAATATTTTTTTTAATAAGATTGCACTTGAATAGTTTTCACAATACCAAAAATAAATGCAAGCATGACCATGCACTCGACAGATAAGCAATCGGTGTGCTACGTCTTCTCTTAAGCAATTTGTGCATAATGTGAGATAGCATAAAATATATATTTAACAAATGTCATGTTTTATGCAAATCCTCAAAAATTTCATAAAAATCACTATAAAGGAAGTTCTAGAAACGATCGCCAAAAGAGGTTTATTCCATCATGACCAAACAGAAACTGGGTGAGAAGTCCCTGAACCAAGAGAAGAGGTGTAAACACTGGACTTTGTCTGCAGGGTTCACTGAATTCAGCCCCTCGGAACTTGTCCTTGGACATGTTCCAAGACAGCGTAAACAAGGCTTAAAAGCCATAAAAGAACCCTTTGCACTTGTATGTTGAGTCTGACACTGCTCTAACTTGCAACATCTTACTTTTAAGAATAATTTTTTCAAAAATTTTCTTGAAATAGTCATTAACCGCTTCCCTGATGCTGACGAGTTATCTCGTCCTAATAGGTGGTTCCTTTTCTGACGCGGGCGAGTTAACTCGTCCTATCCAAAAATTTCTTCTTCTTTCCTGTACAAACTGAGTTTACTCGTCACCTCCAAGCAGTTTACATTTTCATCGCTAGGTGGCACATGTGGATGGGATTTCTGATGTATCAAGTGGATGTTTTCAAGATTATCTTCTATGATTCAGAGACGGCAGCAACAATGTTTTCGTATTTTTTTGCATGCGTTAATCGTAATCCTTTCAATACTAAGTATTTAGTAAATATCTTACTAGAAATGTATCTTTATGAAATTTAACTATTATTCAAGAATTATTTAGATACGTTTCGCTTCTCAATTTTTATTTCTAATCTTTTCTCTAATAATATATTTTTCCATCTTTTTTGCTCTTCGCGCACTATTCCCACGATCTTTGTGCGCACTTCGCCCCTTTCATAATTTGTCTTCAGCCAATCTGAAAATCTAGATTTTCAAATAGTATTGCAAATGTCATAAAGCGTCGGTTTGGATTTTCTCAGTATTATTCGAATATTATCCTTCTATTACTATATAAACCTTTGGTTATACGATATATTTCGTAAAAATAATCCTATTGATTTCTACTGTATTAGATGAAGATGATATTCATGTTATAAGCCTTTATTTTTCATTCAATTTTGTATGCCAATCCATGGATGTTACCCGCGCTCTGGGTGAGGGACTCTCCCATGTTCTAAGAAACTGCATCTCAAGGGTCATTGACCCTGGGGCAAATATGAGTGAGAGAACGGTATCACAAATAAAAGAATAGAAACCCTTTTCCAATATTTATTCTTGTGGATCACTACAACTAACTGCTTAGAACTCAACTCCGGAATGCGGTCTCCATCCTATCTCCTTCTCACTTGGTTGCATCTGCCTGTGCTCCCTTTGCTTCCACGGCACAGCAAAGAGAAATCGACACGTGCTCGCGTGGGTTTCCCTTTTCATTTTCAGGGGAAGGAGTATGTCCCGCTAAGTTTGGTGGCGCAGTTCGCAGTAGTCTCGGCGGCCCTAAGGATTTTCCTCCCCTTCTAGCGTTTGTGGAGTGAGGACGCCGTCGCAGACCACCCTCGATCCCTTCACACAAACCCACGAGGGCAATATTTAGAGGTAGTGGGGGCGGGAATGCCTGTGGAGAGGTATAGAAAGACCCGCGGTACAAACGACGGGCTGAAACATCCGTGACAAGGACAATGGAACGTTATCATGGCGCCCCAACCCCATGTTTTTATCCCTTTCCCAGGTCAATACTCCTAGGGTTTCTCCCTGAGGGTATATCTCAAGTATGTTTACCGTTACGAATATTCACGCCAAATTTGGCAGCAATACAGAATTGCTTTCGAAACAGCTTCAAAGCTTACTTAATTATTCGTTGTCCTCTTGAGCGAACACATCTAGCATTCTCACATCTACATTCTACTGATAGCGTTTTCATACTATCGTTAGAGATTTTATTGCTTCGAAGTCCTTATCTTCTTTTCGCTACTACTTTTGCTTTGGTGTAAATTATTTTACCCCTTCCGTAATGGCAAGTGATAACAAAAGCGAAATTTCTGATGTGGAATTACAAGATGAAGACATTGAAGACTCCGGATCGGAATCCAGCTTCTCGGAGCATACAGTCTCCGATACCGAGGACGAAGGAGAACCTGCGCAAGGACAGTGGCGTGAAGTGAATAGTTCTTGCCCGCCTGCACCCCCTAGGTTCTACTTTGAAGGAGAATCGTCGCTGAATTTCGAAGTTGCTCTCGATGGTGGTGTATTGCAATTTTTTGAACTTTTTTCGATGATGTCGTGATAGGACATATTACCAGTGAGACGAATCGGTATGCTACACAGTGTCTCCGTGATAAACCATCTGGGTCAAGACACCAATGGCGTGACACCAGTGCTCCAGAAATGAGTGTTTTTGGCGCTAATAATATTGCAAAGTATTGTTAGAAAGCCAGAACAAGAACATTATTGGTCCAAAAGGCGAATATTAGCGACACCATTTTTTGGAGAAACTATGTCCTATCGGAGGTTTGCTAATATTAGACAATATTTGCATTTTAGCAATAACGACGAGTACAGCCCACAAAGTCATCCCAATCCAAAACTCAACAAAATTTGGCCCATTTACTGAATGCTGGAGGAAAAATTTAGTACGTTATATACTCCGGAAAGGGATATAAGTGTAGATGAAAGTCTTCTTCTGTATAAAGGACGACTAGGTTGGCGCCAATTTATACCCCAAAAAAGGGCAAGATGTGGCATAAAATCTTTTCTTTAGTGTGAATCTAGGAGTGGTTATGTTTGGTCGACCATTATATATACAGGCAAAGGCACTATTTTCGATAAAGATTTTGAGAATATGTCAATGTCCTCCCGAGTAGTGATGTCACTCATGAAACCTCTTTTTGATAAAGGGTATTGCGTCACAACAGACAATTTTTATACCTCCCCCGAATTGGCTGAGGCTCTTGTTTCTTGATCTTGCGATACCTATGGTACTGTGCGCATAACACGAAAAGGAATGCCAGAAAGACTAAAGAATAAAAAAATGAAGAAGGGTGAGGTAGCTGCGTATCAGAAGGGAAAAATCATGGTGCTTCGCTAGAAAGACAAAAAAGAGGTGACGCTGTTGTCTACAGTTCACAACAACGAAATGCAGAGGGTAGAAAAAAGGGGTAAAGTTGTGATGAAACCGAAGCTTGTTGTGGACTATAATGAGACAATGGGGGGGTGTTGATAGGGTGGATCAGCATTTAGCTGATTATCCCATTCCCAGAAAACGGGGAAAGAAATATTGCAAAAAACTATTTCTGCATTTTATGGAGCTGTGTGTGTGGAACTTTTTTGTTTTGTATAAAAAACGGGGGAGAAGTGTACATTTAGACTATAGATTAGATCTAATAGAAAAATTGATTGAAGGTGTACCACCCATGTGTTATCTCCCCGAAGGCAGGTAGACCACCTGCAGCACCACACCCCCGCCGCCTCACTGAGAGGCATTTCCCGGACGTGATCCCAGCTACAGAGAAGAAGGGAAACCCGACGAGAAAGTGCGTTGTGTGTTCCAGAAAGAGAGACTCAAAGGGAAAAATAATACGGAAGGAAACACGATATATGTGCCCAGACTGTGATGTGCCTTTGTGTGTAGCCCCTTGTTTTAAAAATTACCACACAACACTAAATTTGTAAATAACTGTATATATTGATTTAGATTATAGAATAAATTAGTGTTACTTCTTAGAATTAGGAATAAGATTACAGAATTCTGTTTTATTTTTTATAATTACGTATACAATAAAATTTTCATTCCTAAGTAATAAAATCTTCCATTTCTGTGCTCGGTCTGAATGTTCAGTTTTTTAGATATCCCTAAAACAAATTACTTCATTCCGTTATGAGAGGATCTTCGATCCTCGCGGAGGAGTGAATACTACTTGGAGGCGTCACACTGTGAGGTAACCCACAGTGTGACGCCATAAACGAGACATTAGAGGAAAGAAGACGAGGTATTATTGTTCTGATTGTGAGGTGCTGATATGCATAATTACTACATTTTGGATAAAAAATACATGCAAATATATTTTTAAAAGAAAAAACGTACAGTTTATGTGAAATATGTATATTTTATTTCTTGTATGATTATAATTTAAAAAATTTCATTCCTATTTCATTAATTAACCAAAAAAATTCTTAATATTAAGGAATAGCTTAAAAATCGTCAATAATAAAATTGCGAAATAACGTTTCAAAATAAGTATTAAATCAAAAATGACTATATTCCTTTTTAACCACTTAAAGGCATTAAGAAAATGAAATAAAATAATATGACATTTTTTGAACGGAATTCTCAAAAAAATTCGTCAGGGAAGGGGTTAAAAAAAGTGGAACAAAACAATCAAAACAATACTTTCTCCTATACTACATATGGAGAAAGTAAAAAACTCACCTTTAATGCCGCCTAAATCCATAGGTGGCTTTGTTTCACCAAGCTCCACCCTCATCTGCATTTCCCTTTTGTCTTTCAAGTAACTGTAAATGGGATAAAGGAGATTGTCTTTAGATGAAAAGATAATGCCAACAAATTTCAAAGAGCAACTTTGCACATACATGACGTATCCAGTTTTCCTGATTTCAGCTCAGCCAATTCTAAGTAAGAGGGAAAAAACAATCAGATATTGGATAACTGAATATTATGGCTATGAAACGTAATATATGATCAGCATCACGACAGAACCACTCATCATTCTGGGAACTACAAATATTTGCATACAGATTGAAATGAAACCATTATTAAAAAACTAAATTATTAGAAAATTTTAAGTTTTCTGTCAAACTTCTACAAAAAGAATATCCTCATGCAACAAGAGGGCTTGGTATCAATTTCCTGAATATCACTTTCCAGAATGATCATTTTTCCAAATATCACTTTCCACAATAATCATTTTTCCGAATATCACCTTCCTGAATATCATTTTTCCGAATATCATTTTCCGAATGATCATTTTCCGAATGATCATTTTCCTGAATATCACTTTCCTGACTACCAGAAAATGTTTTCCCCTCCACATGAATATCTCAGAAAGGATAATTGCCCTAGCCTCCCCGCCATGTGTGGGTTAATGAGGAATAATGTACATAGCCAAATGTTATGGAAGACAATGAGTAGTTCTTGAGCTTTGCACTGCAGGAGTCTACCATTACAATCGTTAGTGCTAAGAAGACACTGGAATTGTGCTGAAGGTTGAATACATCATCTCAGACCTCAAAATGGTGACAATTGCTGCAGTTATGCAAAGACTACCCCACGTAAGTCATAAATTATGCTTGGGTCAAGTTATTTGGAGGCAAATTCAAAAAGTCAGCCTTGCTGCATTATATGGTGAAGATTAAGGAATTTGCATGCTCCTGAGAAAGAATGGGGCCATGGCTTTCCTCCAAGCAGATAAAATCAAACCTGCATATGAAGAAATACATGTTATACAGAAATACTACTGATGAAAAAGTTATACAAGCGTGGGAATGGTTTGGGGAGTATTATGTCAAAGGTAGGTTTCGGCGAAGAAATGCTGATGGAAGGGACATTTATTTTGATCCCATGCACATACAAACCTTCCCTTTGGTCAGTTTATGAAAATGTGGAAAATGCATTACCCCAAACCAAAAATAATTTGGAAGGCTGGCACTGGCGATGGCAGGAGTTATTATCCAGAAAAAGCCATATTGGTCTCCACAAATTTATTGGTGGCTTAAGAGAAAAAGAAGAATTCAACAGTCGAAAGCTTGAAAACATTAACAGGTGAAAAAGTGGCAATCCCCAAAGGAGTCAGCAAAAGGAAAGAGAAAATATTACATCTTCATTGAACTCGAGATGGATGAACAACTCTCTACTCAATGGATTTGCACACATCAAGCGGTATGCTGTCACACAGTAAGTCCATATCTGTTTTAAGTTTTTTTGTTTTCTGCTAATTGAGTAATATTAAATATATATGTCTCATAATTTATTTCATTTTCAAAGCAGGGCATCAACCTTTGCTTCCGCTAGAGATGGAGTGTATTCCTGTCAATAAACTTAGTTTTCAAAAACGTTTCTATGCTAAATATTATTTTCTGTATTTCTGTCATTGAACTTAATTTTCAAAAACATTTCTATTCTACATATTATTTTCCAGAAAATGAAATAGAGTAAACCCTCGATATTTGTGGGAAAAAGCCATGAATATCAAAACCACAAATTTTAAGACCAAAGCACTATGAAAAAAAGGGGATTAGGTGGACCTTTCTTATGGAAATCAAGGCGAATGTTCATGGTCAATAAGAACTAACTTGTATGTAATAACCATGTTTATTATAAGATTATAATAATAATAATAAATATAAACACAATGGATGTTTTATATGAAAGATAAATAAACAAAATGCAAAATAAATTCAACTTGCCGACAATGACGATAATGAGAAGCCTTAGAAGCTGATAGAAACAACATCACTCGCTTCATAAATCCATTCTCTATTCTAGACAGTGAAATAGAAAAATATAATCTGGTTCACACTAGAAGGACAGTCACGGACAGGACATTTTAGACCAAATATGAAAATCCTATTTTCAATGAGGATTCTATGGGGAAGGACAAAGAGCGTTCACACTTGTAGGGGAGGATGCGGTCAGGCCTCGGTACGAACCTCTTGGGTCGCTCGAGGAGACAACTTTTGTCCCAAACCCCTTTGAGTCCTAGCCTCTTTGATTACTATCGACAATCCTCGGTGACAGCCGAAGTGAGCTTGAATATTTCTGCTAGTTAGAGGCATCTATAATGTACGTCACACTGTAGGTGGGGGCTGGAATGTGTCTGTCCCGAGACTGAGGCCTAACCTACAAGTGTGAACGGTCTCCCCAAAAAGAGTCATGTCCCTAACTGCGACCTCACCGCGACTGTCCCTTTAGTGGGAGGGCGCACAACATACGGCCCGCATGCCAAATTTGGCCCGCCGACACATCTTGTGTGGCCCAGCAGAATTTAACTCAGCTGGTGCTTTTCTTTTCCATAAAAAATACAAGTAATATTTGTTATGGATATTTATCACATTCTCTCTTATGAATTTAAACAAAGCTCCATTACGTTCAGCACTGACAGATCAGAATTTAAGGGACATTCTAAGGAAAGCAACCACCAGCATTACTCCAGATTTAAGTGGAATGGCGAGAGGAAAACAGGGCAACATTTCCTATTGAATAAGTTAATTATATTTGTTTGTCACCTTATTTTTGTCGCATAAAATTTGCACATAAAAGTTCTTACGGTAATTACTGAATTTACAATGGTGTACTTAATTTTTTTATGCACAAAACTTTCATTGCATGGCTCGCCTAGGCCCAATCAAGGTCGATTTTGGCCCTTGTTAACTTTTGAGTTGTGTTGTGTTTGTGAACCAGCCTTAAGTTACAGGGAAGAAGGCCTAGTAGAGGGGTCAAGGATATTTGGGTATAAAAAATTCCTTGACAACACAGAAAAGACTGTGAAACGACCAGAGGTCATCATTACTTTCTATAATAAGTTCACTTCTATTTTCAATTATTTTAATTTGTTAATGAATGATCAATTTTCAAAATTCATCATTAATTAATCACTCAAAAAAATGATCAATTTGGTTTTACCAAGAAACTGTTACAAAGAAAATTAAAAATACCGATGTTCACTACACATTTGCATGAAGGTATAGTCAAAATCATGAAGTACACCTCAGCAGCATAATTATGTAGAGACAAGTATATGTGCCAGAAATGTAACATAGGCTTGCAGAGTAACTTAACTACCTGTGGAAAATCGAAACCGCTAATTTCAAATAGGTACACAAAGACAACCCATGAATAATCAAAACCGCGAATATCAAGGGTTTACTGTATTCAAGAAAATGATTTTTGGGAAAATGAATTATTTGGGAAAATGATAATTCTGGAAAATGAATTTCAGAAAAATAATCATTCGGGAAAATGATATTTGGGAAAGCGAATGCGAGCCCAACAAGAGATATAATGGTTTAGCTACCATTTGAGTGAACTAAACCAAAACTCATGTTTTATGAAAAAGCAGGAGTTTCTCATCAAGGATGGCTTCACTCCAGGGGTGGTCCAATCTTTCTTTAAGACAGGCCAATAAAACGGCACGATTTTTTTAGCAGGCTACTATCCTTAACATCCAGTTCAATTGATAGCTTAAGCTAATTTAAATAATGCCAAAAATAAACAGGAATAATAAAAACAATAACATACTTAAACAGATTTATTTAAATGACATTTAAAATATTAATTAAAAGAGAAAAATATTGATATATCTCAATCTGATTTTTTAATTAGCTTTTCAATTAACAATTTCTCAATATTAGGTCTGATTTTTGGTAAAAGAAG
Source organism: Tanypteryx hageni (assembly GCA_028673005.1). NCBI lineage: Eukaryota > Metazoa > Arthropoda > Insecta > Odonata > Petaluridae > Tanypteryx > Tanypteryx hageni. The sequence continues at coordinate 16,346,033 of CM054115.1, read as the reverse complement.
CCAACTGCCCACATGTCTGTTAAAACAGATCTGTATTTGTTTTCAACAAAGTTCACTGTTGAAAATGGCTGTTCACAAACATAAGTTGATCCAAATTTGCACACAAAACGCACTGCAAGGTCATGCAAGTTCATGCAGTTTGGGGTAGTTGTTTTCAGGAGCAAATTTCCAAAAGACTTTTAAAACTGGGAAAGTTGGTTACTCACAAAACTCGCGAAATTCTGCTATGAGGCCTGAGTGATTCTTAATGTCAACAATTTTCAATTGGATTTTTGATGGATATTTTTCTATTTCGCTGTCCAAAATAGAGAATGGATTTATGAAGCGAGAGATGTTGTTTCTATCAGCTTCTAAGTCTTTCAAACTGAACTATACGAATTATATAGCACTGAAATAGTGGAATAATACCTACTCAAGTCCAAACACAAATTATTACTTTCCCTTTGAAAACATTTCAGAGTTGAAAAGTAGGAATTTCCGCACACTGTATTGACAGATAGAAATACAAGGATCAGAGCAAATGTGGGATTTAGGTTTTACCAAAAATATTTATTTCAGTTGAGTGCTCGACTGACTACTGGGGGCCACACCAAATGTTGTTGCAGGCCACGGGTTGACCAACCCTGCCTTACTCAAATGAATCAACAGCATATAAATTTCTTTTTGGGAATTCACAGGCAGTAATGCACTATATCATGAACACTTGCTCCTTACTATACATGTAAGATGCTAATCCTACTATAGAAGATATGAATATACTGTAATGACCTGAAAGGAAGACAAGGTTTTGTTCCAAAAATTTCAGCAAAAAAATTAGGAATCATCTTAAAATCGAGTACAGGCATGCCTCGCTTAGTGCAAGAGAGGCATTCTGAGACATCTGTGACCTAAACAAATTTGCACTAAACGAAAAGTTTGTAACATAGCACTTAGCCCAGTTGATTTTTCAGAAATTTTACTATTCTTATCTTGCAACTTATATAATGTTAGGCTATTTTTATATTCCAATTTAAAGTCAAGAGAATGAAGTACAGTCACATACCCTGTTTAATGCGGAGGATGAATTCCTGAAAATAAGAGCGCTAACTGAATCAGCGTTATGCGGGGTCATTTTAGTACAGTACTTATGGAGATGCATTCCTACAATCGTAATTTATTACCTATTCTCAAAATATAAGTACAGGCATACCTCGCTTAACGACAATTCGTTCAACGTCAATTCGTTTTAACGACCCTTGAAAATCACCACCGAAATTCGGTTTATGACATTCCTTGTTTCGGTATAATGACAAATTAAAAACAAGACGACCCCGTAAAAATTTTAACAACACATCACCTGCAGTTCGGCATCTACCGTAGCAATTTTTTCGACAAATCGAAGTATTATTCACAGCTCAACGATTATTTAACCGGTACAAAAGAAAAATGTGCATCGCTAAAATGCTAAGTTTTTAGCGGCGTAAATACAAGATAATATGCCTTTGACTTTGTATGGGTCATTAAAGCGAGGACTGCACTGTAATGTAGATGCAGAAATAGATTTTGACATTGCTTCATGTTCGAAGCATAATTGCTCAGCAATTGTGTTTTTGTTACCTCGGAGCTCTGGCGATGTGTACATTGTACGACAGAGGAGTTGTAGGGAAAATCCTTAACTCAAATCACTCCTGGCAACTTCAATAGGAGACCTAGCGACAGGTAGTAGAAGGAGGGGAGTTGGAAGCTCTCCCCTCAAGCCACTCCTTACGACAAAATAATATGATACAAAGGTGCTGGGGAAGAACTGATGCCATTCACGTCATGCACCCTTACTCCATAGTAGGTGTTAGCCTCTTTCCTGTGAGGAAGTGTTCGCTTTGATCTGTGTGTTCATAATTTTTTTATAGCTTTTTGATTTGATAAACACTTAACATGGGCCCAAAGCGATCATCAAATAACTACACAGGATGTCCTTGTAGTAAAAAACTAGAAAAACTATAAATCTCTCAACGAAATTAGGAGTTTTACACCATTTTGGTGCCAATGAAAAGCCTGCAGATATAGGTCAAACAATAGGACTTACCAGGACCACTAATATTATTATTTGTGACAAATCAGAAAATTTTTTAAAAGTGCTCAAACAGTTGGAACTTTAAGCAAAAGTAAGACCTCTAGAACAAGATCCAACATCATGTCATGATTACCTCGTTGGGTGGTGTGGAAATGACTTCGATCATGCGTTTCTATAGTTCCCCAGCATTACGACCCCATCCCTGTAAATCAAGAGCGGTAAGTCTTCGTTTCTCATTATTATTCCGATCGAAGAGTAGTTCAAGTTAAAATTTGTTGCATGATTATAGTACCTGCTTGTAAATGAATGTAATAAATGCATTTTCCTTAGTGTAAAGCACCAGATTGGCTCCGTAAATGTTATTAAACCATTCCCAATATTCTGGGAGATTGCCAAAGGCATATATTAAATTTTAAAGTAGTGCATAGCAATTTTCAAGGAACGTATCTATTATTTTAGCACGGGAATAAATGTAAAATCAGTATTCGTTTAACAACAATTCACTTAACGACACATTTTCGAGGAACCTAACCCTGTCGTTAAGTGAGGAATGCCTGTATAGCGGCTTTTCTCTCTGATACTTTAAAACTGTTAATTATTCATCCTTAAATGCATAATGTAGCCTATCTGCTACATACCAGAAATATTGCAATAACTGTCACAGCTTTTTTGTCATTTTCTCACACTGCAACTGATTCCACGCACCCTTCCCTTATAATCAGCATCCAATACCACCAATAGGTGCCCAATTTCATGAGATATGTAAACAAAGAATTGCTTCAAACAAAAATCATAGAAAATAATATTCTCCACAGTTTTTGTAATAGCAAATATGACGCCTTATAAGAAATATTTGAGAAAATGAAAAAATTACAGAAATGACATGAGTAAACCACTTCCAGTAGACCGATTTTAACCACTCAGCTCTGGTCCCTATAATAATAAAAGGCGCAATAAACATTGCACAAACTTTCTCATATACATTTGGTCGACTGTGTACACTTATAAAAGAAAAACACTTATAAATCAAGTTAACCATAGTTTAGCATATATGTTAATGCCACTGGTCAATATTTAGTAATTTTTTGGGACATATGGCTTACAAGGGAAGCCCCTAAGGTGTGACACCCACATCGGATTGAGACTTTGCAGAATGAAAGTATATGCAAAATAACGGACTCCTATTTCTACCTAGGTGCCAACTCGATGTCGTTTACAAGAAAATGCCCTTTGAAAATCGCGATCCGAGAGTATACGTAATAAAACCGTTAAAAGTTCTTTCATCGTTGTCTAGGAGCGTTCGTCTAGGGGAAACGAGCTGGATTTAAAATATTTTTGCCGGGGTTCGATTCCCGAAGGGACCAAATTTTTTAAAAAGTTTTTTTCGCAATTTCCAGCATATCATCAATAAAACTTGCACAACATTTTTAAAAAATTTATTCCATGCATTATAACTACTATTTTCTTCATTGTAATTCTTCACTGTAATTCTACACCGTAATTCTTCACGAACATAATTTTAAGGATCACTACCCATTCGCTTTACCATCATGATCAATACATGACGAGATTTGAAAGGAGGAATGCATAACAATGCACCGAAATAACCCAACAATATTGTGACATAATGCCAATTATAATTATAATGGCAATAATTGACACCAGCAACCGATTTATCATAATGAACAATACATGACGAGATTTGAAAGGAGGAATAAAGAACAATGCATCGAAATAACCCAACAGTATTGTGACATAATTTCAATTATAATTAAAATGACAATAATTGACACCTGCAAATGATAATGAATCCCTTTAACAACAACACCGTAAATTTAATAACAACATTATAAGATGACTAGATGCAGTTTTTCGTGGCCTTATTAGCAGACGTCCTTGTCTCTCTACCACAGTCAACGTCAAAATATTGCCGAGCAATTTATTGTTAGAGGACACATTTTGGAGTGGCGATTGGAAGGAATTGTTTGTCTTTGTTCGTGTTTCGCGAGTGATCTTCAGTTTTTGGGGCAATAAAAACTGCATTACGATGAAGAAAATAGTAGTTATAATGCATGGAATAATTTTTTTTTAATGTTGTGCAAGTTTTATTGACGATATGCTGGAAATTGCGAAAAAAACTTTTTTTAAAATCAGAAAAAAATTTGGTCCCTTCGGGAATCGAACCCCGGCAAAAATATTTTAAATCCAGCTCGTTTCCCCTAGACCCGGGGTTCCCAAACTATGTTCCGCGGAACACCGGTGTTCCGCTGAACCTGAATAGGTGTTCCGCGACAATTTGGAAAGGTTTTATACACTGCAATATATTTAAATATCTTCTACTATCTACTTCAAGTAATAAATGAAAAGTAATTTTAAATTTCCTGCCTTTATGTATGTGTGCGCGTGTGTGGGTGTTTTAAGCGAAATTTGTCCTTATTACAGTATTTAAATATTATTCAAAAACTACCCATGGATTTTTGGTTAAAAACTGGAACTTCGACAAAAGGAAGGCCAAGAACTTCTACTGATACATCCAATACGTCTATCATTGAAGAAGAAAATGATCGAAAACCCGTGGTTTCTTCAAAATCTAATATTAAAGAACAAGTGTCATCTATGAACAGACCAAAACGGAAGTACGATGAAAGTTATTTAAACTTGGGATTTACGTGTATTGGCAATTCGGATGCTCCTGATGCAATGTGTGTTTTATGTCATAAAATACTCGCAAACAGTGCTTTGGCTCCAGCAAAACTCCGCAGGCACTTCGGAACGATACACAGTGATTATAAAGGAAAAGACATGGAATTTTTTAAGAGACGACGTGACTCACTAGAAAAGTCCAAACTTCAAATGATTACAATGGCTAAAACTGAAAATGAAAATGCAACAGAGGCATCTTATCGCGTGAGCTATCGCATTGCACTTAATGGTGAAGCTCATACGATTGGAGAGACACTCATTAAGCCATGTGCGAAAGACATGGTGTCACTTGTTCTTAACAAACAGGCTGCTGAAAAAATAGATGCAATACAAATATCAAATAATACTGTTTCACGACGGATTAAAGATCTTTCTACTAGCATAGAGAAAGAGTTAATTCGTCGTCTTGGACTTTGCAGTGAATATGCATTGCAAATGGATGAATCTACAGATGTCGCAGGACTAGCTGTACTACTAGTATTTGTTCGTTACCCATATGATAAAAGTTTTGAAGAAGATTTACTCATGTGTGGATATTTACATGGACAAACTACAGGAGAAGATATATTTAACCGTATTAATGATTACATTACAAATCAAGAGATAGGTTGGGAGAAGTGTATTGATATTTGTACAGATGGTGCTCGAGCAATGGTAGGAAAGATGAAAGGTGTTGTATCACGCATCCAGAAAGTAGCTACAAGAGCCACCAGCAGTCATTGTATTTTGCATAGGCAAGCACTGGTGACTAAAAAAATTTCCACAAATTTAAAAAATGTTATGGATGAAGCCGTGCAAGTGATTAACTATGTAAAATCAAGACCACTTCAATCCAGATTATTTAAAATTTTGTGCGATGAAATGGGTAGTGGACACAAAGCACTTTTATTACATACTGAAGTGAGATGGCTATCCAGAGGGAAGGCACTATTAAGACTTTATGAACTTCGAAGTGAGGTATTGGTCTTCTTGAAGGCACAAAATAATTCAGTACAAGTACAAAATTTTGTTGAAGTTTTAACAAATCCTTCATGGTTGATAAAACTTTCATATCTGGCAGATATTTTTACCAAGTGTAATGAAGTTAACTTATCATTACAAGGAAAAAGTATTACAGTTTTTAATACAAGAGATAAAATTGCATCTTTTGATAAAAAAATACAATTTTGGATTTCATCGGTTGAATCTAATAATTTTGATTGTTTTCCTGCCTTACATGAATGTTTGAATGAACTAAATTTTAAAGTAGATTACGAAGTTTCCAAGGCATTTTTAGAGCACCTACATAATTTGAAATCAACTCTTTTGCAATATTTTCCGAAAACTACTAAGGACGATTCCTGGGTTCGGAATCCATTTTCCGTGACAGCTAAACCAGTAGGCTTAAACGCAAGTGACTATGAAAATCTAATTGATTTAATTAGTGACTCTGATTTGAAACAAAAATACAAAGATCAGCCTTTGAATGATTTCTGGGCGAGTTTGTCAGAAGAGTACCCCAATTTATCAAAACAAGCTATTATTGTTTTACTTCCATTTTCTACAGCCTATTCATGCGAAGCGGGATTTTCTTATTATGCTGCAACGAAGTCAAAGTGCAGGAACAGGCTCGACGCCACACCAGATATTAGAATACAACTTACCAATATTGTGCCTGATATCAAGAAGATATGCAATTCAAGAATTCAAAATCATAAAAGTCATTAAATGCTTTATTTATTCATATTTTTATGTTTATATTATATTATTATAGTTTTATATTTAAAAATAATTACTAAATAAATAATTTGTTTTAATAAAATGTTTTTTTAAATTTTTACAAGTAGAATTACCCAACCTAAAAAATAAGCTAAGTGTTCCTTTAAACTTCCCAGGTTTGCGAAGTGTTCCATTGCAGAAAAAGTTTGGGAAACCCTGCCCTAGACCAATGCTCCTAGATAACCATCAAAGGACTTTTAACTTTCTTATTACATTGACTCTCGGATCGCGATTTTCAAAAAGCATTTTCTCATAAACGACGTCGAGTTGGCACCTAGGTAGAAATAGGAGTCCGTTATTTTACATATACTTTGATTCTGCCAAGTCTCAATCCGATGCGAGTGTCACACCTTGGGGGCATCCCTTGTTAGTTAGTGTTATTTGTGACATCAGGCTGTAGGATTGGATGGATTTTAATCAAAATCCTTACAGCCATTTTTGAGTAAATCGAATTTTGTGTCAAAATATCCAAGAATCAAGTATCCTTAATTGTTTCGCAATATCGTTCATCTCTTCAGAATGTCTTTATGAATGATATTATCCACAAATATGATATATCAATCAATTTAGCTGTAATATGATTTTGAGTGGATCACGGCGGAGGCATGGCATCCTAGGGCTTAGGTATGGTAGCTTAGCGTACATTGTAATGTCCCTGGACTCCATATAGTGATTTTAAGGGATATATGGTTTATGCAGTATTATTTGTGAGATCAGGCTCTACAACTGGATTTAATTTAATCCAATTCTCTGGAGCCATTTTTGAGTAAATCAAATTTTCTAAAAATCGCCAAGAATAAACTACCCTTTATTTTTGTGCAATATAATTTTTTTGAAAAAAGGGTCGGCAAAAGATGATATATTGCACAAATACAAGATATAATTTGATTTGATGTATGCGTTTGGGCCCTAGAACAGCAAACAGACCGACAGGCAGACGACATGGCAGAAACCACTTATATGGACTCAGGGACACCTAAAACGTCTATTTCCTTCAAAATCTCTAAGTCGAATTTTTTCACAATTACAATACTTTCTCTATATACTACGTATATGAGAAAGTAAAAATTGGTATGAGAACAAAGATCATTATAACAAATCAGCATTGTACGGGGCAGCATTAAACAGGGTATCACTGTATATAACGGTGATTTTTAAATTATTATTTATTATGAACACACTGGTGTACACTAGCTTCAAAAAACTAATTCTTTATGATGAAAAATCACAATTTTCTAATAACATTTTACTATGAAACAAGATGATCCAAACAGAACTTACGATGCCTACTTTCCAATTAATCCTTTATTTAATACTTATATTGGTTTTAATAGCTTTAAAGTCATCACGGATACGTAGCTAATTGTGTTCCAAAATTTCATAATTTAGCATTATAAAATACTAAAAATACATTCGAACTGAATATTAAATTGATCATGCGTATTTGTGCAGCAAAAATAACACTGAATCTGAGTACAACATAGCTGTTGTTATGGAAACACTCTTGTAATGACTGATAAAAAATGTAAAATCGCTTGTATTTATGCAAAATTCTAAGAAATACAATCGATAAGCAAAATTCTACAATAAAAATTAGAATCTTCATTCCTTTCCTCAGAGAATAGTACAAATCTCGCTCCAATATTACAATTCTAAGATATTTAAATGTGCAAGACAAAATTACCCTGCATGATGGATTTCAGTAGCATCTACCAGCTGTTGAATGGGGTCTTTCTATTCTAAATAATATGCATTTTGTGTGCTATAGTTCTACATTTCCTTTTTCTGTGTTAAAATATACGTTAAATACGATAATTAAAAATATTTAAAATTTTCACTCCTAATTCATCCACGTTCAGAAACGAGAAAATTGATCTGCTACGATAGTTCAATGGTAGAATATCTGCCCGGCAAGTGGAAGACCCGGGTTTGATTCCCGGTCATAGTAGACTTTTTTCTCGTTTCAAAATTATTCCTAACTTTACAGGTTATGCCTGTCTGCATAGGATCTTCGGATCACTTTATTCCATCTATTTCAATAAGTATCATGTTGACTTATCCTATATACCATATCTGCCCTAATACAAGCCGATGTTTTTCATCAAAATCTATCATGAAAAAATCACCCCTCGGCTTAAATGAGAGTTCGAGAAAACTTTTAGGGTCAGGGTTGTCTCGTAGTCATCCATAGATGGCAGCACTACTCTCATTGCCGTTGCGTTCACATGATAGTACTATATTTTTCATAAAGTAAATATTTGACCTACAATGAATATTAATGAATAAATAATAAAGCTAGAATATTGAGTTTAGCAGTACCTGTGTTTTGTTACCATTGTTACCTGTTCTTTTGTTTCTAAATGCTATTGGATATTTTCTTTTGTCTCTCAGGGCTATGGATATGTATAATGAATAATTAGCAATTTGAATTATTTTTCATTATCTATTAAAAGAAGTTCCTATTAGTTTTACTTGGCTATTGTAGTTATATCTATAGCCATTGTAATGTTTGTATGCATGTTAAAACCTCAATCGTAGAATCTATTAAAATTGCATACATTGACTATGCGGATGATCACACAAAATGCATTGATAACTTCTGATGCTCAACTGTTTGAATTTCAGTAAAACTTTACATGATACAAGTATAATTATAAAAATCAATTTCTTAAGGCAATGTAAATGCTAATTTCATTGGAAACAGACTTGGATTAAAAATTATCTTGGCAAGGTCGCAATTGCTTTATTTGACCTTTTGTGAAAATGAAGATGAATGAAATTATCGTCACTGAATGTGGAACATCATTCAACAACACAAAATTATAAATTGGAGTAATATTTCAAAATGTCAACAACCAAATCATTTCTCACTATTTTCTTCGATCTCAAATAATGTATTCTCGGCAGTGCATGCATGCTCGCCACACTTCAGCATAAAATCTATGGAATTTACTTTTTTGTAAAACAATGGTGGAAATGTTTGGAGGGGTCAGCTTAAATCCGGGGTTAGCTTCTATTCGGGCAGATATGGTATGTAAATCTCCTGGACCAATAAATAATAATTTTTTTATTTTGTTTTTTTTTTCCATTGGTTGTATTCAATAAACTTTAATTGTGTCAAATTTTAGATCTGTAGCTCTTTTGGAAGTATCCAAACATTTATATACTTGTAAATCCTATGCAAGAAGCAGCTACTAGAGATAAACAGTAGTATAATGATGCATAGAATTTAATGAATGCACAGTTTACTAACAACACAGTGAATGAATATTAAAGTTAATATTAGCTGTATATTCTAGGCCTAATGATCCAAAATAAAAAAAAACAGAAAACAATTGGGGAGGGAAAACTTCCCTGAAAATGAAAATTTTTGAAATTTTAGATTTTCCTGTTGGTTCTATCAACCCTATGAAGTACCTTTAGTTTTACATTCATCTACAGTAGATCATCGATTATCTGACTTCCAACATTATCCAGCGGTCCTGGCCAATCCAACAAAAGTTGCAAGTAAATCGGCATTTGCCGGAGAATCGCATCAAAGGCAGTATCAGTCTGGCCAAAATGTTTCAGGACAATCGCGAGTAATACAGTAGGATCCGGGTTATACATAATCCAACTATACGTAATACTTGTTTATTCGTATTTTTTGTAATCCACCACAAAACACTATGCAAAATCATACCTACACATACTGACTTGTACATAACTGAATTGTATGTAATTCTCATTAATACTTATTGCTTCTTCCGTCCCGAAGGAGTTTTTTTCTCACTTACTGAATATAATCAGATGTAAGCTGATATCAATTATAAGCAGACTCCCACTTTTCCCAAGGGCACACAAGGAAAATCTCTTCTAGGCATATAGACATTTTGGTTATCATGGATCTTTTGTGTAAAATATACTAAAAAGTATAAATGCTTCTCTTTTTCTCTTCTAGCATCTCACATTTGACTTGTTAATCCTGTAGTGCCATTGTGCAGCAAGATTAGACGTTTCTTCCGCAAACGATCACTTTCCTCTTAAATTCCACAGAATAATGTGCTCATCTCGTACTGGAATTATTGTAAAAAACTGAAAATCTTGCCACACTGAAGGACTGAAATTTACGCTTGCCAAGGCACAAGGAAATGACAGTTAGCTCAGGGAATCCCAGTATGCACATGCTAGACACACTAAATTTTGATACTTTTTTCATACATTTTAAGTAGATTGTTTACTTCCAGTTTAATAAACTTATACCTTGAGTTATAATTGTATCTACAGACATTTTGCTGCCTTTCTGTATGCAGTAAGCAAGATGTTTGCTGCGCAAAGAAGGAAAAAATGAAAGAAGATATCCCAAAGTTCACTGAACGTATCACAATGTAATATAATAGGGTATATATGCATCTATGTCAAAATGATTTTCAAAATTGTCTTCAAAGGCACTCAACGCTCATCCATATTCATTTGTTTCTCGTGTGCATTCTTCTGCATTAGAACAGCATAGGGCTCTTGCAGCACCAACATTCTGCATGTTCCGCACTACCGTTCTTATGAAAACGCCCTTTAATGCATTGATTATTTTACGTTCATTGATTTTTAAAACACCAATTCTAAGCAGAGTGGCAAATTCTAAGAAGGTAAAATGATAAAAAAGGTTGGCTTATAATCAGTTATATACGGTATACATTATAACTAGTGAATGATTATAATGGCCTTTTTCTTGTACATTTCTTCAGACAATTTTCTATTGTCTTCCATGTGTTTTCTTTCTTTTAAATATTTGTGTACCCATTATTCTCAAGGATTCCTCAGCAATCAGTTTTATTTGTGTACTTCAATTTTTTGTAACCTTTATTTGGTAATCAAAAATCCTTTTTCTATAATATGAGTTTGACTGATTAGCTAAAATATTGACAAATCGATGGCTTGATTCTCCACTTACCACTTCTTCGACACTGTGGTGGAAACGTATCCCATATCACCACTACAATGTGTAGTTTATAACATCTGATACCCATGCAGTCGTTCTAAAGCATTGAACACAATGTTGTTAAAGAAAGTTCAAAAATAAGCTGTATAAAAATTTGGATGTGATTATCTGGCATTTTTGAGAATCCAGCTACTCCTTTCCCCCTAGGGCGCTGGATAATCGATGATCCACTTTATACATCTAAGAAGCTATTAATAATAGATTATGATAATTTAGAAAGTGAATATGGCATATAATTTGGAAAAATTAATAACAATACTTAAAATTAATCATGATATAAAATAATTAGACTACCATAAACACAGGTAGTTATCATTTGTGATATGTTATAAACCTCAAAAGACAAAAAATAACAAGTTTATCATTTATAAGTTTTCAATAAATTACTGTAGGCACTTTTAATGCTATGCATCTCAAATTCCACTTTGTAACAAAAAGAGGAGACTTAATAATTAGAATCAAAGGGATAATGAATATCATGACAAGCATCTAAGAACCATTTGAAAACTTTATACAGTATATACTGCATTTTTAACTGACCTAATTACTCGATCATACTGAAGCACAGTGAGTGGTCTCTGTTCCACAAGAAGAGTAAACAATGCTTGGATATTCTCAGGGTGTCTCTCTGAGCCAGCCGTGTAAGGCACAGGGCCACCCTGCATAGGACCAAGTCTCCCACCGACACCAGGGCCAACCTCTCCTGCTCCACCCTTTGGCTTCCTCTGGCAGTAAGCATCAAAATTACGGGCTAGGAGATTGACAGCATCCTCCAGAGGCATGTTGCGATGTTCTAGCAAATAAGAAAAAGATTAACCAGCATAAAAAACAAGACAACATTTTTAAGCAATCAAGGATCAGTTTTTCTTTTCACAAGAGGCTAATTTTTAACTTGACACTGGAAAATGAGTGATATAATTAAAATTAACATTTTTCAGTAATGAAAAGAAAAGCAAAAAGGACAACAAGTACATAACATTTTCCTATTTTCAGGCTTCAGAAACCACTTCCCTGAGTTTTTTTTGCAATATAAGGTCAAAAAAATCATTTTTTATTTTAGTTATGAAAAAATCACAGGGAGACAATTAAGGTAATGCTTTAATTTCTTTTTTTAAAGTTTTATTACTAACGTTACTGAACTCCAAAATATGTATTATTGAAAAAATCAAGGAACTGACCATCTCAATTTCAAAACTAATATAACTTTGGTGGTATATAAGAAAACAATAAAATTTCATCTAATTTATAAGTACAAACACATAAAACTATTGAATTTTCCTTTGCGATCTATTTTAGGTACGAAAATATAAATGAAATCACAAAAACAAAAACGGTATAAAATAGAAAAATCACCAAAAACAATAAAAAATCAACAAAAGTGATATATAATAGTGAAATAACAAAAACAACAATGATAACAAACTACTATGGAGCGTCAACAGAATGAAAACTGATAAAAGTATTCACTCATAAGCTTAACAAATAACTGCTGTGAAAAACCGATCCCAAAAGTGTGAGTCCTTACCTCCGGAAGTGAAGGGAAGGGCCTTCCAGGAATTGAGGAAAGAAAAGTCATCTGGAAAACCCACTGAGGGTGAATAACCTAGAGGTTAACGGATTCATTGGTAGGGTAAAGGATAACTGAAGTTGTAATTGAAGCATCTGGGTTGTAAAGAGTGAGATCAGAACCAAGGTGACTGTTTTATCAAGCAATATTGCAAGCTGGAAGGGTATTTTTAAGATGATAAATATTCACCATTCCAGTAAGATACATTTCAAGACCCTGCTAAAACTACTTGTTATTAATGTATCAAATTTTATGAACAAAGTTATTATATAAAAAATTACATCTATTAAAAAGAGTGAACAAAAATGTTTCATGCCAATCTGATGAAGTAGAAATTACCTTCTGGCAACCCATAAAGGATATTCAATGTCAAACTGCGATGCTCTTCATTTTGTGGAGCTACCACTATGGCATAAAGACTTCCACGACTTGATATGTTGGCCAATACACGTCCAATTGGTATGTCTTCATTTGGAAATAAAAGATCTACACCTAGTCCCAATTTCTTTAATCGGCGCTCAATGACTTCTGCATACTCTCTGAAAATTAAAGAAAGTATTTTTAATAATTGAATTATCAAAATAAAGATATTTTTAAAATGGATAAAAACATTTTTACACATTTCTAAAAAGTAGATTAAATACTAGAGCAATTCCAATAATTTTTCATAAACTTAAAAAAACAATAATGGTTATTTGATTGAATATTCTCTTTAACATCTATATGACACAATAAATTTCCTTTATTTACTGCGGTCCAAAAATTACAAAACAAATTTATGCGACTATTCAATTTTCTATAAGGAGGCTACGAATTCACTGTTTGTAAGTTCACTAGCCAATGATCCTGCCAGAAACACAAGACATAAGCATTCTGAAAAGGTCTGCCAATATCAGTTGTTTAGAGCAGTGGTTCCCAAACTGTGGTCAGCAGGTGAGTTCAATGTAAAAGCTAGAAATTATAAAAATGGGAAAGCACAACATTTTTTAACATGTCAAAAGTCAAAACAATATACCGTATTTTCTGGTCTATAACGCGCGCGTTATCTATACAAAAAATATAAAAATCGGGAAAAAACATCATGCGCATTATACAACGGAAAATAAAATAAATTGTTCCTCCTCATGAAACGGAATCCCCAGGAAGGATACGCTTTCAAGCCCACGATGTCCATCTCTTGAGCAATGCATTTCGCTTGCAATAAGACCCTTGTTGTTGAAATCCTAATGCCTTTTGCCCTTTCTCGTATCACCCACTCATACAATTCTTCCTCGAGTTCTGGCCAAAAGCATTTTCTAAAACGCATTGCTCGTTTTTTCCGATGCAACTTTTTCAGCACCAATTCGCCCTTACGCCATTCTCGTACACTTGATTCCCCTACGTTAAACTTTCTTCCAGCCTCACGATTTCCTTTTTCTATAGCGAATTTTACGACTTCTAATTTAAACTGTGAAGTGTATGATTTTCGCTTTCGCATATTTTCGTTTTCCATGGTAAATTAAAAACTTTTTCAATACGTTTACGTTTGGTTCTTTAAAGTGTTGTTTACAGGCTCAAAATGAAAGTTGTGCAGAACCCAGTGGTGAAAGTGTTTCCCGTAATACAAATGAAGGCTCAAAAAAGCAATGAAAATATAGTAATAAAATACACAATAAATACAAAAAATAAATAAAAATATTTACAGGATCGGAGGTTTCAGGGAACAACAGCTTCGAGAATTTTTTCCTGCAACTGGGCAAAGAGTCACATAATACATCAATATTTTCATGCCTTAAAAAGTGCTCATTTGCACATCTTTTCATTCGATTTATAGGCAAATATTTACAGGCGTCAACTACAACAAAGTAGTTCATTTTCATTTTTAATTTTGGAAAATTTGACAAAATGATATAATGTTAATCTCATTTTATAAATTTTTTGTAACTGTAACATTTCTAATTTGAAATGATCAAATTCATATGTACTAACACTCTAAGGCTAGTAATATAATTTCATTTTTAAAAATTACTTCACAGCCAAGGAGCAGTAGTGGATTCCCATAAGAAATGAAGCAGATTCTCAAGGATGCATGTTTTAATACATTGACACCAAACTTACTTACACAGTTTGTAATCAAATCATATTGGTTACGAAACATGTTATATTCAAATTCTCAGACTAATGCAAGAAAAAATAGAAAACATAACGTATCTGGATTTCTTTGTAAAATGGATGCTTTAACCCATTAGGGACGGAATTAAATGCCAGAAAATAGCCAATTTGTTACCTTTTTGGGAAAAGTACGATAGAAAAAGAAAGTTAACTCTAATCTTCTTGAAACTTTCATTGGCCCATACTAAGAGTCTATATTAACTATTAAAGTACAGTCAAACTCGGATATAACGAGCGCCACGGGACCGTCTAGTTTTGCTCGTTATAGCCGTTAAACTTAATATCCGTGAAGGCAAAAGCATGCATGCGTATGGTGAAATAAGACATAAGAAGTAAAAGTGAATATATAAACAGAAAGTTTAGTTAGTAAATTTATGGAAAAACATAAAAATGAGAATAAACTAGAAAATTTAAAATAAACATGTGTACATATAAAATTTACTCACAGCTGCATCCTTAATCACTCCCCTTTTTAGAAAAATAACTTTGAATGGTAGCCTGTTTCATAGATTTCACTTTGAAGTCTCTTAAGTTTCCTCTTATTACACTTATTGCACTAAAAACACCATCGGAAATGTCAATGTTTTAAAAAAAATCATTTAATGTTTCCACAGCATCCTGAGCTTGAGAGTAAGTTGGCACGGCTTTCGTCGGGATTGTGTCTTCGACACATTCAACAATGTCTTCATCACTGTCTGCTGTGTTTTGTACTGTCTCTATTATTTCACTCTCCGTAGGAATTCCACTGGTAAACAAATCATCATCAACATGAACAAAATTGTCAATGTCATTTACATGGTCAAAATTCGCAATTCCATTTTCTTTAAGCCATTCTGACAGAGGTAGATCATCTTCATCAACGTTATGGTTATCAATCGAAAATTCTCCCGATATTAAACCAGACTTCCGAAAACAGTTTATGATCGTAGTAGGTGAAACATTGTCCCATGCATCTGTCATCAAATGAATTGCATCCAATACAGAGACGTTGCCATCTAAACCTCTTTCCCTCCTTTCAATCAACTGTAGAACAAAAAATCGCTTGAAATGACCTTTAAAACTTTTAATTATCCCCATGTCCATTGGCTGCAAAATAGAAGTCGCATTTGTAGGCAAAAACACCAGTTTTACATTGGATAACTCCTGCATATGTGGGTGCGCAGGACAGTTATCGACAAGGAGTAAAATGTTTCTATTTTTCCTCCGTAACTCATTGTTCCACTGACTTACATATTGCTGAAAAATATTGGAAGTCATCCATGCCTTTTTATTAGCTGCATATTCAACGGGAAGCTTCTTTACATTATTGAAGCAACGCGGCTTTTGTGACTTACCAATAACAAAAAGTTTTTTTTTGTCACTCCCATTCATGTTTGCGCACATTAAAACTGTTAAACGATTCTTAGGTCATTTGCCACCAACACATTTGTCACCTTTGAATTTAAACGTTGCATCAGGCATCATGTTGTAAAACAGTCCAGTTTCGTCAGCATTGTAGATGTCTTCTTCTCTGTAACCTTTTCGACACTCCTCCCAAACACTTTTCACCCATTCACTTGCCGTTTTTGAATCTGCTGACAGGGCCTCTCCACTGACTTTCGCATAAACAATGTTATGCCGATTTTTAAAACGATCGAGCCACCCATTATTGCATGTGAAGTTTTCATGTCCTAACTGTTTTGCAAATTTATCTGCCTGTACCTTTGATGTGGAAACCAGCATTTCTCTGCGTCTTAAACCACTCCAGCAGTGCTTGATCAACAGTACTCAAGTCACACTTCCTCATTTTCTTGTTCGTTGTTAGGTTGTTCTCTAGTGCAGATAAAATCGCTTCTTTGTTTTTCCATAAGGTTGAAACCGTAGACGACGATAAATTAAATTTTTTGCACACTTCAACATTTTTTTCACCACGTTCTAACTCTCGAATAATATCAACCTGTTCGCGAATAGACAGACACTTCCTTTTATGTACAGACATGTTACTCGTTCAAGGGCAAAATCTCAACTGATTTTTGTGATCAACGCTACGAACTTTCTTTGCAAACTGCGAGCATACCAATTCCAGGAAGAGTTAATGAGGAGACGGATTAAATCTGGGATTTCCCATCTTTACGTGGGAAAGGGTGTTGGGTGCATTCGGCTGAGCGACGGGGGCGGGCGCCATTGTACATGCCCTTAGCCCCTTACCCCCCTTCCAAACACAACCTCCTGGCTGTAAAAGAGCTGTGGGTTGGGAGGAGAGGACAAAGGACCTCCGCGGGTGCCACTGTACCTGCAAGTTGGGAATTCTTGGTTTGGACGAAGGGATTATTTTTTAACAACAACGCCGCGGTCTTTAACCTCCCCGAGGGATAGGGTGTAGAGGCTGGACTCGAGAACACAAGGTTACATATCTTGGGTCACTATGAGGATTGAAGGGGCTGACCGCCACCGCGTTTGAGACAGTGAGACGTGGTCGAAGTTTGCTCGATATATCCGTGAAGCGTGCTCGTTATATACGTGAAATATTTGTATGTAAATACTCGTAAACTTATCTTGGAGGTAGCATTTGCTCACTATAGCCGTGACCTCGTTACAACCGTGCTCGTTATAAACGAGTTTGACTGTACTTACCGAGGCTTTTTATTCCTTAATTATTGGAGATTCAGATGGAATTCTCTGAACCAAGTGTCAATGCACAGCCCTTTTTCACAAACAGAACATACAAAAATTGTCCTCTTCCTAATTCCTTTTCCCCGGCATACCACACATTCTTTATGCAAAAGTTTATTCATATCATTTCTTTTCACTTGACCTGGATAGTGGCACTCTCCAAAATTATGTGAAGGAGGAACTGTAGCTCTACGTCCACGCGCCTTTCTGCTACTGTAGCCTCCAATGAGGTCTCCGATTATATTCAAATAGAATTTTTTAAGGGGAAAAGTTGGCTTATTGGTAGCTTGTTTGTAGTAGATATAAGAATTTACTACCGTTCTATTTATTAAATCAAACATCAGTCTATGCCACCACTTTTTTGAAGAATGTGCAAACTGTAGTAGCTACATAATTGATCGTTTCGATCTAATCCTCCCATGAATTGATTGTATAACCTCACAATCTCAGGACAGCACACTTCCACCTTCGACCCATCCTTCTCCATCCTTTTCACAGACTGCATTGGGTATGTGGGTGAATCGTAACCTGATGACAAAAAGAATATAGACCTTTTGTCTCGCCAGCCTAAGGAAACGAGTGGGGCGGAGGAGAGCCACTCACAGTCCCCTTGGTTACTTTGCTTCCAGTCCTGTGTGTTTGCTACCAATTCTTTGGGATAATTGACACGGTTGGTGTTTGCAGTTCCTATGGCTCTCAAACCTTTTTTGGAGAGTTCCATAAATAGATCTGGCGACGTAAAAAATCTATCACAAATAAGGGTGCAGCCTGACCCAAAGAGAGGCTCTGCAAGTTGCATCACGACATTTCCACCCAAACCCAAATTATTCTTTTGAATTGTCCCTTTCCCTGTATATAATTCTAAATGAAAAACAAATCCCAATGTTCCATCTGCTCTTCCCCACCACTTGAATCCCCTTTTGATGGGTTTCATTGGCATATACTGTTTCATTGAAGAGCGACCAGTAAATTTCACCATCGCTTCATCTATTGCCTGATACCCAGAAAAGTTATAATATTTTTTATAATTGCTATTTAAACTATCCAGAATAGGTCTAATTTTGTAGAGTTTATCAAAATCTAAGCTATCTTGTAGAGGCTGCCGTGAATTATCATTTACGTGAAAATTCCGCAAAATTGACAAAAATCGATCCCTTGCCATGATTTCTGATACACCTGGTACATTCAATGACCTATCTGTGGACCAATAATAGTCTTTCAGACTTGGAAGATCATGAAATCCCATTGTAAAAATAACACCTAACCAAGCTTTCAACTCATCTAATGTAAGATCTTCCCAAATATTTCCACCTCTGCCCGCAGTTGACATTTTTTGCGAGGCATACAAATTAGTCTGCTTGACGCAATGGTCCAACATATCACCCGTAAAAAATAACATAAAATAATCTAAAGGTGAAGAATTTTCTGGTAAGTAAGTATTAGGACCAGGTGTAAACTGAGAGAGACTAGTGCCTAAATTTATCAAACCTCTTCTGGACCAAGTCAATCTGCTTCTATTAGCCTGTTCAACTGTCTCTTCAATTTCACCATCGGATTCATCGTCTAAAGTTATAGGTGAAATATTTTTACATGGTTCAGGAATTTCTTCCTCTTGAATATCACTATCACTATCGATAGAGCATATATCACTTTTTACTCCATCATCTGGTATAGAAAACAATAAATCCAGTTTGTGATCGTCACACCGTTTTCTCTTGGTCGCCATTGTCAAATTAAAAAAGGGCTAAGTTTAAAAACACGTAAAATTGTAACCGCTTAAGAAAAACACGTGCAACTTCACAGGATGAAACTTAAAACTGTCCGTAAGCTGCTAGCAAAAATAAGGAACTACAGGTAATAAACACGCCCCACACAAGAGGGCAGAAGAGGACGGTACCCTAACACCACCGTGGTGGTGCTCCGTCCCTAATCGGTTAAGAAAGCATGGCAATCTTTGGAATGTAGAAAACGAATAAATTATCTTGTAATCTGATTCTGAAGCTGAGCTTACTAAAAAAGTATAATTTCAAAATTAATTCTAAAATGAATAAAGAATATCAAACAGCATAAAACAGTTTTACCAGAAATGGTTAACTGCCAAATCTCTATCATGCAAAACACTGGAAGTAAGAAAGACCTTGAAGAGATTTCAGGCATTTCAATATCATGCTGTTTTCAATTTAATAAAATTAGAAAACAGGATCAACTTTGATACCTTGTCTGAAGAAATCTCAAAATTTATGAGTGCTTCTTCATTAAATGGGCATATTGGTCTTCTTGAATATGCAGGCTGCTCATATGGTGCATAAATTGAGAGTCCCATCATAAAATAGTGCAAAACTTTTAAGACAAGATCAAGTTTAAGATTACATTCCAAACTAAAGAGCCAGAAAAAATCTTTTTCCTCATTTTGGAGTTTCATGTGCTGATTCAGAATGGCATTCTATACTACAATTTAAGAGAAAATGTCACTATGCACAACAGACTAATTTTTCTCAATGTTTGGGCTACAAGTACTGTAAATATCTTCATATATAATGCACCCACATATAAGATGCAGTTAGGTTTGCAGCCTTATGTTCTGTGACATTTGATATATCCGAGCATACCACTCAATAGTTTCTGGCAACACATATATATATTACCTGTTTCATTATAATATCTTACACGTTCCCCTCCCCTTCCTCCTCCCTCTACACACTTCTCCATTTCTTCATTACATCCCCCTCCCATTCCCCCCTACCTTACTCTTTGTTAACTATTTCTTCATATCATTATTTTAAAAATTCTCATTCGGTTGTCATAAACAATTGGCATATTACTTTTAAATGTGGATTACTTCCATTTCATCCCGGTCAAAAAATGAAACATTATCGTATTTATTAAAACCGCTATAGTTGGATTATTTGCCCTTATATTCTTCTGTCGGCGTAGAGTCCACACATGCATTTTTAATATAACCTTTGTTAACAACATAACCCATAAACGGCAATAAACTTCCAATAGCAACGAACTTTCTGTGGCGGTGAATTGCTGGCAGTGAATTTTCCGTGGCGATGAATTGTTGTCGGTGAATTTTCTGTGGCGTTGAATTGCTGGCCGTGATTTTTCTGTGGCGTTGAATTGTTGGTGATGAATTGATGGCAATGAATTGCTGGCGGTGAATTTTTCTAGACCCGGTTTGCTGGCACCATCGGTTGCTTTAAGAAGCAGCTAGTACACCATAGGTGCTTTTAAAGTCGAAATAACTCCCTGATCAAGATGCTGGAGAAGAGGCTTTGTATCTGAGTGGCCAGGTGCATTATCAAGAATCAGCAATATTTTGAAGGTAAGATTCTCCTTTCTGCAGTATTGCTCTGCCTCTACGATGAAATGGTTTTTAAACCAGTCCTTGATAATCTGTCCTGTCACCCATGCCTTCTTGTTGGCTGCCCGATGCACTGGCAACATATTCCTGCTCACACCCTTTAAAGCATGTGGGTTATGAGAGCGATATACCAACAATGGCTTGAACTTGAAATCTCCCGCTGCATCAACCTGTCATTTGCTGCTTCCTTGCTAATGTAGGTATGTGAAGGCATCCTCTTTCAGAAAAGCCCGATTTCATCGGCGTTGAAAACTTGTTTCAGGTTGCACCCTTTGGCTGCTACAATGTCTTGCAATGCCTTGGAAAATGTGGCAGCAGCAGCATGGTCTGCACTTGCAGCTTCTCCACTAACTGTAATGCTGTGCAAATTTTGACGATGGATGAATTTATCGAACCATCCTTTACTTGTAGAGAATGGTTCGTCAGCACCATCCTGCTCCTGCTGTAGGTGTTCAAACAGCTGCACTGCTTTAGCCCTTATAGTAGCCGATGAAAGATTCATCCTCTTGTGGTTTTGGTCTTCTACCCAAATCCCTAACATACTCTCCATTTTTCCACTATATCCAAGGCATCTTTTGTGAAGAAGGGGAGAACAACTGACTAGTAAGGAAAAATATCCAAGTGTCTGCCACTCCACTAAATCCGGGCCCTACCCGCATTTTGAGAGATGACCTATGCAGTTATGACAGCCTCATTCGTGTTTGGGATGAGTTTATTGACCAGAACCAAACACCATCTAAAGAAAAATGCTCAACAGACAAACCTTCTTAAGTATGCCCAACAGCATCACACGTAATCTCCCTCTCATGTCCACTCCACTCTCATCTCTTTTACTGTAGTACTAATGCACGCAGCATAAGAGACAATGAGTCTGAATGGTTGCCTTGTAGTGTAGTGGAGAACTTTCTTTCATTTGTATTGCACTGGCTGCGTAACTGCATAAGAGCGAATCAAAGATGCATAAAAAGAAATTCCGGTAGCAAAAAGTTGGTCGCATAATAGCAAATTCGCAAAAAGTGAACCAGCATAAAGTGAGAGAAACCTGTATATTATGCAAGATATGCATAAAAAGTTGTATATTCCTATATATTATTTACATATTTAGTCTGTATCATCAGAATTATTATGTTTTGGATAACAAGTCATAATAACACATGAAATTTTAGGTATTATTGCATTTTATGATATTTGTACGCATAAATGTTTAAGTAATAACATTTACATTAAAAAATTTACTTTAATAATATCTAATTATATTTCCTTTATTGATATAACACCACAGTACATTTTTTTGTGCTAAAAAAGTAAAATATTAAAAGTCCGGGTTTTGTCCAGATTTTTGTGTTGTTGTCCGGGAAGTAAGATTAAAAATATGGTAACCCAACCCTGCAGCAACTTCACTGAATGACATGATGTTTTTAAACGGTGAGTCAGTGAGGGGTCTGGATGCAAAACTTTGTTGGCAGACTGTATCTGGACAATCGGCCAACAGTCCACAAACTGTTTGCAAACATTGTTTGCCGACAATGTTTGCAGGTATGTACAAGGCATAAGAGTATAAAATAATCCATCATGGTGATCCTAGTTCATAAGACATTAACACACACCAGTTAGCTTCAGAACCCACTGGATGAGAGTGAAGGATCCCATTCAATTGCATTGAGAACAGCCTATTGTACTCTGTGATGTGAGAGGAGGATATAACATTAAAGCCATAGGGGACCGGGTACTATTTGGATAGCAATGTTGCAAAGTAAATGGCTTACATACATAGATCCACACTACTCAAAATCAGGATTCCAACACTGCCTAGTCTTAAAAATCACCAAAAGCTATTCTTTTGATGAATTTAAAAAAATATTAAGGGCTTTTAAAGCTGGTAATATTAAGAAGAAGCCTTTACCAGAGGCGTACCTGGGAGATATGGTACCTATGGCAAAATTTTAAAGAAACACCTTAAGTAGAATATAATTTTTCCTGCGTTTTAATAAAGAATAAGAGTTTTTATTAACAATAACTTAAGCAGTTAAGAATTTAATTAATACTTATTTATGGGAAAACAAGTTTTTGGCATTTTTTGCAGGATCGATTGGCACCTTTTGCAAGCAGCGCCTATGGCAAATACCACCTTCGCCATACCCTAGATATGCCACTGCCCATTACCATATAGTAATTTTCATAATAACCACTTGATTTAAAATTTAAAACTGACCTTTGCTTCTTGTTGAGCACAATGATTTCACAATCATTAGCTCGATCAGCTTCAGCAATTTGGACTGGAGCTACTGGTGGTGGGTAATCTTTGCGACCATAGTCAGGTGGCATTGGGGCAGGAGCTGCACCACCTGGACCAACTGTGCCTCGGGGGACATCACCAGGGAAATCCTTGCCACCGCGATAGAGACCTCCACCAAAAGAATGCCCACCATTCCTAAAATAAGAGAAATTACAAATACAGTGAAACACCTTTTTTTTTATTTCTCTGGAGAATAACTTTTTCTACTCTAAATCAGGGTAAACACTAAATAAAGGTTACATAATTCTGAAGCAAGTAACTGTTACATTTATTACAGTGAAATTGCTTTTTACCATTTCCTGTATGAATTGATTACCAATTTTAAACACATTAGGGTGAAGGCTCCATATATAGTTACTTTAAGCTTTTTTACTTTCTCCGTACATAGTATAGAGGCAAGTATTGTTTTCATGAAAAAAATCGATTTTGAGATTTAAATGGAAATACACATTTTGAGTTCCCCTGAACATGTTTTGACCATTTTCACGATGATGTCTGTGTGTATGTGATAGCTTGTTGTAGGTGCTCTAATTCAAAAACTATTAATCAGGTCAATGCAAAATTTTATATTTACATTTTTGTTAAAGGGATGAGTTGATTAGTTTGTGGTAAAAATCGGTCAACTGGAAGTGGGTGTTTACTCTTGTCACACCCATTTTTTGAAATATTTGCTTTAATATTTGTTGAATGTAAAAAAGTATTGGAATAAACGTTGTAGGAAATTTGATTTTCTACAACCTTTGTTTGAAACATTTTTCCATATAATGCATTGTTTAACAGATATTTTAAAAAATATATTTTTTTGATGTCACTATACCTACTAGCAACTATTGTAAACAATTGACACTTAGTTAATAATGCTTTTTATTTTCTGAATTGTTGGCTATATCCACTATCAGAAGGCTACAGTTTGAGTTTATTTTGGTTCTTTGTCAAGTCTTTAAATTTTTCTCACATTTCCTTAAAATATTTATTATTATTTATAAATATTACAGGTATGGAGAAAGTCATGCGGTGGCCACATCAGATTTTTTTAAACATATCTAAATATTTATATAACTACCTGGTATCATTTACTGTCACAAATTTGGCTATTACCCTTCCTTATGGCAATAACAATCAAATAATTTCATTTATACGATTTTCAGGTCTGAGTTCTGATGTGAAACGCTTGGAGCACCGGAGCACACAAGCGATTTTTTCACGTCTGAGCTGACCATGGAGTCACAGCAAGCATGCACATAATTTTGCATTCATCATACGACCACTATTCTAAGTGATCACTCAGTGTATTCCAAAGAGATTTTTTATTGCAATTAAAATTACTCTAGGCATCATAGGCATCGCTATCAACAATTAGAAAATTTTATTATAGCAAAGAAAGCAAAGGTATCACCTAGTAATGCACTTAATAAATTCAGACAAATAATTAAAATATATCTAATGCAATCCGTTTTTAGAGAAAATGTTTCAAACAAAACTTGTAGAAAATTACTAGTAGCCTGTTGCAGCCACGCTTGCAATTAATTTATATTAATTTTAACACATCAATCTAGTGGTACCCGCCCAAAATTTTGCTAAGTCAGTCAGAAGCTTGTGCATTAAAAAATTACCTTCGAGAGGAAAATAATGAGAGTCGGGGATTGGGTTTCTGAGGGAGCGTGAGCCCATCATCATCATATACCAGTACACACACGTGCCAACCTAGTCACACTGGTACAATCATGCGGAGTTATGGCTTCTTCACCACAAAGATCTCCTTCCCAGCAAGCCTCACCACGGCGCTCACCCCCAAGAGGCCACTTGCCTATGCTATTTTCCGAAGACCCAAGGATCCATGCCTTAACAGAACAAGTAGAGACCTTAACTCAACAGCTCCAACTCTTTATATTATCTCAATCAGCAGGGAACCAGTCACCTTCTTCCATCGCTCCTGCCCCTACCTGGTCTTCTCTTTGGAAATCAGACCCACCCATCCACGACATGCCACCAGATGCTGAGATACTACAGCTCGCCCTAGTATTTAAGACATCCATAGCTCTGAATCGCTTCAGGCCTCGAGACCAGCATGAAGCCACCTGCCTACTAAAAATGGCGGCAGCTACCAATAGCAGTCAAGGCCTTCCTATATGCGAGACTTTGAATTTTAGGCATGGCGGCCAGACATGGTTGGGGGACCGCAGCGCAGCTGCGAAACTCAGCGGACGAAGACATTTATCATCTACCTCCCAGCCTACAGCCACAGCTGAAATCCCAAGTAACCAGGGTCCCGCTACCAGCACCAGGCCTCCACGGGGAGCTATCCGGCACACCTTTTATCCCTTAGCTCTTCAGATTCCAGAGACTCTGGTCTGTCATCCAATGACCAGTTAGAAATAGCAGAAGAAGAAAACATCCAGGGAATCGACAGCAGCATCCCGTTCCACCGGCCAGCCCCCAGAGCAGCAATCGTCACGATTCCAGAGCTGGTGCACTGGCTTCCAGTTCCGGAGCCCTTTCTCTATCAGGACCCCTCAGTCTTCCAGCTATTTAGCGTAGGAGCAAATATTCCCAAGCCGGCAGATGCACTCCCAGTGTTTGTCCCTTCATTAGCTAGACCAGAGCTATTTAAGGCCATTAGAGAATTCGTTCAAAAGTTAAATGCACTTTTAGAGCCAGATTAATTCTCAAAGTGGCAGAAGGTTTTTGGCTTATTCACGACTTGTCACCTTGGACAGCCTCTTATAGAAAACCCAAGTTTTCCCTTAGAGATGCAGCTAAAGCCATGCTTTTTATTCCCTTTGCAGCAAAGTTAGCCAAACTTGACCTTAGGGATGCCTTCTATCAGATACCGATAGACCCAGTTCATCATAGATTCTATGGAATTTTACTTGAAGGCACCGCGTATCAATTTAATAGGCTATCAATGGGCCACGCTTTGGCCCCG
Organism: Tanypteryx hageni; assembly: GCA_028673005.1. Lineage (NCBI taxonomy): Eukaryota > Metazoa > Arthropoda > Insecta > Odonata > Petaluridae > Tanypteryx > Tanypteryx hageni. The sequence continues at coordinate 16,319,585 of CM054115.1, read as the reverse complement.
GCAATAATGAAAAGATAGGCATGCGCAGTGTCCAAAGAAAGGCCCTATTTCATGTTAGTAGACCAGGAGCTTTCAGCCTCCCAAGTGTAGAAAATAGTTGAGTTTTTATCGAATCAACTAGGCATTTCCCTTAATTTGCATAAATGCATTGTAAACCCAGTAACCATAATTAAATATTTAGGGGTAATCACTGACACCCGCTTGATGCAGCTGTGGTTGGCACCAGGCTCCCTAGCGAAACTACACCAGGCAATTATGATAGCACCCCGGATACGCCAAATAGACATTCCTAAGCTAGCGGGTTATGTAGCGTGGGTATGCTACGTGTTAGCACTTCCATACTTTGTGATTATGGACACCTATCGACGAGACAACACATTCCTGGTGGAGTGCTGGCAACAAGGCATTTTCTGCAAAAAGTGCTCTTATGCAGCTGATATGACGCCGATGGAAGTGTTCTGTGACGCCACTCCATGGCAACTAGCATGGGTGATACCAGAATTACAGCAAACAACCATTCATCCCCTGCTAGACGAACTGTCCATTTACCTGGCAGAAGGAGAGGCAGCACTGCGAGGAGCCCTAGCAGCAGCCAAACACCTACCAGCGGATAGAAGACTAATTGTTTATACTGATAATATGGCTATTTTATATTGTTTGGATAAAGGAAAAGGCATGTTATTCACTCATGAATTGTATAGAAACATGTTTATGAAATTAAATAAAGAACTGTCACAACCTGTGACGTGGGCGTACGTTCCTTCGGAGCTCAATCCAGCCAATCGTCCTTCTCGGACGGTACTCCCTTCCTCTATGCCAGATCGGCTTAGGATTCAGTAATCTCAGGCAGGTCTGGTATATAGGTCGGGGGATCATGCAGGTTGGATCAGTCAGGGATCGGGTGTCTGAGGGAGCATGCGCCCATCATCAGAATTTGAAACATGTTTATCACAGTATATTCAAAAGGAAAAAATTTAAAACTCTACCTTATCTTATTTTCAATGATTATTTATCACTTCAAAAAATTTTGCTAAGTAATTCATAAATCTGACTGTTTAAAAGTTATCTTAGAGAGTATTTTCAAACTATTACATTATTATATTACCGTTTTATGGTTGGTTAAATAATAATAAATATTTTAAGGAACTGCGAGGAAACTTCAGACTTGACAAAGAACATTAATAAACCGTAGCCTGCTGATATTGGATATAGCCATGGAGCACCCACAATTAAGAAAATTGAATGAAGCGTTACTAAGATGTAATTAAGCATCAAGTGTTTACAAAAGTTGCCGCCAGATGGTGTGGTGGTGGCCGCTAAAAAACCTAGATTTTAAAATATCTCTTAAACAATGCATTTTAGGAAAAAAGTTTCAAGCAAACATTGTAGAGAATAACATTATCTTATAAATATTTTAGAGTGTGTGTTTGTATGTCTCTTATACGTTTTTACACCATTTAAGCTATCGAATTCAAAAGTTTCATGGGCCATCCTATGGACCAAAGGAAGAACTTGGTCTAGTTTTGCAGACCGTGGGGTCTCTTATACTCCACGGGGTCAACAAAATACTATTTCCATAAGAATGCATGGGAAATGGTGTGGAGAAGCCCCAAAATGTCATTCAGCCCTTCACTGATGTGGATATAAATATACCTAAATATTAACTTACGATCATGGAAAATGGCTTATTTTACGCACGAAAGAGTGAATATTTTAATTCTGTACATGTTTTGTCATATTACATACTAAACGCTCAAAAGTTTTCTTTAAAAGCAAAATTTATTGCTTTAGATGACCATTTTCCAGGCAGCAACAAAGCTAAATTTCTTAATTGTTGTCCTCTTCAAAGGGAGGTAGCCACGTAAAGATTAATACAAGGAAAATCCACGCCGTGGCATGCCATAGAGGAAGAATAACCAATGCCAAGATAAAGGGAACAAATGGATTCATGCCTAAATATAGTCTACTAGCTGAAACACCTGGCTTCGATCAGGAAAGAGTTTTCTTTTAAGTAGCAAACTATTTTTATTATTTATTAATTTTATTGACAGTATATCACTTTTGATGTCATATTACAATAAAAACAAAAAATAAATTTTGAAATTTACTTACTTTTGCTGTTGAGTACTCCAAGTTTATCAAATGTTCCCCATTCCTTAATTACGCAGGCGATGTTTACATTAACATTTACTATTTTGTACTGTATTGTAAAGTTTTACCATTAATATAATTATGCATAAACGTCTTACTTAATATTCATATTAGAACATTGTTATCTTTTACCATTAACATTGAAAGATTTATCGCAACATAAATCGATACATCTACTTGTTCAGTAACCAAGATGTTGTTTATTGTTTACATGTTGGCTAATAGTAATAACATAACCCACATCATTTTATTGCTGCTTTAAAGGCTTTGTGGCATCTATCCATGTGAATATTAAGTAAGACAATGCATAATTATATTAATGGTAAAACTTTACAATACAATACATAAAATAGTAAATGTTAATGTAAACATCGCTTGCGTAATTAAGGAATGGGGAACGTTTGGATCTTTTTTTGTGGGGGCTCCACCCCCAAACCAACAATTCAAAACTTGGGGTACCAAACAGCAAAAGTAAATTTCAAAATTTATTGTATTATTTTTATTGTAATATGACATCAAAATTGATATTTCAATAAAAATAATAAATAATAAAAATAGTTTGCTACTTAAAAGAAAGCTATTTTCCGAGCAAAGCCGGGTGTTTCAGCTAGTTTACAACATTTAAATTTAATGTTATTAAAAATTACTAAGGTTTAATGGAGAAAATTGATAAAATGAAAAAGAGACCAAGTGTCACTTCCGGTTGACCAATTTTAACCAAAACCTTTTAATGAAAATGCCATATATAAAATTTTGCGTTGATTTAATTAATAGTTTTCGGGTTAGAGCACCCACCAAATTCCTATTACACACAAACACACACACAGACATCCTCAAAAAAAATTGTCAAAACATGTTCAGGAGACCTCAAAATGTGTATTTCCATTTAAATCTCAAAATCAAATTTTTTCATGAAAACAATACTTTCCCCTATATGGAGAAAGTAAAAAATGACAAGTGTCAACCTCCACTTCCGGTTGACCAGTTTCAGCTAAAACATTTTCAAACCTTGAATTATCAATAAAAGTATTAAATATTAAGTTTTGCTCTGATCTGATAATTACCGTATTTCTCGGCATATAAGACGCACCCCGGTTTTTTAGATTTTCAGGAAAAAAGTATTTTGGTTCACCAAGGCAGTTAGCAAAGGCCACATCATGTATTATTTCCAGCCATGATTAAGTCCGTATCTGGTAACATTTACAGATAATATTATGGCGTGACAACAGTTAAATATAACGTTTTAGATAAACTTAATTCATAAAATAAATCGAGATGATCTAAAACATAAATAATTGCTTTGAGATTTGCATAGCTAAATGTGCCCTGTATGAACTTGACAGTTGTATTGATTAGGTTGTTGGAGTGTGTCGCACATATAAATACTCTTTACTGATAGTACATATTAGGGATGGGGCGATCGGTTCCTCGGTTCTCTCAAGAACCGAAATAACTGGAACTGACCATTTATAATCCGGTTCTTCAGTTCCGATCCCCATTTTAATAAAAAAAATGATGGTGACTTGGAAGCAGACGCTAACCAGAAAGCGACCTCATATTTTTCTGCAACAGCATTCGATTTTCAATACACATATCGATGATGGAAGCTGTACGTTTACTACGATGTGAAATATATTTTTATGCTTTTATGTGTTATCAGTTTCATACAGGATAAGTAAGTTTGTAGAGCATACAAAAATCAGGAGGACGAATCAGTTCAACAAACAATAGTTCCACAAAAATATCTATCAAAACAATTGAATGATGGGTTCCAAACTTCTGGCATTGAATATAGTAAACCCTTGATTTAATGGACCTCGGTTTAGCGGACTTTGGATTTAACGGACAAAATCGTGACAAAGGCAATAATGGACACATCCCCAAACAATGGACCAAGTCCATTGTTTGGCGAATCAGTCCAGAGATTGTTCGCTTCTTCCCCTCAAAATGGCTGTTCACAGTTATATACTACATGTTTTTTGCACAGGCTGTCTCAATGTTCTCCAAGCATGTTCTTGGCGGGATCGACGTCCGAATCTCGCCTTTTAGTGACGTTAAAATGACGGTTGAATGCGAGAGATCTAGAACAAGAACGTGAAGATGTGTTCTTGTTTCACGTTCTTGACACAATCATGGCTTAATGTGGGCCTGCAGCTGGCCTGAAGGTTAAAATTCTTGTAGTGACTACTGCAAAAATTGTGAATTACAATCGCCTTTTATCCATAAAATGTTTACAGGAGAGAAAATTTCAAAAGTTTCTGATATTAGTTTCAATTTTGGCCATAATAGCACTGTTTCGAGGTCTCAAGATCGCAAGAATGTTCTTGGGGAACAAGACCAATGAGAATGATCTTGAACATTGAGACACAGCCATAGTAGGCACTTTCGTGAAAGGATAATTCCATCTTCGAAATGATATGGCATGTAAGGGAAGCGATGTTTAGTTGTGGGCTTAGGCTGCGTTCACACTACCGGTATTGTGATTGCAAGCTAATATTTATTTATTTATTTATTTAATCATTTTTTCACATACAGCGATAGCGCCAATTTAAAGTGAAAAATTAAACATTCAAAGATTAACAACATAACAACAAAAATAAAGTACAAACAATATAAAAAGAAATTCAATGTAGTATAAGTGTATGCAGAAGCAGTCAATAAAATTAAGTTGTGCGACAACATGACATTCCATTTTTAAGAAAAGACTTTGGACATTGAGAAAGGATCTACATTAGGGGAAAGTGAGTTTAAAAGGGAGGGGAGACAAAAGAAAAGAGAACGTTTAGCAATCAAGATTCTGGGGATGGGGAAGTGAAATAAGAAAGAAGAGCGAGTAGATCTATTTGGAACACGGAAATTAAATTGAGCAAGTAACTCAGGACAGTCAGTAATAGAGTTTAGTATATTGTATATGAAAGAAAGATCAGACTTAGCTCGATAAACAGAGGGATAATCCAAAGAAAGGGAAGATAAGATATTACTATTAGAGAGTTGGCGAAAAGAGGCCACACGGGATTTAACAATTCTCAGAAAAAAATTGATAACACAATCCAAAGAGGCAAGGTTGGAAACAGAAGACATTGTCCAAATAGGAGAACAGTAGTTAACTACAGGTAAAATGAAAGAAGAAAAAAAAATCTAAGAGCCAGTGGATCAGTAATGTCCATAAAACGATATAATATTCCAAAGAGAGACATTGCTTTATTTTTTATTTTCAAAATATGATCAGAGAAGCCAAGTTTAGTATCTTTCTGTTTGGACACTCTAACTAATGGAACAACATTTAGTCTATAATTAAAATTTATAACATTTTTAAGAAGGTAAATGGACATTACATTACATTTATTTCAATTTAATTTAAGTTTCCAGAGATCACACCAATTAACAACCAGATTAAGTGCCGATTGGAAAGACACACAATCAGCCATACCGGAAATCACTTTAAAAATTTTGCTATCATCAGCATAAAGCAATATTTCTGCTGTGGGAGAAGGGATGAGGGTAGCCAGATCGTCGACATATAAGTTAAATAAATAAGGTCTTAAGACACTCCCTTGTGTGACTCCTGAAGGGAACTGTCCGAGGCAATTCCATCTAAGGCAACACGTTGTACGCGGTTATTTAAAAAACTTTTTAACAAATTAAGAAAATTACCATGGATATTGTACCGTTGACTAAGTTTATAAGTCAGTAATTTATGATCTAGAGAGTCGAAAGCTTTTGAGAAGTCCAAGTAGATGGTATCTAACTGAGCCCTATTTATTATGGCATCAACAGCATGATGTTGAAAAACTGCTAAATTGGTTAGGCAAGAGCGGCCAGTAAGAAAACCATGTTGCCTAGTTGATAGGATGTAAAATAGTAAAGTCGGTTAAGGATGATTCTTTCACAAATATTAGAAACAATAGGGAGGATAGATATAGGACGGTAATTAGTTACATCGTATTTTGAACAGACTTATGAATGGGAATTATGTTAGCAGATTTCCACTGGGAGGGAAAAGTGCCCAGAGACAAACAGCGGTTAAAAATAAAACATAGAGGAATAGAAAGAGAAGAAGCGCATTTACGAAGAAATAGAGGGCTGATACCATCAGGGCCCGGAGTACGGTAGGGGAAAATTTTACAGAAGAATTCAAAAACTTCTTGAGGGGTTGTTTGAAGTTGAGATAGAGAAAAGTTACAAACAGGTGAGAGAGAATCATCATTATCCAGGTTCAGAGGGGTGGTAGTAGGGGGTGACAAGCAATTAGAAAAGAAATTACAAAATAAAGCAGATCTATGAGATCCCTCAGCATTAGTATTTTCGTAATAAATTTCTTCTGGGATCCTAGAGTGATTGCCGCGACCGTTAACGAAACACCAAAATTTCCTGGGATTGGAGGAAATAGAGTCGGATATATTCTTCGTAAGCTCACTATAGTCGCGGCGAATTAAAAGTTTGGAATATCGCCTTAAGTCAGAAAAAGATTTGCAAGATTCTTCACTAGGGTAGGCTTTCCACAGATAACAGGCATGATTTTTGTTTCTCAGAGTATGAATTGTGTCAATTTTAAACCATGATGGGAATTTCTTAGACTTAGGAGTAACAACCGGAACAAAGTCCTTCAGAGCACCATCAATGAAGTTGTAAAAGAGACTAACGGCCTCGTCGGGGGGAAGAGTGCTCAGCAGGCATCACAGGATAAGGTTGAGACAGCTGTTGATGTCATCCCAGTGAACCTTAGACCAAGCAGGAAAGGGTCATGGAGGGTGAGGGAAAACACAACGGGGTTTCTCGGTGCCTGTAATTCTGAGAACGGCATCTAGCGAAACATGGTCACTGTCGAAAATATTCTGGCCAGGAGTAATTGCGTTCGGAGGGGCAGAAACAGAGGATACAATGTAGTCCAGCATTGCCAGATTGCGGGTTGGGTAAGGATTGAGTTGAAACAGCCGGAGAGCAGATACGAAGTGATTAATAAAATATTCATCATGGGCATTTTTTGTAGTGCCACACGACGAGGAATCCCACAGAATAGAGAGGTTAAAGTCACCAAAAAGCACAACATGACCAAGGGGTAAAACATTCAAAATAGACGAAAAACAGTTTTCAAGTACTGCTAGATCACTAGCTGGGGGGCGGTAAAAACAACCAACAAAAACTCTATTTTTAACATGACGTTAGCAGGGGCCAATACAGACTTCAGTCCACACTATCTCACAATTTGTTTCCAAGTCCATACGGCGCTTAGCCGGCAAACTGGACTTAATTCCAAGTAGCACTCCTCCACCCCTAGAGGTGCGGTCTCTCCTGAAAATCTGATGGGTGTGAGAAAAAGACAGTTCACAATCACTAATATTGGGAGACAGCCACGTCTCCGTAAGAGAGATAATGTCAAACTGCAATAACTTGAGTAAGTTAGAGTCACAAATTGAGAGTTTGTTTTTTAAGCTTCTCACATTTTGGTAGTATGCATTAAGAACAGCACTCCTGTTGGGGCCCGGGTTTAAGCTGACGTCTCCCGATAAAAGAATTGCTAACAGAAAGACGACTCCGGCGGGAGAATGGGCTTTCGAGCGGACCAGCGAGGGGATGAGGGAAAGCCGATGAGAGGGGTGGCTGGGGGCGAAACTGCAAGCAGAAAAGCATGGAAACACAAAACTTCTCCTACTGCATAACAGCACATAAGTATCACAATCACTGAGCACACTGTGGTTTATCACAACCTCAGAAGAAGAATAGGCCAAAAAAGTAAGTGAAAATTGAAGATGTCTCACCAAAAAAAAAGAGCACAAACAGAGAGCCAAAAACACGCGAGTTAATGGTGGTGGCCATCTTGGATATATTATCAATACTGTTATTATAATACTGTGACTCTAGGCTCTAGGGGATATAAATTATCCCATTAAGTGTGTTATACTATCCATTGTATACATGATATGATCCATACATTGGCTCGCGGACGCTATTGACTGCCAGCCAGCCAATCGGGCTTCAGATGCTTATGAAGCTTATGAGTTTTTTAAGAGTGCCATCAGAGTTTTCAGATATATTTATTAAATTCCAGTGTTTTGCAATGAATAAATGAAAAGAAACAGGTTATTTTATGGCAAAGTCAGTGAATTAATTCAGATGTAATCATACCAAATGAAATTCGTGATATTTCAGTGTCGACATATTTTCTTAAAATATCGAAAAATGTTTTCTGAGTTAATAAAATGTGATGTGGTTATTTTAAATTCAATTTTGTATCAAATATTCATGCAAATGTGGTATTTTATACATTAATTATCATTTCCATTAGTAAAGGAGATTTTCTCATGTAAGTACAAGTGTGTTTTTGGAATCGAAAAATTCAATTCGCCATTTAACGGACATTCGGCTTTAACAGATGACCCTTCCACCCTATTAGTCCATTAAATTGAGGATTTATTGTATTTGGTTTGTGGCTGTGTGGTTTTATAATGTACAAATTCAAGCAATATCTTGAGTCAAATCCATCAGTTTGAAGTGTTACTATAACTTATTATCAGAAATAAGTTTTATTTTGTTGTGCAGTAATTTTGAATAGATACCCAATTGATAATTTTTAAATTTAATCAATTTATGGAGTATTTGAAGCTATACGAAATAATTTGACTGAACACACACCATAAAACAGCAAAACACCATGATCCAATTATATCTGTCTATTAAAAATTTCTTCTCCCTTCTTAGTTGGTGCATCAATAAACATATTAAGTAATTTTAATGACTAAATACAGCAAAACGATACATCAGATATGCCAGGAAAATATTCAATTTTTATTTACCGATTTATTTTCCAATCAGTTTTAATCAACCAAAGAATCGAAAATTATTTAAAACATACCTGACGTGAGTTCAGTAGTTGTAATATTTACGTTGTTTTCTTTGCCATAGATTTCCTTCCGTTTACAAAATCTGTCATGCACGCATAAGGAATTAAATGTATTTTGTAATTATAGCAGATCTTATTTACTTCAGCAACCAATAGATTGTTTACATTAACAGCAATTAAGTAGCTATGCAAGAGTTTTTCCAAGTTCAAAGCGAATGACGACTTTCTTGTTCGATTTTCTTGATAACGGCTACTCCTACACTAATATAAAAATGCGATAATAGCCCATGAGGTTGATTCGCCATTCAAAACACACACACACACACACACACACACTAATATAAAAAATAGGAAAGGAAATACTCTACGTTACTAGTTTTACAAGTTTATTTGAAAACTATTTTGATATGACCAAAGATTTACGAGATATAACAGAAAGTACATTTTTTGTCACCAGTGGTAGTACACCTGATTGGTTTATGTGATTTATTTTTGTGATTTTCTTATTGTCTTGGACTGTGTCCTCGATATCAAATATCATAAATATCTGTTTGGTAGAAGCCGAGAACAAACATACGAACGGATGGAAAAACCAAAGCTAATAGGTACTTATGCTGTAAGTGGAATGTGCCTAAAGATCGAGATCAGATTAATACAAGTATGGAAAGGTGTACTCCATGTCGGAGAGCACAGAGTTTCCAAATGCATTCCCTGAGATCGACAAATTTTAGTAAAATTCCCCAATATCAAATACGTCCTGCGGTTCCCGAGTTAAAACAGGTATAGGTCGACCAGGCTCAAAAGAACCTGTGCCGTAGCTTACCCCTCCAGTTGGCGCATCCCCTCTTTTTCCCCTTTCCTCACCACAGCGGCAACTTCAGTCAGTTTCAGCGCGCACATTTGAACGTTTCGATTTACCCGGTATCTTGCTCTTGGAAGTTTTTGTTGATTGTTGATAGTATTTGTTATTGTTATTCGGCATTTTGTTGTTTCTTTAGTTTTTATTTGTTATTTTGTGGTTATTGTTGTTTTTTAATGAAATGGCATCTTCATCAAGAAGTACGCCCGTTTCCGGGAGACCACTGAGAGGACAAGCACGGGAGATTGTGTACAAAGTGGCTACTTTCTTACGGAAAAACAAATCTCTCGGACTCAAATACAACATAGTGGAGAGCACAAGTACGGCTACTGGAGTCTCTAGTTCCACAGTGAAAAGAATAATAAGAGAAGGGGAGAAGGCGAGTGCGTGCAGGGAACTTACTTTTTCCACACCCGAAGGTAAGAAGACTTCACACAAGAAAAAAATAGAAGTTGACGATTTTACAAAGGCTGCCATCCGAAGAAAAGTCCACGAGTTTTATGCTGTAAGGAAAACAACCCCTTCCCTCAAGAAATTGGTTTTAGCCCTTAAAGAAGATGGGGTTATAGACTGCAAGAGAGAATTTCTTCGTGGAATTCTAAGAGATCTGGGCTTTAGGTGGAGGAAATGCCAATCAAAAAGAAAAATTTTGATGGAGAGGTCCGAAATAGCTGCCTGGAGGGCTAATTATTTGAAAACAATGAAAAAATTCAGGAAGGACCACAGAAATATTGTATATATAGATGAAACATATATTAATGCTAGCCATGGAGTTAGCACTTGTTGGCAAAGTGAAGAAGAAGCCGGTGCACTGCAAGAAATTGGAAAGGACAATCGCCTAATTATTGTGCATGGAGGAGGAGATTTGGGATTTGTACCCAATGCCCTCCTCATTTTTAAGGAGCACCAGAAAAGTGGAGATTACCACGACGAAATGAATTATGATAATTTCTCCAAATGATTACGTGATAAACTAATTCCTAATTTGCCACAAAAGAACAGTCCTGGTTATGGACAATGCTTCATATCATTGTGTTCAAAGGAATAAAAAACCCAACTCCTCCAGCTTAAAGAGAGAAATGACTCAGTGGTTAACGGAGAATGAAGCTAAATTTTCTCCAGAAATGACGAAGGCACAATTGCTTCAATTAATAAAGCAATACCCAATGGAAAAAAATATCTAGTGGACGATATTATTACAGAACTCGGCCATGAAGTTCTTCGTCTCCCACCTTACCATCCCGAACTGAACCCAATTGAAAATGTCTGGGGTGACATTAAAGGGAGAGTGGCAGAGAAATTAACAAATTCGTTAGAGGAAACGAAAGGGGAGGTAATTAATGAATTTGAACAATATAGTGCAGAAAAGTGGAAAAAATGTTGTGACCATGTGCAGAAGGTTGAGCAGGAATTTAGGGATAGAGAACTACTGATGGATACAGAAATAGACAAAATTATTATAAATGTTGGTGGAAGTTCGGAATCCAGTGATGAATTGTATTCTTCTGACGAAGACAGTGATTGAGTGCATGTAATCAGGGCCGGCCCGACAATACAAGCAAACCAAGCATCGCTTGGGGCGGCAAAATTTTGGGGGCACAGATTTTGATTCACAAGAATTTAGAAAATATCTTAATTCTGTTGCGTTGGCAGCTGACAAAAATCAGGAAAGATATTCAGCTGGTAACGGGGAGAAGACGTTCGGATATATCGTTTAAAGAAATCGGTCTAAGAAAGGCGAAAAGGAAATTGGAAAAACCGAATAATTGAACCAGGCTCGAAAAATTCCCTCGTCTTGGGGATCCTAGCAAATATTTCACACGGTCAGTTTTCAAAGTGCAGCTGTGTAGGAGAGCGAGGCTGCGATTTTCCTTTTCTTTGGCGGCCTTTCTTAATAGCCCTTCCTCAACCCTTCATGGAAAGGCGTGCGCCAGCAGGAACTTGGAGGGCGGCCAGAGGAAATTTCTGGGGGTCATAAAATCGGAAGTGAGACCTATGCCCCTATGCTCAAAGAATGCATTTCTCCCGAGGGTACCGGGGAAATCCCTGGAGCGCAGAACAAAGAGAATCGGTAGGAAACATTGGGGGCGGTACACTTTCATTCAGGCGACCCATAGGTCTTTATGTCATTCCGTGTCTTATCATTCTATCTCATTCTTTTTCTTGAAAAATTAAAACTCCTGGGAAAACACAATCTACTATGAAGCGCGCTGTATTCTCACCATTCTCACTTAGTAAGGAGAATACTCTCTGTTGGCCTGTCTCTGTTATAAGTTGTGTTATAAGTTGCAGGAGTATATTTAGTGTTTCAAGAAGGAAGGGAAGTGGCAAATTCTACGTTTCCTACGAAGAGATCAACGTAACACCTTTGACTGAAAGGATTATAATTTACAGAGGTAAGTCAGTGTTTTATACAATCTTGAACATTTGTCAAGAGACGTAAGAGAAACATTTTCATTTATTTTTGCAAAAAATTATTGAATTCTTTCAATCCATATTAATTATCTTAATAGGAGGCATGTTCCCTGTTCACTGACGCTCTTCACCCGCCCCCCATTGCTCGCTGTTATTCATTCTTAACAGGTACTTGTTATATTTAGATTGTTTTAATGGAATGTTTAATATTTTAATGAATTCATATTTTGCCTCAATAAGAAATTAACAAAATTATATAGTTAAGATCTCTAACTTAGCCTTTTCTTATAAACAACATCATAAATGATTTGATTTTATGTTCTGCGACCATTATAATTTATAATATTATAATTTTATGAATTCAATTGAATAATTTATAAGGGATTTGTTTGGTTTTTAATGAATTAATTGCACAACTCGTTAAAAATAAACTTAGAGGAATAAAAATTACCAGAGATTAAAATATCCGAGATTGAGCATTGAAATATGACAGACAACCAAAAATAGAATGCTAGTCTTATATAGATTAAAATACATAAGTAACATCCGATTTATTTTTATTTAATCCATAACTTCATTCAATTCCGAGAAAGTTTATTTTCCAAGCACTGAAATTACCGAGGTCAACAATACACGTAACCATGGAAATTTTGTAAAAGTTAGGAAAACTTGAACATAAATTCAATAAAAGTGATTTTGACTGAGATAGTAAAATACGACAAGAATCTATTAATTTAGGTGGGTTCAAGCAAATATTAGTAACAATATATTGATTTTCAGATGTTTTAAAGGAAACAAAAATGAAATCCATTAAAATAAAACTGATTTTTACATTTTATCTCATCCTCTGTATTTGAACCTGTGATCGTTCACGAAATTATTTTAGATCATTACGCAGATATTCATTAACAATGATACTCTGAGGAATTTCAGACTTCTAAGTTTATTTCTAATCCAGTTATTCACAAAATTCGATCATTTTATTCCCATATAAAAGAGATTCAGTCCCTTCAACTGAGCCACCTTATAATCTTAAAAAAGTACCAATTGTGAAAATGTTCTAAATATGAGAACATTCACGCACAGCACAATGTAACCTCTCTCTCATGGCAAATATTTTTCACTATTTTAACTCGTCATGGCTCCTGTGCCTACGCTGTACGTCAGGGTTTCTTTCGTTTATGGCCCCCCCTTTTCAATAGCTAGAATGGCACGTATTTTCAGCATTTTAGAATTCGCAGTTTATCGGTTTCTTTTTGGGTTCAGAGGACATCTGGGACGCAGCGTCGGAACGTGTTTCGGAAAGTCTTTTTCATTTTATACAAATTTCTCCTGGTAATGGGGAATGAATTCTTTATTAATTGTGGCATTAATTTTATTACTAATGTAATTAAAAAATACTTAACCGATATTTCATGGAATAATATCTGCGTACATTCGCAAAAGTATACTCGTCTGCTTGGGCTTAAGAAATTAAAATATGCATATTTATTATAATAAATGACTTGATACTTGTTACAGTCCATCAGTCAGCAATCAAAAATACTTCATAAACACAACAGATAAATAATTTATCAGAAATCATGAAATATTAAACAGAAAATTCATCGATTATACCGCGTGAGAATTTCGTCAGGTGTGAGCATCCGTAAGGTGTGAAGTTATCCGAAGCCGAAAGAGTGGGGGCACCGAGTGAGCTCCCGGCATCCTCCTTTGCTCCGCCCACTTTTGCTAGAAGGGTCTTTTGAGTCCGGACGACCTATACATCGTAAGCTACATGCAGTTCATGTAAAGTGGTCATAATTATCATCCGATTTCAACTAAAATTGGAATCGGTCGACAAATTTTAGTAAAACTTCCCAATAGCAAATTTCATTAAAATATGTCCAGCGGTTCCCGAGTTGTAAAATTTTTAATTAATACTTTTGGAATTAACAAAAGAACATTGAAAATCATATAACTATGTAAATACGTTAATTTTTTTTCTTTAAATTTATCGTAAACCTTAGGTTTTACAGGAAAAATTGACAAAAAATGCGTATTTATTTTATTTAACTATTGTTCTCAATATTTTTCTCTCACGAGTATTTAACGAGACTCCTGAAAAAGTACGTTGTAAAATACATGTAGGTCTTCATGTAAAGTGGTCTTAATTGTTGTCTGATTTTAACCAAAATTGAAATCAGTCGACAAATTTTAGTAAAACTCCCAAATACCAAATTTCATCGATGTATGTCTAGTGGTTTAGGAGATTAAACATGTGGACAGACAGAGGGAAATGACCTCTCCTAAATGCATTCACTTCGCGCAAAGAACACACAACAACCAGAACCGAGAACTGGAACCGGGATCAAATTAATATAACCAGAATCGAGAACCAGAACTGGGAAAAAGTGGACCCATCCCATCCCTAGTATTTACTTAAACTTAAGTGTAAGATATTTGAATTCCTAATAAATTGAATGCATATTCAATACTGATAAGTACGCATTTCAAAACGACTACTCACAGACCTCCGCGATCTTTCGATAGATGGCACTAGACTTTTGCAATAGTTTTGGCATTGTATATCAATCAATCCTCTCACACTCAAAAACATGCTGGCTTTCGTTATCCAATGCAGTAGACAGGATTCTAAAGCTGTGTGACGCGTTGACAGCATACTTTATAACTGAAAGAAACATTCCTAAAATCCTCGAAATATTTTTCAATGATCCATTGAGCGAAGTGTTTCTTTCCTAGGTTTACAGTCTGATGAGTATTTTCAATACAAAAATCATGCAAATTGAAGGAGAAAAAGGTGTTATCAAAGTTTTACAGAAGACCGCAGGTTATGTGTAAGAAAGAATGGAAGCAAATTTTTTGCCTTTAAGTGTCAAGTCGGCTATTTGTAGGAATAATGTTTCTGAATGCATGAAAAGGAAGTTCCTGTCAGAAGTAGAATTGTTCTATCAGACCTGTTAAGATTATCTTATGAAATGGATTTCACCTCTGAAGCCCTTCAACACTTTCACATGAATTTCATTTATTAAAGTTCCGACATGGGAACAATTCTAAGAAACCTGCACCTATCTCAACGAAAGAGGACTAAGAAGAGTAAATGATAGTACTCTGTTGTTGAATCAGTGGACAATTCTGAAAAAAAATCATTAAGCAAAACCTCCAGTCAAATATGGAAGATTGGAATAAGAAACTTTGCCATGTGAAGTGGTCAGATATTCTCCATAAAATCGAATCTTACGAACAATTATTACTATTTATTTGTATGTACTCAGTATTCCAGCTCACAATGCTCCTTAAGAGCCAAGAGAGGAACAGACTGAACATATTTACAATGGAATCAATTTAATGATGTTTAATAAATTTAAATGTCGTGCAACGAGTTTTATCGGTATGCAGGTACTTAAAAATGAACAATCACTGAGAGATGCAAAATCATCAGAAAAATATTAATCTGTAAAATTTAAAAATAAATATTAGTTAATTTTTTAATCAATATTCCAATTAAACTTTACTAAATGTAAGTCAACTACATATTATTAAAGATTTGTCATCTTTATAGTTCATCTTATAATGTAAAATGCTAATTTAAACTCTCGAAATATAAGTCAATGTGTATTTATTTTTTAATATCTCTTTTTTTAAATAATTAACTAATCTGCCAATTGGTTTCAAAACAATTATCCTATTTGCATGCACCACCCTGAAGAGGCAATAAGCATGAACGGATTTTTGCCTGGTCCAAAACTGTTTAACTAAAAAGTGGAAAATGTAAAAATTATGTATAACTGGACAACATTCAGAGTACTTGTATGGTTATAAAAGAAATCTTTTTTTAAATAAAGCACTTTGTAAACTGAAAATTCAATTGAAAGTTGTATGTTCCGTATTTGAAGCCAGAGATTAATTTTACAAAATATGAATACAGTTTTAAATTGTTTTTTTTTTGTTAATTTTTTACTTTAAATAAGGAATGCCGCTATAAATGTTATAAATCCCAAGAATAGATAGTTTCAGATTTTTTAAATGTCCCATATTTGTCCCGTATTTTATTGGAGAATTTCGTTGTTTGTCCCATATCTTCAAAATCAAAATCTGGCAACCCTACATGTGAGTCATGTACGAAGTATTTTTTCTGTGAGTTGTTTCAGAGCCAAGTTAGAACAACGTTAAATTGAATTATTGATGACATTAATTCAAATATAGGTAGTAATTTTTGAATGATGTTAATGCAAATCAATGTTAATTGAAGCGACGTTAAACCGAGGAAACACTGTATCTATATTAAAGTTATTTATAAAATGTATACACAAAATGTTTTTGGCACAGTGTGACAAGTGAAAAATAGCAATAATAACAATTGTTATTGTTTTCATTTATGCAGAAACAAAAAATTCCCAAATATTATTTTTCATGTAAAAATAATTTTTATTGTTCCTGGCCTGCATTGTTCAAATATCTACAGCCCATTTAAGCCTTCTTTGGCAGAAGAAACTTGCCCAAAATCAAGTTTCAATATATCTAAACTAGTGGTGTCTGGTGGGTTTTGAAGCAGCGCATGCTGAACATAATCACAAAGGTAAAAGAGCATTATTTTAAGTTATACGATAAGTGAACATAATATCTGCTTTTAAATGGTGATCTAATATGTGTATAAATAGTACAAGGAAGCATTCATAAAAATAATATCCTTTTAAAATGTGTTCGTAGAACAAAAAATTTACACAAATACAAAGCTAATAAAATCTCCAGCACCACTTGCATGGCAGCGAGAGCGAGTTATCAACTGACCGCACATCTTAGTGCATATTGACACTGCATAGTACCCTGTATCTCTGTATGGAGCAACCTTCTGCGTAACCAGAAATACAGGCAGTGTATATGAAATGTTCTGCTTGATCTCGCAAGTTATCTCCCAGTACACATACCACACTATACAGTAAAACCTCGTTATTTCAAAGTTCAAGGGACCACAAGAATACGACTTTGAATTATTCGGGTTTGAAATAAACGAACTTGAAAAAAAATCTAAATTTCTTACAATCTGCTACTTGGACAGTAAAATCGCAATATAGTCTTATCTATCTGTTCTGCTAAAAAACGTATTGACCTTAAAAGTTCGTACACACAACGAATTTGTGAACAGAGCTGAAGTGACCACTTAATTCATGATTCACGAACACCGCCACATGTGAAAAATAAGCTCGAGTGAACATCCCAATTTTCAGTGTGTATTTCAAGTTACTCTTTTACGCCATGTTTCGGAAGGAAAGATTTTCAACCACGCGTACTCAGCCAAAAGATTACAAAAATGCATGCTAAAAAGATTGGGAAAATGCTCGTCGGAAATACTGTATTGTACCGAATATAACATGATGTTTTTCTCCAAAAAATGAAATTTTAAAAGTAGCCCCTGCATTATATTAGAGTACTAGTGATTTTAAAAGATCATAAAATCATGTTTTGAAAAATCACCATAGAATCTGCAAGTCTGTTTACGAGATACAAGATACTTGTTACATTGTAGACACATTAGGCGTACATAAATTGTACTTGTTCAATTGGCGGCTGAACCCCTCGATAGTCATTGAATTGAAGTTATAAGTGCGTCTGCGTATTCTTTGTGACTACCTTAGCAAGTTTTTACCCATCTGTTATTTTAACAATGGGTGACAAAAAGGGTGTTGATCATGCTGAGAAAAAAGGTTCTTCCAAATCCCAGGTTAACAGAGGAATACCACGAAGTTATTACATGATTTTTAAATAGTCGTAGCTAAATTGGCGTTGTTAAAATCCACCAGAAATGAGAAATCAAGGATAACTGTTATGCTTGCAGTCATGGCCAATGGGTGAAAACTGACTCCCTACTCAGACATGAGCGGGCACGTGGTAGCAAATTTGCTACCATGCCATTTTCCTCAAATTTTGTCGTATTATACATGTTTTTAGGGTGGTGAGTTTTCATTATTAAAAATGGACAAGTTTATGAAATAAAATTTTATATTTGCATTAAAAAAATATAATCTTTTAAAACATCTGGAAAAATTAATAATTTCTGTAACGTCTGCTGTGCATTTAACAAAATAAATTTAAAAAACCATAAAGGCAACATAAAGGTTAACGTATGGCTACATCATAATTGTCAGGAGATAAATAAGAAATTGCAACATTAATGGCAAAACTTTTACATTACGCTTCAAATAAAACATCTTTTTTCCTGACTAGTTATTTTTCTTCACTTTGTCATCAAAAATTAAAAAAAAACCCTTAAGGTAATATTAAGTTGGTAAAAAGGTAGGTGGCACATGTGTTGTATACATAATAACATTAACAAAGGCAAAATTTAAAACATAATTTAAAATATCAATAAATGAATAAGACAAGTAATTTAGTTGTACATTGAAACACTAGTCAGAGTCAGATTCAGAAAAATTATTTTTTCATTCACACTTTGTATACGTAGTACCTGTATATAATATAGAAATCAATTCAATCAAGTTAAGAAAATAATGCTTTACCAACTACAGTAGAACATATTATATAATAAAAAACACATGACCGGGCTCATGGTTGCACACATTATAAAATATTATTAAGGACTGCACCAAGCGTGGAGATAAACACCACTGAATGACAAGTATGAAGACTAGAAAAGATAGGAGCCAAAGTAAACAAGCGGCAACCATGTGCAATTTGTTTATTTTGTATAAGATTTCAGTGGTCTCAGATTTGCACCAGCGTTCCCGCTCGAGGGTTAAATCGTAATAGGATGCCAAAGGAAAAGTTACCGTCAGGTGTAATCTTTCACGTGCAGAAGTGGAAGAATGAGGAACTTGTGTTAGATTGACTGAAGTTTGTGGTGATGAAAAGTAGACAGAAATCTTACTTAAAAGTGATTTGGAAGAAAGTGTGTTCAGCGAGTGATAGTGAGAATAACATTAAAGATTGTGCTCAAATTACTAAGGTAAAAACCTATATTTTTTGGCATTTTTTGTTGAGTGGGCAAATACGAAACCTCATCCATCCTGTCCCTGCACCAGGGGCAGGTAACTGGGATAGCAAAGCCTGGTATAGTGTTTTATCACCATCTATCAGAGGTACCAAGACCTAAAAGCGGAAGTCAAGAAATTTTAGCGGAAATGTATAGCTGGGAGTTGGTAACATGTTGGTTGGCTACACTGAATGGGCACCAGGAGATTCCCAGAGAAGCCATATTTGAAGCCGTGAAGCTGTATTTGAAGCCGCGAAGCCACGTGAAGCTGTATTTGGAGCCGTGAAGCCGTTGATATTTTCAATTTAGTTCATTGACAGCGAAAGTGAAAAATAATGGTTGTAAGGTGGTATGTAGTCAACGGCTGTGACGGTACAAGACCAAGTGCACAGCTGCATTGATTCCCGCGAATAAAAGACAGGTAAGTTGTATTTTATTATGTTGTCATAGAGTAAAGGTGTTGATTTAATTATTACCATTACTTCAACTCTTTACTTTTGTTCGCACTTTATTATGGCAGTGTTGTTATTACTATAGTCATTCCATAATTCATGCTAGAAAAATAAACTTACTATTTGCCTCGATATGCCCCACTTTGTCCATTGATTGACCTTGTGAAAACGTCAATCAATACACATAGAGAAATTAATATATGTAGACATATTTCACATATAACTCTTTTCCAGACGATTTCATTAGATATGCAAATAACTATCAAAATATTTAATGTAAAACAGAGAACTTTTTGGTACTATCCCTCAAATGCATATCCTAAGCAAAATAATTAACCGTAATTGTAGAATCATCGAAGCGTAAAAGAATTTTTAATATGCTCGTAATTCATGTTACCGCGGTAAATCAATTGCAAAAATATACACTTCCGAGGGAGTATTTTGAGCAATCCTCAATATCCAATCAGTTAAAATGTTTGTGAAAGTGGGAATGACAAGGGAAACATTATAAGTATTTATCTAAGATTTTCTTTAAAAAATGAACATTTACTTGAATGGAATTAGCCGTTTTGTTTGTCATAGATATCTGTAACTGAACCAAAATGTTGAAAAATAATGTAATTGTGTAAGTGATAAGGAATTTTATCGTAATATATTTCTCATTTTGTACATAAAAAACATACCCAAACACGTGTGTGTGTGTGTGAGTGTGTGTGTGTGTGTGTGTATATATATATATATATATTGAATATATCATTTCTTTTCCAGGGCTGAGCAGTGGAGAATTTTTATTGTCAAAATCCTTCACTAAGTGGAATCCCTGCTCATTTACCAAGCACAAAAAAAGCATCGATATGCAAGAGGCATTTCAATCCCTCCCAGTTCCAGACAAGTGAGTGCCTCCAACTAAACAGAAATGCAATACTGTAAGTAGCCAGTTGCCTTCGCTGAAACTGCCGTGTTGCTTTCCCACGTACCCCCGCCCCCACCCAGATATCCTCTTACATCCGGTGCTTGTCATCACATTCCAGACACCCCCTCCCTCTGAATGTCCCTTCCTGAGCGTGGGATAAGCAACGTTGGCACCTTTGATTGAAAGGAAGAGAAGGAGCTGTAGAGGGCAGTTGTTGGGGAGAACTCGCGAAGGCAAGATGTAGACGAGGGGCAGTGGAAACTCGGGCGGCAAGATGTAAGGTTGTATTGAGAGGAGGAGTGGGCGGCAAGATGTAAGGTCGTATTGGACGGACACACGGGCTGGAAGATGTAAGGAT
The DNA here is from genome assembly GCA_028673005.1 of Tanypteryx hageni. Classification (NCBI taxonomy): domain Eukaryota; kingdom Metazoa; phylum Arthropoda; class Insecta; order Odonata; family Petaluridae; genus Tanypteryx; species Tanypteryx hageni. The sequence goes on along the minus strand of CM054115.1, from coordinate 16,298,605 downwards.
GTATTGGGAGGATGAGGGGAAATAAAGCTTTTTCGCAAGATCACCGTGTGTTTACTGTCTCTGTTCCCTTTTCCTGCCGCGTGGGACCCGGTAGAGTTTACAATACCTAGTATTCGGAACCCATCTTTTACCACTACTCCATCCTCTTATATCTTGCCTTCCACCTCTGCTTCTTCATCATTTTATGCTTCAACCTCACTTTCTTCTGAATCTTCTCATTTTGAAAGTCCATCTTTCTCTACTGAGCATTCCTCAACACCTAGGACCTCAGGCCCACAACGGTTATCTTCAGATGTCACCCGTTTCAATACCCTCTATTGGTGAAATCATATGATAGGCACTCCCCTTTGCTTGCCATGGTAAATATTTCACCTATTTCTACACTTTCCCATATGCCGGATGATATTAGAACTAGTGAGGCATCCACTATCTCTCAGACTGCAACTGGGAAAGGTATTAAGCACTCGATTCTGCATGATATTGACATGACTAGGGTCACACAAATGACTCCTAGGAAGAGAGTCTTGTACAATAAACAGCTGAGTCAGTGCAGGAAAATAAACAGGCTGAAGAGGATCGGTAACAGAATAAAAACTGAAAAAGTTCAATCCGCCATCTGTCAGACAGTAGTATCCTTAATGCCTTTGAAAAACATTTGTTCCTGCTACTGTCACTTTACTCTCTTCTAATTTGAGGGAAGGGAAAAGGAAGCCAAAAGGCAGAAGATGGACAAATAATGAGAAAATTCTACCTCTGTCCCTTTTCAAAAAGAGTCCTAAAAGTTATTCTTTGCTACGTTCTTTCCTTCCTCTTTCATCAAAGAAAACTCTAACATCCATTCTCAGAACTTGCCCTTTTCACACCGGCATCAACTCAAAAATCTTTCCCTTTCTTTCTTCAAGAACCCGCAAGATGAGTGATACAGAACGGTATTGTAGTTTAATGTTGGACGAAATGTCAATCAGACCACAGCTCACCGATGACCAAAAATCTGACAGGATTTTTGGTTATGTGGACCATGGAAGTAAGGATACATCTGGCAGCATAGCTCAACAGGCTCTTGTTTTCATGGTTCATGGGCTGTGGTTTAATTGGAAACAGCCAGTGCCATATTATTTTTCACATGCAAGTACACCCTCAAATGTCCTGCAGGGTGTACTAATGGAAGTTATGCAGGCAGTGAAGGGGGCAGGATTAAATATTGTTGCCACTGTCTGTGACATGGGCACCAACAATGTCAAGGCCCTTAAGCTCATGGGAGCAGATTATGCTAATCCCTCCTTTGAATTTGAAGGGCAGACAGTAGTTACTATATTTGATCCACCCCATCTGCTGAAGAGCTTCAGGAATCTTTTCCTGAAGCATGATTTAATTGTGCCAGTCATACAGGGAGGGAGAGAAATGCTTCTGCAAGGTTCATGGCAGTATATTGTACAGGTGCATGAAGATGATTTAAGAAATCCAGTTGCAAGGTATTTTATTTATTCATTGGTCTTGCATAAAAGTAATGTTTTAAGAAGGGTTTATATGGTATTTTCCTTTTGTCTATACACAAATTATTCCATCTAACGGAGGATTATTTAAATCCGAACGGTCACTGCAAAATGTCTGTCATCCTGGCACCCCAAGTTTTTAGCCGCCGAGTCGGAGCTGGGATCGGCTCCATAATGGCAAGAGGTGAGAATTTTCTAATTTTTCATGAAAATTTGCATCCTAAGTTTTACATACATCTTTTTCTTGTCCTGTTCACTTCTGTATCAATTAATACAAATTTACTTTCTATTTAGGTGTTTTAGGGAATAGTGGGTTGGCCACAGCTGAGGTTCTCCTCCTATTGAATCGTTTGTTCAATTCCTTTAATGGAGACCAACTTGGTCCAAGAATGAACAAACGATTCAAGGAACCTATTAACCACCAAAGCCACCACATGGAATTTTTTAATTCCATGTTATTAAAAATGGATACATGGAAGTTTGTTGGAACAAAGGGACGCCCTATATCACAAAATGGTTGGTTGGCCACAATGCGGGCTGTCTGCATGCTTTGGTTTAGTTTAAGAAAAAACTTTGACCACTTGAATACACGTAGCTTGAACCAGGATCCCATTGAAAATTTATTTAATATTGTGAGGCAGAATTGTGGCTGCAATCATTTCCCTAACTCGGTCCAATTTACCTCAGCTTTGAAGACTGCAATCATTAATGGGTTGTTTACCAACCAACCTCCCAGTAAAGCCAATTGTGAGGAAGATGGCTGCAGTCTTCTCAGCAAATTTAATAAATTATTAATTAGGGATACTGGGTCAAGGTTAATCATTGAACAGGAACAATCTGCTCAAGGCAATGTTCAAGTGGAACATGACACTTTGACTGTTAAGGGGGTGACGTTAAGTTGTAGACATATGCAGTCCATTGCATTTGTTGCAGCATTTGTGGCAAAAACAGTCATCCGAGTCAACTCTTGTGAGGAATGCTGCTCATGCCTTATTTCTGCCAACACATTGCAAAGCAATTTCTTCTTAGAAATTAGGTTTGAAGAATTAGAAATGCCAACATGCCATTCAGAGAAATTTGTTCTTTCTGTAGGGCATGGTATTGACATTTCAAAAGAATTGTTGGCAGAAATAGGAAATGAAGCAAATATTTCCAAAAAGCTTGAGGAGATTCTTAAAGTTAGATTAGATTTATCATTTATTAATTGTATAGAACATAGGATTAAATTATTAGTAGATATTTGCCATGCCATTGCGAATGTTTCAATTGAGATTTATTGTAGGGAGGTCAATCAAAAGGAGGGACAGTTGTTGAAACATAGGTAGGATAAGGATATTTTTTTGTGTCATCAGGCTAATAAAGTAATATCTTTAGGTTAGGTTATCAGTGTTCAATGTAATCTTGTTGTAATTTCATTAGATTTCTGTAGGTTAAGGTTTACTTTTGTTTTATCTTAGGTTTTGTGGCGGAGGGTTTGTAGTCATTGTATAAATGGAAATGTGTGTAATGCATGGCTACACAGTTATGGGTATACTGGTGCACCATTACTTCTTTTGTAAAAACACACTTTTTAGAGATTTTCAGTTTTTATGCATTCTTTGCATGAAGTGAATGCATATAGGGGAGGTTGTTTCTATCCTTCCGTCTGCATGTTAAAACTCAGGTGCTGCTTGACGTATTTTGATGAAATTTGGTATTAAGGAGTTTTATTAAAATTTGTTGACCAATTCTAATTTTCCTTAAAATCATACAATGACAATTTTACATAAGGACTAACATGGATTTTGCAATGGACCTCGCTAGGTTATATATATATATAAATGGATGTCAAAAAGTTGTTGGGATGATGAAGGAACAATTCCGAAAGCTTCTACGTTTGTGATGTTTCTGTGTTTTTTTTTAGTGTTCTTTAACGTGTGTCGCTTCGACATCCCCGGGGCCTCGCCAACCTGAAGTCGTCTGCTTGGTGAGTGCTCACTGGGTTTCCTCATCCCAACACCTTGTTGACATCCATTTATCCATTTTACCTTTCCTTTTCCGTAAGCTGTTATATATATATATATATATATATATATATAACAACTTACGGAAAAGGAAAGGTAAAATGAATATATGGATGTCACCAAGGTGTTGGGATGAGGAAACCCAGTGAGCACTCACCAATCAGACGACTTCAGGTTGGCGAGGCCCCGGGGATGTCGAAGCGACACACGTAAAATAACACAAAAACACAGAAACATCACAAACGTAAAGCTTTCGGAACTACTCCTTCTTCAGCTACAGAGAGAGAACTCATCCCAACACCTTGTTGACATCCATATATATATATATATATATATATATATATATATATATATATATATATATATATATATATATATATATATATATATATTATATATATACATATATATACATACATATATATATATATATATATACATATATATAATGACATCATAAGTAAGAAGCAGCTACATATATAGTATAGATATTCACTACTGTCTTGCCAAACTGATATATGAAATCAATACACTTACTTAAGCAGTTTTTATGGCATTAACGCCATTGATGCCTGTGTATTAAATCATTGAGACACATCATCCTTTGCATATAAAGTCTAACAATTACTTTGACGTAATTGCTGAGATTCGTATAATATTTTTAGTATAGCCATTGTTATGGCAGGAGTTGCTTCTGCTATTTTATATCATTTATATTGTGTGACAAGAAATCCATTGTATTCTTTGAGCATAGTGTGCTTTATTTTATTAATTTTTGTTAAACCTAAAAATTACTGTAAAATAATTAATAGCATTCATAGAATGCTTTGAGGTATTTGTGGTGTAAGTTGATTGTTATTTCCATTCTGCCTGTTTCATGTCATTGTTCTTTTCCTGTAATTTCCTTTTTAAATTATACACAAAATGATTTTTTGACTTGTCATTGTTAATCTGAAATTATTTCTCCTGATTTAATAAATACATATCTAACATTCTTTGTTTTCTTATTTATTTAATGCATACATCCCAGTAATAAATATAAGGAAGCCGATAAATAATGCCAAAAAAGGTTTTAAGAAAAATAGCAATGGAAAGGGGAGAGGGGGCTACGATACGTGTACTAGTAACAACGCCATCTATCAGTTTCCTGTGGAACTATTTCGATTCTAATGACTGGCAGCGCCACCTATGAGGGGTTCCATGAACTTAGCAAACAAGGGGTCACGAAATTATCCTTGTTTCCCACCCCTGCCCTGCACACTTCTAGCATCTTTGTTTATCCTTATTTGAAGTTTTTTTCCGAAAAACTTAACGGGGAAGAGGTAGAGATCTACAATCAAGCAGTATATGTGAAGGAATCCAAGAACTTGGAATAAAGAAGGCCTAGTGATGCAAGGATAAGATGATTCCTGTTTGTATCATCTATGATTTTATTTCACGTTGACTATTAAATAAGTAAAAAGAAGTTACTTGTTTAGAGGCAATGTATATATTGTTTGCAAGAAATGGAGAACAAAAATGGGATGCCTTTGTCATGTGCGCACACAAACTTTCCACTTAAACACATAATATGGGTAAAGGTTTCGAATTAAACGAAATATTCGTGAGTCACCGGACCAGATCATGACTTCGAATTTCATTGAATTTCGAATAACCCGTACTAAAAAGTATGCAAAATCCTATGTTGGCCAGGGACTGCTCTTAGCTTCGAATTACATGCTATTTTGTTAGGAGCACAAACAAAGGTGGGTGAGTCGAGATTACTGCGCAAAGAGAGAGAAATACATGTTACATTGCTGCCAAACTGCCAGCCTGCATAAGCTTACGCTCGAAAAACAACACATGATGCACAAAGTCCTATGCCAGAAGCATTCACAGTTCACTCTTGACAGCTGGCAACATTGTAACCAGCTGTAAGTGTTGAATCATCTGCATGCTCCGACTCATTTTTGAAGTACTGATACACTTTATATACAATTTCTCTGGCTTGTTTGTGCAAAACCTTGCTTTTACTGTATTTATCCGAAAGGAAGACGACCTTGAATTTAAGACGACCCCTAAAAAAATTAGGTTCACTCATAAAAAAACTTTTACATATATGTATAACAAGCTAACATTAAGAGGAATAAAAAAAGTAAATTTACTACTTAAATCTCCCTCTCCTCTGTTTCCTTCCCTTATTCTTGCTGTCCTGGTCATTCATCACAACTTATTCAAATTCGAACAAGTCGTCTTACATACTGTCCATGGAATTCGATATGCAGCATTTCTTGAGCCCTCTCGAGAAACTATTGGGATCTATTTTTTTCCATGCTGCAATGATCCAATTACAGAGAAGTGGCATACTGGGCTTCTTAATTTTCCCCGTAGGAGTTAATGCATGGTCTCCTGTCAAAAGCCATTCTGAATAAAATGACTTTATGTAATCCTTAAAGGGCTTCATCACTACATCTAGCACTTGAATTTGTGATGTCATACCTCCTGGTATAACTACAAGGTCAGTATTCATACAATGAAGGGTATTTTGAACTTCCTCTGTAAGGTGGCCTTTGAATGCATCTAAGACGAGCATTGCTCTCTGCCTTAAAAGTGCCCCAGGTCGTCTATTCCACACTATGCTTAGCCAGTCCTTCGTTAAATCAGCTGACATCCATCCTTGGCCTTGACTTTCAACAATTATTTCATTTGGTAGTACTTCCAGGCATTGCTTTGCATTTTAAAATAACATACAGCGGCAACTTTGTTCTGTCCGCTAATACAGCCAGCATTAAAGTAACGCGCAGTTTTTCATTCCTGGAAGTTTTTATGATGACATTTTTTGCACCTTTTTCGTTGACTGTATAATTGGATGGCTTGTCGAAGTAAATGGGTATCTCATCTGCATTACCCATTTGGCTCAGAAGGTAAGTGTGACCTTTCCGCAACCGAATTACATGCCTCTGGAAAGTTAATAGTTTGTCCGTGAAGTCAGAAGGTAGACGCTAGCAAAGTGAAGTTCTTCGTTGCAGGCTAAAACCATTACGATGTATCATACGCACACACCATCCATTACTAGCCTTAAATACTTGGTGTGGAATGTTTTGTGAATGTGCTAATTCTTGGGATTTCAATTTAATGATATCCCGCATCACCGGTTTACCGTCCATTTTTTGAATTTGCACAAAGTTTGCAATTTCCTCTTCTAATGCATGAAATCAGGCTCGTTTTGGTCCACTAAATGATCTCCGTGTTGAGTTAGCACCTTCAAGTTTCTCTTTTGCTTGCTTCCACCTTCGCTACAGTCACATTGTATTTCCTCCCTGCTGCACAATTATTTGTTTCTTCAGCATAGCACACCACCATTAATTTAAAATTTCTGTCGTAACTACTTCTAATTCCTTTCGATACATTCCCTCTTACTGCAGTTCCTTTTTTCTCTATGCAATCTGCCATTTGTTTGGGATATCTTATTTAAAAGTTAGAAATAATAACTTGTCACTATTTCACTTTATAACTCAGCTAAGCATGTACTACTCAAGTGCTCTCGTAAATTTTTTACACTCTGAAACTCACGTCCACTTTACGTCTGCGGTGGACATACCAAACGCAAAGCATCATGTTTAAATTGTAGTAGATACATTTAAATTGTATCAGTCTTGTTTACATTGTATTAATAGACACTTTAATTGGTGCCTATATGACTTCGTGTTTCATATTACACACGGAACCGCCCAGCTGTAGTCATTTTTTTCCAACTTGTCACGCAATTACCTACCCAGCTCTAAACATTTCCCTATGACCAAAGTGGGACCATTGGTCTGTGAGAGCAATTTTAAGAAATTTCACCTTAAATTCTTAAAGTATTGTAGTAATTAAAAATATGATGTATTACTTTATGCAATAATAAATATTTTAACGGACATATACTTGACATCTGGGTGTTTCATGGTGCATTTAAAATAGGGGTGTATTCTCACCTTAAATCCTCATACTCCATTCTAAGATGATACCTAATATTTTTAATGGCATTTTTGTGAAAAACCTCGTCTTCCTTTCTGGTAAATATGGTGCTTTCTTCGCCCTCCATTTTAGAACACCACAAGATGGTACTATTTAAATCTCAATCGTAAAATACACAAATAAACACGAAAATCATGCCGCAAATGTACGAATTGCAACCCAAAAGACACTGGAACTGACTGACACTGATTGGCCAAGTGAAGGAGTGACAGAAACCACATGACATTCTTTGCCTTCTGCACATCCAGTTGCCAACCACCTTCGTTCGTGCTACCAACTATAATACGCAACGGAAGATAATGATAGATGTAAATTTTCAGCTTACTTGCATCACATGGCAACCAACATACTGTGCAGTTTCATTTTTTTGGTTAAAACCATTTAATCATTATTTTGTGATATTAAACAGACGTTCTGCACATACATAGTACAACCTGAGCATAAGCCCCTGATCTAAACTATCATTTGGTTTTATCAGTGATTAAAGTAACATTTACATTTGAATGTGATACTATAATGATGCAAGGTTATTAAATTTTAATCACATACAACGCTCATGCTATTAACTAATGGCTCAATCAAATCCACTGAGAAGTTTCTCAGTGTCAGCTCTATATTAACCTAAATTCCTGTAAAGTGACAATAAAGAAATTTTAACAAAACATCACATAGTTTTGTCAATCAAATTTAATGAAATTGTTGAAAGAGATGTTGGAGTGTTGACACAAGATGACGAAATTTTCTAGCCCTAATTTAAAAAACCAATCCTCTCACCCATATCCTGCCATGCCAGGAGCATTCCCACCGCTGCTTCCACCACCTCCTCCTCCTCCTCCACTGTCTCTTCTTGGCCGGAAATCATCTTTGCCTCCTCCAAACCCTGTGTCTCGTGCATAGTATGGATCACGACCATTTGGGCCTTTGTTGGGATAACCATCATACCTGCAACATGAAAAAAGTCACATTTAAAAAATTGCTCTGTAATAGCCTATTCACATGTTTTTGTAGAGGTTTCAGATTCTATAAAAAGAAATGGTAAAACTCAGGCACTGTCAATGCAAAAACTTCTTCATATTGTCCTATATCTTAACTTACTGTGATTTCCTCATTATGTCAGAGAATAATACTTAACTGTCTGTATCATTTCACTTCTCTTCAAAACAGCATGGACTTCTTCCTATCTCATTTTCTGTTTAATTGTGTAAATTCTCTAAAAAATATTTTTAGACTTCTCTAAAGCTTTCAATATTCTAAACCATAGTTCACTTATTCTCAAACTTAGTAACCATTTTAATACTCATGGTAAATTTCTAGCCCTAATACAGCTTCCTGCCAGACCGAACACAACGTGCAGTTCTCTCTGGTTCAGCTTCTAGTAAGATCCCATTACCTCCAACGTTCCTCAAGGCAGTGTTCTTGGCCAACATCTGTTCAACCATTTTCTTGATGACTTATCTGCTTCTATACTTCCTGACCAGTCCCATGCATTACAGTGCACAAACAACTGCAAAAGTTTTAGGAAAATTGATTCAGAGTCAGGTTATCTCACACTACAAGACTCGCTGGACTCAATATCGTGCAGGTGCACTGCCTGGAATCTGAGACTGAATCTTTCCAAACGTAGAGCCATAACCCAATTCTCCATACTTATCAACTAAATAGTAAACACCTATCGAGGGTAGAGAATTATAAGAATCTTGGGGTATCATTAATAGTAAGCTCACCTTGTCTCCACTTGTCTAAAATAAAGAACAATGCTATGTCTCTTCTGGGACTTTTATAAAGATTTATGGGCATAAAGGACCCCTTTGCCTAATGCACCTACTTTTGGGAGATTGTCCTTCCCGTTATTTCCTATCACTCTCCCATTTGGGCCCTGTCATCTTCCTCTAACCTAGCCTTTCTAGACAGTATCTTAAATTTCTTTATAAAAATTGTAAAATTACATGTTCTTTCACTTTGCAACCCCACAAAGAACATACTTTTGAATTTTATCTCTCTTGAACCACTTCTGTCATGCCATGCAAAATCAGATCAATCATTTCTCTATAATATCCTCTACGCTCAAGTTGTATGCCCTGAACTTCTTTCTCTTTTTGTTCTCTGTAACCCAACTGGTTAAAAAAGACTGTATCAGGCAACATCTAATCCTATATATTAAGCGAGGAATGTGTGTGTGTGTCAGAGTATGTCACCAAAGTTAAGATTGTTGAATAACTTAGATATTGTTAAAATTTTAATTAAATATTTTATAATATTTAACACTTGAAAAACTTAAATATATTTTGAACAAACATAATAGTCATCAGCCTGTTTTCATTCATTATCCTTTGAGTACCGTATTTATCGGCATATAAGACACTTTTTCCCCTGAAAAATGACCCCCAAAATACGCCGAAGGTAAGATTATTGCTGTTCTCAATACTGCTACTAACGAGCACACTCGTCCCTAAAATGGAATAATTGGCAGTCGCAAAATCAAAAAATATACATTATTAATAATTAATAGTGAAGATTTTGTTAATATATACAGCAATACCTTATGCAATGTGAATTCCGAGGATGTATCTTCATTATTGCACTTGAATGCGTCTGCTCACAGTGATTACAATTTTGGCACGTTTGGGATGTTTTCGTTCCTAATGAGCTTGTTGAATAGCATGATTAATGCTAAGAAACAGTAAAATTCACATTTTGGTGGCTCTCTGTAAACTTTCTAGCAAAAACTCATTGTTCATATGACTACATTTTTCCAGGTAGGCATTAAGTATATCATTTTTCTTGTCACTAGAGGTGCTATTGTGAAATGTAGCCTTTTCCAATTTATAGTACCAATATTATGTCATACTATTTGTTTACTTTCGACTATTTCTATGTTAATGTATGGTTTTATTGATTCATTTGTTGATACCATTCATATCATACATACATAAAATACATGTCTTTTTGTGATTCAAGAGGTTTTGAGCCCAAGGTTTTGGAACTGATTATATTGTATAACATGGATTCTTAAAGGAAATATTGATCCATTTAATGTTGTTTCATTCTACATATGTCACAATTTCAGGACTGAATTAATGACGTTAATTGAAGACACAGTACTTCATTGCATAACTCTATCCCTTCTACATCCGAGGGATAAAAATTTCCAAGATCAACACAGTGTTGGCGGAGACTGTTCAAATCATCATCTTTCAAAAGATGATCAACATTGAGTAACAACAATCCAAATTTGAAGTTCATGTCGAGTGAACCTCATCATTTCCTGTTGGACCCGGTCTAGGATGCTCTTCATGATACATACAATCTCATACTTCACTGAAAGGCTCGTGTTTTGTGTTAGTTCTTCAGGCATCTGTCTCCTTGACCTGATTCTTCTTTCTACTGTCATCTCCATACCGCCATCTATCCTTTGCTTTCAGCATTGAATCTCAGCACAAATCATCGCAGATTCTTGCAAAATCCCTCTGGAGAGATTCAAGATCTGAAGAAGCTTCATGAGTTCATTTTTGGATTTTTTCCACACAGCTGATCTTCTTGAGAACGTTGTACCAGAAAGGAAGGAGAACCAACAAGTTGAACGTAACAATAATTTGTGGCAAATTTACCATACCACCTGTAGTTTCTTATGTTACATCTGGATCATCAGACAACCATTCCAGCAGCTCAACTATATCATTAATTCCACCATGAATTGCTTTAACTGCCTTCACTCTTGCACTTGATTGTGTTTCAGACTAATGCTTGACTGTGGTTGGCACTGTTTTTTCAGTTCTTCTCATTGATGGGTTAAAAATTCTTCTTAATAGGTTATTGTGAAACAGTGAAAATAATGAATACTGGTCCATTGCTGGGAACCTGAGGCCAAGAGGGACGTTAAATTAAGGAGCAGGGTCCTGAGTCGCCAGGCAAGTTTTATATTTATACTTTACTTTTTAGTGCATGTAAAAGTTAGTTTCATTAATTTTTTATTTACATTTTAACTTAAAACTTAATTCAAGCATACTCATCATTTTTGACAGGCAATTATGTTAGTGGGTAAAAGCCATAAGTCTTCTTGAATGTAAATAAAATTTTCAATATGTATGGAATGACTAGTATTTTATGATGAAATATTTCATTTGCCATAATATGGAGGAAAGATGTAGCATCTTCAATTCATCATTCTGGTGAAAAACATACTTGTATAGACATATCTCAAGGGATATACTTTTACAAGGCACAAGAGAAAGAGCACTGAAAGAACAAATATAGCTCACCTACTATACTGTTTCATATATCTTTGTGGCTGAGAGAGAGAGCGAAGAAGAAAGCTTTCCAGCATGTGATCTTACAGAGCTCATTCTCTCTCTGGCCTCTGTTGTGCATACATTGCGTCTCTGAGTGCTGTGTTGCTACATGCTGGACAGTCAAGCCCCCCGTCCCAGTAGCTCACCGCTGGCAGTTTTTTTTTTTCTTCTGAGCTCTCCGCAACATATTCCAGTTTAGTAGATATGCCAGCGCCGAGTTTGAGTTCTCCAGCGAGGAGACGTCTCCTCGCTAGGAGGCGGGGAAACGTCTCCCCACCTACTAGCAGCAGAAACACACAAGCAGTCCCAAGTACGTACGAAATGTCAGTTGCAAAGATAAATGAAACAGACTATAGCTACACGTGAACTCACTATTATCAGAAGCTGTACAGACCAACACATTATTTTACTAATTATCAGAATCACTAACTTGAAAAAATCATCTCATATTCTAGGTTAATCCTATATGATTTCCCACAATAACAATCGCTTAACAGCTATGAAACTTTATTTTAACAGCTATAGCTTGATAAATAATAAACTAAGCTTTTAAAAAAAATGTCTGCTATTCTATATTCATCCGAGGTTGACTAGGGAGCTGATCCATGGAGTCTAATTACTACCCTAATTTATCTTTTGCAGAGATCTCAACCCATATCAGAATATAATTTATAGAAATAAGCTTCTTTGCATATGCTTTCAATCACTTAGTAGTCTTGAGGAAAAATTAAGATTAATATAATCAACTGATAAAAAATGACGAAAACTGAAAAAAAATTAAAAGAGAAAGTGCTGGGATGTTTACTTCATAAGAACAATAATGGAATATGAAAAATTACAGAACTCATAAAATAGAACCATATTCAAGAACAGGAATAAAGAAAAAGCAAAAGAAAATGGAAGAGATGGAACTGGATGAGAGTTCAAAATTCTGATGTGGGATGATAATGCAGAGCTATGCCTAAAACCTATAAATGCAAATGACAAATGACTTGAGTATGAGGTGGCACAAAATTTTAATCTAATCCTTACCTGCCAGCATCGCCTTTCCATTCTCTTGTTTCCCTTGATCGCCTGTCAATTGGAGACCGATCCCTTTCCCTATCACCACCCCTATATGGCTCAACCTTGTCACTTCCATGAGGTGGTCCTCCACCTCTTCCCATAGGCGATATTCCAGCACGAGCTCGATCAAAAACCCTGGCAGGCTTAACATCTGCATGTACAAAAGATCAAATGAATGCATTTAAAGGGAAAGGTACCAGGATACGCAGAAGTCATTTGATAGTATTTCACTATTCTTACACTTAATTTTTATTTTATTCACAAAAAAACCTTAAAATTACTGCATAAAAATTACTTTTTTTCTTCAATGATAAACATCATATTGTAACAATATTATGAATCACGATGCTAGGAAAAGTTAATATAGATGGATCAAACACCCATAATTTTCCTTCCAGGAAGATATTCCTTTATTTTTGACATAAAGCTAAAATTCCTAAGCACTCCAGTTGCTTTTCACGAGTTGAAATCAAGATATCATAAACATTTTCAATTTATAATACCAATCGCAGAAATAGAAGTATTTCATTTAACAAAAATCAGTAAATTGGGGCTATTAAAGACTAATTATTTGATAACGATTAAATAGGATTTGTCTGCATATAATTTTTTCTACCAGCACCAACGATGGACTAACAAGAAAACATAAATGGGCGCAGAAATTTCGGATGACCAAACCACAAATCCAACAAGTAACTCATTAACAAGATTTTTTAAAGGGTGCATGGTTGCTAAATTATGTACTTTCGAGCAAGTGGTCAAAATGATAACGTAAAAGCTATCTTCTGGATATAAAATAATTCCAAAAAATTCTGAATTAAATTGTTTATAGTAAAGTTAAAAATAAGATAGAAACATCTACATTTAAAAGTAAATAAATTTCTTAAACTGCAACGTTAGTAACGATTTTATTCATGCTAACCCATCTGTTTCCCACGATAATGAGCACCGTGTTCTTGTTTGATTGCTTCTGCAGCACTGCTATCATCTTCATACTGAACAAACCCGAATCCTTTATTCAAAGTAATGCCTGTAAAATTGTAAAAGGCACAAATGAATCAAAACAGGAAAAAAAATTTCAATTGAGAATTCTTCACAACGAAAATTGTCATACCAATAATTGCTCCGTATTTTCCAAAAACATCTTCGAGATCCTTCTTAGTCATTTCAGAAGTAGGAATGTTTCCCACAAATATCCTAGACTTCGCCGTTGAAGGGTCCAACATAAGCATTCTTTCTGAATATGAATTTTCATTGTTAAATCTGTCTCTAAAGCTCATGGTAGGTGAAAATACCGATGCTGTCAGACTGAAAATAAATATTGAAATGAATATTTTATAAGTTATTTAAGAATCGACATTGGGTATTAAGGACTTCATATAATATCACAACACAATAACTATAGGAATTTCAAGTAGATGAATTCCAAAAATAACGACATAAAAGAACCCTAAAAGACCCTAGTGTTAATTTCTGATTACGATTCATGAATAAAATAATTACACATGAACGATAAACGACATAGTAACTTCATAAGTGTCCAGATTAATAAAATGTACTAGCGTGTAAACAATTTATATCACAGCTCATGGGAACCTTGTGATCTCACCTTTTATAAAAACGGTTGGAATTTCAGATGCACAATCATATAATAATTGAGTAATTACTCAAAAAACAATACTATAATTTTAAATATAATTCACTGGGTACGCCGTCGAGATGCGCCCACACACATTCACGAGCCGGACTTGGCTTCCTCGTTGCAATCTTGCAATCGCAAACGATCAACGTTGAGTTTACGCCGGGTTACGCTTCTCACTTGAACGCGCTACGTAGCCATTTGTCGGTGGTGTTTTTTCAACGTCGCCGAAACATGGCGAAGTTTGACTTAACTACACGTATGGGACAGTATTTGGATAGACATTTGGTATTTCCTTTACTAGAATTTCTATCAGCTAAACAGGTAAGTCATGATAGAAATTTTTATTCTCCCTTTAGAGTACGATACGATTTCTCGGGCATTTATTTACCATGTGGCCATTCATTTCTCAATTATTTCAATTTCACTGAAGTATATTATGTTACTTTTCAGATTTATGATGAAAATGAATTGCTTCAGGGCAAACTCGATATACTTAGCAAAACAAACATGGTAGATTACGCTATTGACATTAGAAAGCAACTGTATCCACTTCAAGAAGTCCCCGAGGTATTATTCGTTAATAAACGCAAGCTTAACCAAACCTTTTTTCAGCCCTTTAGGTTATAGAGGAGATGTTTTAAGTGTTGATAATGTAAGAATCTAAATGTTTCTTGCCCTTGAAGTACGGGCATATGTAAACAAAACGTTACTCTCGTTCTAGAGTTTAAAAAACAGAAGAGCGCAAGTTGTTGCTCAGTTGCAGGAGTTGCAAAGTGAAGTATCATCAATTTTGAAGCTTATGTCTAATGATGAAGTAATGAAAACTATGGAAACTATGAAAGATTCGAAAACTCTTCTCAATTACCTCACCAAGGATTACGATGCAAGTAACAATTATTTTGAGAAATCTGACCGTGCATTCACTTCTGGTTGCAATGAATTTAATTATGTTCTTATATTTTGTAGTTCAAAATTGAGTTAATGGATGGAATGTATAAACTTGCAAAGTATCGATACGAATGTGGGAACTATTCGGTAACTACAAGTTACCTCTACTTCTATATGCTGGTAATGCCGTCGACTGACAAGGTAAAAATTTTAACTCAATCGATATTGTCTCTATAGTTTTAAAAATTGCCCTTAAGTAGGATTTTTTCCAGTTGATTTGGCATCACATATTGGGTTTGTATTATCGATTGTGTATTCGTTTTTATTCCAGAACAAGCGCTTAAAAATACTTGTCTCAGGTATCTCCTATAGCCACGACAAGGTTATAAAAATACCAAGCCACAGCAAGACTATTGGAGATACCTGAGACTAGTATTTTTAAAGTGGTTGTACTTGAATATTTCACCCATATGACTAGTTGTTGAATTATTCTTTTGTAGGACAATTGTCAGTATGCACTACCCAAATTCATATTCTTCAACTCTGTTCGAAAACTAACCATTTCCCTATGTTCACAGAATTATCTTAATGTACTTTGGGGCAAGCTGGCATCCGAAATTTTGGTACAAAACTGGGACACAGCTTTGGAAGATTTAAACAAACTGCGGGAATTTATAGATGGAAATACATTCAGTTCTGCTTTGCAACTTCTTCAGCAACGCACATGGCTGATTCATTGGTCTCTCTTTGTATTCTTTAATCACGTAAAGGGGAGAGATCTTATAATAGATATGTTTCTCTACAGACCTCAGTGAGTGTTATAAGCCTTGTGAAATTTCATCAAGTTACTTGATTTTTTAAAAGGATGTCTGGTTGTATTTTGTTGGTTTAGTTTTAAATGTAGTAATGCATCAAATGAATGCATTTTTTTTAGCTATCTCAATGCAATACAAACTATGTGCCCACACATTCTCCGCTACTTGGCGACTGCTGTAATTATTAACCGTGCAAGGAGGAGTGCTCTGAAAGACCTGGTGAAAGTGATCCAGCAAGAATCATACACTTACCGAGATCCTATCACCGAATTTTTGGAGCATCTTTATGTCAATTTTGATTTTGATGGTGCTAGGAGAAAATTGCATGAATGCCAAACTGTTCTTTTCAATGACTTCTTTTTAATTGCATGTTTGGATGAGTTTGTTGAAAATGCAAGGCTCATGATATTTGAGACATTCTGTCGCATTCATCAATGTATTAGTATTGGGTAAGTTTTCATCTGTAACTTAAGTTGTTAATTTCATATTATTTTTAGCTGTTAAGTGAAGTTAAACAAATATATTTTAGAATCTGAAGAATCTATATGTATTTCAAAATTTTTGTGTTTGATTTTAACAATTTGTCACTGAAAAGCCTTTGCCTAAGAATCATTTCGTTGTTGTTAATTCTTTGTGATTTTTAGAATGCTGGCAGATAAGCTAAACATGAACCCAGAGGAAGCTGAGTGCTGGATTGTGAACTTGATACGAAATGCTCGCTTAGATGCAAAAATTGACTCAAAATTGGGCCATGTTGTAATGGGCACACAACCTCTTTCACCATACCAACAACTAATTGAAAAAATAGATTCCCTGTCCGTGAGATCTGAAGCACTTCAGGCTTTAATCGAAAGAAAATTGAAGGCGCGGACTCAAGATGTAAGTACATTTTAGAGCATTTTTAAAATGAACTACAGTATAAATTTAAATTAGTAATTAGTAAAAGTATTCCGTTGGCTGTGAGTCATGTGATGCATTACTTGTTGTGCAAAGTAAAATGAAAGCAAAAATTTAAGTTTTTTTAATGCTTTCAGTGCCTCTTAATGTTTTCGTAATGTTAAGTGATTGATTTTATTAAAAATCTAACTTTGTTAAGAGGATAGGAAAATAAATGCTGTACATTTAGATCTAAATTAGGGGTATGCAACCTTCAGCTGGCAAGAGCATTTAATGTTATCTGTGAAGCTTTGAAGAAGATTATAATGGTTTCCACAAAACTTTGCCTAGTGAAGTTTTAATGCTAAAAATGGTTAAGACTTCATTTTTTAAATCACATATATCCTCTTGAGTAAGTTCCAATTAAACTCATCCAGCCTACCAAGGTACTTCTAATACGTCCTGTCAAAGCACTAACATCTACGAATGTGGTCTGCCACATAAAAAGGTTACACACTCCTGATCTAAGTTATTTAGATTTTAAATAGTTTAAGTAAACTTTACTCTGACAAACTTGTAATTTTGTTTTTTATTTTAGATTCGATGGGGAGCTCCAGATTTCTAAGGATATATAATTGTAAAATTTGAGATTTTTATATAATAAAGTCTCTAATATATGCCTTTGTTTTCCTTTTTTTTAAGGATAAAACCTTTTGAGAGATAATGAATAAATTAGACAATTTTTAAATTCATACATTCCTAAGTAATGTAGTAAAATTTCAATATCTCAAATGCTGTTGCTTATTGTTCAGAAATTTGGAGAAGCATTTTAAAGTAAATTAGCAGCATCTTTCGTTGGGTCCCACTTATCACTATTAAAACTTAAGACTATTCACATGCATCAACAAATTTCACTCTTGATTCACTTTTTCTTTTTGAAATAATAGCTCCAATATAAGAATAAACTCAGCAGTACTTAAAATGCAACTTACAACCTAATGGCACATGTGTGAAAAAATATATAACAGTTGAAGATTTAAAAAACCAAACCTGATAGTAAATAAGGAACAAATCTTGCACAAGCAGTTAATTGAAAAATGACAATTATTAGTCAAACAAAGAGGGAGGACTGTCTCATATAGGGTGGAGGGATTGTATTTGGCCCAAACAGGAATGTAACTGGCCTCTTAACTCGGGGGGCCAGCATAATTGTAAAAATATTTGGAGGAGCAGTCCAAAATTAAAAATAAATACAAAAAAATCTGATGTGGCCACCACATGACTTTCTCCATATCTGTAATATTTCTAAAAATTCCAAGTAGGTTAGATAATAATAAATATTTTAAGAAACCGGGAAAATTTTAGACTAAAAGAACAAATAAACTCAAACCATAGCTTTCTGATATTGGATATAGCCACAGAGCTCCAACAATTAAGAAAAGAAATTGGAGCGTTAATAAGATGTAACTAACTAACTAACAATAGTCGTCGGTAGGTGACATGGTGGTGGCAGCTAAGAATATAAGATATCTCTTAAACAATGCATTATATGGGAAAATGTGTCAAACAAAGATTGTAGAAAATTAAATTTCCTACAACTTTTATTCCACTACATTTTTACATTAATTATGTTAAAGTAAATATTTCAAAATAATGGATGTGGCAAGAGTAAACACCTACTTCTGGTTGACCGATTTTTACCAAAAACTAATCAGTTCTGACTTTTATAAAATTGTTAAATTTAAAATTTCACATTGACCTAATTAATAGTTTTTTAGTTAGAGCAACCACAAACATCATCGAGAAAATGTTCAGAATGTGTTCAGGGGACCTCAAAACATATTTCCGTTGAAATCTCGAAGTTGATTTTTTCATGAATACAATACTTTCCCCTATACTGCATATATGGAGAAAGTAATTATAATAATATGAAAACTATTTTTACTATGCCAGTCACACAAATGGAAGGCAGTTATTTATTACTAGATAATTAGCTGGGTTTTGCCCCAGGTTTAGAGTTTCAAATTTTTCATGCTCATATCACTCGGTAAAATTTTCATTCAAACTCAAGGTACTCTCAAGGCAAGTGACCAATATTCCCCTTTAATTGGTATGAACAAATTAAATGTAGACTCAAATTTGAAACCTCCCCCCCTGCCTATAAATCAAAGTTCTGACACCTAGGTGCATGTCCTCAATGTCTCTTTAGTATGTATACTAAGTTTTAAGTCTACGTTTCTTAGCTCAACATTGATTCATCAAAATTGGTCAATTGGTTGCTGACATTTCTTAAAACAAAGTACTTTTCGTCGAATTCGCCATAGTATATAGGCATGCTTCGCTTAGCGCATGACAGGCGTTCCGAGACCTCTGTGCGCTATCAGAATTTGCGCTAAAAGAACAGTTTTTAACATAGCAATTAACCCAGTTGATTTTTTCTCCAGAAATTTTCCTATTTTTATCTTGCAACTTATATAATGATAGGACATTTTTATATATAAATTTAAAGTCAATAAAACGAAGTACCGTATTTACTCGTGTAATACCTGCACTTTTTTCTCCGCAAGTTCCCATGAAAAAAGGGGGTGCGGACATTACACGATATTTGCCCCTTCATATTTTGAGGGTAGGCCGCCCGCGAAACGCCTAATAACACTGCGTGCCTGGCTTGGGATGAGTGTGCGTTTTCTTTGTTAGGCGCAATATGCCGTGCATTTTATTTCATCGATTTATAGCCAAGGTATTTTTTAATGCGTAGAATAATATAATAAGCACCATATCAGATATTTTTTAAAATTCCTTGCCAGCTGTCAGTAGTAAACCTAAATCGCGTAAATTTCATTCTCATAGATAAGGTGTTGTAAGAGAAATAACTGAACTGCATATATTTTTCATTAAAAACAAACGATTTCTGTTAGATTGCCTTTTAATTGGTGACATGCTCAAATCACATTTTACCGTAAGTGAATTTTTATGGATTCCTTTTACGTTACGCAATCCTAAAAGAATATATGTACATTCTTTTATTACTCTTTATAAAAGCAAAGAACACAATCTTGCGATGGAAATGTGTCACTAAATAGCTGTTGGAATTGTTCGTTTATGCTTTCTGAAAGCTTTATGTGATACATTTTATCCACAGAATCGTGAGAAACGCTTCTATGTAACCGGTCGCAGTGCATGTAGTGACCGATTGATTTTTGGTATTGCGTGATCTCTGAGGGATTTGACAAGGATTTATTTTGTGTATGAACCGTTTACGTTTATTTATGTAAAATTCACTTTTTCTAGGTGAATAATGGCAGAGTTAGCGTAATTTCGCAAAATTAGCGAAAATTACTCATTTTAAATTAAATAACTTGAGAATGTGCAGCGGCTCAAAATTGAAAATGTCTGTGAGATCAAGGAGCTAGACTCCAAAATAGGTTTTTGAGTTATCTCTGTGTAATATAATGGCAATGGATGTGAATTTTCCATGTTTACTTACGTTAAAAAAGTATTTTAAAATCATTTTTTGAAGTAATTTCTTAAATATTTGCTTGTTGCCATAATTATATCATCAAATTCGGCTTCAGATAGATTATTCGGCCGATATTGCTGTAAAATATCAAAATTTTGGAAGTGCGGACATGACACGAATTACAGTTTTTCCCCAGATTTATAGCTCCAAAAACGGGTGCGGGCATTATCCGTGTGCGGGTATTAAGCGAGTTTATGCGGTATATGACAATTATTTTTAAATAATTATTTATTATGAACTTATTGGTGTACAGAAGCTTCAAAAAACATTCTTTATGATGGAAAATCACAATTTTCTAACATTCGCGATGAAAAAACGTATTATAAAATAAATGAGAGATACAAAATATCATAAGTATTTCTGATATATACTTGGTAAAACATCAATATAGTGTATTACCTTGACATGTTCCTAAAATTCTTCATAATTAGGAAGATCTTTGATGATGATTGGCCAGCGCAAAAATAAAAAACGGAATACGAGTGATATTATGATTCAGCGGCGCCGCCACAGCTTCAGACACGTAACTATAGCATAGGTACCAACAGCAAAATAACATCAGAATAACAAATGACTAACGAAAGTTAAAGTTGCCGTGAACCTAATATAACCAATTCTTAAGCAAAAACCCATCCAAAGTGAACCCAACTCTGCACATGTCAACAGTAACGTTAAGAAATTTAAAACTTCTGATGTTAGCATCACTGCAAAAGAATGTGGAATTGCGGCAAACCAATGTAAAAAACATAATAAAAGTGAACGAGTGAAATAGAAATAAAGTTAATAAACGTATAAATAACAACAACTTGTCTTTAATTAGAGTGAAATGACAATCTTTGAACAGAGAGTGAAGTACAAATGAAGGTGAGTGAGAAAAATGCTGGGACTATAATAAAGGCCCGTAGCATTATTTAAAAAATTAAAATTTTAGCGCCGAGATGCCAACCGCGTTATATCGAAAACGCGCTAAAAGAACATGCGCTAAACGAGGCATACCTGTAATCGTATACTAATCAGTGGCGGATCCAAAAGAATTCAACAGGGGGGGGGGGGGCACGTAATAGAAAAAATGTATAAGTAGTATAGTATGTTCCGATAAATTTATGCATACTAGCTGTACCCGGCGTATCATACGCCGTTCTAGCACATCTTAAAGGTTATTAATTAAATATCAACGCATTTTATTTATTCATATATTTCATTGTAAATACAGTTAACAGTCTCGTTCTTCTCATATACAACAATGAGACCAATGATCGAACTCTTGAGAGAGTAACATATAGTTGCCCGTGACTGAATACAGGTTTCAGAAGGTATAAGCAGATTCTGTCAAAAGTCTGTCCCTGCGACTTGTTGATGGTCACCGAAAAAGCTAAGCGTATAGGAAACCGTCTTCTTTTGAATTTGAAAGGCATATTTGTATCAGATGGAATGAGAGGTATGTGTGGTATGAGAACAGTATCTAATTGTAAGTTCAATCAATCGATTACACGGGCCTCGACGATCTGTGTTTGTAGTCTTGTAATTGTCAATCTTGTTCCATTGCAGAGTCCCTGTGTTGGCATAAAATTCCGTAGTAGCATGATTACAGCACCTACTTTTAGTTTTAGCTCATTAGGAAGCATTGCTGTTGGTATTAAACTGTTGAGAAATTCTTCAGGGTATGCCAGATGATCACTTGGTTAATATACCTAAGCGTTTTATATATTAAGAAGATCAAGTTTTGGAAATAGAAAATGACAGACAAAGCTGATATATTTCCTAAATTTTAATAAAACTACCAATAACTCTTATGTTTAAATAATCACAACTAGAAAGTCAAACTTTGTGCCGCCTATATTAGTTTCGATAAAATTATTAACAAATGCTAGCTAAAATTCACTGAAAGCAAAATGGGGCGACAGTGCAGTATGTAGTCATGCCAGTTATAAATTAGCTTTGTTCGAGACTTGAAAAATAGGTATTTTTTCATATTCTAAACATATTTTCGCGCTAATTCGGCATGGATTCGAATTCTCTCTTTAAAAAATTACCGGCGTTCTTTTGGCCGTACACGAGACCCAATCCCGAGTTTCTATCTTAATTCTAACTAATTTTAAAATGCAAATAAAAAATGTGTTACACCCATCCTCAGAGTAACAGCTGAACCTTGTACGGAAATATGGATCAAAGGCAATGTCCCCACACGTCAAGTAGGACAAAATGTCCCTACGCACTGGAATAAATATTAATTATTCCCTCTCAGATTTTGATATAGTGTTCAAATTCAGTCAGATGATTAATTATAACACCTTTAACAGTTTTCCGTATTTATTTTGTTCTGAAAAAGTAAATCAGTAACATTATCCTCCATATAGACTTTTCTACATATAATGTATTTTTAACAAACATCCCGACTTGAAAGAAATTTGAAATTTGGCAGGAATATTTCAATCGCGCATTTAAGTTAATGACGATGAAAATATCTCCAAAAAGGACCCGGATTCGACTCCAGGATATAATTTCTGTCTCCCGTAAGATAACACGCAAAAACCGATTGTTCGACCTTTAGGCTTTCATTCTTTTGCAAATTAAAATAAGAAGAAACTGAATTTCGATCTTCGGACGGGGACTGCTTCAAAAGAAGAATGGTTAAAGATTCTCGTCATCGAACTTTGCCATCAATTCGAAATCGCTCAAATTTATCGTTTAAATCACATATTTTGGAAAAATAGCCTATCAACCGTTTTCTGCCTTGGAAACCATGTTGTTGTTAAAACCCGACCTTCTGTTTTTGTCTCATTCTTATTATATGTCAGAAAGAGTACACTTTGATTTAACTCAAGAATATTTAAATTCATGTCCCGTCATTTTTGACGGGATATTTATTACTATCTCAGTTCGTTAGAAAAAGTATGTGTTATGAAGTAGGCATTGACAAACTTGAGAGAATAGTAAATATTTTCTACAACTTTCTGTTCAGGCAAGACATTTTGTATTCTTCCAACGAAAGGATTAGAGGCGAAGATCATTGTTATTATGCGAAAGAAAGGCTGCATACCAATTCAGTGTGCACCGGAAGTGTTGTGTCGTTCCGGAAGGATTCGTTCCGTCGGAACGAATCCAGCGCCGAAATAGCCGATACAAATCCACAGCTTTGAAAAATCTCGTTCCTCGGACTCGGAGGATTTCGTTCCGGACCTTTCAGGCTCAATGGTTCCTCAGACTCGACCAACGACAGACTCGGAGTATTTCGTTCCGGACTCGATGGTTCCTCGGACTCCACTCGGATTCGGAAATTTCGTTCCTCGGACGCACAATTATTTCCCTTAAACTAAAAGCCATTGGCCCAAAATTCCGAAAAGCTAATCTTATGTAAACCTAAACTCTCCACTGATAGAAGATGAACTGAATCTGTGAGTTACAGTCCGTAGCCTCTCCTTGTCAGAGAATTTCGTAAAGAAATCGGACACGCGCATAAGTGTATTTCGTACCGGAGTGATGCGTCTCTGTTCTTTTCGCAGCGCAACAAATTGTTTTTATTAATAAACAGAAGAGGAGACTACGGCGAGTCAAACTGTGAATTGATTAACGGTCGGAGTTGTATCATCAATTCACATGTTTTTTATTGTTTATTGGGATTGCAAATTTTGACTTCTGTACTTCGAAATGATACTAAATAAAGGGATACTATGGGTACATTTTAATAGACGAGAAACAACCACACTTAAAACAACATAAATCGCAATAATTTTACAGTACTTTGTTGTTTCGGAGGAAAAATATATCGTCAAAGAGTTTTGCCATTCTTCCACAAAAATTCTTTAATTTCTTAATTTTAATAATATAATAATTTATTAAGAATTAATTTAAATTCTAAGAATTTTTAAATTCTTCCACCAAAGATTTTTACCATTTGAAACGTGAGAGAGAGAAATATAGGAGGAATATCAGCAACGAAAAGGATTGCGTTGGCCTTGCTGGAAACAGTAATTTTTCTGCTTCATACCAATAAATGGAGCGCAAAAGAAGTGGTTTGGAATATGCTTTCGAAAAGTTTTTCAGAATAAAACTAAACACTATCTAGTTTAATTTAGTTACATAGCAATTACCCAATGCAGTGATTTAGATTACTTAATCGATTTTTTAAAGTTCGTTCGAAAATTTCGGAGGGTTCTGACCCCTAGATTCCCCCTCACCGTACGACCATGTCATGTAGTATCGCCATTAACAAATTTGTTATTAATAAAATTATTATGTACTAGTAGAAGGTGCTTGCATTCTGCAAGAATATCATCTCACCTTGAAAAAACATTCATTTTTCAGACAGATATTTTATCATAACAAAAATTTTTTTAATTCTAAAGATTTCACCTCCGCAGAGATTTTTGTTTTTCCCCTATGTAAAAATAATAAATTAAAAGAATCCCCAAACGTTGCAATTTTAACAATTTTATACTGTCTCCATTATGGGGTACTAATGCTACACATTTCTGCCAAATGTTTAAGTTGTAGCACTTCTAGAAGTGAAATAATATTTTTCTAATTGTTTAAATTTTAAACATTTTTAACGGCCGCCGCAATATAATTATGGAGAGATTCATCTTAATTTGTACAAGTACTGCCCTGTAAATAACTTGAAAATTTCAGCTTCCTAGCTCATCCCGTAGTACCTAAACAGTTATCTATTTGTTTAAACTTTAAGAATTTTTAACGGCAACACAAATTAAAATATCAAAATTTCTATAATCCCTATTTCGTTTTTTTACAAATCCTACCTCTAAAAAAAATTTCAGCTACGTAGCATATCCGGAAATACATAAACCTTGATATTTAGTTTAAACAATTGCGAATTTTTAGGGGCCGCATTGTTGCAGTTTTTCAAGATTTTAGTTTTCTCTAGTCGGTTTTTCACAAAATCCTACCTAAGAAAAAATTTCGAATCTCCAGCTCATCTAGAAGTGCCTAAACATTAGTATCCTCCTATATGTATGTTATATCCTCCTCCTCTGTAAGAAACGTCTATATATAATGATAAAAGAACGAGTCAAAAAATCATAACAACATAAAGTTTTCCAACATTTATCACAGGAAATCCTGCATTTATTCAAGTTCATACGTGCGCCAATGGAACAAAAGGAACGAATCCGCAGCCGGAACGATACGAAAAGGACCGAATCCACAAAAAGAACGACATTGCCCTACACCGGAAGGAAATACGACATATCGTACAAGGCCTCGCTAGAAGGGCAGCGTCCCTAATTCCTGCCGACTCCTAAAGAACTCCGATTTTGGTAAATTTTTCTATCGCTCTGGTATTTCCAGCTTTCCCTTCCTTCTTTCACACATAGGTGCTAAAATGTCCGAAATACGAGGGCGACATGCATCTTCCATTCGTTGTCTTAAAAATCAGAAAAAGTTATCACTTTTAAAAGAGTAAACCAACCAAGATTTATTAAGAACTTCATCAACATTTTTCTAGTATAATCATTAATCAAAATGTTTGTCTGAGCAATTATTGATGTTTCCCCTTGATGTAAAATTATTTGTTTATTTTTAATTTTGTTTCCAGAAAGTTTTTTATAATCATGAGTAAATGAAATATTTCCTGAACTGAAAGTTGTAGTAAAGCATCATTCATAACCGGTCAAAAATACGGGACATAAATTAATTTTCTCGAGTTACAACATAATTTACTCTTTCGTTCGTATAATAGGTTTAGACAACATCATGGTTGATAGAATGAAATGATCTTAAGATCCTATGCAGACATACATAAGCTGTAAAGTTGCGAATATTTTTGAAACGAAAAGAAATTCTGCCATGATCGGAAATCAAAACCCGGGCGCTCCACACTCTCGATTTTTCCGACAGTTTTAACCGTACGGTTAAAACTGTACGGGTAAAACGGAGAGTGTGGAGGACAGACAAATCTGGAAGAATGGACTGGAATGAATGAAATCTGTCACCGCTTGATTTTTGCACGGTGAACGGGCAAGTCTGCCAGTGTGGAGCGCGTTCGTTCCAAAACCGTCCAGTTTTCTCAAGTCGTGGTGTGTTGCATAAAGTCACAATGCCGATATACTATTCAAATTTCTAAATTTCGACGGTTTTGAAGTTTAAACAATACCGTGGTTGCGATGAATAATACGACGGTAACGAAAATAAACAAATTATCGGCATATTCACGAAATTTCGACCCTGTTTTGAAGTGTAAACAATAACTTGGTTGCGATAACGAAAATGAACAAATTATCGAGGTTGCGCGCTCTGCAAAACAACCGAAAGCGGCCTTCACCCGCAATTTTCTCTCGTCTTATTAATAATTTGTCGACCTCCGTCACGGTGATAAATGGGATTTACTCAATAAAGGAACGAGATACTCGTTCGAAATTTGGAAGAAATATTCGATTTATATATTTTAAGGTGATGACGAAAAAAAGTCTCGAGAAAAGTCCTGGGTTCGGCATTTCCATTTCCCGTAAAATAACACGTAAAAATTGACTTTTCGACGTGCAGGATTTTATTCTTTTCGAGATTAAAATTAGAAAGAATTAACATACGATCTGCGGATCTGAACCCTTTTGAAGAAAAAAATATATAAATTATATCATACACGAAAATAAAGTCGTATTTATGTGGCCTCGCGGACTGTTTCGTAGCAAATGTAGTCCTCTTTCCGAATAAGTTTTTAAATAGTATATAGCTTACAGGCCATATAAGAGCTATGGAGAAACATTTATGGATTTTCATTGTTGCTTGACAGATGCCATTTAACGAGATACGAGTATAAGTTTATTAAAGTATTTATGTAAACTGGAAGTTAAAGTTGACGGAGACTGGGATAGAAAAACATGGATTTTAATTGTTGCTGACCGAAAGAAGTCTTTGAGATCGAAGTAAACAAAGTATGCGATGTTTTGCGCGGGATTTTCTACAATTTCTTTCTCCGAAACTATAACTCGTAAGTATGTGGTCTCGCGGACTTTCTTGTAGTAAATGTTGTTCTCTCTCCGAATAAATCTTTTAATAGTCTACACCTTACAGATCTTATAAGAGCTAGGGAGAGAAAAGTTTGGTATTTCATTGTTGCTTGACGGATGCCATTTAACGGGATACGAGTATAAGTTAATTTGTTTACGTAAAGTGGAAGTTCTAATTGAAAGCTATAGGTAACTCAAAATCACAATTGGGCGATAAATTTTCATAATTGTTATAAAGAAATAATTAAAGAGAGCATTGCGCTAAGAAATTGTTCGTTAAAATTTCGACCTCAGGGCGGAGAGATGCTGTGATTACTGTTATGATTTAAAGAAAAGAAGGAAAAGTAGGTATACGTACTCCATAAATGGAATACACAGAGATTTCAAAAGCGTTCTTTATGGGAAATGCGTATAAAACGATATCGAAAGATTCGGCGGTTTTTTACTATCTACGAAATTATAAGTAGTAAGGCCTTTTTGTGGCAAATTTTGCCCTCTATTTGAATAAATTTTTAAATCTATACCTAGTATTATATACATAATATCCTTATTCTGTTGGTCCGTTTGTCCGTCCGTCCGCCGGAACGCTCTATAGAAATTCCCATAAGAGAACACTTAAAAATACCTTTTTTTCACTTTCTTTTTCAAAATTAAATTAGAAGTAACTGACTTACGATCTTCGGACCACCTGGACCATTTTAAAGAAAAATAAACAAGATTCTTATTCGTATCGTCGACTTTTGTCTTTGGTTCGAAATCGCTCAAGTTATACGTTTAAATCACATTTATTGGAAAATTTTAAGCTTTCTAAAGATATGTTGTCTTGCCGACCGTGTCATTGTTAAACCTCGAGATTGTATTGTAGTCCTTATACTATATGCGTAAGGAAAGTGTGTTTTGAATGCTTTACTATGAGAGAGAGAAGGCACCCGAATAATTAAAATCGTGTTTTTCATTAATTTCTTTTCAGTTAACTTCCTATTGAAAGTTTTGGTAATTAACTATTTTTATAGTTATTTTCATAGTTTTTTGCAGTGCACCTCATAATTAACCGGAGTTATAAATTCGCATCGCATATATGAATCACGCAAAAAGCCATTCCTTGACATGCAGACCTTTTTCGTTTACATTTTAAAATATTTCAAGGATGAGGTATTAAACTTAGTTATGTGAAGAGAAGAATTTAAATATCATTCGTAAATCTCCAAAAATTTCGTTTTAATACGATTTTTCACGCATCTTATTTATATTGGGCCACCGTTGTCCCAATTGTTGAATTCTATTCTTGGCCTCATAATAAATGCACCAATTTAGTGCTTTGACATGGGTCAGACTTTTATATATGGGTTTAACTTGTTTACTGAATCTATTAAGTAATTAGGGGGGAGAAAGGAAAAGAGAATGGGAATGAGCAGAAATTGAGAAAGAGGAAGTAGCATTTGTATAGGATTAAAAGGAGCTGCAGTACAAAAATAACAATAATAAATTATAATTGATTATAAAAAATGTTATACTATTGAATCATGCGCCATTTCCAAATGGTGGGAATTCATAAAACTAAATATAGGTCACGTAATTTTCAATGAATTTTATTAACTGATAATACAACAGATAAATCGAACCGTATTTCAAATAGGATTGAAAAAATAACATTTTACGACTTTTATTTAAATTTCTTTAACTAAAGTGATTTTTATAAAAAAATTTCAAAACTAATATAGTTAAAAGAAAAGTGTGGTCTTAAAATATAGTTAAACTCATTGCAGTTCATTTAGGTATTTAGTTAAAAGTAAGTTACTACACATTTTTCCTTTGATGGTAAATTGATTGTTCATTCACATTTTATCTGGTTTTTACACGTTAATAAGAGTAAAATAATTCCATTGTGAAGTTAAATTCTCTGTTCTAAATAACATAATTTGCTCAAATACTTCAAGTAAATTTATGCAAATTCTTTGTGCATTATATCTTATTATTTCAATTTTCCTCTTATTTTTAGGAAATATTTGGATAATCATTTGGCCTCTGATAATAAAGATTTTAACAATATAATTAAAACAAAGATAACTTTCAAAAACAGTGATTAGATTGTGCATGAAAGCCAAACCAGATCATAGCATATATTACTGATTTTTCATATCGAAATCAAATGTCTTTGGAATACGTTTAAGATGATTTCATAGGAGAGAGGAAGAAAGAAAGGAGAGGAAGAAAGAAAGGAGAGGAAGAAAGTAGGAGAGCGTCAGAGGGCAAGAGAGAGAGAGGGGGGGTGAGACAAAATTTAATGTCCCATAAATTAAAAATTTCTTTGAGCATATAAGAATTGTATACCGTAATGGATTTCTTTGCCATACAATTTCTATTCACCCAAAACTATTTTTACTCAATTATGTGAATTTTATATTTATTGTTTACTTTTTTGTGCATATACAAGTTAAATTAAATTATTAAATTAAATTAAAACCAGCATCAAGGATACCTTGGATAAAGAGATTGGAAAACAAGAGAAGAAAATCAGAAAACCATGGATTACTAAGGGAATGCTGGAGAAAATGGATGAGAGATGAAAATGGAAAAACATTAACAGTAAAGAAGGTAGAGCAAACTATAGATGTATAAACAATGAGTTGAGAAGGGATACAAATAAAGCTAGAGAAAATTGGATAAAAGAAAAATGTGATGAAATACTACAAGGAGTTAGGATGGTACGACATGATGTACACTAGGGCACTGGAATTAGAAGATGGGAATGGAAAGATGGTCTCAGAAACAAAGGATGTAGCACAGGTATGGAAAGAATACATTAAGGAACTATAGAGCAAACAGGCAGAATCAGCAAAAATAGAACTGAAAGATGAGGAAAACAATGAAGAAGACCACTTAGGACCAAGTATTATGGAGAGCAAAGTAGAAAAAGCGATAGTGGAACTAAGGAAAGGGAAAGCCACAGGCAGCAATGGAATACCGGCTAAGGTACTTAAAGTCATGGGATCAGAAGGGATAAAAGCAATCACGAAATTAATTAAAAAGATTTACGACATGGGAGAGTGGCCTCGGGATTTCCTAGAAGTAACAATGATCTTCCAAAGAAGAAGCCAAAGGCAATGCAGTGTAAAGACTACAGAATGATAAGCCTTCTGTCACACACTTCGAAGATCATCATGAGGATTCTTAATAAAAGCCTGGAGAAAAAGGCAGAAGAAATGCTAGAGGAAGATCAATTCTGTTTTAGAAAAGGACAAGGAACTAGAGGTGTTATAAGGGTAGTTAGAATCATATCAGAAAGGGCAATAGAGTACAGTCAAGATATCTGTGTATGTTTCATAGACTGGCAGAAGACCTTTGATAGAGTAAACTGGGTAATGTTGATGAAGATATTAAAGGATATAGGTGTAGACTGGAAAGACAGGAGACTGATCAGGAATCTATATGTAAATCAAGTTGTAAAGGTCAGGTTTGAGAATGTGGACACCTGCGGAATAAATATCGGTAGAGGAGTAAGACAAGGATGCTGCCTATCGCCAACCCTATTCAATATATATGGAGAAAGTCTAATGCAAGAAGCGTTAAAAGGCACAAGATTTCAAAATTGGAGGAAAGATTATAAGAACAGTAAAATAGTCGTATGATCAAGTACTTCTAGAAAGAAAGGAAGAGGAACTCCAGAAAATGATCCACTAGTAAAAACAGGTAGAAAATATGGTATGGAAATAAATACAGAAAAACCAAGGTCATTCGAATATCGGGCAAAGAAGAGAATCTCAACATAAGTATTGGAGGAAAGCCATTAGAACAAGTTTCAGACTATAAATACCTTGGAAGCATCATAACCAGAGAAGCAAAATGTACAGATGAGATCATGACTAGAATAGGAAAAGCAAAAGCGGCTTTCAGGAGAAAGAAACAACTACTTACAGGGAATGTAAGGGAAGATATCCCCAAGGAGTTCATAAAATGCTATGTATGGAGTATAGCATTGTATGGGGCAGAAACATGGACGCTAAGGAAAAATGACATCAAATACTTGGAAAGCTTTGAAATGTGGATTTGGAGGGGAATGCTGAAGATAAAATGGACAGATAGGATGAAAAACTATGAAGTGCCACGAAGAATAGGAGAGAAGCGAATGATTATACAGACTATTAGAAAGAGGAAGGCAAACTGGTTTGGACATTACTTGAGGAAAGAGAGTATGATTAAAGACGTGTTAGAAGGAAAACTAGATGGGAAAAGGGAAAGAGGTAGGAAAAGGTTTCAGCTGATAGACGATTTGAAAGGGAAAGAGAGTTATCAAGATATAAAGAGGACAGCGGAAAATAGGAGTACATTGAGAACCAGATTTAACCATGAATAATCACGCACCTGTCTATGGACGGACTACCTGTGATGATGAATTGTTCTTTGTCGATAGAATTGTAGCGATCGATTTAAACAAAATATGTGATATTATATACTTGGGATATACTCGAATTTTTATCTCCAAAACTATAAGCCGTCATTATGTGTTCTCGTGCAGGGCCGCATCATCAATGGGGCACTGTGCCCAGGTCCTACGAAATTTGGGAAATATGTATTTTCACTTTGGTATGGCCTATGAAGTTTTATGGGCCAACAAAGTCTATTTATGAACACTCTATGCAAAACACCATTGAAAGTGGGTTTGTTTAGACCCGTCCAGGCTCGGTGCCATGGGAATGGAGCGGATGCAACGTCGCACTTAGCCAGTCCATTAGGTCCTGTGTTATCCACAGGCAGCATTTGCCTGAAGCTGGCACGATGTTTGAAGGTTGTGGGGATATTCCAAGGCAGAGAATGTTGGTGTTTGTAAAAATATCTAGTTACTAGTGATTCTTTGTTATACGTAGAAACTTATAATTAATTTAGTTATCTATAGTGCTAAGAGAATAAGCACATTCACAACAGAGCAATTTGGGTGTACCGTAAATACCCGCATATAATGCGCACTTTTTTTCGAAACATTTGAGTTAAAAATTAGGATGTGTTATACGAGGGTACATAATCTTCCTATTTTCATTTGACCCCATATTTCCACAATTTCGGCACAGTAATTACTGCCCGAGTATCCTCATAATTTTATTGGTGACATTTACGAAAAGTAAGATAGATAATAGTTAAAATTTATTAATTAATTTTACAAACATTCATTAATTAGATATGAAAATAATGAATTCAGTATTTATTTGTTTTAAATGCCAAGAAATACTTCGTCACTGGACCATTCTTCTTCGATGTTGTTATCGGAATCGGCATCTTACGCATGACGTCACACTACACCGTCGTCTGGCCTGGTGGTGAGGTACTGGTACTACTTACAATTAGAAACAATGGCAGCTGGGAGTTGATGCTTCTTGTAGAACTAAATAAAGTTATCATTCCCTACCTTTCTCTCAGCATTCATATGTGATTTATTCTTCATTTTTAGGGTCTGTAGTTAATTATGGTTATTTGCTATCGTGTTTACGTGCTCCAGAGTGTTCTAATAAGGGTAAAACTGAAGGTTGGGCGAACCCGTCCACCTCAGGCGTGACAAAAACGTATGTAAAAAATAGGATTATTGTCATTCCTTCATTTTAGTAGCTCAAACAATGTCATATGTCATACTATGAAATTAATATAATTCGATTTATTGTGTACATCCTAATATCACCTTGTAAGTAAACATAGAGTATGTAATGATTGAGTTAGCTGACGTTCATTTGGAACGTTATTCAAAAATTTCATTTCGCACTTTCATTATGTTACCAATACATAATACTTATAATTCGATCATTGCCTTAGAACACGTTACACCATCTACTTTATTCTGGAACGGTAACGCTAAAAAAAATCTGTGCGCACTATACGCGGGTATATAGAAAAATAATAGATTAAGAGGCTGAAAAACCCCCCGTGCGTTATATGAGGGTGCGCACTATACGCGGGTATTTACGGTAATTTAAAATAAGGCACATAAATAGATGATGCACCATGCATTTGCAAATGTAGGGGCCTACAAATTTAGAAAAGTGCCCATGGCCTATGAAACCCTTAATCTGGCCCTAGTCCCACAGACTTTTTAGTGGTAAATGTTGCCCTTCATCCGAATACATTTTTTAATCTACATCTTATATATATATCATATAAGATCTCGGGAGACAAAAAATATATTTAATTGTTGTTTGACGGATACCATTTAACGAGATACAAGTACAGGTTTCCCACTCTTTATGTAGATTCACTGTCATGCAACAAACTTATTGCTACCGGAATTTCTTTTTATGCATCTTTGATTCGCTCTTATGCGGTTACACAGCCAGTGCAATACAAATGCAAGAAAGTTCTCCGCTACACCATAAGGCGACTATTCTGTCTCTCATGGTGTGCGTATTAGTGCTACAGTAAAAGAGATGAGAGTGGAGAGAATATTGCCGAGTGGGGATGAAATGAAGATTTCGTATGATGCCTTTTGAACGCATTTGAGAAGTTTGGTCTCCTTGCCTGCAGAACTTGGGCTGGGCCAACACTCAAGCACTTTAAACCTCCACTATTATGTCACCCACAATAGCCACCACTTGTGCTCATCTGCTTTCTTTTATAATATAGTGTTAATTGTTTTGTTTGTATTTAGTGCATAAGAAGTCATTATGGAGTGAAAGAAGTGTCTTAGAGGGGAGTTAGGATTGCTTGTGGAACATATCCCTATCTTATACATGTAAATATGGGTTCGGTTCATGCGAATTTGCTTTATGCGTCACTTTCCTGGAACGCCACCCCTGCATAAAGAGAGGGAAACCTGTATACATTTATGTAATTGCTTATATAAAATGGAAGTTATAATTGAAATCACAATTTGGCGATAAATTTTAATAGGGAACACTAATACTTTATTTCATTAAAATCCGCTCAGTAGTTTCATAGAGTAAACATACGGATGAGGCGATGTGCTCATAAGGCATTCTGCTACTATTGCTTTGATGGTAAAGAATGCGTAATAAACCTAGGAGACCCTAGGAAAACTTTATTTTCACCCACCATCCTGAAACAAAATGCCGGCCGTTTAATGTACATACTTGAATATGTATTGCATTTCGAAAACAGTACGAAAAAGAAAAAAAATTCATGAACAAAAAATATGCATCTTGATAAGAGCTACACTGAAAAATTTTCATCCTATCAAGATGCATAGCGCGGAAGACTCTGGAGCATGCGGAGGGTGGGGTTGATGCATGTGGGGGCAGCACCTCTAGTACATTTAAGTTGTTAACTTGTTTATTTGTGGGTTGGATGACGGGGGCATGTGCCCTGGTGCCCTCCCCCTGGATCTGCCACTGATACAAATGTATTTACTTTGAAATCAGAAAATTATTTTTCCTTATATTGTGGTAGCCCTGCTTTGTAGATCCATTCTAAACATGGTCATTTCGATTTGCCATTCTATACCCGCCATACAAATGAAATATCTTATTGAAATCGGTTCAGCCAATACCTTCAAAATTCAGTTACAGAAAAATTCTAACCTTGATACCCTGTTTAGTCAACCCAGTTGAAATATGCTATTTTGGTTATTTATTTATATGAAGATTATATATGCCATATTTGGTTAAAATTCATGTTGACAATTCTCTAGAAATGTGTAAAAGAAATTAAATTTTTCATTGTGGTAGTCCTCCCCTGTAACTTCACTTCAAACATCTTGATTTAATTATGGAATGTTGTACAAATCTTATATACAAAATTTAATTGTAATCCGTACAGCCAATTCCTTCCAAATCCATAATTACTGAAAGATTTTAATTTGCAATTGTAGCACTCCTGTTTGGTTGATCTGGTCCATATATGCAATTATGGTTTTGTATATATGTATACATTATAACTATTAAATTTTGTTAAAATTGATTTGGACAGTTCAATACAAATACATGTAAAAGAAATTTATTTTTTATTACTTGTATTGTGGCAGCCCTGCTTTCTATATCTATACTAAAAATCTTGCTTTTGTTTTTTTATGTTGCACAACTCCTTCATAAAAAATTTCATTGAAATCAGTTTGACCAATTCCTTCCAAAACCTAATTACCCCAAAGTTTTATTTTGCAATTGTGGCACCCCTGCTTGGTCGATCTGGTCCAAATGTCATTTTGGCCATGTATTTATGTAAAGATTCTATGTACCTACCAAATTTGGTTGAAATCGGTTCAACTAATTCTTCCCTGATACATGCATACGGACGGACATCACCGAAATTTGGACCGACTGTTCCATGGGGACACCTTGACACTGTGGGTCGATTTGAATTATTTTTGGCACTGCAAATCTCATGGTCAACCTAAAGCTGCATATTACTTCTGGAGATAATCTGGAAGATCTAATCAGAAAGTTAGAACCTTATAAATAAATCAATTATGAAAAAAGGATCAACTTCTAATTATCACTCAATGGTTGAGAAAAAGTAAAACATGTTCACGCCTTTTATTTATGGCTCAAAATGTATCACACTAAAACACTGATATCAGTGAAGGTTTCATCAAAATCAGTCAATTCGTTGCCGAGATATATTTAAAAAAACCAAATTTTGGACTGGTACTTACATTATGACTCTATGGACCGATTTTATCCATTTTTGACTTAAAATGTGTCTCATCAAAACATTGGTGGAGGATTCATCAAAATCAGGCAATTGATTGCTGAGATGTCTTAAGAAAAAACGAAATTAGGATCGACCATTGCATGGGAACCCCTCGACTCCGTGAAATTTGTATCGGCCCTTACATTACAATCCTTCACCCAGTGGACTTATTTTATCCATTTTTGGCTCGAAAATGTCTCATCAAAACATTGATATTGGTGGAGAATTCATCAAAATTGGTCAATTGTTTGCTGAGATATCTTAAAAATACCAAAATTTGGACTGACCGTTCCATGGGGACCCTCGTCCCCCCGTGGGCCGATTTGAATCATTTTTGGAACTGAAACTCTCATGATCAACTTGAAGCTGCTGCCAAATTTTGAAGCTCCTACGTTTATTTTCTGAAGAGTTACAACTGCCACAGACATACACACAGACAGCTTCTTTATTATTATAGAAGAATAAAAACATTAAATACTTTATTAATTCATTTAAAAAAATATAGTATTCAGCAGGTGGGCCAAGACCTTCCCAGGCTCTCCCCTAGTTCCGCCTCTGCGCCCAACAAAAAAATACTGGATTACACAAGTGAAATTCCTCAAAAGTATCATCATCACCAGTGTTCTGCCTTATGACAGGTCTTACCAATCCTTAGATCAGTCTGATGACTAGGGAATATATATTCAAGGTTTGGTGGCTTCCTGTTGCCTTTCACACTGGACATACAAGGAAGGAGGGAAAACCGGTGATGGCATTGGCCTACTCTTTCTGAAGAGCACCAAGAGGACTAACTGGTTAACATCCCTTCTGAAGGATGGAGTGCTGATTGGTGCATTCTCCTCATTTTCGTTTCCTTGTTGCCTCATTCTCTTAGTTGGTACACACAAATAATGGGTCGGGCTATCTCAGAAAAAAATCCTACTTTTGCAGGATTTATGATCGCTGCCCCTTTGAGCAGCGGGCGAGTAGCAGCCAGCATCCCAACTGCTACACACAAAAGTATGCTTAACCTGAACCACATTTCATATTGCAACACATTTATAACATTATTTCCAAGTTAGTTAACACGTTGGACACGGTGGGCATCAATTGATACCCAGTGCGGTGCAGTCGGGTGGTGGTGGGCATCAATTGATGCCCGAGTCCCTTGCCTTTCCTATTGGAATTTTATGGGGGAAAGCCACCGGTAAGGCATTCCCTTTTCCTCCCCAGTTGTCAGTTAGCACTCGACCTTTTCTGGATCGCTGCCATTTTGAATTTGAACTTGCCATTTTTTTCAACATTTTGCAATCAGTCTTAAACACAATTCATAAATTTTTATAAATTTTTGTTTAGTGTACGTCATTGTGGGCATTGTGTCCAATACTATTCATTAAAAATTTGACAGTTAACCATTTTTTCTTATTTTATTTTAGTTAATAATTTGTCGATAAAACTACAGACCAGTTATTTTGTTATTGTTCTTATAAATTACGAATTTATAGTCCAATAAATTTTCTTTTTACTAATTTTTTACGTGTTTTGAAGGTGATATCGATATGATAAGGCTAAATTAGAAAACGTGCATCACTTGTTAAAATACATAAAAAGTAAAAAAAATGTCAGCCACCAGTAAAAACTTGAAAATTTACGGCAACGTTCAATGTGTTAATAGTTCATAACTATGTTGGTATAATTTGGGATATGTTTTTGAAATATTTCAAATGATGGAATTATTTCATCATGAGAATTTAATCTTCACGTAAATAATGTAAGCACTAGTTCAGATACATTATATTCAAAAATACAAAATTTTATTTTTATACACAGGTTTTTAAATTTATTTAAAAAAACTGCAATACTAAAAATAATTCATAAATCTAGAGACGTTTCTTCTGTTAAAGAGTCACATATAACATCATCTTCTAATTCTTCTAAATATTTGTTAGGTAGATCACAACCAACATAAGAATTACTCTGAATACACCTTTTGATGAGTTTACACCAAAGAGGATCATAATGCAGGAGATGTGGGTCTCCAATTATAACAAGCAAAGCTCGTGCTCGTGAGGTTGCAACATTAAGACGGTTTGGTGATGACACAAATCCAAGAGCATGAGTTATGTCTATAGGAATCTGTGACTTGGACGTACGAACAGACGACAACAAGATGGCTAATCGTTCTTGGCCCTGAAATTCTTCTACCGTACCAACCTTGGGCAAAGGCAGGCAATGGTCTGCTATTAAATCTCTTATTGTTTTCACCTGAAAGCAGTAATTCAATAATAATAATAGTAGTTGTTGCAAAACATATGGCAGTTTAGTTATAGCAAGTTTATATTTTACTAAATTTTTATAAAAACATTCATCTGTAACATTTTTTAAACATAAAGATGTCTAAAAACTTAATAATCTTCAATTTTATTTCACTATCTTTTGATGCCATTCATTTTGAAGTTTTATAAACTGTAGCGTATTTCCCGGCACATAAGACACTTTTTTCTCCAGACATGTAACCTAAAATTGACCTGCATCTTATGCACCAAGGGTAAACATGTACCCTGGTTTTATAGATTTCCTTGAATATGAGGAAAAGAAAAGGGATTCCTAAGCCAATATCTAAGTTATTTTATAAAAAATGATACATACTTTAGTTACAAAATAATTGTCATCATTATAAAGGAATAATAATGGTCACTTTGTGATCAAACTACTTTCAGAATTTGTAAAATGATTTTGGGATTGGTTTGGCAGTTATAAACGTAAAGTATACATTTTCACAAGTGAATCTCAAATATAAAAACTGTATCTCAGAGGGATGGCCTGCTTTGCTTGCCCAGTGATTCCTCTATTGGCAGTATATCACATTGGTGGATGTTGCATTTTTCATGAAGTATTATTTTGTCTGCAAGCACTTATATTGCCACGGGCAGTAATTACATGTTATGATATAAATTGCAAATTCTTGTGCAAATGCCATGGGATCAAAAGAGAAAAGGTTTTCTTACAGTATAACATTTAAACTGGAAGTTGTGAAGTATGATATAGATCAGTGGTTCTCAACTGAAAGTTTATTGCGGACCAGTATATTAACTGAAAGTTTACTGCAGACTGATGTATTGTCTGACTATTCCACCAAGGACCAGTAAAATAAATTTTTAACCACTGACATGTCACACATAGGCCAAACAAAAAGAAACCTCACTGTCAGATTCAAGGAACACTTAACACATTACAAACACAGACATAGAAAAAACTGCCATTGCAAAACACATCTTTGAAAACAATCACCCATTACATACAGATGATCTTAAACTGCTAAAACAAGTTTCGAACACAAAACTTGATGCGACAGAGTCTTTATATACATAAACACCCACTGATGAATAACAACTTTGGGGTCATTAACAGTGTTCTTTTTAAACAGACCTTGCCCCTTCCCCCACCACCTAGGTCATCCATGTCCCCCTCCCCCAGCCCTCCTTCCAGGTATAAATGCACATGCACAGCGCCTCATAGCCACTTGAGAGCATGCCACTGGACTCTTCTCTCCACCAATTTACCCACTCTTCAAATCCATAGTCCATGATGATGGTTACATTGTAACCAAAATACATATCGGTTTTTATCTGGCTTTTCAGCCACTTTTTTATCCAGTTTTTATCCTAATTGACTGGCTTTGGAGATTTTCTTTCACTTTACAATGAATATAATGTTGATACTTTTTCCAATTATATTATTTGACTTTAATTTATTTAATTTAACAAAACGATATTTTTACTGACAAAACAGTAGACTTTATTGACATGATAAAGGGCCCATCAGTAGTTCCGTCATTGAAGTTTATATTAATAAACCTCCAATAATTAATTTTTGCGACATTTTTGACGTTGAGATGAAATCGAAGAATTTCTAAATTTCCCCTTGAGACACATGCAGACTTACGTATATACATAATTTAGCTCAAATGAAGTGACATTCATTGATAGTTAATTTTAATAATAATTAATTAAATATCATTATATTTACGTTAATTACCTCATCATTGATAGTCTATTTCCTTTTACTTATTAAACTCTGTTTGCACAGAAAGAAATTAAAAGTAAATTATTGATTTAGCATGCTAAATAAATAATTATCTTTATTTCAGTTTATTGGCAAAAATAAAAATGTTTTCTTTCATTGTTATTCCTCCATTAGCACTTCCAAGGCAACATAAATGTTTATATTTATTTGAGATTATGGAAAGAAAATAATTGTGGTTACGGAACAATGTTTGCCGTATTCAAACTTTCTAATATTGTGTATCATTAAGTGTTAGCTTGTCGTGCAATAACCAGTGGATACCTTCAGTAGCGGTAATTTTGATTTGTTCCCTTCAATTGTACATTTTATCTTCGATTTCGCAAAGATGATGGAGCATAAGGATATGTTCTAAGACAGCCATCTGACTTAGAAATACATTCAAAATTGGTCCAATCCAGAAACATACATTCCAAATTTTTATTTTTAAATCATGATTATGAGGTAGCTCAATTCCTTTTCACCAGATGTAGGGCTGTCACTTCTCGGCAGCCAATCAGAATCCAGAAAGACAAATCACACTTGCTCCATCATAGTATGATTTAAAAGAAAAATGCTGCCAAAAGATGAAATTCCACATAAAATTTTCATTCATGTTCACGATAAGAGATAGATGGATGAAGAAGGCATGAAGCTATGGTCAGAGAAAGTGTGGTCGAAGCATTAATCCATCCTTAAAAAACCATCATTAGAAGTGTGTGATCAGTTCAAGGCACATATAGCAGAGTCAATGAATCGACTTGTTATGGGATTGAAGATGCAGCTTGCAGTGATCTCTGGCGATTTGATCAGTCAGTTAGTCTCTGGATGTTTCAGTTAATAAGCCATTCATATCATACATGAGGTGTGGACCAAATGGATGGAGGTTCCAAATCATGACATGACACCAACAGGAAGGATGAAACTTTCCTCTATTTAGTGTGTTTGTGAATGGATGAAAAACTCCTTTCAGTAGGTGAAAAGTGAGATGAATGCAGCCATTTAAAAAATGTGGAATTAAAAATGCAGTGGATGGCAGTGAAGAAAGAAGATTTATGTGAAAATACCAGTAGTGAAGACTGTAGAAGCAGTGATGATGATTTTCTAGGCATCTGCGGTTAATAAACTTGGTTTTGCTTGATAATTTTGGCATATAGCAATCCTGTTTATGTTCCTGTAAACTGTCACATTAAACATATACATTAATTTTATTCTGAAAATTCTTTTTCAAAATCGGGGTGCATCTTATGGGCAAGGAAATGCAGGATTTTCTAGAGCAGGGGTTGGAAACTTTTTTGTTTGTTTGTCTGGAATTTCTGGCTAATCAACCTCTTGGATTATTATGGTCATTAATTCTTCCACACCAAACACACACACAAAGGGAGGAGGAAAACCCGTTGCCAGCATTAGCCTACTCTTTATGAAGAGCACCAAGGGGGCCAACTGCTTAATGTCCCTTCCTCAAATCACACAAGTAGGGGATGGGATGATCCCAGGTGAAAAATCCTACCTCTGCCAGGTTCTAACCTGGGACTGCTGTGTGAAAGGCCCACGCTCTAAACACTCCACCACTGCCACCCATGGCAACCTTTTTTGGCATGCTGCATTCGTAGTTGTAAATCCTCTGGATGTCATGAGAGCTTTGGCGTTTTACATTTATATTAGAAGTTGCCTAGAGATTCTGTGGTCTCATATTAGAGATAATCATGTCTAATTAATTTACTTGCATT
The DNA here is from genome assembly GCA_028673005.1 of Tanypteryx hageni. Lineage (NCBI taxonomy): Eukaryota > Metazoa > Arthropoda > Insecta > Odonata > Petaluridae > Tanypteryx > Tanypteryx hageni. The sequence goes on along the minus strand of CM054115.1, from coordinate 16,256,657 downwards.
AAAACTTGACTAGAAAAGGTTTTAAGACCATACTTCTACTGAATATGAAAATGCCTATATTATATTTTATCAACCACTTTTTCATCATAGCTTCGTGGGTCACATGAAGTGCTCTCGGGAGCTGCATGCAGTCTATGGGCTGTTGGTTGCTGACCCCTATTCTAGAGGCTATAATTGATGTTACAGGATAATCTTGAAAGTCTGGAAGCTAAATCACTTTTACCCATTGGCTTCACAGTTTCAGTTTATATGGTGATTTTCAGGGATGTAACCATCATGTAAATAAGGGCTGACTGCCTATTTCAATGACTAATGTGGCTGGGTTGAGGAGGAAGGTCAGAGGTAAGGGCATTGGTGATTAACTGTTGACGGGAGAATAACAAACCCAACTTAAATACTTCAACAAAATTTAAAATATGAGTCAATTAAAAGAAATACACCACCTTTTTGAACTTCGCGAATATTTGGTTCCGGAAAACTGACGCGAAATGCAAATTCGCGAAGTGCAAGTTCTATTTTCCCATAAGACGCCCTGTTATTATGAGAGAATGGTTCTCAGCCAACCTAAAAAATTCACTTTTTTATCATAAACAATGCAGTTTAACAGAAAATAAAAGAAAACGTAACCGCAAATGAAAACCTAGCATTATAAAGTGAAAAAAATCCTTTAAATTACCTTCAAAACGTGTAATAGCAAATGAAAACCCAACATAACAAAGCAATTACACTTCTTTTCGCACTTGTACAGTTTACCTGCAACACAATTTCGCATGCGATTTTCGATCTTCTTTTGTTCATTCTAAGGAAATGGTCTAATTTAAATTGAACTACTGAAATGGAATGTTTTCCTGGATTCTGCAACAAACATTTCCAAGCCGCAAAAAAAACGCTAGCATTACAAAGTGGTTATGTTTCTTTTACTAATTATGTTAGAAATGCATAACAGAAAATCAAAACCTAATGTAAGAAAGTTATAACATTTCTTTTAGTAATCGCGTTCAAAATATGCGGCAGAAAATCTTACATTACAAGATGATAGTAATTCTTAGATTTACATTAAAAATTCGTAATGAAAAATGAAAACCTAACAAAACAACAGTTCCTTAAATTAAATTCAAAATACAAAGATAATAGCATTAAATCATTAAATATTTTGGTCAAAAACCAGCAACCTCATACGTGAAGAATGAATATTTTCAATGTCATACTCGTAAAAGTTGTGAAAAACTAAACGCGCAGGATGCTTTTCCATTAACCAATAATTTCTAATTTGGCCACTAGATGCCAGCAACTTCGACTGTTATCGAAAATAGCGCCGTTGGCAGTGAAGTTTAAACTGAGCTACAAAAGAATTAAGTCGATTGTTATCATGTTTGCTTACTTTGCAAACTGCAAATAACAAGCATTATAAATATAATATAATAATAATGTCCTTTTCTAGGGTGCTAAAGTTTAAATGAACTTATAAACAAGTAGATGGAGTTCATGCTTGTTGGCATCATAAAGGCATGACGCAAAACTCAAGTAATTGGCGCGAAACACAAGTAATGGTAAAAAATTTTGTCGCGAAGTCCAAATTCGCAAACCACAACCACGCGAAGTTCAAAAAGGTGGTGTAGTTCAAAACATCATTTCAAATTTTTTTCGCTGTAATTTACACTACAAAGCAATAAAAACAGATATGGGCTTAATCACGGCTGGAAATGATACACTATGTGGCCCTTCCTAAATGACTTGGTGAACCAAATTACTTTTTTCCTGAAAAATCTTCTAAAAAACCGGTGTGTATCTTATATCCCAGTGCGTCTTATATGCCAAAAAATACGGTACTTCAAATCATTTAAATCCTAGAAAAACAATCATATAATTATTAATTTAACTAAATTATTTTAAATAGATAGATATTGATGAATGCCCTTTTGAAAGTCGGCCTTTACATTGTTGACTCTTCAGTTGCAGGCCTATTGGTATTTGGTCTTTACCCTTCAGTACTGTAAAAATATCAATCTGTTAAAATCGTTTCACAAAAGACAATAATTTGATCACTAAAATCCTCAGATGTATTTGAATATTAGCTAACAATTATTAAAACATTAGATATCAACTAACTATCAAATCTAACCATAATATAAAATAAATAATAGTTACCTTTATGTCCACAGATTGAAATATATAAAAGCAATAAATGTCCATCCACAAAACTTGAAATATGCTGTCTTAGTAGTAGCACCATCACATATTTTAATAGTCACAAGTGCTGATTTGTTGTTGGGATTCAATGAGATAAACAACATGGTTTTACTAACCTGCTCAACATATGGAGTTATGATTCCAATATCGCATGGGTCAAGGCCTGCCAAGTGATATAACATTTTAATATATTCGACACACTGCACAGCCTCCATTGGATTGAACCAAGATGGACTATCCATGTGACGAGATTCCTCTCCCTTTACTCCATGGAAAACCAACGGGGAGGCAATTTCTACATTTTCAATCGCAGGATCACACTTCATTAAAGGAAGATGTTTACCCATGCGGAGCAACAACACACCTTCTTTTCCACAAAACGGATTCACTGTTGGAAGCAAACAGCTGTCATAGAACATTTCTGATGTGAGTGAAAGTAGATCTGGCACAGACCTTGAAAATAAAATTTAAAAACATCTTGGAGTAGATTGCAGATTTTTACTCCCCTTCCAAGGGTAAGAAAACTAAGGTATAGAAAACAGTGACATGTATTAAAATTGAAATTTAAAATAAAAAAATTTAAAACAACTCATAAACCATAAAATTAAATTGTACGGTTTAGAAATTAGTATCAATTTTTTTTATTTTCACCGTAGCCTCCTTTCTCACTTATATGTATTAAAGCCAACTGCAGTTGGCTCCCAGTCACTGTTGAAACAGGTTTTACCCCTGACGATGCCCACCTTGTGGGCGAAAAGCATTGGGTGTTGTAACCCTCTAATTGTTTGGCTAAAGGAATATTTCACCTATATTAATCTTAGCCAAAGTTATTGAGCTACTATCAATTAGGTTATATAATAATAAATATTTTAAGAAATGGAGAAAATTTTAGACTTTTACAAAGAACAGAAATAAATTCAAGCCATAGCCTTCTGATATTGGATACAGCCACAAAGCTCTAATAATTAAGAAGATAAAAAGAAGTATTACTAAGATGTAACTAAGCATCAATTGTTAACAATAGTCGTCGGTAAGTGGCGTGGTGGTGGCAGCTAAAAATACAAGATATCTCTTAAACAGTAAAATGTTTCAAACAAATATAATTAATGACGTCAGGCTCAACTTTGTGGTATTTATTCATAATAAACGAATACTTTGTGGTTTCCACAACTTTAATATAACACGACCGGTTTCACTATGATCATCATCATCAGGTGAAAATATATAAATTGTTCTATTTATATAGGGTAAAATGAGGGGGGAGAGGGAGACAGTAGGGGTTACAAAGAAAACGAATGGGAGGTAATTGGATGAGTGGTTGGGAAAAGAAGGGGGGGAAGCAAACTGTTACAAAATTACAAAAACTTGGTAAACGGGCCAAGGCAACCATGTAGATACAAAGTAATTACAAAATTTTTTGTAAGTTGAATAGAGGAGAATGATTGTTGAAAAGGTATTCTTTTAAGAGGGGCGAGTCTTTACAAATAATTATTTCTAACTGCTCGAGGGCATCCAAAATTTTGTAATTACTTTGTATCTACATGGTTGCCTTGGCCCATTTACCAATTTTTTGTAATTTTGTAACAGTTTGCTTCCCCCCCTTCTTTTCCCAACCACTCATCCAATTACCTCCCATTCGTTTTATTTGTAACCCCTACTGTCTCCCTCTCCCCCCTCATTTTACCCTATATAAATGGAACAATTTATATATTTTCACCTGATGATGCTACGATGATAGTGAAACCGGTCGTGTTATATTAAAGTTGTGGAAACCACAAAGTATTCGTTTCATTATGTTTCAAACAAAGTTTGTAGAATATTAAATTTCCTACAATTTTTTCCAGTATGTTTTTAAATATATCAAATATTAAAGCAAATATTTCAAAATAACGGATGTGACAAGAGTCAACACCCACTTCCGGTTGACCGATTTTTACCAAAAACTAATCAGTTCTTGTGACTTTCATAAAAATGTTAAATCTAAAATTTTGCGTTGACCTGATTAACAGTTTTTGAGTTAGGGCACCCACAAAAAAACTGTCATACAAACACACACACAGACACCATCGAGAAAATGGTCAAAACGTGTATTTCCGTTGAAATCCCAAAGTCGATTTTTTTCATGAAAACAATACTTTCCCCTATGCTACCTATGGAGAATGGAAAAAGCTCCTTTGATGTTACAAACATTTTTTACTTTCTTTTTTGTCACCTACCTCGATCTTCTGTGAACTCACCCCCACCCCTGAGAGACCACGTGATCTGTTACATTTGGCGCCAAACTCGCGGCCGAATCCAGTGAACTGTTTTTACTTTCTCCATTTGTAGTATAGCCAAACGTATAGTTTCCATGAAAAAAAATCGACTTCGAGATTTCAATGGAAATACACGTTTTGAGGTCCTCTGAACACGTTCTGATCATTTTCTCGATGGTGTCTGTGAGTGTGTGTGTTTGTATGACAGTTTTTTTGTGGGTGCCCTAACTCAAAAACTGTTAATCAGGTCAATGCAAAATTTTAGATTTAACATTTTTATGAAAGTCACAAGAACTGATTAGTTTTTGGTAAAAATCGGTCAACCGGAAGTGGGTGTTAACTCTTGTCACATCCGTTATTTTGAAATATTTGCTTTAATATTTGATATATGTAAAAATGTATTGGAATAAAAGTTGTAGGAAATTTAATTTTCTGCAACCTTAGTTTGAAACATTTTTCCATATAATGCATTGTTTAAGAGATATCTTATATTTTTAGCTGCCACCACTATGTCACCTATCGACTATTGTTAACAATTGACGCTAAGTTACGTCTTAGTAACGCTCCTTTTTCTTTTCTTAATTGTTGGAGCTTTGTGGCTATATCCAATATCAGAAGGCTATGGTTAGAATTTATTTCTGTTCTTTGTGAAGTTTAAAATTTTCTCAGTTTCTTAAAATATTTATTATTATGTAACCTATTTGGAATTTTTAGAAAAATTACAAGTATGGAGAAAGTCATGTGGTGGCAAGAATCAGATTTTTTTTAGATGAACATCATCTGTTTCTCATACCTTCTAGTTTCGCACATATCTGATTGTCAGATTTCGCAATGCAAATTTTCATTACTTTTACTATAAAATGCTTTTTATTTGAACATTTTACTACCAATAGTTCATGAGATATGAGATTTATCCATAAAATGAACAAAAATACCCCAAAATAAATCCAGCTTTTAAAGGTTAATTCAGAGGCAACACTTTCACTCAAAAAATTAGCAAAAGGGAGTTACAGTCAATTTGCCACGTTACAAATCCATTCAACCTGAGGAATTGCTTTTGTATTCTGCATTTTCGTCAACTTTAGTTGACTAAAATGCAGCTTTGATGCATGTAATTGTTATTCTACATCAACAGTTCTTTTTTGTGCCCACTGTATCAAGCAAGGCCTGCTATATCCCTTCTATCAATGTGTATTCCATATAAAGTTCCCTAAATTAACAGTGTAACTCATTTAACTCACCCCAAATGATGTAGCAGACAAACATGAGATGATGGGGATGGAGATGTTTGATAAGGGTGTTAGCTGGAGGAAGAAGATGTAGGATTTAAGAAGGCTTTGACCTGAAGCTGCCTTTCTTTTTTTAAATTTATTATAAGTCTCTACCACACATTCTAAGTTTCTCTTGAAGTTGGTGTACCTTCCCATGGATGGGTTACATTCGATCACTTTCCCTTTATTTATTTTGTTAACAATCTCTGCTAATCCCTTTGCTACTAACAGTGGTATCCTAGGTTTTATATATTCACCTTTGAGAAGTCATTGACAAAATATGTATATGTATAAATGAAAGGAATATTTTTCTTCATGAACCTTACTCTCTTAGAGATGATCCGCTATAAGTAAATGGAACTCTCTCATTCGTTAGGGAGTCCAGAAATTTATCTTTTATTTAGTTTGCATGTAGTGTTTTTAATCATTTTACTATGAGATAGGAGGAAGTCAATTATTATCCCACAATCCATTTTACTATTACTGACGTAATAGTTCCTTCTAAAGCCGTATGATTATTTTATACATTCTATAGTCAGGAGATCCTTATACAGTCTCACTGATATTTTATCTTACAAATTGGGAGAGGCCCTTTTACAGTCTCTCATAATTTTTTGAATTTGATCTAGTTAATAGAGACATGTGATATGGTTAATTATTGACATCAGTTGTGTTGTGTAGTATTTGTTTTTCTCTCGGTTAAAAAAAATAATGCGTGGTATATGTAAAGTTATGGCGATAACAGCCCAAGAGGCTGATTCACCAGAAAATACACACACATACACACAACTTTTACTGCTCTACCTTGCTCTGATATGGTCATCACTGCGAATGGTGAGATATACCTGTACTCATTTTGCAACAGTACATGTTTATGCCAAGCTAATATTTTTTCATTTAAGATGAAAAACTATAGTCATCAGTAACACAGGTATTCTCTACTATTAGCTGGGTTCATGTGAACGGGCACAAGCACTTAATTGAAGTCATGATTTTTATTTTGTTTCATCATTTTCCTGTTTTGAAACAGATGCCTATCTACACCAAACACTATCAATACTGTGATTAAATAATACTCAAAATTCTTCTTCAACATTTTAAAGATGACTGACTAATTCCTTGAAAATCAAAACATCACTTAACCAATTCAGTAAAAATGTCTAAAAATTCGTTTCACAAAAAAGATTTTCCAAAATAAAAAGACCATTCAATGAACTGATTTTTGAAGAATTAATATTAATGAATCAATATTAAAATTTTCCTAGACCTGAACCAAATGGGTTATCCTTAGGTTTGAATATCTTCAACATGTCTCCAGCTTCTCATAAATTTCACACCAGCTCTTTTTCATTATTTTAATGCTAGTCTAATATTTCAGATGATAAATATTTACTCTTAGAGACCTTTATTTTTTGAGCATGCACCAACAGCATTATCTTTGAATGAGCAATTTAACATTGTATTTATATTGAAAAATCTGTGTACTGATAATGAAAAGAATTTTTGAAATTTTGTTAGTTTGCTTATGAGGGTAAATCAAGATTACACAATAAAAGCAAGGAAAAATGAAGTTGTTCTTCTCAACTAGGAATATCATTTCTTATTCTTTAACTTAGCATAAACTGTTAAATACCTGTAATTGGTGACTAGGAGAGTTACAACATTAGGGTTGTAATGCCCACCAATTTTATCAGGAAAACCTTCAGGATCTGGTGTATATGGAGTTGTTGACAACAACCTTGCCAGTAAAGATTGTCCCAAACCCAGACGAAGGGCTAATCTGCTCATGACAACAGGCCCCAACTGTCGTGGATCTCCTGCCAAAACTGCTTGGCCCCAACCAATTTCAGCAGAAGCGGACAAAAATCCAAGAGGAATTAATGCTTCAGGTTCTGTTGACTAAAATAAACAAGAAGACAACCTTCTGATAATTTAATGCCAATGTCTACATTATTAATAAAAAACAGTAAACGCCATGCAATGCCAACATTAACTGTATTCTTAGAAGACTAATTTGACTGTAGTATTGATTTTCAGCAGTTTTCTCGAAAAATCTGCTTACCTATACATTCAGTTTGTCAGATGTCCTAAATGAAAGCAGGTAGAGAGTTAGTTTTTTCACCAATCGATTCAGTATTATCTTGTTGTGTATGTTTTCTGTCTGTCTGTTACACACTATCTCCCAAATGAAAGCAGTTAGAGAATTCGTATTTTGCCAATCAATTCAATATTCTGTCTAGTTGTGTACATTTTTAGTGCTTTTCGTCATTGCTGAAAAGCAATCTTCGTGATGTTCGTCTGTCCGTACACATATATCAGGGAAGAACTGGCTAAACCGATTTCAACCAAATTTGGTAAGTAGAATATTCACATAAAATAATGACCAAAGTGACAGGTTTGAACCGGAACAACTCGGCAGGGGTGCCACAATTGCAAAGTTTAACTTTTCGGTAATTGTGAATTTGGAAGGGATGGGCTAAACCGATTTCAGGGAAATTTTGTATGAAGGAGGTATGCAACATAGAAAAACAAAATCAATATGTTTTGTGTAGATATAAAAATCAGGGCTGCCACAATAAAAGTAATAAAAGAATTCCTTTTACACCTATTTGTGTTGAATTGTCAGAATCATATTTAATGAAATTTAGTATTTATAATGTCACATATATACTAAACCATAATAGCATATTTGTACCAGAACAGCCAAACAGTGGTGCCACAATTTCAAATTAAACTATTTCAGTAATAATGGATTTGGAGGGATTTGGCTGGATGGATTTCAACTAAATTTTGCATATAAGATTCGTACAACATATCATAATAAAATCAAGATGTTTAAAGCAGAGTTAAAGAGCAGGGCTACCACAGTAAAAAGTTAAATGATATTTCTTTTACATGTATTTATAGAGAACTGACCATATGGATTTTAACCAAATGTGGTGTGTATAATCTTCATATAAATAAATAACAAAAATATTATATTTCAACCATATCGACTAAACAGGGCTACCACAATATCAAGGTTAGAATTTTTCGATAACTATGAATTTGGAAGGTATTGGCTGAACGGATTTAAAAGAAATTTCGTTTGTAGGGTGAGTATAGAATGGGAAAAAACAAAATGAATATGTTTAGAATGGATCTAAAATGCAGGGCTATCACAATATAAGGAAAAATAATTTTCTAATTTCAAAGCAAATACATTAGTATTTATGAATATGATTATACTGGGGCGAATTTGATGAAAAGCACTTCTGTACCACGGGAAACCCGTGTACACACCTAGTTATTTTGGTTTGTCCATCTAAACTTTTTTTAAAAACCTGCCGATTATCGTCTGCTTCAGCTATTCTTTCCCTACTTTTTCATTAAGAGTGGAAAAATTTTCATAACAGACAGAAAATGTAATTTAACACATATTTGATTTTTTTCTCGTTTCAAAATTATTCCCCACATATTTGATTGAAATTTTTTAGAGAAAACAATTTTCAGTAAGTAGATGATGTAAACAGAGCTAAACACTTTCCTACTCAATCAAGTGAAAAATAAATGTTGACAGGTACAAAAGCAATTGTACTCAACTTTGTGCTCCCGTAATAACCTTATATATTGTATTTATTCTTATGCTTCTTATGTCTAGACATTTTAATTTTTATCTGTAATATAATCCACATAGAAATTTACAACTGATATTTTTGCTTGAGCAGTAACTAAGACATTTCATGGCCTCTGGATATGTATAGCAAGATCTCATTAAAATGAATGCCGTTATAACAAAAATTTCACTATAACAAAATATTTCCAAGTCCCAGCCAACATCCCTTAGTAATAGTGCTTTACTAATCTTGTTAGAACATAATTACTCATTATGAAAAATCCAGTACAATGAAATCTTTTTAAAATCAAATATGCATAAAATGTTTTTATACGAAGAAATGATTCCCTGGGAGTTCTTATTCATTCTCTCCTCATCAAGGGAAGGTTAACTAGGAATACTAGGGTATTTGCTAATTTTCAATGGTAACAAAATGTTCCCTTTAGAAACATTCCCGTAATTGGCCCACTCGTTCAGCAAAACAGGTTTGAATAAGCAAACCTGCTCGGGCATGGCATGCTTTGGGTGGCTCAACAGATTTCGGTAATGGTATGGAACTGCATCAAAATTAATCTCCGCAGAAGTAAATGATGTTCTGCAAGATAAGGAGAATGAATGGCATACAGGAGAAATTAAAAAGCTGATTAATGAATCCAGTTCAGATGATATTTTCAAGCCAATGGGAAAAGAATGTTTTATCGCTTGTTGCAGAATCGTACACTTGCTGTTAAGTGTGATCGCTGTAGAGGCAGGGAATCCAAGCAACAATTGACTAGACTTTTTCATTGAAATTCATCCAGAACTGAAAAGATGAATCCATCAATAATTGGAAAATTAGGCAAACCTCGGTGCTTCAAAAATGTTCTTTCACTTTCTTTCAATTACCATGCTAATCAGCGAGCAACAAGTGACTAGTATTTTGGCATTTTATTTATTATTAATTAAAGATTAGCAATAAATTAAATTACTACTATGGTAGATTATAAAAGTGCAGTGGAACTTATTTGAACAAGTAATAGACCTTGTGAAGTAATTTTGAGCAATATTAGTTAGAACGAAATTTCAGTACAACGAAATGATTCACGTTCCCCGAAAAATTCGTTGTAACAGGATTTTGCTGTATAGCCACGAAACAGTTAAGTAAATTATTTGTACAACTCAATTCAATTCAGTGATAAAAAATACTCTTTCTTCTAACATAAGATACACAAAGACAATATCCCAATAAGACCGTTTGTGGCAAATTGTACAGCGCCAGTCCAAAAATTTATTCACTTGTGTTCCTGGTGATGAAGCCATATCCATCACTAAAAACATTTTATTAAAATTTGGCAACAATACCTTCATCACACACGATATAGTCAATACCATGGAAGTATGCCTCTCACAAAATTATTTCCTTTTCAATGGAAACTTCTATCAACAGAAAAAAGGGCTTGCTATGGGCTCCTCCCTCTCTCCTTTACTAGCTGATATTTGTATGGACTACTTAGAATCCAAACTCTTCAACTCCAATCACCCTCTACACCCAAATATTTTCTATTGGCTCTGATATGTGTACAACATTCTCGCGGCGAATTTCTCGCAACGAAATTGTCATGCAATGAATTTGTCTAGCAATGAATAGACACGCGATGAGTTTGTCGAGTGATGCATTGATGCAGGATGAGTTTATCATGTGACAAATTGATGCATCACAAATTGAAGCACGGTGAATTGAAGCACGGTGAATTGAAGCACGATGAATTGAAGCACGGTGAATTGAAGTGCGGTGAATTGAAGTGCGGCGAATTGAAGCACGGTGAATTGATGCGTGGCGAAATGACGTGCGATAAATTGACTGTGATGTATTGATGGTATATGACTTCGTACTCAAATTTAAGACGACCCCCAATTTTCACAAATTGAATTTGGAAAAAAACCTCGTCTTGGATTTGGGTAAATACGCTAGTCCTCAATTCTCCCGCTCTTTAATAACAGCTTTTTAAGGGCGGCACCACAGTCAAGCATGATAGGATGAGTTAGTTCATTATATTATAAATTTTTTGAAATGCCATACGGCCTTTGACAATCCTAAAGAAAAAATCTTATGTGGCCACCACATGCCTTTCTCCATTTCTGTAATATTTCTAAGGATTCCAAATAGGTTACATAAAAATAAATATTTTAAGAAACGGAGAAAATTTTAAACTTCACAAAGAACAGAAATAAATTCAAACCATAGCCTTCTGATATTGGATATAGCCAGGAAGCTCTAACAATTAAGGAAAGAAAAAGGAGTATTACTAAGATGTAACTAAGCGTCAATTGTTAACAATAGTCATCGGTAGGTGGCGTGGTGGTGGTAGCTAAAAACATAAGATATCTCTTAAACAGTAAAATGTTTCAAACAAAGTTTGTAGAATATTAAATTTTCTATAACTTTTATTCCAATACATTTTTACATATATCAAATATCAAAGCAAATCTTTCAAAATAACGGATGTGACAAGAGTCAACACCCACTTCTGGTTGACCAATTTTTACCAAAAACTAATCAGTTCTTGTGACTTTCACAAAAATGTTAAATATAAAATTTCCCATTGACCTGATTAGGTAATAGTTTTTGAGTTAGAGCACCCACAAAAAAACTGTCACACACACACACACAGACATCATCGAGAAAATGGTCAAAATGTGTTCAGGGGACCCCAAAATGTGTATTTCCATTGAAATCTCGAAATCGATTTTTTTCATGAAAACAATACTTTCCAATATGGAGAAAGTAAAAATGAGGAGCCTAGACAAAATTTGGTTGACCTGGCTGAAGAAATGGCTGAGACATTGAGCATTATGGACAAAGCGACCAAGAGAATAACGTTTTAATAGTGCTTGGTTTGTTTTTTGCTGATTGAAATTTGTCCAGTTTTGTTTTAAATTTCCCCTACTTTTCCAATAAATTTATTTTTATTTTAATCTTTTTAGTGCGTTGAAAATATAAAAGTTGTGTAAAGTAAAAAAATATTCTTATGCAAGTTTATTTTTCATTTATAAATAATTATTTAAAAATTTCAAGTATTATGCAAAATTACCTGACCAGCTTCATCAAGAAAGACATGGGTGAAATGGCCTTTTGGAAAACCAAGGGCATAAATCTGGCCAAGAGTCACACAAGTTCCTATAGTAACACGGTGGCGGCCAAGGGATGAAGAAGACATAGGAATCCTAAGTTTTGTGCCAAAATTGCAAGAGTCGTGAATGCCATTACTCTCATCAATTTCAGTTCTTCCCACCATTCCAGTGGTGCAGTACGGCATTAAGCGAGAGGATATCTTGCCTTCTTCCACACAATGCAGTGCTATCAGGCGCACCAGTTCACCAGGAGTGAGAGGAATTGAATCCAAAATACGTTCAGCAATGAGATCAGCAGAGCTATTCGAGGGTGTGGCCACCATTATCCTGTAGAAAGAATGCCATTAAAGCTTTGGATGACTTTTACATAATGACAAATGATTTAAATGATATGAGAAACTTACCTGCACTCTGGAACAAGATGCAAAGTCTGCAAGATAGCTTCAACTAAAGTCACAGTCTTTCCAGTTCCAGGAGGTCCAAATACCACGTATGGCAATGGTCTGGCCTCTCCTTTCAAAATATTTAATACTGAATTTTTCTGCTGCCTATTCAACCTTTGATTGAACCACTTCACAGTCCTCTTTTGATGATTAGGAATAAGTGCTTCATGCAAATTATGCTCCAAATCATAAGAGGCTGAGCCTATTTCATCACGTTTGACATCTGGCTGAAAGTTGCCATGACAGTTCTCGGATGGACAACTTTCACTATTTCTATGCTCACCAACCGGTGAGAGAGAATTATGCAGCGATGGGGAATTAGCTCCAAACAGCCTCTCTATCACTGGGATTCTGTGATTTTGATTATTTGAAAGAAAATTTTCAGAAGAATTAGAAAACAAATTAACACACTTTACATCACCTGATTCTTTCTTCCTTTCTGGCACTTCCAAAGCTAACAAATTGCCCTTATCAGCACTTGAATCTGAATAACATTTTATCAAACTACTTCTAGATGCTGCACTGTCATTTTCTAATGACTTGGAATCAACCCCATTACATTTCTTCAAGATCTTTTCATGATTTTGGGAATTATTAAATTCAATATCCTTTCCTTCTTCGAGACAGTTTCTCTTTACAGCAAACTTTCCAGAATCTCTTCTTTCTTCCTTTCGATCATACCTGTCTATTTTTTCATCACCAAACTCTGATAAATACACTTGTGGTTTCTTTTTTACAATTTTAACAGGAAACAGAAAAAGTTCTCCAAGATGAGTTATAGCCAAATCTACTGCCAAATGACAACGTCTCAAAGGAGTTCGACTAAAATGGAATGAAACATCCCACAGTAACTTTGGAGGCTCTAAAATCTCTGTAACGCCATCCTTCACTACAACTCCACATTCCAGCTCTTTGATAGTTTGATGAAAGCTTGGACTGAATCTGAGCCACACCTCAGATCTTGATATCTTATGCACATACCCCTCATAATTTATTCCTAAAGAAAAATTAATAAAAGAAGAAAGTTATATTTATTTGAACACAATTTTTATGAATAAATCAAATAATTCTTTTTGTAAAAATAAAACTCACTTTGTTGAAAATATTTGTCATTGGAAGATGAAAACAAAAGTACGCGGTCTCCGATCATGATTGAAGGTCTCTTTTCAGCCAAGCCAGGAACTTCTAAAGCTAAATATTGTCCACCAGGCCCAGTTGACCGCAAAGTGATGCCAAATAAATCTCTTTCCTGCATCCTCAGTGTTAATTCAATCTCTTCAAGATGCAAAAGGGCATGGAATCTCTGCCTAAACAGAATGAATTTTCAATTAACATTAATTAAGTCGGGCTCAACCTTGTGGAATTTGCTCATTATGAGATGTAATGAAACAACTTTGTCACTTCCACACAATTTATTTAAACAACTGGTTTTGCTATGATCGCAGGATCTTCAGGTGAAAAGCTGTATGAAACAGTTCCAGGGGGGGGAGATCAGATCAGGCCATCCCCAATCACTCTTCCTATCATTTTTCTCATAAACACCCTGTTTATCATTCTATGATTCACCATCTTCTTAGTATTCCCCTCTCTAAATCCAATTTCCAAATAGAACTTAACACTATTAAACAGATTGCTATCAACAATGAATACAACACCGATTTGATCGATAAAATTATCACTAGAAACATTTATTGCTTCCCAAAAAATCGTTTCCTTTCCGCCTAATCTCATCTCCGAACCTCTTAGCTGGTGCAGACTCCCATTCTTAGGAAACCTTTCTTATAAATTGTTCAACCTTTTTAACTTTCTTGTGATGATTGCGGAGCAGTCTACATCGGCCAAACTGAGAGGATTCACGAGCATAAGCAATACTTCCGTTTAAAAAATTTGAATTCTCAATTTGCAAAATATCTAATAAACTTTAATCACCACAGTTCTTTTAACCCTAAATTCCTCTACTTAGAAATAAAAGGTGGCAAATTGGATGCTCTAGAACAGGTGTCCCCAAACTATGGCCCGCGGGCCGGATCCGGCACGCGAAAGGGTTTTATCCAGCCTGCGGAAATTTTATTAAACATCATAAAATCAAGTGTTTCCAAATTAAAAACAGGTGCATTGTTCACATTAGAATTTTTTCTTACATTTATTCACATTTACTTATAGTTATATATGCATGTATGCTTAGGTTATTATAGAATAAATTATTTTAAATTTTGAGTTTTTTTTCGATCCGGCCCACCTAGCACTTTCAATATTCCTATGTGGCCCTCCTCTCAAAAGGTTTGGGGGCCCCTGCTCTAGAAAAGATAGAGATTATTAAATGTAAGGATTCATTTCTTTTAAATGAATTCATTTCCCATAATCATTCTCCTCTGTTAAGTTTAACTAAAGATTCTGTATACACTTTGTAACTTTGTTTTCATTGAACCAAGATTTTGTATACACTTTGTAACTTTGTTTTGCGTTCGCCTTCCTTTTCCCACCCCTTCCTTCTTCCTAACTGTCCCTTTAAGCACCATCTAATCGCTTTCTGTGTAACCCCTCCCTTCTCCCCCCTCTCTCCCTATATGTGTACGTCCGCCAGAGAAGGTCCCACTTTGTCGGTATGGAGTTATGAATGTAGCGGTATTCTATGATAAATTACGATTAAAATCAGACTCCTACGTTGAAAAATAAATTTTTTATTGAATATTACATTTTGAGAAAAGTGAAGCCAAAATCACATTAAAAATAAGTTCTATTCGTACTTCACTTATGGATATAATCCCTCGGTACGGTTATTCTTAGTAAACCAGAGAATTGTTCTATGCATTTTTATAGATCGATATTTTCTACTTTTTTCACAAAAATGCTGTTATCTCTGAAACTAGAATCTACAAAGTGGGCCCATCTCTGCCAGACGTCCACATATATGGAACTGTTTAATACACCTTTTCACCTGAAGTTGCTCCGAAACCAGTCGTTTTAATAAATTTTCCATTAAGTTCTCAAGGGAATTAAAGAGGATTCCTAAAGAATAAAAAATAATTTTTTCTTCAACTTTTTGAATGGGTTTTTCAAAATCAACATTAGACAATAAAATATTCCACTGTATTAATTTAACATTTATCAACAAGTTTTAAGACAGTATAGCTATAAAATTTTGAGTACAGAACACATCCCAGCGGTATTACATGAACTATTCTTACAGGAATTTGATTTTAATTTGTGTTTTCAGCAAGTGCAGCCTTATTCAGGAGGGAATCTACCTTACTAAATAGGTGTATAATTATCATCTCATTCCATCACCCTATATGCAACTTTAATAGACAAAAATTTATATTTAAACTGTGTTATATACTTAGATAAATTTCCTTTTATGTAAATAAAATAAAAATGATATATACCATATTTATTTGCATACAAACCTCACCCATACTTTTTGCGACTGCAGTGAAGTAAAATATTTCATGAATATAAGCAGCACCTCAAAAATTATATATATTACACCAAATTCATGTAATTTCCCAATTCATGAAATAAGCATAAAGTTGCCCATTTCATGAAATGGGCAACTTTACGCACATTTCATGAATTGGGGAAAAAATGCCTATTTCATACATGGGCATAAAGTTGCCTTTTAATGAAATAGGCAAAAAATGCCCATTTCATGAAATGGGCAAAAAGTTACCTATTTCATGAAATGGGCAAAAAAATTCTTACCGCAAATGCCCGCGTATAATGCGCACATTTTTTTGAAATATTTGAGTTAAAAATTAGGATGTGTGTTATGCGAGGGTATATAATCTTCCTATTTTCATTTGACCCCATATTTCCACAATTTCGGCACAGTAATTACTGCCCGAGTATCCTCATAATTTTATTGGTGACATTTACGAAAAGTAAGATAGATAATAGTTAAAATTTATTAACTAATTCTATAAACATACATTAATTAGATATGAAAAGTATTAATTCAGTATTTATTCATTTTAAAAGCCAAGAAATTCTTCGTCACTGGACCATTCTTCTTCGATGTT
Source organism: Tanypteryx hageni (assembly GCA_028673005.1). Classification (NCBI taxonomy): domain Eukaryota; kingdom Metazoa; phylum Arthropoda; class Insecta; order Odonata; family Petaluridae; genus Tanypteryx; species Tanypteryx hageni. The sequence continues at coordinate 16,239,773 of CM054115.1, read as the reverse complement.
GTTATCGGAATCGTAATCTTACGCATGACGTTACCCTACACTGGTGCCCGGCCTGGTGGTGAGGTACTGGTACTACTTACAATTAGAAACAATGGCAGCTGATGCCTTTGAGTACACTGGGAGATGATGCTTCTTGTAGAATTAAATCAAGTTACCATTCCCTACTTTTCTCTCGGCATTCATACGTGCTTTATTCTTGATTCATAGAGTCTGTAGTTAATTATGGTTATTTGCTATCGTTTTTATGTGCTCCAGAGTGTTCTAATAAGGTTAAAACTGAAGGTTAGGTGAACCCATCCACCTCAGGCGTGACTAAAACGTATGTAAAAAACTTTGACATAGGATTATTGCCATTCCTTCAATTTATTAGCTCAAACAATGTCATATCCCATACTATGAAATTAATATAATAGGATTATTGTGTATATCCTAATATCAACTTGTAAGTAAACAGAGTACGTAATGATTGAGTTCTTTAGGAACGTTATTCGAAAATTTCATTTCGCACTTTCGTTATGTTACCAATACATAATACCAATAATTAAATCATTGCTTTAGACCACGTTACACCATCTACTTTATTCTGGAATGGTAACGCTAAAAAAAATCTGTTCATGCTATACGCGGGTATATAGAAAAATCATAGATTACGAGGCTGAAAACCCCCCTGCACGTTATATGCGGGTGCGCATTATACGTGGGTATTTACAGTATTTCATGAAATGGGCAAAAAGTCACCTATTTCATGAAATGTGCAAAAAGTTGCCTATTCCATGAAATGGCCAAAAATGCCTATTTCATGAAATGGGCATAAAGTGGCCTATTTCATGAAATGTGCAAAAAATTGCCTATTTCATGAAATGGGAAAAAAGTTACCTATTTCATGAAATGGGAAAAAATTGCCTATTTCATGAAATGTGCAAAAAGTGGCCTATTTAATGAAATGGGCATAAAGTTGCCTATTTAATGAAATGGCATAAAGTTGCCTATTTAATGAAATCTGCAAAAAATTGCCTATTTCATGAAATGGGTAAAAAGTGGCCTATTCCATGAAATGGGCAACAGCTTTGCTCATTTCATGAATTAGGCAATACAAGCAGTTCTTGTTTTGCGCAGTTTTGATTTACCCGAATTTGGATTTACATGGTTTATTAACTTAGGCATGTTCTCAATTTGCACCGTCCAAAAATTTACATATACGCAGTTTGAAATGACCCTTTAAAGCGCGATGCAGAAACCCTGGCAACTTTATTGCAATGTTGTCTTGTCCAATTACTATATCTATATAATAAAATAGATTTAATACATTCATAATATAATTATGAAACATAAATGAAAAATAAATAAACATCTATTTTTGCTTAGTGGATCAAGTTGGTAATTTCAGTTTGTGTCATCTTTTTCTTAAATTCATTGGATACAATATGTTTTATTCTATTTAATAGCACGAGATTATCATCATTGTAATCCTCCAAATTTATAAAAAACCTTTCAGGCACACTCAAAGCCTCATATACTTCATGCTTTTTTGGTGGTGTAATTACTTCCCTGTCATCATTTTCTTCTTATTTGTTATCTGCAATATTCTCCCCTTCAATTTCAATCCCCACTTCTACAATTTCTCCATCTGTTGGTCCACAAGTTATTAGGGATGTGTCAACATCAACAAAATCATTAAATGATGTTTGAAGATGAATTCTCTAGTTGATTTCATTCCATTACAAAGGTTCATCATCTGATACTTCATCTTCCTCATATGTTGCCCTTATAAATCCTGCCATTATAAAGCATTTATTAAAAAAGGCTGATTTGACAGAATTCCATGATAGGCAAAACCTATGCATGGCCTGCAATATATTCCATTTGCATCGGGTAATATCATTTGCTTCATCCACATTTCTTAAAATATAGAGCAACAACTACTGTTTGTAATTTCTCATAACACTAGAAATTATACCTTGATTTAATGATTGTAGTTTACTTGTGGTATTTAGAGTCAAGTATACTATTTTAATATTTTGCAATTTAATCCCCTCACATTTATGTGCAGTGCACTGGTCCAGAAAATGGATTATTTTTCTATTTTTCATGTCCATCTTTGAATCGAGCATGGTTAACCACTCATTGAATAAAACTGAAGTTATCCATGACTTTCTTGAATTTCTGTATCAACAGAAATTTCTTTATATTCTTAAAACATCTGAGTTCTTTATATTTCCCAATCACAAGTGGCTCTAATTTTTCAGTACCATCTGCATTGGTACAGAAAAGGACTAAATCTCTCCTTGCCTCTTTTTTTTGTCTTTCTACTCTTCTTCCATAATTGTACTTACAGAAGCTTCTTCTCCACACATTTTTAAAGTTCTTAAGTTCCAGTGCACTTAAAAATTTTCTAGCCATCCATTAGAACCTTGAAAGTTATCTACTCCCATTTTTAATGCCATTTCTCTAGCCTTCTGTTACAAATTGGCCCAGATGTAAGTATATTTCTAGTTTTAGCTTACATTAACCAATCAAAAAAACACTTATCCAAGTCCTCATTTTTGACTGCACAAGATCTTTTCCTGGTGAAGCCTTGATGTTTTTTAAAATAGATGTTAGACTCGAAGGTGATATGCCAAAGGTTTCTGCCACATCTATTTTTCTCTTTCCCTCATCAATGGCTTGGAAAATAGTTAACTTAGCTTTTATTGTTAGCAGCTATCTTTTTCCATGGATTACCATTATATGTATAAAAAATAATTTATTCACAAACGTAATTATTAATTATTTTATGTATTATTTACAAATCGTGTATTGAATGTGGTACAAGGGATAACAAAGGATTCTGTTATGCATTTAGTACACTTTAATCATCATCAGAAAATTAATGCAATAATAATTAAATTAAAGAATATATATTCACGTGATGTACGACGAAAATAAAGTTGAAAATACTATATGCAGGTCATAAATCTAGAATGACTTTAAACAATCAGTCTAACGAATCAAGCTGGTATACCATTAATTAAACCAAGCTCTTCGTAGTATGCAAGCGTAAACAGTGATACGTTCATAGGAGTGGTACATAAACAGTGACGTGTCCCTGAAGGGATTTACCCGGCGAGAAATGTGTCAACTTAGTAAATAGTAAAAGATCTTTAAATGATACATCTTTGCAACATTGTTGTCATATTTTCGTGGGTTTTTTCAGAGGTGGTGTAAACGAATATGTACGTAGCAGTGGTGTGTAAACTGAGAATTGACGGTTGGTGCTTTGCCTATTTCTTTTTAGAGGTGAAGCTTAAGCCTAAGGAAGTTGACCCAAAAGGCCCTGACTTAGGGAATAAACTATGCAAACTAATATAAAATTAAAACATTTAAATGATGTATCTTGGTAGCAATATAGCCATATTTTGACGGCTGGGTAATTCACTAGTTAAGAAAAACAAAATAAGACTGGAAATCGCATCGGGGAAGTTGGCCAGGTAAATTTCATGCTTAGTCATTTTACTATATGGAGGTTGTTTTTTATCAGGGGTAAATTTTCCCATTATGATATACAGAGAATTACAATAATATGGAGGGACAATATAAAGAGGTTTGCCTATACCATTAACGTACAGTTTTGGCGGGACCAAAAAGATATTACGAAATACATAGGTTTATGACAAATGGAGGTTCACTATACAGAGGTTTTACTGTATATCATTAACCTTTATCAACCTGTTTTAAATTCCTATGTGCCGGGTACTGCTGTCAGATTTAATTTGGTGTATTGAAGAATTTTTGTATAATATAAAGCATTTTACTGTAAAAACATTGAAGAATTAAATGGTTTTGTTTTCTAGAGGAAAGAAACATAAAAAAAATGTATTGCCATACAAAGTTGTTAAAAACAAAAAAATGCAAATACCGTATCTGCCCGAATATAAGCCGATACTTTTTGTCAAAATCTATCGTGAAAAAAATCACCCTCGGCTTAAATGCGAGCCTGAGGAGAAATTTGGCAACCTCGTATGGCGCCATCGCTGAAAAATGTCTTGTTTCCTTAGCATACCTCCTATATTCCACTGATAAGGCACTCGATGTCTGAAAAACGCTCCCTTCTTACAGCGATTGCCCGGAGCTGTTATTTAAATTGCTATTGAAGGTAATTTATATATTTTAACACGTAGTTAAAAGTAACTGGGTTCTTATCCAAAGGAAATGGCGGTATATAAAACAATCGAGTTTTAACAGCCCACCAGGTTCATAGCATGATTGCACGCTACAGCAAATTCGTTTTGATCATAATTTGCAACGAGTTCTTAAGATACCAACACCGGTCTTATTAGAGGTTTTTACAAATTCTGACTACACTAAGCTTCTTCAACTCTTTGTTTTAATTGCACTTCTTGGTGCTGCAATTGATTTAAAGTTCAGATGTAGCAGACGTCGTAGCTTTTACGGATCATTTAAATGGCAGGTACGTTAAAGTTAGGAGCCGACAGTATAAAAGAAGTTCATATTAATTTTTCTTGTTTATTTTATATTTTGCTATAGCCATTGTCATTTTTGTATGCATGTTAAAACCCTCTTTCATAGAATGTATTAAAAGTGCGTATACTGACTAGGCAGATGATATCGTCTGCTTAGTCAATTCGCAAAATTCGATGACGACTTTCGATGCGCAACTGTTTGAATTCCGCTAACATAAGATACGTCTGATTCGAAGGTGTGAGCAACGGCGTTAACTGTAATTCATCTGATAATTAACAGCAATAATAATAAAACTTGGAAACCTCTTTCATAGAATCTATTAAAATTGCGTATAATGACTAAGTAGACGATCACGCCAAATTCGATGACAGCTTTCGATGCGCAACAGTTTGAATTCCAGTAAGATAAATAAATATACTTAAATTTGATTGTAAGGTGTGAGCAACGGCGTTGACTATATTTATAATTAACAGTAGTAATACCTAATAAAACTTTACATGGAACGTATATAATTATATAGATGTAATGTATTCTAGGTTGTGAGTGCATGTCTGGTACACTTAAGCATAAAATTTACGAAAATACTTTTTTTTGCCAAAAAATGTTGGAAAATTTCGTGTGGTCGGCCTAAATCCGGGGTCGGCTTCTATTCGGGCAGATACGGTACAACGTTTACTTTTTCACAGTACAGTTTCTAAACATTCCCACAGCTGACACGATCTCTGTATATAGAGCTCTCTGACAAGGCTCTGTTTACTTATTTTCCTTGAGATATGAGAGATAGACTGAAATTACATACATACTTGAGAGATATAAGCTTTCTTAAATGACTCTGAGGTCTCCCCTCCCCTGAGCCTTCCATCTTCAGTATTTTTGCCTTGGCCTGTCATGAACTTCTTGGATGTTCTTTTTTCATGTTCTTGATTCCAGATCAAATATGACATTTGTAAGTGGTTTTGGAACTGCCAGTGGCAGCCAGGGAATACATTGACAGAACATATATGTTTCGCATGGAGGCAAGCGAATACATCCAACATTACAAGTTATGCACAACAGATAAAGGTTAATTGTACACAATATCTATAAATACTGTTATTATTTATAATAATAAAATATTTCTGTAAATTATTTATAACCAATCAGCATAATCATTTTGCAGGATATAACGGACAATACTGCAGAACGTAGTGAAATGTACAGCTTTTTACCCAGAGTTGCCGCATGTGGAAAGTGACAAGAAATTATGACTCCCAAACAAAAAAAAATACTACCAAAATATGAGACCATACTATGATGGTGCCTTGATATACAACAGACTATGACATTTTCCTTGCAAGCCCCTGGCATTCTAATAGTAATCATCTGCAAAAACTTATATTTGTAACACTGTCATCAACAATAATAATATTTCTTTGCCTTTTTTATCTGTTGCGATGGTTATGTAATCTTTTTATAGGTCACATACTGTGTGTGAATCATTGAACCATTCAGCAAAGTCATAGTGAATTTTAACCACTATCTCACACTTTCCGACATATTTGATTTTTTTCCTTACATATAAGCAGCATCCTTGAACTGGTAATGAAAAATTTGGAAAAAGTGTGAATTGTATGCGAGTGAATATGATATAATCCTTGCTCTCAAGGGATTTACCAGAGAAGATGACATTTACAGCTTCAGTATAGTGTGTTTAATGATGAAAGTCATATTTTCAGTGGAATGTTTAACCAACATATTTGCTTTCCTTACTTGTAATTTCTTGCAGAAAGGTTCATTCCATTCTCACCAAGTGTGTTTAATGCAGGAACAGCTTCTGTAACACCCATTAGTACCCTGATAAAAGACCTTTTGTTTTCTTGGTTAGAATCTCCTGATTCAACAACAGCATCCCACAGTCGATCTGGTACTTCAAACATTGGAAGCTTCATTGGCACAAATGCAGGGGGTTTATGAGGCCTTATACCTGGCACTGTAATAGCTTCAAATTTACGAGGGTTTTGATATCTACACCATCTTGATGAGTTACCTGCTTCCTGGAAATGTATTGTAAAAAAAATTTGAATATGAGAAACAATAGAAGAAAAAATTAGTTCCATAATTTAAAAATAAAAAGTATAAAACCATAGTAAAATACTTCATTTTAACAGCAGTAGTCATAAAAATAAATTAGGACCCAATTTATGCCTAGTTTTCCTGCTATTAAAAGTTGCAAAGTAAAAAAATCACAAAAAATCTCTAACCAAGAAATGTCGTACAGAATTAAAATATGAATCAACAAAAAAATAAGGGCATATAAGAGAACATCATGGGATTAACAGGGTTATATAAATGTTTAGGTTGTCAAGGATTGGAGGTCAAAAACTCAAGTTTAAGTTTTTTTCTAATGACTCCAAAAACTTCACACATATGAAATACTAATTTAAAAAGTAGGAAAGGTATACTCCATAAATGGAGTACACAAGAGATTTCCAAGGTGTCCTTTATGGGAAATGTGTATGAAACAATACGGAAAGATTGGGTGGTAGTCATAATTATATGGTCACATGGATTTTTTTGTGGTAAATGTCCTCGATCCAAATCAAGTTTTTTATCTATACCTCACAGATCATATAAGAGCATGGGAGAGAAAAAAATGGATTTTTAACTGTTGTTCAATGATAGAATTGTCGTAGAGGTTGATGTAAAAAAATATGTAATATTATGCTTGGGATTTTCTCGAATTTTTATCTCCGAAACTGTAAGTCATATTTATATGGTCTCGTGGAATTTTTTGTGGTAAATGTTGTCTCCTATCCGAATAAAACTTTTAATTGATATCTTATAGATCATACAAGAGCTAGGGAGAGAAAATACGGTATTTAATTGTTGCTTGACAGAAGCCATTTAACAAGATAAGAGTATATATTTATTTGTTTATATAAAGTGTAAGTTATAACTGACTGATGCAGTTCAAAATATGTTGATAAATTTTAATAAGGATCAATAATATGTAATTTAATCAAAATACACCTAGTAGTTTTGGAGATTAAACATGTGGACAGAGGCAATGTGCCCATAAGGCATTCAGCTACTATTGCTTCGCCAGTAAAGAATGACTAATAAAATTTAAATAGTTTGAATACCTGCTAATTGTGTATTGAATAACTGATTCATTTTTAAAATCATATTTTTTTAAACTCATGCCAGCTACTCTAGTACATATGATGAATTTATTCTTGTATATACAAACATATATGCACTAGTAGTGTAGTGGTTAGCATGTTGGCTTCCCATTACAAAGTTCCGGGGATTCAAACCCCGTGAATGGAGGATTTATAAAAGAAAAAAACTATCATCAGTGCCTGGCAGTAGGCAGCAGTACTGTCAGTATGGTATAGAGCCAAAAACAAATGATGCTCGCTGGGTCTATATCCAATACAGCTGTAGGCGTGATCGGGACGATTTTAATGGCTACAGTACTGCGATGTGGAAAGCAAGAGGGAAACTACCACATTACAATCCCTAGTAAAGATTATATGGTTGGACAATATGAGTTCTCTTGAGATAAAACAATCTGGAGGTAAAATAGTCCTCCAATCTGATCTCCAAGCAGGGACTGCCTTTAGGAAAACATTTGTTGAAAGTATTTTACGAATAGGCACTTGGAACGTAAGAACTATGAAAAAGGCAAGAAAGGTAGAGAACTTGAAAGAAGAAATGAGAAGAAATAGACTTGACATTATATGACTGAGCGAAACTAGATGGGAAGGAGAAGAACAGTTCGACACGGAAGAGTTCACGGTAGTTTACTCTGGAGAAAATAGTGGGGAAAGGGGAGTAGCTCTGATACTTAGGAAAGATATGATGAAAAGCATGACAAAGATAATAGCAATGAATGATAGACTAATGGCAATAAAGCTAAAAGCAGTCCCAGTGGACATGCTGATAATCCAGGTATATATGCCAACATAAACTCATGAAGATGAAGAAATCGAGGAGATTTATGAGCAAATTAATGATATTTATGAAGAAGATGGAAGAGGAAAGGTAAACTGCATAATAATGGGATATTGGAACAGCATAGAGAAGGACAGGAAGAAAATATTGTCGGGCAATACGGACTTGGGAAGAGAAACCGAGGTGGGGAAAAACTGGTATAATTATGCATCAATAATGACCTTGTAGTGACTAATACATGGTTCAAAAACCATAAACAAAGGTTATACACATGGAAAAGCCCAGGAGATGGAATGAGATGCCAAATAGATTACATCCTAGTAAAACAAAGATTCAGGAACAGCATAAAGACTGCCAAGGCATTACCAGGAGCAGACATTGATTCAGATCACAGTCTTCTAATAGTTGACGTAAGTACAAAGCTCAAACAAATAAGAAAAATGAGAAGAGAAAGACAGACTTGGGACCTAGAAAACTGAAAGAAAGGCAGAATGTAGTCAGCATGAAGTTGGAAGATTGCCTTAGAGATTTGGAAAACAATCTAAAGACCGTGGATATAGAATGAGAAGAAATTAAAACCAATATCAAGGATAACTTGGATAAAGAGATTGGAAAACAAGAGAAGGAAATCAGAAAACCATGGATCACTAAGGAAATCTGGAGAAAATGGATGAGAGATGAAATGGAAAAACATTAAGTGAGGAAGGTAGAGTCTACTATAAACGTATAAACAATGAGTTTATTTATTTATTTATTAGCAAAAACTCAGAAACAGCACAAGGCCAATTACAGTGAATATAAAAAATCAAGTACATAACAAATAATGCAACAAAAAAATAAACCAAGTAACAAAAAAAAACATGACAAATTTAAAAAAAGAGGTACAATAATTTATAAATGGAGGCAAAGAAAGACTTATTTAAGAAGAGAGAGAATAGATGTCATAAAAGTAGTTCTATTTTGAAAAACGTCGAGATCAGATAAGACGGAAGAAAAGAGAGCGTTGAACTATAGAGAGACGAGGTTTAAGCAAATGAAAGAGTGCAGATAGTCTATTGGATCTAGATGGAATTCTTAAAGAAAAAGAAGACAGGAGAAGAGAGGAGTGTAGATTACCATTCATGATATTAAAAAGAAGAGAGAGATCGGATTTATTCTGCAGGAGGAGAAAGTTGGAATTTTGAGGACACTTACGATATCAGCTCTTGGTAAATGTCGCAAATGAGGGAAGCGGTAACGAACTATAGGCAAAAAGAAAGATGATATGCACTCCAATTTATCAAGGTGAGATTTGGAGATCATATTCCAAATAGGTGAACAGTAAGTGACAATAGGTATGGTGCACCCGAGAAAGAAAGAGCAAAAGAAAATGACATGATTAAGGCTGGTATGCCTGTTTATAATGCCCAAAAAGGAAATACACTTTTTCACTGTATACTCAATATGATCACAAAATGAGTTTATTATCAACAAGGTCATTCAAATGGGTAACCTTTTCAATATTGACATTCAAAATATAATAGATATAGATGACTTGTTTACACAATGTAATAGAGAGATGGGAACATTTTAAAGGATTTGGCTTGAGGCCCCACTAAATACACCACTCGGAAAATTTATTAACTGCTCCCCTGATGATTTGTTTTACAATATAGGTCAAAAAAATTCATTTTTTTATTCTAGTTTCGGAAAAATCACAGTGCGACAATTAAAGAAATGAATTCATTTTTTAACAATAAATTTTATTAACAAGTTTATTGAACTTTAAAATTCTCATATTATTGATAAATACAAAGTATTTCAACTCGATTCATATTTAAAAACTAACATTTCTTTCATGGTAACTACAAAATTGAGAGAAAGTTATGTATAATATGTACCTATATACAATATAAAACACTTTTATGCAATAAAAAATACATATATATTTAGTATAAATTACATATACACTTATGTGTTAAACATGAAACAATAAAATAAAATACAATTAAAAATAACTAATAATAAGTAAAAAACTACTAAATATTAACTTATAACTAATACAAGTAACAAATAAAATATATACAAAACATATAACATTTATATATTTGCACTTGTGTGGTAAATCCTAAAATGGCACCACGCATAACGGAACATTACACATCGCGCAGTAGAATCGGCTCTCTTTCCTAATCCACTTTCCCTGGGCATCTCACTTTCGTCCACACAATACACACTGCTTTGTGGGGTTCGTCTTCTTCTCAGTAGGTGGAATATAATTAGGGAAGTGTCTTCCTGAAAGGCGAAGGGGATGCGGCATCCAAGGTGGTCATCCAGCCCTAGGGGAGGTGATGCTAGGGTTATAAACCTCGATTGTTTTTTCAATAAGTTGTGATCTGTATTCTAAATGATCATATTCTCCTCCGGTCTTTTTATACAGAACAAATGAATTCCATACTGCAATGTCAAGAAGATTGAAAAATATTTTTTTATAGTGTTTTTTCCTACGCTTCCGTGGCATGGGATAATCTGCAAGGTGCTCGTCCACTCTGTCTACCCCTCCCATTGTGTCATTATAATCAATGACAGCCTTTGGTTTTTTTTGCCTATTGCCACTCTTTCCTTCCACCTTCACCATTTCTTGGTTGTGGATGGTAGAAAGAACTGTAACGTCTTCCACGTCCCTCCATTGAAGCACAATCACTTTCCCTCTACGATATGCCACTATTTCTCCTTTTCTCAGTGGTTTCTCCCTTATACCAATGGGCATCTCTTTTTGATTTGTGCGCACTGTTCCATAAATGTCTGTTGACCATGAAACCAATAAATCTGCCAATTGCGGCAAAGTATAAAAATTGTCTGTTGTCAGACAGTAACCTTTGTCTAGCAAGGGCTTCAATCGAGTCATAACCACCTGTGATGTCATCAGAAGATTTTGTAATTCCCTTTAGAGAATAGTCCCTTTTCCCGTGTAAATTACACTCGACCACATATACCCACTTTTCGCCTCACAAAGCATGCAAGTTTTTACGCCAAATCTATCCCTTTTTTACGGAATATACTGTCGCCATCCCAGTCTTCCTTTGAATAACAAAAGGCTTTCATCAATTGTGATGTCTCTCTCGGGCATGTAAACTTTTCGGAACTTCTCCTCTAAGCTCTGAAAGACTGGTCATATTTTATTCAATTTAGGATTTGGGTGATTTTCCACATCATAGGTCTCATTATCGCTGAAATGCAAAAACTGCCATATTTTCACAAATCTTCTGTAAGACAAAAGAATGGGGGAAAAAACACAGTTCTTGTTGACCAATACAACTCTTGGTCAGGTTTGTGATCAATGCTTTGCAACATCACTATCGCAAGAAAAACACGAATTTCAGCTCCAGTGGTATGGTGCCACTGACATACAGCAGTACTTGAACTTGATGGCCTAGCATTGAGAGCCTGAGTCGCATACCTGTTTGTTTCATTGGCAATAGAAACAACTAGCTCTTGAACAAAAAATAGTTTAAAAAACTGTAGAATACCTCCTTCTGGATCAACTTTAAAATTCAATGAAGATTCACCTTCAAAAGGAAATCTTTCTGGAGCAGGAGGAAGGGGACCTGATGTGTTCACTTCATGCCATCGATTATCCTGCAATGGATTCACTGTGTACTCAGCATCAGAGCTAAGATATTCCTCAGACACACTTGATTCTGATCCAGATTCCTCAATGCTAATCTCTTCAGCATCAATATCACTATCAGAATACTCCTCATGCTCCATTAGGGATAAGTAATGATATAAAATCACAGAATAACAAAACGATATGCAATAAAAAATAAGAGAATATAACGATATAATAGAATATAACAATATAAAAGAATATAACAATATAATATAACAATATAAAAATCTTTTGCTACTTAAAAGAAAACTCTTTCACGAGAGGCATTTCAGCTAGTATCCTATATATGTAAGAACCAGCTGTTTATAATGATAGTGGGTGGGCTTCTAGGGTCGGTTTTCATTGCAACTCAAAATTCTTCTAGTGGAACCCTTATAAATAATTGTTTCCGATGATACCCATCAGGCAGGCCCTCCGAGAGACTCCGAGGGGCCCGGGCCACTTTCAGATTATGAGGCCCCTCACCGTAACAAAAATTTAAAAAATTCTCATAAAGAAAAGTTTAAGCATTACGTAACCCAATTTGTTGGTTGGGGTTCACTGAATGGTTACAGTGGGTTACATTGAGGGAGTTCAAGCTTGCACTATGTAGCACTCTTTCATTTAATCTAACTGTCCCGAAAATGTCTTTGAAAGGCCGATCCCAAAGGGTGCCATGTTGCTGAGGAGACAAATATGGCAGAGTAAATGCAGACAATCTTCGATAAATTATCCATTCACAAAGGGTCGAAAGTATAGGAAGAAAGGAGATAGACGTATATGACTAAACAGATTTTCTATTGCCAGATTTATAAAGAGGAACTACATTAGCCATTTTCCACTGGGAAGGAAAATAACCCGATTTAAAGCACTTATTAAAGAGATTGGATAAAGGATTTTCCATGGAGGATGCAGTATTTTTCAAAAACGTAGCAGAAATAAGATCAGGCCCAGTGGCATGGGTGACAGAAAAGGATTTAACCCTTTGCCCGATTTGCCCGTACCACATACGGGCAAAAAAAATGGGCCTTTGTGGATTTGCCCGTACCTGGTACGGGCAAATCCGGCGAAGAAATAGCTCAAACTGATTTTACCGTATTATTTTATGAGGTAGTTGAATGTATTCTCGCAGGGTGGCTCTATGTGTATAGACTGTAGTGGACTCTGTCGCCCAATATCAGTATTATTTCGTATGTTTAGAACATATCTTCACTATTTCTTGTCAACAGTGTTTTTGCGAGTGAGCAGTGATTTCTCAGCTGATTTCTTTCCCATTACAGTATATTATCTCCACGGATGTGTTACTGCTTATCCAAATATTATAATTTCAAGCAAGTGTTTTTTATGTAAGTGTTTATGCCGCTAATTCCACATGGTTTTATTTGTGATTCATTGCGAAACATTTCTCGAATTATGAACTATCATCAGAAGATTCTCTGGATGAAAACGTGCGTGTTGGTGTATTTATCACGGAAACAAAATATTTACGCACTACAAGATGACGAGTTGTTTCACTCATTATCAGATATTATAAATATTTAGCTATACCTTTCGTCACACATCGACTGTGCATTCTTTTTTCGGGTTTCTTCATGCTCGTTGGCTTTTGTCGTCGGTGTAAACTACGGTAATCAACCGGGGCAATGAAAACCGAAGGAAAAATTTACTGTCCTTCGATAAGCTTAGGAAACCTTCAGAATAAAGCATCATACACATCAGCGACTAAGCGTGCAATACATATGTGCACTGTATATTGAGTTGGCTTCACTAATGTCAAAATAGGCGAAATTATTTTTATTTTGTATTTTTTTTATAGGATGGAAATGGATGCAGATTCAGAAGAGAGTGAATTTGAATCTGATTCATCTATAAGCATATCGGACTCGGGTTCTTCAACAGAATACAGCTTACCATCAGGAGAAGATGATAGTGATGAAGAAGAGGTTGTAGATACAAGAATCTGGTGTGAGGTGAACAGTGCATCTCCAGCCCCACCACGATTTTCATTTTCTGCTACTCCAAGAGTAAACTTACAAGTGGAGGGAGGGAGTCTTCCATTCTTTGAGGCATATTTCAATCAAAACCTCATAGAAATGATCACGTCAGAGACAAATCGGTATGCTGAACAGAGTAAACGGTCTTCTGCTGGTAAAAGTGACTGGAATCCGGTTTCGGAAAATGAGATGCGAGTCTTCTTCGCCTTGAATATATTGCAGGGAATTATAAAAAAACCTGTTGAGGAAATGTATTGTTCCAAAAAACCCATGATACACACGCCGTTCTTTCCAAAAGTGATGTCCTACAGAAGGTTTTTATCTATAAAACGAAATATTCATTTTTGCAATAATGAAGCTTTTGACGCTTCAACTCACCCGTACCCAAAACTTTATAAAATTTGGCCTGTGTTTGAGCATCTAAATACCCTGTACTCAACACTCTTGACACCTCAAAGGGATTTGTCCATTGACGAGATCCTAATGCTCTATAAAGGTAGACTAGGGTGGAAGCAATATCTACCTTTGAAAAGATCTCGTTTCGGCATAAAGAGTTTCATGCTTTGCGAGGCTGAGACTGGCTATATTTGGTCTAGCATTATTTACACTGGAAAAGGAACTAAGTTCGCAGAGGAGTACAGTCATCTTCCTGTGTCAACCCAAATTGTTCTGTCACTTATAAAGCCATTACTAGGAAAGGGTTACTGTGTAGCTATGGATAATTATTACAATTCCCCAGAACTAGCAGATATACTCGTTAAGAATCAGACTGATGTATTTGGAACCTTGAGGACGTCAAGGAAAAACATTCCACGGGAATTGAAAAATAAGAAGCTCAAAACGGGTGATATTGTAGGGTACCAACGAGGAAAGATTTGTGTCATGAAATGGAGAGATAAAAAAGTTGTAGCTCTGCTCTCTTCAATTCATACAACCACCAAAGTTAGTGTTAGTGGGAGGAAAGGTGAAAACACGAAACCGGCGGCAGTAGTAGATTATAATGGAGTTATGGGCGGAGTGGATAGGATGGATCAAAATCTAACTTATTATCCAGTAATCAAGAAAAAAATTTTTTATCATCTACTTGATCAGGCAATTTGGAATTCATTTGTGCTCTATAGGAAGAGTAAGGGTTCAAAAACACATCTAGAATACAGAATGGAGTTGGTGCAGCAGCTGATAGAGAAATACCACAGTGAAACATTCGGTGCCAAAGGGGGTCGTCCTTCGACGGAACCCAGTCCTATAAGGCTAACAGGTCGGCACTTCCCTGAATATATCCCGCCTTCAGAAAAGAAACAGAATCCAGCGAGACAATGTGCCGTGTGTTGCTCACGACGAGACAATAAGAATAAAAAAATTCGGAAGGAAACAAGATTTTTCTGCCGAGATTGTGATGTTGGTCTGTGTGCAGCCCCATGTTTTAGGGATTACCACACAAAGAAGGACTATTAGAGATTATATTTGCTGTTCAAAAATATGAACAAATAATTTGTTATGACCCATAAAACCATTATAAATAAAATATTTGATATTGAAAACGAAATACTAGATGGAAAACCTTTGTGTATCTAAGATCAGTTTTAAAAGTAGTTAAAAATTCTCTTGGTTAAAACATTCAATAAAAACATAAAAAATCTAAAAAACTGGAAAATATTGTTATTTAATGCCTTGCAATAATGCATTATCAGAAATAAAAAAACCTGCCCTTTTTCCAAATAAAATCTTCATTAAAACTCATCAGTCAAAGGGTTAAGGAGTTAGTGGCACTCATTAGGGCAGGTAGAGAGAGATATGAGAGACTGAGAACATAAACTCTCCATAGGATGACTCAAAGCCAACTTAACGTCCTTATTATCGTTAAAATTACTGAAGAAATATTCATTGAATAAGTTGCACTTGGCGCTGTCAGAGGCAATCCTGCCATCTAGAGCTACTTCCTCAGGGATGGACCCAATTTTCCTCTGTGCATTCAAGAGAGTCCAGAGGTTCTTGGGGTTTGAGGCAGCTTCCGAGGAAACGTCAGATATAAAACTATTGTAGTCCATTTTTTGCAAATATTTTGCATGCCGCCTCAGGTTTTTAAAAGAAGCAAGGGAGTGAGGGTTCAGAAATTTCTTGTACAACATCCAGGCACTGTATTTATTTTTTAATGCAAAAATAGTTTCCCACTTAAAACATGCCGGATATTTCTTGCTTCTTGGAATACTATAGGGAATGCAATCCTTGATGGTGGCAGCAAGTAAATCAGTGAAGAGGGAAACAGAGTCATCTACACCTCCACACTCGAGGAGACACCAAGGAATAGCATAAATAAGATTGTTAACATGCACCCAGTCAGTTTTCTCCAGTTCGGAATATGGGAAGAGAACCACGATGCAGGATACCTCCCACCGTCCCGAAGGCCGCAGGCAGGGAAGGCTAAATCGAGGGATTCATGGTCAGAGGACAAAATATTCCTTCCCACAGATGAAAATATCTCTCTAGCGTTCGTTTGGGCCAAGTCGAACACAGCTGAGTTCCTCATCGCCTGCATATTCACTTGAAAAAGAGAAAGTCTGTGAATAAAGTGCTCAAGGAACCAATCGTTGAGGTTAGAATAACTCACCCCAGTGGAACTCAAAGACCAACTAATGGAGAGGTTAAAATCACCAAGTAAAATAAAATTATCACATGGTATGATGCGCATAACAGAGTTGAAGCAATTGTCTAAATCACACACATTACGCGGGCGGTAATAACATCTCACAAAAGTCCAAGAGCCATTCAGTTCAATCTTGATCCAAGCTATTTCACAATCAGTCTCAAAGTCAAATCAATGCTTGGCAGACAATTTATTGCTCACGGCTAATAAAACACCACTCCCACGGGAAGGGCGAAATATGGTGAAGTAATCACAAAAACGTAAGTTCACTATCACATACACTGTCGTTAAGCCAAGTTTCAGAGAAGGCAATAACATCATATTCCTTTAACTCAGAGAGAGAAAAGCTTATTTCGCCTAGTTTGTCCTTTAAGCTTCTCACATTTTGATAATAAAGGTTAAGAAATTTATGAGAACTAGGACTGGGATTAAGTTCAATAACCTCACACAAAAGAAGCATAAAACCAATGTAAATGGCAAGTTGGGGAATCAGATGCGGAGAATGAGATGAGGCCGATCAAGGAGGGACAGGTGGTGCGAGCCATAGACTCAAGCGATGTTGATAAGGGTAACAGATAAAGCTAGAGAAAATTGGATAAAAGAAAAATGTGATGAAATACCACAAATGGAGGAGTTAGGATGGAACGATATGATGTACACTAGGGGACTGGAATTAGAAGATAAGAAGTGGTAAAGGAATTATGAATACGGATGGGAAGATAGTCTCAGAAACAAAGAATGTAGCACAGGTATGGAAAGAATACATTAAGGAACTATAGAGCAAACAGGCAGGATCGGCTAAAATAGATCTGAAAGATGAGGAAAACAATGAAGAAGACCACTTAGGACCAAGTATTATGGAGAGCGAGGTAGAAAAAGTGATAGTGGAACTAAGAAAAGGGAAAGCCACAGGCAGCGATGGAATACCGGCTAAGGTACTTAAAGTCATGGAATCAGAGGGAATAAAAGCGATCACGAAATTAATTAAAAAGATTTACGACACGGGAGAGTAGCCTCGGGATTTCCTAGAAGTAACAATGATCCCTCTAAAGAAGAAGCCAAAGGCAATGCATTGCATAGACTACAGAACAATAAGCCTTCTGTCACACACTTCGAAGATCATCACGAGGATTCTTAATAAAAGGCTGGAGAAAAAGCCAAAAGACATGCTAGGGGAAGATCAATTTTGTTTCAGAAAAGGACAAGGAACTAGAGGTGCTATAAGGGTAGTTAGAATCATATCAGAAAGGGCAATAGAGTACAGTCAAGATATCTGCGTATGTTTCATAGACTGGCAGAAGGCCTTTGATAGAGTAAATTGGGTAATGTTGATGAAGATATTAAAGGATATAGGTGTAGACTGGAAAGACAGGAGACTGATCAGGAATCTATATGTAAATCAAGTTGTAAAGGTCAGGTTTGAGAATGTGGACACCTGCGGAATAAATATCGGTAGAGGAGTAAGACAAGGATGCTGCCTATCGCCAACCCTATTCAATATATATGGAGAAAGTCTAATGCAAGAAGCGTTAAAAGGCACAAGATTTCAAAATTGGAGGAAAGATTATAAGAACAGTAAAATAGTCGTATGATCAAGTACTTCTAGAAAGAAAGGAAGAGGAACTCCAGAAAATGATCCACTAGTAAAAACAGGTAGAAAATATGGTATGGAAATAAATACAGAAAAACCAAGGTCATTCGAATATCGGGCAAAGAAGAGAATCTCAACATAAGTATTGGAGGAAAGCCATTAGAACAAGTTTCAGACTATAAATACCTTGGAAGCATCATAACCAGAGAAGCAAAATGTACAGATGAGATCATGACTAGAATAGGAAAAGCAAAAGTGGCTTTCAGAAGAAAGAAACACCTATGTACAGGGAATATAAGGGAAGATATCTGCAAGAAGTTCATAAAATGCTATGTATGGAGTATAGCTTTGTACGCAGCAGAAACATGGACGCTAAGGAAAAATACTTGGAAAGCTTTGAAATGTGGACTTGGAGGAGAATGCTGAAGATAAAATGGACAGATAGGATGAAAAACGATGAAGTGCTACGAAGAATAGGAGAGAAGCGAATGATTATACAGACTATTAGAAAGAGGAAGGCAAACTGGTTTGGACATTACCTGAGGAGAGAGAGTATGATTAAAGACGTGTTAGGAGGAAAACTAGATGGAAAAAGATAAAGAGTTAGGAAAAGGTTTCAGCTGATAGACGATTTGAAAGGGAAAGAGAGTTATCAAGATATGAAGAGGACAGTGGAAAATAAGAGTATATCGAGAACCAGGTTTAACCATGAATAACCACTGACCTGTCTATGGACAGACTACCTATGACGATGATAGAAACAGAATATAAAATATTATCTTTAATGGAATTACACCATATATTTTTACCAAACCCTGTTCATTCATGCGCATTAATAGAATCCTATGTTTAAAATAGCAACAAAAGATGCTTCCCAAACTGCTGCATGGTAGGAGCATTGCCAACAACTCAGTCATAAAAAGTGCCAGATAAACATTAGGTTATTGTTTTTATAGGTTAACTAATGTAATGTTAAGCATTTTGTAATTGTCAATTTTTTATTCTTGCAATCGTTAAATATGCTTTTTTCACTGTTTCAGGAATTTTTTGCAAAATTTAAATTTCCTGCAAGTTATAATTTCAAAAACATAATAAGTCAGATTATATGATAATTTTAATTATTATGGAAATTGATAAGATAACAAAATGATTATAAACAATTAATAGAAACAAGAGTCATAAAATCTAACAAATTTAATAGGCACATAATAAAAACGATACAAATTCACTTAAGAAGCTGATATTGGCAGAACTCCATAATGGAGAAATGGCTGTAATTTGAACAAAGTAAAGAAGTGAAGAAAATTTTGTATAAATAAGGGCACAGCACAGCTCCAAAACATATGTGCAATGCTAATTGCTAATATTCTGCCAAAATTTTACTGCAGATAATGAAAACTACTGACAGCAAGCGTCTACTATAATTAAAAATTCTCATTTAATAATACAAATAATAATAGTAAATAATAAATAGGTAATTAAATCAATTACTGACCTTGGGATTTAAATTCTGCCAAGGGCATGATTAAAGGCAATCATCTTTATTAACATTATTATGCTCATTGTAAAATTCCAGGAACAACTAATGATAAGCTATTTAAAATAAATAACAACTTGTAGAACTGTTTAAAAATGCATACCCTATAGAGGTCCTTGCCTGGCATTCCACAAATCCCAACCACTGAATCTGAGCGAGGATCAACTACTCGAACTTTAAGATGGCGTCCAATACGAAAACCTTGGAAAGTGAATACAAACAACTCAGTTGAATTTCCGATGAATCTTGGTTTACATTGAAATTCAAATGTTAAGATTTTCCCAGGATAGATTGGAACAGGTTTATCATCTTGGAGACCACCTGAAAATACACAAACAAACTGAGTCACTACTATAAACATAATTAGTAAATAAGTTTGTTATAACAGATAATCCAATTAAAATTCCCTTATATGTACTAGCATGGTGCACCTGAAATCGAGAGATATTTAATTTATTGATTATATTCCGATATTTGTGTTTTCAAGTGTAATATATACTGATTGGGAGTTTCAGCGAAGGTCTATTCACTCACACAGAACTAAGATTCAGCATTTCTTAAAATACAGTAAAATGGGCAAAAAAAGATGCCCGAGTCATATAATTCAATAGGTAAAATATATTCCACACAAATTTGATCTATTGACATATAGAAATCAATTTCACATACATGAAATAATTACCATGAATATTAAACTTAACGAAAAACCTAAATTTCCTTGGTTTTATTTTTACTTGAACAAAAAGTTATATTAAAATATTTCCAATGAAGAATAACTGCAGAGAATAATCCCCTCTAATATAATTTCTCTTTCCCCCACCTTATTCATCTGATTTTTGATATTTCATCCCAAAAAGCTCAAGAAAATTTTGATATTTTTCATATTTTTTCTAAAAATCATGGCAGATGTAATTAAAAAAAGATATTGAAAATATTCTCATGAACGGAAAACAGACTATAGTGCTGGGGTCAGTAACATATGGCCACAAAGCTATGATGAAAGAGGTCAGTAAAATTTAATATAGACAATTTCATATTTTTCAGTAAAATTTTGGTCTCAAAGCCTTTTCTGGTGAAGACTTAATGCTAATTAATCATTTAGACTCGATTTTCACTCATTTGAGACCATAACATCTCTCGATAACTTCTGATGCAAATGCTCATCTGACCCACCGAAGCTCTTCTGACCTCCAATGTGGCCCACCGAAGCAATCACAACAACGAATACGGCCTGCCATGCAGAAAAGGTTTCTGATTCTTCCTATAGTGTATTACAAAAATTTTAGTTTTTATAGAAATTCTATGGCTGACATAAGATAAAAAAACAAAATTTTTAATTCTAAAAATTTTTTTTTTAACGTTATGTAGCTTAGCAATATTTCCTTGTTACTAGGTTATAATATTTGTTTTAGATAGAGAATTCACTACCTTATAAACAAGTGAAATTTTGTTTACATACATTTTTTATTACATGAGATATTAATTTCATTGTAAAACATAACTCACTACCATTGTTGTTGCAACTGATGACCACAAAGGATTTAGAACATAATCACTTTTGCTTTTGGACACAGTTACATATTCCTGGGAAAATTGTACAATCCCACTAGTGTGCGCCATTTAGGAAATAAATGCTGAAAAGCGGCCAGTGGTTTCAAATCCCCAACGGGATACCTTCACTCAGATATTTGATACATTATATGGGGAACACAGTGAAATGAAAGAGAAGCGATATTATGAGATACTAAGTATACTCTCTCTTCCCACGGACAGCTCTTCAAATACGGATGCCCTTAAAATGTTTACATTCAAATGGACTTGGCCAAACAAAAATTGGCATTTGCAATGATTTAAAGTCAGTGGCTGGAATATTTAAAAAATTTAATGAAGTTAACTTATGAATTCAAGGAAAGAAAGTGACACTCATTGATTGCAAAAATGTTATTTCGGTATTCATTGACAAATTGGATTTATTCAGAAAAAACATCCTGCAAAAAGAATATTACCAGTTTCCGGAACTATACAACATCAAAGATGATCTTACAGTCGAAGACAGACAATTTTTCAGATCACCTTTCTGCCATTAGAATTGATATGATGACTCATTTTTGCGATATAATAGATTTGATATTGGAATACAGGATGGTGACTCTGTTCATCACAAATGTGTGTGATGTGGATATTGAATACCAAAAGGAGATAATAGAATGAATTCATAATGATGAGTGTAAAGCCAATTTCAACCAAGGTGGATATGTACCACTTTGGCAGAACAAGAAAATGCTTTCTCTCTATCCACGCTTGTTGAAGAAAATATCGTTGCTCTTGTTAGCTTTCCCAACTTCATATCTTGTCGAGAAGGGATTCAGTGCAGTCGACAACCTCCTCTCCAAAAAAAGAAACCACTTACAAATAACAGAAAGAGGAGATCTTTGAATGACCCTTACAAAATTGAAGCCAGACATTGATTCCCTGGTTTGTAGGCACCAAGCACAAAGTACGCATTGAAATGTATGCCAAATGCTTATTTTAACATTGTTTTTGGATTAATAAACAATTAAATTTGATCTCTTTAAACATTTATTTTATTAAAAACTTTATTGTTAAGTTGGTAGGTGGGCGCAGTGGCGTAGTGAGAGAGGGAGTGCAGTTGCCCCCGGGCGCAGAGTTCAGGGGGTTGCAAAAATATCAAATTAGCACCCGTCGGGTCGAGGTGCGATTTGCACCTCCTCCCATAAATCGCTTTGCTACTGGGGGCACAAAATTATTCTTTGCCCCCGGGTTGCCAGAAACCCTCACTACACCAATGGATGGGCACTGAACTTATTTCAAAGGACAATATGTGGTAAAAGTGAGTGGTGACTTAAAAAAGGTTGAAGACCGACCACTGCTCTGGACCAAGGGGTCATTTTTTCTGTGAAGAGGTTTTACCGCAGAATGTTAGTGGAGTTTCTGCTGTGCAGGGTGGTTGACTGCAGCAATTTAAAATTGCTAAGGTGGAACGTATTGCAGGCTATGCAGCGACTGTGTGATGCTTGGAAGAAAGTCTCACCCTCGACAATAAGAAACTGTTTTCAGAGGGTGGGATTTTCCCTCGATTGTGGAAGTGATTATGATGAGGTGGTGACCAGTGAAAGTGATTTTTGGGTGAATTTATGGGAGACCATGAATATGGAAACCTCATTTGAAGACTATGTGGAAGTCAACAAGGCTTTAATGACATGTGCAATGGACGAATCACATATGGAGTCCGAAGGATCAGAAATGGCCTCTGCATATGTGGAGGAGGTAACATTTCTTTTATTAATTATGTTCGAAATGCATAACAGAAAATCAAAATCTAGCTAAGAAAGTGATAATATTTCTTTTAATTGTTCAAAATGTCACAAAAAATGAAGCATTAAAGTGGCAACATTTCTTTTAGTAATCGTGTTCTAAATACACAGCAGAAATTCTTACATTAGATGATAGAAATTCTTAGATTTATATCACAAGTTTGTAATAAAAAATGAAAACCTAACAAAATAACATTTCATTAAATTAAGTTCAAAATAAAAATATAATAGCAAATGAAAATTTTACATTCCAAAATTATGGCATTTCTATAAATTTTCATCATCCAAAATAGTTGGCATTGGTGGTGAAATTCAAACTGAGCTACAAAATAATTAAGTTGAGAATTATCACATTTGTTTACTTCGAAAACTGCTAACAATGAGCTATATATATATACTCGAATATAACGTGGGGGCTACTTTTAAAATTTCATTTTTTTGGAAAAACAAACACTGCATTATATTCGAGACAATACGGTCATTTAAATTACAAATTAACTTAAGTTTAATTACAAACTGTGAAGGCCAATGGGCAGAATTTGAGTGGAAAGGGTAAAAACATCATAGCGCCAAACTTGAACATCTTTTCAATAGCATTCATACTTGGTTCAGAGAGTAAATATCGTAAATAGTATTTCCATATTTAGGTGCGCTGTTTATGCTCTGCTAGTGTGATGTACTTAGGAGGTTTTGAAGTTTTCATCAGAAAGAGTTAATATGTATTTCTGTCTCTAAGTACGCTGAGTAGCTTCATCGCATCTGCTCACATCTGCTAAAGCGAGGACAGCGAGTGCTGTTTTGAAAAGAAAGAGTTCATATTTCTGCCTCTAGGGGCACTATCCCTACTCTGCCACTGTTTTCAAAATCTTCGTCCAAAAGAGTTCTGATTTTTTTTGCAAAGCTATGCTGAAAAATGTTAAAAACTGTTGGGAGTCGCATGCTAAATTCTTTTAAAAAATCGGAAATTCTAACGTAAAATGGCGCAAATAGCAAGAAAACTTAAAATGAAATAGTGTAAATACAGGGTTTTACTTACATTGGAATCATAGTAAAATTAATGGGACCTAAAAAAATATTGTAAATAGCGGGAAAACATACATTCCGATAACATAAATACAGGGTTTTACTGTATAATAATAATGTCCTTTTCTAGGGCACAAAAGTTTAAACTGAACTTTGAAACAAACAAGTAGAGGGAGTTAATGCTTGTTGTCATCGCAAATGCATGACGTGAAATGCAAATAATCGGCACGATGCCAAGTAATGGTCATAAAAAATTTTGTTGCGAAGTGCAATTTCGCGAACCGCAAGCATGCGAATTTCAAAAAGGTGGTGTATTAGGCCAGCTTCTGGAGTTATGCAATGCTCAACTCACCTCTGAACAACAAACTCCTGAATTACGAATTGGCAAAAAATTCGGTCCCTTGAAATTCATTAATCGGAGGTTTTACAGTAGTTGGCTACAAAATTCCACAGTTGATCATAAAACGCCATATGCATATATCTTGCTCTATCCCTCCAAACTTCATAGAATGTAATTCAATACTTCTTACAAAAATAAGAAAAATACATAATTTTCGATCAACTGCAAGGAATGGATACACTTGGTATTAATCGAGTGAAGACATCCTTTCCAGTCAAGATTCCGGCATAGTGAGCAGAACATGAAAAATTGCCACAGACCACCTACTGGCAATTGCTGATCTAATCTTTAGAATAGTGAAAAATTAGTGTTGCGTTTCTTATATCTGGTAAAATGTTTATTTGCAATTCAATTGAACTTTACGGTTAAGGTGTTAAATTATCATTTATCTGCAATTCAAGTGAAAGAAAACATCCGAGTTCAAAAATTGGAGTGACTTAATTTGCTATAATAGTTCGGTGGTAGATATCCACCAGGCAAATGGAAGACCTGGTCATAGCAGATTTTTTTCTCTTTTTAAAAATATTCTATATTTAAGTTTGATTGATTTGACTGTTCTATTATAAAGTGAGAGTTAACAATGAAAGGTGAACAACATTTTAAAGTAAACTGGGAGCAAATAATTTAAATTGGGAAGATAATTATTTTCCTTATTTATCACTTTTAACAACATTTTAGGACCCACACGAATGCACTTTATCCAAGAATTTAGAGTTACAAATTACACAACTTGAGTTGTTTTCAGTTATAATGACCATCCATTATAAGAATTTTTTTACTGTTATCAATTTCAGTTGCAGTGCAGTGTGTATCACAAGAATACATACTCAATTCAAAAATTGCTGGATGAATGTACAAACTATGGATTCGAGATGCTTTTTTGCTAAAAACTAACTGCCTTCAATTGCAACTCATCAACTGTTAATCATAAAATGTAGAAATCAATGTTTGAGAAATTATCATGAGGAATACCTACTTAAGATCTGAATTTGAGAGTCTGGTTTGCTCAACTACTACAGGAATTACCTTGGCCATAAACATTGGATTTTTATATCAACTTTATACTATAAGATAAAATAAAATGATGTGTGTAAACCTATAGATCCACTTATGTCTGATTGTAGCACGGTCATCTGGGACTGGGAGCGTGCACCGTGGAATCGTGAGCGAAGGAGCCAATGCGTCTTAGGACCTTCATTGCACAACTGAAGAGCCTTTAAACCTTCACTCCCTAACATCATGGTCCCAAAGTCAGTGTCACCCTTCAGCACCACACCTTCCTTATCTCTCAAGAGCAATAATTCCTTTTCAGAACCTAAATGGAAAAAAACCATAACATACATAAAATGCATACTATGTATATGCTAATGAGCAGATGAATGGTAGATGAATAAAAGATTTACATCGTATGCCACATTATGACTAACTAAATGATAACATTTTATTGCATGAATTTTATGGATTACAAAGTACATAATCAGCCATTACAGCGATAGTAACATTTTATACATAAAGAGTAGAACACAGATAATCTGAGCCAATTATCTAATACATGTATTAATCCAACATTACTCTGGCATAATAATAAACGAACTTATTTGAGATTTAGCAGAAAAATGCCACAAATATTTTAAGATTTTTTTCACATATTTGCAATCTATGTCACATTCTAATGCTGCTTTAATTGCAACACACATTTTATTTTAAGAAGCCACAAATTTTAATAAAACATGACATGATGTCACTTACACATTCACTCACTCAATCGCACAAGCACTAATCCTAAAGGTGGAAAGGAAATGGGACCGGGTTTGCGAGAAATTACTCTGCGCCAAGGACCCAAAAAATCACACTGTTGCTAGAAGGTTTGTGAGTCAGTACGACCGCGACAGGGACCTACTAAGCAACCACAAACACACACACACACTAACAGGTAAAGGGAAAAAATAAAGGGGGAAGGAAGGGGGAATAATACCTCATCTTTAGAGATCTTGGGTGCATGTATTCGACTGCTTAAGTGTGTGATTGTTTCCTCTGTTAGGTCCCTCTTGTTGCCGGAAGGCACATAAACCTACAGTCCACTATGTGCAATACTAGGTCCCTGGCGTGGTTTAATCTCCCGTAAACCTAGTATTATTCCCCCTTTCTTCCCCCTTTAATTTTCCCTTTACCTCTTAGCGTGTGTGCGTGTTTGTGGTTGCTTAGTAGGTCCCTGTCGCGGTCGTACTGACTCACAAACCTTCCAGTAATGGTGTGATTTTTTGGTTCCCTGGCGCAGAGTAATTTCTCGCAAACCCGGTCGCGTTTCCTTTCCACCTTTAGGATTAGTGCTTGTGCGATTGAGTGAGTGAATGTGTGAGTGACATAGGTCCCTGGCGTGGAGTAACAACCCCTAAACCCGTAAGTTTATAATTTTTATTGTCTTTTGCCTTTTCCTTCCTTTCCTCCCCCTTTTTCATTGTGTGTCTCTAATTTTGAATTTTACGGTTAAGCTTTTTAATATGCATAAAATTCTATTTCAAAAGTATTTTTTATGTTATTTTATTATAGTATGACCAGTGCTCAAATTGGGCGGGAATGCCATTACACTTGATACAAAATTAAGCCCACAGCATTCTCATTGTTAAAAATAAGATGATCCAAATGGAACTTATGATGCCTACTTCCCACTTAATTACACTCAATCCCCAACTAACATGAATTCTACCAACATGATTTTGGTTTAATGCGGTTTTTAAAATAGCACTGGTTTTTGACTAACGTGACTGGTCGTTTGGTTTAACATGATTTCTTCATGACTTCTCTATGATCGGGGAAAGGTCTAGAAAGCGGAAACAAGTTTAGACATGTTTGGCTCGCTCTTGCAGGATGCTTACTTGAGAGAGAGACAGAGCAATTGGGAAGCAAGAGCTAGATGCAGTAAATGGAAGCATAATTTCCTATTTACTTCTATCATAGAATGTGAGATGCATTCCAACTGTATAAAGTCTTATCTCAAATATACTGGACAAAATTCATCATGGGAAGCAGTGCTCAAATTGGAAAATTTTAATGCCCTGAACTCTAGAAACTGGAACATTCTGATTTTTGACAGTGGGAATGCTGAGGGCTTCATTTTATATCTAGTGGAATGGAGTTCCCACATGTTTCCGTCCAATTCAAGCACTTTTTAGCACTATAACAAGTTTTGACTTGTTCCACTAAGTCTGCAAATATATTTGCTTGCATGCGAGGCATAAGAGAGAGAGAGAGATTGGATTGCCATCACATCCACTTTAACTCCGGTACCAACATACATTATTTAGTAATTAGTGAATTTGATCTCGTTCAAAAATTGTTCTTTTCGATGTATTTTTTATAACACTCTTACAACTGGAACACATATAGCTTAATAACAAGAGTGGTGTTCCAGTGCATTCGGTCCTATTTGAGCACTGATGGCAAGTAATTATTCTAAACACCAATGTATTAGCATTGTTCTTCATATAACTTGATGTCGTAGTTAAGTGACCCACTATTTGATCAGAGGTCGTGAAGATATCATAAATGTTAACAATTATGTATTAACAATTTTTATCTTTAAAACTATTCATGTAGGTACAAAGAGTTTTGGACTTTATTGTAAAAAATGTTAAAGGTGAAGAATTTATGTGTTCACAGAACGCATCCCCTGTATTTTAAATGTATTTCTATGTATAAGCATATATATATATATATATATATATATATATATATATATATATATATATATATATATATATATATATATATCACCTTGAAAAAACATTCATTTTCCTCCTATATATAGGTTATATCATCCTCTGTAAGGAACGTCTATATATAATATTATTATATATTATATTACATTTATATTTTTATTTTTTAATCACTGAGTAATTGTGTAAATTTTGAATGTCTTTATACCATATTTTAGGATTATTAAATATTATTAACAAATTAATTTTTTATTGCAATAATAAATATATATTAACATTTTAATTCATGCCTTGTGGTAAAAATGGTTTAAGACACAAATTTTAAGAATTGATTTGCAAAAGATTAAAATTAAATTCACCTCAATTGCAATTTAAATGTCCACCTATGGCTCGAAAAATTAAATACTCAAATGAGTAAATACCACAATTAATGCCAAGGAACAATACAATTCGTGTAGATGCCATAAATATTTTATACGTATCTAGGATAAATAACGTTATGTGTACTGAGATCGCAACGGCTACAAAAGTGAAAAGATATGCCTATGCTATTAGTTATAAGCTTCAGGTGATTCAATACGCAAAAGATGCACAGAAACTAAGTAGCAGGACATTATTTCAGCCCACCTTACACAGAAAAAAATGATTGGTGAATGGAGAAAATGAGGAAAAACTGAAGCTGATGATAATTGTAGGTAGCTCAATAACTTTGGCTCAGATTATTAAAGGTAAAGTACTCCTTTAGGCAAACAATTAGAGGGTTACAACACCCAATGCATTTCGCCCACAAGGTGGGCATCTTCAGGGGCAAAACCTGTCTCAACAGTGACTGGGAGTCGACTGCAAAGATTTGAACGGAAAGGATTATGAAGACTTCATATCATTATCATTATATATCGACGTTTCTTACAGAGGAGGATATAACATACTAGTAAAAGGCGCTTGCATACTGCAAGCATTTCATCTCACCTTGAAAAATCATTAATTTTTCAGAGAGATATTTCATCATGAGAAATATTTCTTTAATTCAAAAGATTTCTCCTCGGGACCGATTTTAGTTTTTTCCTTATGGAACAATAATAGAGTAAAACAATCGCTAATTTTTGCAATTTTAGGAATGTTATACGTTTTCCACATTGGGTTAATAATTCCACACATTTATGCTAAATTTTAAATTTGTAGCACAATTAGAAGTGAAATAACATTTATGTAATTGTTTAAATTTAAATAATTTTTAATGGCTGCAAAAAGAATTTTATAACTACTCGGAGATGTTTATTTGTTTACAAAGACTAAACTTTATATAACTTGAAAGCTTTAGCTCACTAACTCGCCCGGTAGTACCTAAACAATTATCTATTTGTTTAAACTTTAGGAATTTATTACTGCCAAACAAATGAAAATATCAAAATTAGTATAATCCCTATTCAGTTTTTTTTACAAATGCTACTTCGAAAAAAAAATTCAGCTTAGTAGCACATACGGAAATAGTTAAACCTTGAAAATTTGTTTAAACAATTGCGATTTTTTAGCGGCCGCATTGTAGGACTTTTTCAAGATTTTCGTTTTTTCTTGACGGATTTGCACAAAATTCTACCAAAGAAAAAAATTTCGAATCTCCAGCTCATCTGGAAATGCCTAAACATTAGTATCCTCCTATCATTATATATAGACGTTCCTTACAGAGGAGGAGAATATAACATACTAGTAGTTGGTGCTTGCATACTGCAAGCATTTCATATCACCTTGAAAAAACATTCATTTTTCAGACAGACATTTCATCATTACAAATATTCTTTTAATTCTAAAGATTTCACCTCCGCAGCGATTTTTGTTTTTCCCACATGGAAAAATAATAGTTTAAAACAATCCCCAAATGTTGAAATTTTAAAAATTTTACACTATCTTCATTATGGGGTACTAATGCTACACATTTTAGCCAAATTTTAAAGTTGTAGCACTTCTAGAAGTAAAATAATATTTTTCTAATTGTTTAAATTTAAATAATTTTTAACGGCCGCCGAAATTCATATATGGTAAAATTGAAATGTTTATTTGTGCAAATACACTACTCTGTAAATAATTTGAAAATTTCAGCTTTCTAGCTCATCCCGTAGTACCTAAACAGTTATCTATTTGTTTAAACTTTAAGAATTTTTAACTGCCAAACAAATTAGAATATCAAAATTTGTATAATAATAACGTAAGTGAAAAACGGAAATCGCCGCGGAGATGAAATCTTTAGAATTAAAAAAATATTTGTAATGTTGAAATATCTATATGAAAAATGAATGTTTTTTCAAGTTGAGATGATATGCTTGCAGAATGCAAGCACCTTCTACTAGTATGTTATATCCTCCTCTGTAAGGAATGTCTATATATAATGATAAACATCAAAGCCAGTCGAGTCTAGTATACTAGATTCAAAGATACACATGATTATGGAGCAAAAATAATTCTAGTATATTTATAAATGTAAGTAAGTATGAAGGCAGTTTTAATTGGTAATAAAAATAGTTGAAGTAATTTCTATAAAGTAACTAATTATATTGTAAATGTTGTATTGTTGAGTAATTCATTGTAGCATCATTTGCAAGTGTAAATAAAAGCAACTGGATTAGATATTTTAATACTTTAAAGATACATAGCAATTATTCTTTAACCTCTTGACTGGGGGAAGCAAGAGACCAGAAGTGCATTCCAGTTGGGGAGTCAGGAATGAAATGTATATTTTTTTATTACCTCTTGCCATATATTTATTTTTTCATATATAAAGGAATTTGTTCAATTTGCAATAAAGTATTAAAAATTCGTAAAGTAACTATTGTGATTAAAAATAATTTGTTAATAAAAATTTTGTATTAATAAATTATTATTAGCAATTAAAAATGTCAAAATATTTTGAATTAAAAATTCTCCTAAATTTCTACTAGAATAAATTAAAATCACTAATGAATTTGTATTTATGATAAGCAATATGTAACAATCAAAGAAGTGAAGCAGCAGTAAAAGTTAGATTTAGCATAAAATTTGTACTGCTACTAAATATAAATATCCGCTTGTATATAGACAGTCTAGGTTTCCCCTAAATAATTTAATCAATTTACAATAAGTATTAATTCATCCATTCTCAATTTGTTATTAACAATTAATTTAATAAAGGTAAAATACTCCTTTAGCCTAACAATTAGAGGGTTACAACACCCAATGCATTTCGCCCACAAGGTGGGCATCGTCAGGAGTAAAACCTGTTTCAACAGTGACTGGAAGCCAAAGTTGGCTTCCAGTCACTGTTGAAACAGGTTTTACCCCTGACGATGCCCACCTTGTGGGCGAAATGCATTGGGTGTTGTAACCCTCTAATTGTTAGGCTAAAGGAGTATTTTACCTTTATTAATCTTAGCCAAAGTTATTGAGCTACTATCATTTAACAATTAATTTGTTAAAGAATTAAATTTTAAATACATTTTGAACAAAAGTTGTTCTAAATATTTTCAGAAAAATCAATTACAAAGCAGTAGCCCATATGCTATTTGATATTGAGGAAAAATAGAAAACAATTCTTTATAACTAAAGATATGAAGTAACAATAAAACTGTGGAATTGATAACAAAAGTGCTAAATATGATGCATTTGCTTAAACACTGAGTCTAGATATCCCACAAATAAGTCAATCAATTTACAGTAACATACTGAGATGTGTCAACTAACAATTCATTATAAACAATAAATTTGTTAAACCCATCAAAATTTTAATACCTTTTCAACCAAAGTTTTTGTTTGGATTCACTATCGCTAATGTCAGTATTTATATACATATCACCACTAAATTCTGTCACTTTCTTCTAAAATATTGGGAATATCTTCATCTAAAATCTTTGACCGTTTACTTGTAGAAGCCATTTCATGATATTCACTATTAGAGAGATTAAAATCTAGTGAAGATTTTTTCTAGAAAAACAAATAGAAAAATTACACTGAAATTTCCCAATTCTAACATGGTAACTCTCGATGCTCATACTACTAAGGTCATGGGAAAACTAACCTTTCTATGAAAAAAGTGCATCTCAAAAATAACGTTTCTGCAAGGGTTAATGGGAATGTTCATTAGCTCTGGTAAACCAGATGTGTCAAAAAAGAAAAAATCCATAAAAACACCAGATGTGTCAAAGAAGCTCAATCGGTAAAAACACCAGATATGTCAAAGGACTGCATAACCTTACAGAGGTGGGAGGGTTTGTGTACTCTTACGAACCAAAGAGCTATGCTGGCGGGAGATAATTCTCCTGGTAGGACCATCCAAGCCGGAAAGGTCTGAGGGGAAGAGTCAGACTAAGAAGCAGTCTTGGGGGTTTTACATCCCCCTGTGCAAGGGCAGCAGCTTGCACAGTACCTCTGTAGGTGGTGATCATGTGGATCTGAACAGCTACAGATGGGTAATCACTCTGTGAAACTGCGATGAGGAAAGCAAGGGGAAACTACCTCATTATATTTCCCATGATAGGCTGAAAAGCTGAAAATACCTCTATGGATCTTTCTGGGGTAAAATATTCCGGAGGTAAAATAGTCCCCCAATCGGATCTCCGGTGGGGACTACCCTAGGGGATGCACAGAGGAAATGTAACATTAATAAGAAAGCAAGTAGTGAGAAATTAAAAATAGGCACATGGAATGTTAGGACTATGAATTCAGGGGGTAAACTAGAGAACTTAAAAAGGGAAATGAGAAGGAATAATGTAGGTATAGTAGGTCTTAGTGAAGTCCGGTGGGAAGGAGAAGGCGAGATAAATTCAGACGAATTTAAGATTATTTACTCGGGAGGGGAGAAAAAGGAAAGGGGAGTGGGGATTATAATGAGAAAAGAGATAGCTGAAAGAATTAGTAAGGTAGTGACAGTTAATGACAGATTAATAGCCGTAAAACTCCAGATGGAGCCAGTGGATATGCTTATAATTCAAGTGTATATGCCAACAACTAATGCTGGTGACGACGAAGTAGATGAAATGTATGAACAGATTATGGAGATATTGGAGGAGGAGGGAAAAGGAAGGATCACCACCATAGTAATGGGAGATTGGAACAGTGTAGTCAGAGAGGGACAGGAAGATAACATAGTGGGAAAATATGGACTAGGGAAGAGAAATTAAAGAGGGGATAAACTTGTGGAATTCTACCATAGAAATAGATTAATTGTAACTAATACATGGTTTAAGCATCACCAGCGAAGACTTTATACATGGAGAAGCCCAGGAGACCAGAGACGATACCAGATAGATTACATACTAGTCAATGAAAGATTTAGAAATAGCATTAAAAATGTGAAAACACTACCAGGGGCAGATATCGATTCTGACCACAACCTTTTGGTGGCAAATATACAATGTAGACTGAAGAGCGTTAAGAGAAACATAAGAGTTAACAAGAAATGGAACTTAGAGGAACTCCTTAAAAACAAGGAGGCTATCATGACTGAGCTGGAGGAAAGGTTAGGGGAGAGAGCTGAAGAAAATAGGAAGAGTGTAGATGAGGAGTGGAGATACATCCATAGCAACATTAAAGAAGTAATGGAAAAGACGGTAGGAAAGATAACGGGTGAAAGAAACAAAAAACCCTGGATCACAGCAGCCATGCTGCAAAAAATGGAAGAGCGGAGAAAGTGGAAGAACATAAACACTGAAGAAGGCCAAAGAAAGTACAAGGAGTTAAATAATGCTTTAAGAAGGGAAACAGATAAAGCAAGAGAACAGTGGATAAATGAGAAATGCGAGGAGATTGTCGAATGTGAAAGAATTTGTAGAACAGACCTCATGTATAGCAAAGGCAGGGAACTATTCAAGAAAAAAGCAAGAAAGATAGGACGTAAAGGAATCATGAACAAAAGTGGTAAAATAGTATCGGAGCCAGACAATGTAAAGAATGTCTGGAAAGAATACATTGAGGTTCTGTATGACAAAGAAGGAAAGCCAAGAAATATTGAATTAAATGAAGAAGAGGATGTGGAAGAAGATCAGCTAGGACCAAGTATTCTCGAGTCTGAAGTTAAAAGAGCAATTGATGACATGAAAAGAAGGAAGGCTGTTGGGAGTGATGATATATCCGTGGACGTTCTTAAGGTTTTGGGGTCTAAAGCAGTTAAGCAACTAACAAAATTTTTTAACCATGTATATGATACTGGCATATGGCCTGAAGATTTTTTAGATGTTGTGATGGTACCACTGGAGAAAAAGAACAATGCAAAATGTTGTAAGGATTACAGAACTATTAGTTTAATTTCTCATACAGCTAAAGTTCTAACCAGAATAATAACCAAAAGAATTGAATGTAAAATAGAAAAGGAGCTGCAAGATAATCAGTTTGGTTTTAGAAGAGGAAGGGGGACTGGAGATGCTATAGGATGTATGAGGATGATGATAGAAAGAGCGCTAGAAGTCAATAAAGGTATGTATTTTTGTTTTGTAGATTGGGAGAAAGCTTTTGACCGAGTGAAATGGGATAAAATGCTGGGTATTTTAAACAAAATAGGAATAGATTGGAAAGATAAAAGACTGCTTAAAAACCTTTACTTTGATCAAAAGATTAGAGTCAGGGTTGAAGGAGAAGAAACAGAAAGTACTTCAATAGGGAGGGGAGTGAGGCAGGGTTGTCCTATTTCACCAGCGATATTTAATATTTATGCAGAAACAATAACAGAAGAAGCGTTGATGGAAGAGAAAGGATTTAAGATAGGAGGTGAAAGTATTACCACCATTAAATACGCAGATGATCAGGGCTTAATAGCTGAAGGCAAGAAAGAGCTTCAGAGGATGACAGACAGACTAGTGGAGGTTGGCCAACAATACGGAATGAAGATCAATGCTGAAAAAACGGAAGTCATGGTGGTTTCAAAGGAACATAAAGAATTAAATATAATGGTAAATGGCCAAAAATTGGAACAAGTAAGTAGTTTCAAATATCTCGGCAGTATTTTAGCACAGGATGGAAGTAGTACACAGGACATCAGAAGTAGGATTGCAATGGCAAAAGCAGCATTTAACGAGAAGAAGGAGCTTCTCACAAGCAAGAAAGTAAATTTAGAAACAAGGAAGAAATTAGCAAAATGCTACATATGGAGCATAGCTCTTTATGGTGCAGAGACGTGGACGGTAAGGAGAAAGGAGGAAAAATACATAGAAAGTTTTGAGATGTGGGTATGGAGAAGAATGATGAAAGTGAAATGGACAGAGAGGAAGAGAAACGAAGAAGTATTAGAAATGGTGGGAGAAGAAAGGACGCTAATAAATACAATCAGGAAAAGAAAAGCAAATTGGATAGGGCACATATTGAGAAGACAGTGTTTACAAAGGACGATCTTAGAAGGAAAAATTAGTGGAAGAAGAGGAAGAGGGAGAAAAAGAATAGGAATATTAGAGAATATAAAGCAGGGATTTATAGAGGTATAAAAGAGGCTTCTAGGGAGAGAGAGAAATGGAGGCAGCGATTCAGTTAAAACCTGTCTTTGGACAGAAGCATGATGATGATGATGTCAAAGAAGAAAAATGGATAAAAATTCCAAATGTCTGAGTTCGCATGTTTGTACAAAATATATTTTATTGCACATCTAAGAATTGACGAACGGGTGGTGCATATATGCAACCCCACACAACACATGCAAAGTTTCCCGACGAAGGGTCTACATCTTGGCCAATTTGGCCCAACCGCCATCTGTTTGCATGAATGCAAACCTTAAGGATCAAGGAATACGAGGGGAAGCTCATGACGAAATAGATCATCATGCCCATACAGAAAGATGAAAAAAAACTTGATGATGAATATGACCATCATGCCCAACCGGTTTGCTCATTACGAGTATGCTCGTCACACCCAGTCAAGTGGTGATATGTAAAATACCTAGAGATTGTCTAATTTATACACACACATGTACATGAATTGTTAAAAAATAGCTATATTTGAAACTACTGAAGGGAAGCTCAACCTTGTGAAATTGGCTGATTATTAGTTACAGAAAAGAAAAGTAATGACTTTGTGAATAATTTCACTAAGATAATCATGCCTCCAATAAAATAATTTAAGTTCTAGTTCAATTATACTACTAAAAAAGTTTAATGAAATAAGATTTATTCTCAAAGCAAAGCAGCACACATTAATTGTTGTTGACCAAAAATATTTTCAAACCTTTATGTTCCATAGTGGTGGCTGCTTTTTGGATGGAAACATCAACTGGAGCTAATGCTATGGCTCTCCAGGAGCACCCACCTCCACAGTCACTCTCAATGGCTTGCAACACAACACGGTCACCTACACTAGCTTCATACCCGGGACTGAATGAATGTCTGTGTGCAAAAATGTTTTTATTGACAATTGCATGGTATCTATCAATCTCTGTGACTTCCCCATTATCCACGAGCCATGTCCGTAAGGCTGATACTTTTTCAACCCTGAGAATCTTTCCTCCAAGGTCTCCTGTCTTCTCATCCAACTCCACCAAAGCTTCCAGTGAAAGCCAATCACCTGAAATACAAGAATAGTAATCAAAACTAAATTCTGCCAATTGTGCTGCAGTTAGAAACTGAATACAAATAAAATTTTCAACTGAATCATAGCAAGTTTTACATGTATGTTTGGTGTTTAGAGCAGGGACTTGAACTGTAAACAAAAAACCGAAGAAAACTTCACTAATTTGAGGAACCATGATCCAAATGTTAATCTTTTATTGAACTGCGAACCAAACCAAAGTTTTTCAAAAACTGGTTTGATTCAGTTCAAGATATTTTTAAAATTTAAATATTATAAATTTCTTGCTTGCATTAGAGTTAAGTCAACTGCTGGAAAATTAACTAAGAATCATAGAAATAGAAAATACTTAGTTGGATCTCAAGAGAATTTTTAGAAAATGTCGATTCATTTAAAATGTTTCTAGAACTCACAGGTGACAGTGTACTCTGCAATATTGGGAAACAAAAAAATGCAATTGAACTCTAAGTCTAGCTACTGTTACTCACTATGCCACTCAAGTTAGTCAAAAGACTATTTTTTAAATATGCAATTTATCTTGTCTCCATTGAGGACAAATATTAAAAACAATGTGTTAGAAGATATTCTGATAGTAAGATGGGCTTTGTCCCTTGTGTCTGGGGGCAAGCATAGAAATATACCTGGCAAGAGGAGACTAAGCTCCATTTCTGAAGCACGGAAGTCGGATCGAAGGAAACCCTCCCAGCAGGAGGTATGATTTCAGGTCATAGAAGACTGCCTCAATTTTATTTCAGAATAATCGATCAAGATATGTATTTTTTGATGAATTATTCTTATTCCCTGTAAAAAACTATACCTAAATAGATTTTTATTGGCATTCCTACAGTATTTTAAAGAAAACTGCGCTCCAACTATACAAACGGATATACTTAACTCAAGCTGTGGATAGGTGCAAAGTCAACATGTACAGGAAACCAACAAAAAACTAACTAACCCAACCCAGGTGGCGGAGGAGGTTAAGTATATCAGTTTGTATAGCTGGAGGGCAGTTTTCTTAAAAAATACCATAGGAATACCAATAAAAAGCTATTTAGGTATAGTTTTTTACAGGGAATAAGAATAATTCATCAAAAAATACATATCTTGATCGATTATTCTGAAATAAAATTGAGGCAGTCTTCTATGACCTGAAATTATACCTCCTGCTGAGGGGGTTGCCTTCGATCTGACCCTTCCCGAGCAAAGGGTCAAAATCCCCTCTTGCCAGGTACATTTCTATGCTTGCCCCCACACACAAGGGATATAGCCATAAGATGTTCCAAAATATTGGACAAAGATCAATGAGGTGGCATTTCTTTCTGTGTGAAAGGATGTTTGTTGTCAATTTAAAAAATTGCAGTTTTTATTAAAGTTATCTTTTGTAAATGTGAGATAATTTACTTGTTTCTTGCTGCAATTTATGTAAATTATTACTCACTGTATTTATATTTCTAATGATTCTAATTTTATAATAGTTTTTCAATTATTGGAGTAATTTAATAGTTTATGCCTATATTATTTAAGTTTTGTAACAAATTGAAAAATTGCATTTACATTAATTTGGGAATTTTATCATTTACATGACCATAATATGAGACATGGATTATCTCTTACAACTTGTATTAATTACTGAATAAGGTTTAACCCCTCAAGCCAGTTTGATGCCTTGACAAAAGTGGCATGTATAAAATTAAATGTGGGGATTGAGAATGTTTTTATATAGGCCAAATTGGAAGAAACTTTCAAAAACACATTAGAGTACCAGAAATGTTTCCTTTCTAATTCCCTCAAATTCCAATTCGCTAAACACCTTCTGGAAAATAACCACTCTTCTGATTATAACCCCACCATCATCCATATAGAAGACAAAGGCTTGAGACAACCTTTTGGAGCAAATAAAAATTCTTTTCCACCTTAAAAATAACCCAAACGACATCATTAATGAACATCTCTTCCCTTCCCATATCTCACAGCTATCCTTTTTTTCCATTGCGGTCCAATACCACGAACTCCTCTCCCACCCCACCCCATAACCTAACCCAAACCTCCCCTTCTCTTTTCCTCTCCTTTCCTTCTCCCACCCTTCCCTTCTCATCCTCCACCCCCTTTTTATCCATTCCATATATATATATATATATATATATATATATATATATATATATATATATTATATATATATATATATATATATATATATATATATATGATGTATGTGAACTGTTTCCTTGCCTGATGATTTTAGTTGAAACCAGTTACCTGTTTTTCCTTAAAGTGGAACTTTTACTAAGTGTTACCTGTTCTCATTCTCCTAACTCTATAGTAAGCCAACTCCCATTTATATCAACACTCGAAAATCATGTCATTCATTGACCATACTTACTGTATCAGATCAACAACCTTTCTGCATGGTATATGTAGGTGAGCAACAATGTTTAAAGTAAATCAAATAACAAAGTCTAGGGAATCAACAAGTGGTGTCGTCCTCTGTTAATATTTCATCTTCAATTTACATTTATGTGACACTGGACTGGACTGGAAATGAGATTTCAGAAATAAATATGCACTCTGGAATCAAGGGAAGAGAAGTGGTGAGGGTGCAGATAACTAACACATTTAAAGATATCGCTGTTCATAGATTACCCTATGCAACCGCCACAGTGCATTTTAAAATCGGAGCAGAGGGTGGTAGGGTATGAAAAAATTATGCGTTTCTATTGTATGAGAGAATTGAACAATTATGAACAAAACATTAAATATGACAGCATATTAATGCTTTGAAGGAATTGCCACAATCACTTTTATCCATTTACTGGCATTAGCGGTTGGCAATCGAACACTACATTTCCCCTAGTTGTAGATGGCAGTTATGTTGCACGAAGCAGCACTGGATACAGCTGCGTAAAAAAATTCATTCAGGAACTAGGTATACTGTAAACATGTGTATGCCCTCATTTCCATTCCTGGTCCTCACCACATATCACACTGTCTTCCGTGGCATTGTGTAAGTTCAAAATGAAACACCCTTTGAATATGTCCAGCCAAGCAGCATTTATTGAAGCAGAAGACGACACATCCACTTGGGGTATGCATGCAGCTTTCACTGGATAGCCAGTCATTGTAGAATTTTTACTTTCTCCATACATAGTATAGGATAAAGTATTGTTTTCGTGAAAAAAATCAATTTCAAGATTTCAATGGAAATACATGCTGGTAATTTTGAAAAAAATGTTTTTAAATGTATTAAATGTAAAGTTTTAAAAGTAAATTAACATTATTATTGTAGTTATATAATAAATAAATCATGTTAAACAAAAAAGAATGCTGTAATGCAATTTTTTAAGTGGCATTCGTAGAAGGGCTCACATAGAAATATTGGTAAAAGTGGCACACAACAAAAATATTACCGACCCCTGGCATAGGCCATGGTATCCCAAATGAGTCTGCAGTGAGCAGCCAAAAATTTAAAGGTAGTGTTGCCAAGTAATTCCTTAATTCCTGAAAGTTTGATCACAAAAGAATGAAAAGTTATCTAGTTATAAAGAATTTTCTCATTCTCCCATTTAACTCCATATAGCATTCTGACCAAAATTTTTTTCACTCTGGTTTTCGTTCCGGTTCACACAAAACACAAAAAATTTTGATTCGGTTCCAGTTTCGCTCCAACAACCACCACAGAGCCGGTTTTTTTCGCTGCGACTTTGAATTTATTTGGAGAAAATTTCAAGAGAATTCCTAAACAATCTTTATTATCTAATGTTATTTTTTATTTAAACAAAATACGTCTTAATTATCGTAAGTCAAGAAGACAGATACCCGCATGTAACATCACACAAGTTTCCCTCCCACCATGTAACAAACAGTAAAACATTGTAAGAATTCTTTTCTTACATTTTTCATTATACAATTTTGTACGACTCCATCTAATACTGTTCTATAGGAATTTAATATTTATTTTTTTCCTTATTAGCACACATAAAAGCGATTAAAAATGTTATTTATTTTTGTCTTTAATTTATGTAAAACTGTTGTTATTCTTTCAAAAGTCAATATTTATTTGATTTTACAATTCCAAGATTCCACATTCCAATATAAGCAGATACTCTCATTATCATAATGAATTTACACCAACAGTACTCACACACATACTTGAACAAATACAATAATATTAATTCACATTTGTATGTAGAATGCAATTCATAAAGAGTTGTTCAAAGAATAGCTACTTACCTAATTATTTTTTCAATACAATAATTTAGATGTTAATATTATAAATATGTAATTACATAAATTTTCTTAAGACGACATATATGTATACAGTAACATTTAACAGAAGTAAGAATACCTCAAAAGCACGACTGCGGAGCAATCCTTCCTGGATAAGTTTTAGAGAAAGACTACCATAATGTAAGCATTCAATGCATATGGAGAAGGGATGGAAGTTTATGGGGACAATAACCTCCAACTTCAAGAAAAATCCAAATTAAGAATTGTGAAACATTTTTACTCGCAACACTCCACAAGGCAGACTCAGGGGGAGTGCACCAAGATGATTAGCAGCTGTCTTTAAAGTACCACTATAGTCCTTTTCTGCTCTTATGGTGCTTAACCTTGGAATTGTCAGTGAATGTCACACTGCTGCAGCCAATCATAGCCTGAGTGACTGGCAATGGAGTGGGAAGCAAGTCAGTCTCTCTCTGACTGCTGTAGACGTCACTTCGCTCTGAGCTTGACGGTGTTGCCAGTTCTACCGCGATAACTCAGTATTTTTTCCATTTGCATGCAACTCTCAGCAAGAGCTGGCAATGCTCTTCAATATTTCAGGGCATTTCAAAAGCTGCATTTGGTGGAGGAAGAGGAAAATGCTCCCATTGGTCAAACCTTGTAGGATCAGAGTCAGTGAAGAAACTGTTGAGATGCGATCTCCAATTACGGGAAATAACACATTATATGATGACAATCAGTGAAGAAATGAAGCTATTGAGAGACACTCTCAAATTATGTAAAATAATAAAAGTTCTGTAGATAGTTACAATAATTTCAGATTAAAATACGAACAACATCTGCACAAAGAAAAAAGTTCTTATTTCCGTAATGTACAATGCAGCACTCTCTTAGACAAGTAAGGGTGTACACGGGTTCCCCGTAGTACAGAAGTGCTATTTGTCAAATTCGCCGTAGTATAATTGTATACTAATGTATTTGCCTTAAAATCAGAAAATTATTTTTCTCATATTGTGGTAGTCCTGCTTTTTTGATCTTTTCTAAACACATTAATTTCGTTTTTCCATTGTATACTTGCACTAAAAATGAAATTTCTTTTAAATCCTTTCAGCCAATACCTTCCAAAGTCATTGTTACAAGAAAAAATTATAACCTTGATATCGTGGTAGCCCTGTTTAGTCGATCTGGTTGAAATATGTTATTTTGGTTATCTATGAAGATTATATATATATCATACTGGGTTCAAATCCATGGTGTCAGTTCTCTAGAAATGCGTGTAAAAATGATATTATTTTACTTTTCATTTTGGTAGCCCTGCTGTTTAGCTCAGCATTAAGCATCTTGATTTCATTATGGTATGCTGTACAAATCTTATATAAAAAATTTAATTGAAATCCGTTCAGCCAATTCATTCCAAATCCTTAATTACTGAAAGCTTTTCATTTGTAATTGTGACACCCCTGTTTAGCTGATTCAGTCTAAATAAAATAATATGGTTTTTTATATATGTGTATTATAAGTATGAAATTTGGCTAAAATTGATGCAAAAAGTTCAACACAAATACGTTAAAAGATTTTTTATTACTTTTATTGTGGCAGCCCTGCTTTCTATACCTACACTATAAATCTTTATTTTGCTTTTTTATGTTGCATGCCTCCTTGGTACAAAATTTTGTTGAAATCGGTTTACCCAATTCCTTCCAAATTCATAATTACAGAAAAGTTAACTTTGCAATTGTGGCATCCCTGCTGAACGGATCCGGTCGAAATGTGCCAACTTAGTCATTAATTTATGTGAATATTTTATGTACCAAATTTGGTTGAAATCGGTTAAGCAAATTCTTCCCTGATATATGCGTACGGATGGACAGGCATCATGAAGATAATAGTGCTTTTCAGCATTGACGAAAAGCACTAAAAAACTGTACCAACTCAAAGGAATACCACAGAGAACTGAAAATTTTTAGCAGAAAAGGTTCCAAACACATGTCATTCCAGCTATTGAAGGGTCGGGGTCGTAAAGGGCCAAAAGAATGGAAGGCCGTCATAAAACCTATGCCTGGGGTATCCACAGCACCCCACGTGAGTACCGCAGGGTTAATGGAGTTCTGGGAAACCACAGCAGGACATATCCTTGACCCTCTCTCTATGTATTGAGATGCCCATGGAAAATCCCACCATTGAACCAACAGATATTATCACACACATGTAGCTCTGCAAAGGCTCAGGAGCATGTATTCTCAAGAAAACCATTAGCTTTTGCCTTATCCAGTGTTGAAAAGTGAGGCTTTCAAAAAAGACTCGTATTAAAGGCTGGTTCACACTGGAGGGACGGTCGCAGTTGGGACATTTTAGACCAAAATATAAAAATCCTATTTTCAAAGGGGTTTCTATGGAGAAGTCCCCAAGGCATTCACACTTGTAGGGGCTAAAATAACGTTTTTTTTCGGTTTCGGTTGGGTTCCGGTTCAATGCCCTGGTTCCGACATACCCACACACATATTAAGCCTTTTATCTATTATCTATAATGCTGCCACCATTTCATCTTTTTGTTTACTTTAAAATTAATTGTACTATACCATATACCAGGGGTGGCCAACCAGCTGCTCTTTGATAGTTGTTTTGTGGCTCTTTGGAACTTAGGTCGTCTTACATGTACCATAATTTTCCAGTTATTATGAATAAGGTAATTTTTGAAGTCAAAAATTGCCAAAAGTTCCACAAAGTAAGTCAATTTTTATTTTTATTGTTACTTTTCCCATACGTAGTATGGAAAAGTATTGTTTTTATGGAAAAAAATTGATTTCGAGATTTCAACAGAGATACATGCTTTAAGGTCCCCTGAACGTTTTGACCATTTTTCTTTATGATGTTTGTATGACGGAAAATTTGTGGGCACTATAACTCAAAAACTATTAATCAGATGATCAACACAATTTTGTTGGGAATATTTTATATTTGACATTTTTATTGGAGGGTCAAAAGTTGCTTAGATTTTGGTTAAAATCGATCAGCAGGAAGTGGATGGTCAATCTTGTCACTTATCTGTTTCTTTTAAATATTTGCTTTAATATTTGATCAATGTAAAAAATATTGGAATAAAAGTTGTAGCAAGCATAATTTTCTACAACTTTTGTTTGAAACATTTTCCCATATAATCCATTGTTTAAAAGATATTTTAAAAACGATATTTTTAGCTACAACCAACACACCACCTAGAGCTTAGTTACATCTTAGTAATGCTCCTTTTTATTTTCTTAATC
Organism: Tanypteryx hageni; assembly: GCA_028673005.1. Taxonomy (NCBI): domain Eukaryota; kingdom Metazoa; phylum Arthropoda; class Insecta; order Odonata; family Petaluridae; genus Tanypteryx; species Tanypteryx hageni. Next base: position 16,195,510 of record CM054115.1, on the reverse strand, counting down.
GTTGGAGCTCCTTGGCTATATTGAATATAATAAGGCTATGGTATGAGTTGATGTCTGTTCTTTGTAAGGTCTTCAAATTTTTCTTGCAGTTCCTTAAAATATTTATTAACATTTAACTTATATTGAATTTTAGAACTATTATAGCTATGGAGAAAGTCATGTGGTAGCCACAACATATTTTTTCACTTTACCTTTTTAATGGCTTGTTAATGCTAACATTGTGTGGCTGAATATTGATGTCACTCCCATGGAATGATAGCCAAATTTGTCTTGCCCTATTGCAGCACATCTTTTGCTTTTTTGGTCCGGGGGCTCACTAAGGCATCAACCACTATAAGGCTGGGGATATGTAATAGAGCTGGTTGACATTGCCATACAATGTGTGCCCACTAATTTATCATTACCTCTGTCACCCAACCTTTTACATTTGCATGTACTACCATATTTATTGGAAAGGATTCATTATTTGGTGGCATCTTACTTTTAAAAACTACATATGGTGGAAGTTTATGCCCATCGGCCATGCAAGTTAACATCGACTTTGCTTAAGCGTTCAATTCGATTAACCACCAACTTTTGCTATTTAAGCTGGAGAACCGGTACAACATCCATGGCAAATTCTTGGCCATCTTGAAATCTTTCCTCACCAATAGGCACCTGCGAGAAGTACTCGATGGAATTTCTTCCCCTACAACAGCCATTTCGTCCGGCGTCGCCCAAGGGAATGTACTTGGGCCATTAATTTTCAACTTGTATGTGGATGATCTGGTAGAATCCATCACACCAACCCACTGCAATATACTCCTCTACGCAGACGATTGTAAAATTTTTAAGCAAATTGACTCCCCTCAAGATTCCATATACCTGCAAAAAGCTCTTGATGCTCTAGTAGCATGGTCAAAATTATGGCTACTTAGAGTTAATCCTTTGAAATCTAATATCATGTCTTACACTCTCCGCAAATCACCTTATCCTCATAAATATACACTCTCTGGTCAATTAATCCCTTCAGTCTACACCCACAAGGATCTTGGTGTTCATTTCGACACCAAACTTCTCTTCCACGATCACATCAAAATGATTTCCTCCCATGCTATGTCCTTAGTTGGTTTAATGTATCGTTACACCGACATCAATAATATTTCTGCACTCCGCACCTTTTTTTCCTGCATTTTCCCCATTTTTTATTATTGGTCCCCAATTTGGTGCCCGGCTTCTACTTCCGCCCTCAAACGTCTCGACCGTCCCTTTAACTTCTTCCTATCCGTAGTTCGCTATCGCCATCTCCCCCTTCGTAACTGCACTCTTCGCCACACACAAGATTTTCTTGATATTCCAACGTTAAAGGATCGTCTTTCTAAAAACGATCGCAACTTTTTCACCAAAATAATAAACGGAAAATACAGGTCTCCCGATCTTGTCTCACTCTTTCCACTAAGGGTCCCCCCCCGTACCACTCGGTCAAACGACCTGTTCCACTGTCCCATCCCCCGCCTCTCGCTCACTCAGCGCTCCTTTCTATTCCGCCTTCCCAGTTCCTACAATAGCCTGCTTAAACGCTTCCCCAATACTGACCACTTCGCTAATACCACTGCATAATACCCTTTCATCCCCATTCATTCATGTATTTTGTCACCATTTTGTTGTTGTTATATTAATTCATTATTGTTATTTTGTTAATATTTAATTAATGTTGTTATGTCGTCCACTGTAATTGGCTTCGTGCTGTATTTGGACTCTATTGATAATAAATAAATAAATCACCAACATATGTTGCACCTAGCAGCAAGTACCTTAATCTCTTTATTGCCTTTCTGGTTAAAAGTATAGTCTACAAGCATATCAAAATACAGAGATGTTAGGTCAGTGTTTCTAATCTGACCAAAAAGGTACTGCTTCTTGCATCTCAAATTTATAACAAAATGTTGTAACACTATCGGTTTTTTCCTAGTAGTAGGCTGGCAATTTTTGTGTGATTGATGTATGCCAGCAAAGAGAATAGTCCCAATGTTTGATAAATAGCTGCACCAAAGTTGCTTTGAATTTCAAGCGAATCATTCTTAGATCTCGAGCGACTTCACAAGCCTTTGTTTCAATAACCTCAAAGGTCACAGACAAACTTTTATTTCTTTGATTCCTCACAAATTCATCCAGAATCACTTTTGCGGTAGCATCCATGCTTCAGGCTACTAAAAGTTTTTCTTTTGCTTGAACAAGCATTCAACTCGTTAACCCTATAGTGATGCTGATCCGCAAGATCAGATGTCTCTTTAACGAATGTATCACTTTTTTCTTCAAGTCCACAGAATAATGCACTCATTCCATTTTGGGATAATAAAAAACTTTAAAAAGTGTCAAACAAATAATACGTCTTCCCACAATTTTAAGTATTTGAGAATTCCTAGCAAGGAGTGTAGAAGGTGGAGAGGGATCAATAGTCTGTGCATTTATTTTGTTCTTTTTAACCAATAATGAAGAGCATAGAATTTCTTTAAATTAAAATGGTCAAATCGAGCTGTAACATTCAAAATGCAATGAAAGAACATCCCAATCTAATGCATTCCAAGGTAATAAAAACATAAAGAGGCATAAACAAAAATCCTCACCTAACCAGTGGACTCTATCCAATGGTAAGCTAATGTTTTGGCAAACAATGTAGCAGCGGCATAAACAAATGGAACATAAATGAAAACCCTAACCTAACCAACTCAATGGTAAGCTAATTTTTCAGCAAAATTGTAACATTATAATATTAGAATGCTGCACCATTTGAACAACAATATCATTTGTGGCCACTATATAGTACATAGTCCTGCTACTGGAGGTGTTACCATTGCTTTGTTGCTGAAAAGTTATGATGTTGCCAACACCTTAAGCTATTGGGGAGTAGAATACTGAATCTAAGACAGAAAATAATACAGAAAAGTATTTCGCAATCCTTGTGAAACCAAGATACTCATTTCTAGGATTGGGTTTTTGACCAGTCAAAAAATTATCGGTCAATTGACCAGTCAAATACTGCCAAAAAAAGTAAAAAATGATCAAAAAATACTATTTTATAAATTATGAAGCAAACACTAAATACTTTGGCAAAATGTAAAAGAAAACTGTATATTTCCACTAACAAAGAGTGTTAGAGGAAATATAAAATTTTCTTTTACATTATGGAATCTTTCCGCAAAGTGGAGCCTTCCCAAGCGGATTTTGTTATTTTGGCATAACTTACCAGTATTTCACACAAACATTAAAAAACTACCTGGAGTTCAGACCAAAATAAAAATGAAGATTAAATACAATAAAGAATTTGAAATACTGTTATTTGTACAATAACAAACTTTAATGAACTGTATTGGTTAATGTAAAATATAAAAAAGCAGGTGGATTGTAATGTCCTACAGTCTGTTTCTCTTTATTTTTCATTCAGGGCTCGAAGGTTATTTTTTTAAAGCAATTTACCTTCTATGTCCTCACACACTGTTTCCCCAGTATCTGATTCCGTCTCTGAATATGTAAACAAATCTTCATCCTTTTCAGAAATATTTTTCATGAATCTGAGATTATGATAAACTATTCCCAACTGTTCCTGCTTTGAGTCTGTTTCTGTTTTGGTGAGGATGTTTCCCCAAACTGACCAGTTTTGCTCAGCACAAGCAGTAGAACTAGGAGATGTCAGCAATTTCCGCAAATAAACTAGAAGGACAGAGACCATTCCACCAGTTTGATGGTATAATTTGACCTGGCTTAATAGACTCAACTGCATTCCATATCATTTTTTTTGTTGAAAGTGTCACTTCTTGCTTTGAAATTAAGTATTTCATCCAAAACAGAATTTCTGTTAGGGAAATTTCTAAATTTGGACAAATTTAGTATTAATTTGCATGCTCCATCAAATACTTCATTTTTCAGCATATTACCTTGATATTGGGGATCTGCAAGATATACTGAATTGTGCGCATCAGTGATTACTTGGCTCCTGCCTTTTTCTATCATTTCTTTTAGCAGTTTATCCTCAGCTGCTGAGTTCTTTGCATTTGTCATTTATGTGGTCCTGAATTTTCAAGAACTCAGACTTCACATATACCAGTGTACATTCAAATTTCTGTATTGCTTCAGAAATGGGTAGCAACATGCCTAAAAATTTTCATTTCATACCCAAAAGGCATCATCTAATGTCACTTCTAATGTCTCATGAACAGACGCTAGATATAACATATATACCCAAATACAAGACGACTCTGATTATAAGATTGAGACGAAACTGTCTCATTTTACATTAAGCTCTCGTAATACTAAAAGTACTTGAAAATAATTGAACGATACGATACCCCTTGGTGACACTGCTGCTGCCAACAACAAATCAAATACCATACACTGGATAAATGTCACGAAATGTACTAACAATTATATTGCAGTGACATAATACAAAGCACAAATATAGTACAATACTTAGTAGAAATGTCCACTTGAGGAATCACAAATGATACGGCAAGAGTTCGCATCGCAGATAATCTTTCCGCAGGTGCATTCCACTCAGCTGTCTTCGCTCTGAGTCCTCTCTCGTTATCTCTCTCTCTTTCTCACTGCCTCTGCTCGTGGCGACGTTGTCGGGTGGGAACTAGTTCAGTTCGCAGTGAAGTGCCGGTAGATTGCACTGCACTCGCGAACGCTAATTGGTTCTACCCTCGATCTACTAGTGTCCTCTTCCGGGCTAATGTCTGTTGCTATAAAAGACGGCATACCGTACGTACGCAGGGTTTGTCGTATGCAGGGGTCGTCGTTTGCTGGAGTTCGTCGTTTGATAGAGTTCGAACACAAAAACTTCTGGCGAACACGAAAAACTGATGGGGAACTCGATAAATGGTCAAAAATAGAAAAATGCTGCAAGATGACCCCCCATTTTAAACTCCTAATGAAAAGAAAAAATTTATTATGCACACAATGACCGAGGTTTATTATACCATTGAGTAATAAACATTGAACCAATTGAAATAAGCAATTTTGATTGGAATTTTCAATTGAATATTTTGGGACATTGGAATTTCTCATGCAAATTATTTCTCATTGGCACATTTTAATTGTTATTTTCACTTTCACTACTGGAGGAATCTCCAATAGCTGTATCATCTTCCTCTACCCACAGAATGTCATCTTCTGATCCATCCAAACTGTTAGAAACACAACACTTCTTAAATCCATTGATTATTTATGCTGGTGAAACACTGTCCCATGCAGTCTTAATCCATTTTCCCAGTAGAGCCTCTGTTGGTTTTTTTCATTTTACCTGCTGGAGTCAGAGGGCAATTCCATGACAGCAACCATTCCCCATAAAGGCACCGCAGGTGATCTTTAAAGGGCTTACTGACGACCACATCGAGCACTTGTAGTTGGGAGGTCAAGCCACCAGATCAGTGTTGAGGTGTGATATTTTGGATTTCATATCATCCGTAAGATGTCCTTGAAAACCATTAAGAACTAGCATTGATCTCATCTTTAAAAGAGCGCCAGGCTGTTTATCCCAGCCACTGAATCATCAAATCACTAGTCATCCAGCCTTTTTCATTGCATCTGTAAATGATACCAGGGGGTAGTTTTTCTTTTGAATATTACGAAGAGTCGCAAATTTGTCCCATCAGCTAATACCGATAACATTGCTGTTACCCTTAGTTTTTCATTTCCAGTGGATTTAACTAACTGACTTTGCCCCTTTGTTATCAACTGTAGTGTTGATAAAAGGGTATTGCGAGACACGGTGATACAATACAAAGTAAAAGGTAATAGATCCTTCACCGTAAAAAAAGGAAAGAGAAAACTCACGTACGCGCTGCAGGTCTCCGGAGGAATCGGCGGGACCTAATTCAACACACACACACACACTCCATGGAGGCACTCACACAGTAGACTTGAACCAAAACTATTTGAGTCTACTGTGCGAGTGCCTCCGTGGAGTGTGTGTTGAATTAGGTCCTGCTGATTCCTCCGGAGACCTGCAGCGCGTACGTGAGTTTTCTCTTTCCTTTTTTTATGGTGAAGGATCTATTACCTTTTACTTACTTTAAACTGTAGTGTTAGTTGGCATATTGAAAAACAGCTGTTTCATCTGCATTCCCCATTTGCCCTACGAGATAGCTATGTTCATGCCGTAAACGAATAATATAATGCTGATATTCAATGATTTTTTCAGCAAAATATGAGGAAGTCTTTGAGCTAACAATGTTCTTCGCTGCAGAGATAAGCCATCCCGCCACATAAACCAGGTGATCCACCCCACACTTGCCTTGAATTGCTGCCGTGAAATCTTCAGCATTGATGCCAATTCTAGTGCCTTCATTTGTATACTCTCCCATGAGACTGGCAGCCCACTGTTGCACTTTTCTTGCAGAAATGTTACTAACTGGTCCTCTAAATTTTGATGACATCCTTCCTTAGGCCCACAAAATGCTTTCCGATTAGAATTTTAGCATTTCCTGCAATTTTTTCCACCGCCGCACATTTGCCTTGATGACACCAAACCTTCTTGCTGCTACACAATAGTTCGTTTCATCAGTATATTTCGCCACTATAAGTTTAAAGTTTGCATCATAAATATTACGCAATGATTTTGATATTTGTGAAGGTGTAGAACCTCTCTTCTCAATGTGGTCATCCATATTTTTATGTAAAACTGGATAGTTAACAATCACAAAGACTTTAATTCACATGGAATTTACTACAGTCATAGATGGTTCACTTTGTCTTCGGTCAACACCATAATATAGTTACAGGATCAAATTAGGTATGTTGGTGTAAAATCTTTTGTCCATTCAACCTTACTATGTATGAAGCCAGCTAAGAAGTTCCATACATATGCAAGAGTTGCAACTTTGATGATACAAAGAAGATAATTCACTCAGTAAGCATCTATACATAAGTGGTGATCGTAAAAACCATATGCTAGGTGCGTTTTACACTATGCCTCGGAATATGACAAGGGACTTGCCTAAGACCAAGTTCTGGGATGCTGAGATCAGTAAATACTCTCCACAGACACTTCCTTTCTTGATTTCGAGACTTCTCACCCAGTTTCTGTTCAATCATGATGGGAGAAACCTCTTTTGACGATTGTTTCGAGTGCTTTCTTTATAGTGATTTTTATGGAATTTTTTGAGGGTTTACAAAAAACATGACGTTAAATATATATTTTATGCTATCTTATGTCACACAAAAATCTCTGGAGAAAAGACGTAGCACACCCATTGCTTATCTGTCGAGCGTGCATCCACGTTTTCATATAGTTCTCGGTATTGTGAAAACTATTCAAGTTATTGATATTAAATCTTTTTCAAAAATATTTCAACTTTTCTAAACATTTCATTCGCTGGATTTACCCCTCTAAACCTTATAGGGAAAAGTTTCTTACAAGTCAACTTTTTCATGTTGCGACTGAAAATTTGAAATTAAATCTTACATTTCTTATTTTTTAAAAGACTATAAATCTTATAAAATTTTCATTTACACAACATTTATAATCATTACAGAAGTCACACAGAAAAATTGTCCCATTTTGTTCAATAGAAGCGTAGATATGACATTGTAAATATCAGAAATGCGCAGAATAAAAAAGTTTTATATTCTCAGAAGAAACACCAAATGCCGTAACTATTTCATCTAAACAGTCCTTTAAATTCTTATTTTTAAAGTGTTGGCTCCTCGCATCCCTCAAGGCTGACCTTTTCTTCCATTCATCGATTAAATTGCACACGGTGTCTTTTGACCACTTCATCTTTAAATTTTTCTTGTAGTTGCAGCAAAAGAAACACCAGGTAATATGGGATTCACCCAAATGATAGCTGCTCTGGCGTGAATTGTGGTGAATCCAAGAACAAGGCAGAGGATGCATGCACAGTTAAGAAAATCCCCGTTTCCTGTCCTGAGTTCAACCATCTCGACAGTGGACCATGAACTCAGCCCTGGGACTGGATTTTGAGAACTGAATAAACAAAATATCATGTGACAAGCCGCAAAACTTGTTTTTTGGCTTGCCCCCACCACTAGAAACGATCACCAAAAGAGGTTTCTTCCATCATTAATGAACATAAGCTGGGTGAGAAGTCTGGGAATCGAGAGAGGAAGTGTAAACATTGGACTTTGTTTGCGGAGTGTGTTTACTGATCTGAGCCCTCCAGAACTTGGCCTTAGGCAAGTCCCGTGCCCTGTTCCGAGGCATAAGGAAAACGCACCTTATCTCTACCTTTGACTCCTCTGTCAGTCATACTATTACACAGTGTGCGATTATAAGACGACTAGCAATTTTTCAGCCAAAAAAACTGGAACAAAACCTCGTCTTATATTCAGGTATATGGTACTATCCTCGACTATAGCTGACTGCTAAGCTTTCTTACATAGCTGAAGTTTCTGCAAACACAGTAGCACTGATACCTAACATGTAAGACAAGGCATTCTCAATGTTGAATTTATATTGTGCTGTTTACAGCATTGACGAAGTCCATCAGCTGGAACGTTTGTTTTTGAAGAATTAGACAATCTTCTTAACTTTTGAATTACATGATTCAAATGACTGAATACTTTCTCGAGTGTGATTAAAGAGCTGCAGTGTATGAGTAAAGCAACTGTACAGCTGTACATGTGAATATTTTTTCTCCACAATATTCCATGCACATCTCATGTTTGCTGCATTATGTCACATGAAAAAACCTCTATCTTCAATAACAGTTTCAAACTGTGTTGCTACATATTCAGCTGTGTGGCGGTGTTCTTTTGCATTTAAAAATTTGTAGAATAACTGCTGAGGAGCTGTTACCATGAAATTAATGATATCTTCATTTCGAGCATTGCTCCAACCATCAGAGACAATAAATATATGAGATGCCTCTTCAATAATACTACCAATTATTCGTTGTATTTCATCATAAGCCTCATCAAGAATGTGTCCAGTCAAGTGTTTTCTTCCTGGCAGAGTATAAATTGGACTCAATTTACCAAATTCTACAATATAGGGGATTTCTATAATGTGAAACTGCAAATTACTTGCATAAATAGCATTAGCAAACACCCTGTCAAGCTCAGTCTTCTCTTGCATACTCATTCTGTCCAGAATTCCTAATAATCCTGGTTTTTTTGGAAGTATAACACGATAAAGAAGAAAGGCTGGAAACTGAATGCTGCTGAGATGCTCTGAAGGCAATATCACTTGCCAAAGATGAATTTGCAGGTATAAGTAGGGGAACATCTTCAGTCTGAGCTACACTCAGCGGCGAACTTCTGCCTAGGCAGGGGCCCCGACCAGGGGCCGTAATGGTACACATTGAGGACACAGGACACGGAAACTAATGTCAATTTTTCCGAATGAAATAGAAAATAATTGACCATAGTTAATTTGTTGACAAGTCAAGAGGCAACACTGTGTATGTGTTCTTTGTTTGTTTTGCATCGCACCTGACTTCATTCTACAACTTGTCACTACTTGTCAGTTCGCGTTGAAAGTGTGTTTTAGAAAGTTGTATCAATTTCAATTTTGCGGCTCAAAGGTTTTATCTTCCACGCGAATTTGCTGAGGTTAGTTAAGGTTACGATACGAGTAGTGTTGGCGACGGAAGCTAAAGAATGTGATAGAATTTTCTAGTGTATAGTGCCTTAAGATTTTATAGAATAATCCCGTAAGATAGAATATTCCAGAAATGATTAGTGAATGGTAGTACAGGAACATTCTCGAAGGTTCTAGATATTACGATATTGTATGCGTATAGAAAGTTCTCGAAAGTCCTGGAAAACTCTGGAAAAGTGTCGAATGTTCTAGAACTCTGTGGAAGACTATGGAATATTCAAGAATGTTCTAGAATGTCATGGACCTGTATTCTAGAATGTTCGATTAGGGAACGTTCTGGAATATTGTAGATACTACCATGTATTCTGATTGGTCGAACCCCCCACCAACTTCCACTATCCTGGGACTATATAAGCAGAGGGCTCAGTCCACAAGGACTCAGTTTAAAGTAAGATCAAGAGAAGAGATCAAGCGAAAAGAAATCACAGCGACCTGCGATAGTGAAAGTTGATTCTCGTAGTGTTAAAGAGTTGTGTGTGAGTTACTATTTAAGCTAAATGATCACATGACTATTACTCATTATCCTCTTATTTTTTAGAAATTACCGATGTCTGACGTCAACAAAAAACTGAGCGGGTTCCAGAAAAGAGAAAGGAATAAGGAGAAATTGCAGAAGGAAAAAGACCTTCTTCGTAATGTTCCTAAGTTGGACTAATTCTTCCCCTCTTCCAGACCTAGTACTAGTACCAGTGCATCAACCTCTGGCAATTGGAGTGACGACCGTCAACCGGCAAGCATCTGACTGTGACGAGCTACCTCAAATTCCTCAAAACTTGATTTCCAAAAACCCCGCGGCAGTCATTGGAGAAGATTCTGATCAACATCCTGAATCACATGCGAACACATGTTTTGCGATTCCATCATTTCCATCTGTTAGTGACGATCCTGCCAAGTGGATACTGGGCGATGCTGATGCCACACTCGAACACTTTGTACAAAATGGAAAAACCATCTACGCGTTCTGAGGCTTCAGGTCTTTTTAATTCAATTGACTCCCTGGTAATGTGCTTCCTGACCCTGCTGTGGAATGATATCCTGGAAAGATTTAACAAAGTGAGCAAATTTCTGCAATCTGTGAACATCGAACTGGGTACGATCGCTGAACTTTATCGGTCCTTGGTAACATACCTAGAAGATATAAGGAAAGTTGGTACCTTTGATCATTATGAGTCAAAAGCTGTGGAAACAAGCGGTGAACAGAACTACGCATACGATATGAAGAGGAAACGTAAGCAAAAGGTTCAGTTTGACGAAGTAAAGGAAAACGAGGTCGAACTCTCCGGCAGGGACAGATTCAGAGTTACTGTCTTCAACATCATTATCGACAGGTTGATTGCAGAACTACAGAGACGTGGCTCTGCTTACGAGAAGTTAAATAAAAAGTTTGACTTTCTCACGAAGCTATATAGTTTGGAATCTCAAGACGTCCGTGATGGAGCACAGAACCTGGAAGCCTTCTATCCGGGGGATTTGGACGGTACTTTGGAAAACGAGTGTCTGCACCTGCGAGCTCATTTGTTGTCCGCTGAGGCTACAAGGGGAAAAGGGTTATCGTCACTGGAGCTATACAAGTACATCCTGGAAAAAGGCTTTTTGGACATTTATCCAAATGTGGGAATAGCGCTCCGGATGCTGTTGTGTACACCAGGGTCAAACTGTTCGGCAGAACGGTCGTTTTCAGCGCTAAAGAGAGTCAAGAATTATTTAAGATCTACCACAGAAGAGAACAGGCTTAATTCACTCTCTGTGCTGTACATAGAGTCAGAAATAACGCAGTCTGTGGACTATAGTGAGGTCATCCGTTCCTTTGCAGAGAAGAAAGTTCGTCGCGTGGCAATGTAATCTTGTAATTATATGTAAATGCAAAAATTATAATGTGTAAAAAAGTATAGTTGGTACTTGTCTATTTCATTTCTAAGTCTGCTTGTCTATTTTCTAAAGTCAAAGTATGTTAAATAAATAAAAAATAAAAGTAAAGTTTGTTTTTTGCTAAATTACCAAAAAGGGGGCCCCGACTCTGTTAACTGCCTAGGGGCCCTGGGTCTCTATGTCCGGGCCTGGCTACACTATTAGCTTTTATTGCTGTAAGCTTACTATCTTCATCTGAGGAGAATTCCACACTAACAGGAGGAGACTTACTACCAAAAGAAAATTTCTTGAGAACTTTTGTTTTCAATAAAACTTTCTTTTACTACAGCAGAACACATTACATACAATTTTAAAAGATGTTCAATCATTCCGTCTTTATGAGTTGCATACTCCCGGTTGCAGAATATACACTTGCCTTTTACAGATTTTCCTTCTTGTGTTCTCTTAAATATTGCCACTTATTATTCTTCCCTTGTTAGACATTGCTTAAAAATTCTACCCGCTTCTTAAGAATTAATTTTTCTATTCCCAACTTGCCAAAACATCAGCGTTAAGTTGCTGTGGACTGGTGCCACTTAGAATAATTTCTAGGTTTTGCATATTAATAGAGGTGGCAGCAAAATGCATAAAAATGGAAACTACATATAATATTATTTTACAGAATATATTCCATCAACTTGTGTAGAAGTTTAAGTAATTTCTTTAAAATATCATGCAAAACTGAGAAAAATCATATAGCAGTAATGTCTTAAAATTTTCTTAGGTATGAAAATGTAAGAACAAATATTTTGAATCTTATAGCTTTACAAACGTTTGAACAAAACAAATACCAATATGAAACAAGTTTGCCATTTCAAACTGTTGCAATTGATAAGTAATAGTAGAAAATTGAAACTTGATAATATTGCTGATCAAGCATGTAAAAAATGGACAAGTCAGTAACTTCTGTAATAGTAGAATGTCTAGCTTTTGAATGATCAGACACATTTACATACACTTGTATTTTTATGAAGTTTTGTTGTGCTGCGATTGCAATATTTCAGTGTAAAAACATCCTATATACATATTAAGTGAGGAATGTTTGTATGTGTTATCCACTTATCCCTAAACCATTTTACAATTAAGTATTATTTAACAGTTTCTGATACCTAACCAGAAAATATTCCAGTCTACAGTACGTATTTAATATCTACTACATTTGTTAAGTACTACATCAAGTTTTGCCTTAACAGGTCCAGAATAACAACAATAAACCTGCAAGTATTTTTTACCGGACAAAAAAAAAGTAGTCAAAAATTCAGTCAACTGACCAATTTTTGACCGGTCAATTTACTGGTCGGCAAACCATATTCAATTCTCAAGGAAACTGTCATAAGATAAAGCTAATTTCAGATTAAAGTAGAATTTAACATATGGATTACCATGAAAAGGCACAATATTGCTTTCCACTTGATCAAGAGAGAAACGCAGCTCTCCTGGGTCTATAATCACGTCTCGGCCTTCCCTCTGGTAAACCTTTCCCACCAATGTACGTCTCTGAGCCAGTCCTGTCTTTTCAGCTTCTTCCAAGCACATGACTGTTCCCTCATTTTCATTCAGCAATACCCCCACATTACCATCATCTTCTTCCCAAGTTTCTTCTCCAACAGAAAATACTCTATTTATTTGCCATTCTTCATCTTCTGTCAGTCGAAACACTGAGAAACATATACGTGTTCCTACCTAAATTTAATAGACCAAATAAGAAAAACTATAATTCAGACATTTCTATCGGTAAACAATAATAGTTATCATAACAATAGTGTGTCATCTATGTATATATTATACAATCAGAGTTATATATATATATAACAATGAAGATTGTAGAATGCCTTGTATTTGCAACTTTTATGGAATAAATGAAATGAAAAAAAAGAAACAATGATTTATTTTAAATAGGATATCAATTTTTTGCATTGAAATGCAGCAACTAAAGCAAATGAAACTCGCATAAGCACTTACCTCCAGCATTTCTGAAAAACTGAATTTCCTCAAATCCAGATAGTATAGATCATCAATTAAGCAATAATCTCCAGAAATAAAAGTGATTTTCCCGTTTCGTCTATTTATCCCTAATCCAATATGATAATTTTTATTATTTTTTTCCTCGGATTGCAAAAATGAAATTAAATTAGGTAGCTCTTCGGGATTTAGATCATCCTCTTCATTTGAAACACCATCATCCCTTCTCCAAAGATAACCGGCAATTTTTTCGATTAACGAAAACATACTTGAAGAAAATGCATACAACGGTCCTTTACGTAAAATATAGTTTCGATAATAATTTATTCCTACAAAGTTACGTTTGCACTAAGATTAAACAGAAATAATTCACCTTTCTTTGAAAATAATGTAATTGGCTTAAGTTACAACAAACTAAAACAACTAATTATGTATTTTTGGCAAGGAAACTGGTTCTTGCGGCATTACTGTCCCAAATATTTCTCAATGGGCTGATATTCCCAAGCAGTATCGGAAAGATAAATCAGCTCTTGACGCAAAGCTTTGAGACGACGAAGGTGCTGTTCACGTTGGAAAGATGCATGAGCTTGATCAACAGTGTGCTCCATCGTCAATCGTGAGAGGGCTAGAAGGGCATCAGCCGAGGCAGAAGTAGAACTAGAGCATGAATTTTGTTCATTTTGTTGTTGACTTGGAGAAGAAAACAGTGCCTTTGGTAATGTTGGTGTGTTCATCTCACAAGTGAATTTTGGAAAGGCGTTCCACTCAAGCTAGAATAAAATTGCAAATTAGGGGGTTAAAATTCTTTTGAAAAGTCAGCAACAGGAATGAAACGCTTTATGTAATTCATTTAAAGAAACTAAAATTATGAAATACAATGTATACTTAAAATGCACTAACAATAAAACATTACGTATAAAACCGCATTTGATACCTTAATTTGAAGAGTTTCCTATATTGCACATGTTGCATTTAAACTCTTACGTATAGTCACGTAATTCTGTAAAAAATTATCCAAAATTAAATATAAGATACTTTTAAACAGTCCCTTCTATTCTATTTTCACTTTTCTAATACGAAAGCGCGCTCTCTGGTGGAATAAATTTCAAGGTGCGATAAGAGATCACAGAGTCACAGGCGGGAAATGGAATTGGTCCAATAATTGCAAAGTAGCTCAGGTAATTTCTAATGTTTTTTTCCAACCTTACGGAAATTAACTAAAAACCCGAGTGTAGTTGTATGGAAAAGGCGCTGTGGCTGACAGAACGTAAATGTATAGCGTATAAAGGGATTGTAATGTGCCAAGTGTCATCATGGAAGAATGAAATCTCATTCTTCCATGGTGTCATTTTATAAATTTTGGGAAATATAGGCGATTCGAAGACATAAGGGACATCTAGTAATTTAAAATATATCGTAATCAATTATTTAATGGGCATATTATGATGAAGATGCGTAGGAAAAAAATAAATGTTACTTGTATCGCGATTCATCGTCAATCAAGGGCTGAAAAAGAAACGGAATATTAAGAAACGAAGCAGTGTTGAATATTCGTAATGAAAGGTAATACCCAATTGTCTTTTCTTAATCTGTGTATACGCGTCACTATTGCGTTCTAGTTCTCAAACATTTCTAGTTTTAATATCCAGTGAGTCATCACCAATATGGGCTGTTTTTTTTAGGTAGTTATTATTTTTGAAGGAATGGAAGAGGATATCCAATTAGCCATAATAGCTGTAATTAACCATAGATTTCTACGTAATTTGATATGTAATTTTAAACCTATCAGGTTTACAATATCCAATGTTTTGGTGTCATCATCAGGCCAGCGAAAAATTGAAGCATGTCATCGTAGTTAATATTCGTAAACGAATAAACTACGAAAGTTAAGAGATCAAAATTAATAACAGTGCTTATTGATAAATTTAGTAGAGTTTTGGTATACTTTTTAAATATCTGAAGCTTACCATACATTATTTTTTAAATATTTTTGATACGCTACCTGCTGAACTATGCGGTGGACGAGATATAGGTAATAGGCTGTCGCTGTGAATATAGAGCATTATATTTAATTTGTGCTGGCATGAGAATTTATCAAAAACCCCGCAGTTTTTCTGCTACGTCGAATTATCTAAAACTCCGAAAATCGCGCGAGACAGGCACCTTGACTACTAATTTTTTTAAAAATAATAACAACATTAGCGTAGTGATTTTTACAGAGGTATTTGAATACAACATAATACGTTGATTGATATGGTGTTTTGGCAAGGACCTATAACAAAAAAATGAAATTTAACGGAGATGTCGATTGCTCTACCGACGACACTCAAGCATCGGCAAAACAATCTGCAATGCCGTTCTTGAATTATTATAGGATTGACAAGTGGATAAATATATAAAAAAACCAGGGATTAAAATACCCTTTGCTATAGATTACTGAATCGCAATTTGTCGATAATTTTTAACATCTGACTTATCCCCGATTTGAACACTGGCACCACGTGACCCAATATGGTAGGTTAATGCGTCTCAGAATAAGTGAAAGAATACCATCATGGCCAGAAACATTGCTTACTAATCAGAAAACGAATTTGCTATGGTATCAGGTTTATCAGCAGTTGTATTCATATTTATTCATTCAAAGATTTTCATTCCACAAACAAAGATCATCTACCATCAATAAAATAAACAACAATAATGCACAGAAAAAAAACAATCCAAAGGTGTCCACAGCAGACCCTACTTTTAACCCCCCAAACTTATCTCTCCCATCCCCTGTGCCTTACAGTTCAAGAAATGAAACACATAATCACAATTGACTAGGGAACAAATTTAAAATATTGCACTTAAATGTACATTGTCTGAAGAATAAAGTCAATCAATTAGAAATACAAGAACGTCAACAAGACATTCTGTGCTTGTCAAAACTTGGGCTAAGAGATAATGAGATAAGTGCTGTTTGTCCACAAGGCTGTAGACCAGTTTCACCATATTCGAGAAACTAAAAAATTGTGGTATTATTTATGTCAAGTCTAACGTCATGTAGAATCAATACCAGTTATATCCACAGAAAGAATATTTTGCTGTGAAGTGCCAAATACAAAACCTTCAATTTCTTTGTTTATTTATAGGTCACCAAGTGGAGATTAAAATTCCTTTTTATCTAACAAAACCTTATTTTTCTTTATATGTTTATTTGTAGGTCACCCAAGGGAGACTTAAAATCCTTTTTATCTAACCTTGATAAAACATTAGCTTCATATAAATCCTCTAAATGTAACATTATCATCTATGGTGATTTTAATATTAACTTCAATGTTGAGAATCACCAAAAATCATTATTTTTAGATTTAACATCCTCTTTTAACTTGTCCCCCACCATCTCTAGTCCCACAAGAATAAATTCTAAATCATCTACCACCATTGATAATATTTTCATTCCCAATTCCTTATTTCAATATAGTAGCACTGTGCTAAATCTTTCTCTGAAGACTTTTCATATATCAAAAAAGAGCTCTTATGCTCATCTTTAATATAAAGCAACGAACCTTCTGTAGGGATATTTTTATGAAAAACAAAGTCTTAACACTTCCATGTATCTTGATTTATGAATTGGTAATGTTTGTTAACCCTCAGATTACTAAGGGGGGTAACAAGATTACTCCAGGCACTTATTTTTTTATATTTTCCTTAAAAACATTATCTGATTTTTATCCTCCTATGTAGCTGTTTTTTAATGTATGAAGAGCATAATTATGTAAAAAACAAGGCATCTAACAATTTCTGAGAAATATCGAAAATTGTCTTGGGGTAACCGAGTTACCCCTCTAGGTATTATTCAGAACAGTATTCCTCATTGAAGAAAATAAAAAAAATTGGCTTAAAGAGCCTGCAATAGCATTAATATACTTGTTTGCCTTTTTATAAGCATATAGTTATCTTCTAAATGTTGTACTTGCTACTACAGGTGAATGGCAGTTGTTAAATCTACAGAATTCTTATCATATGGAAACAACAGAAAAATAGTCAGTAGTAATTTAGAATGTCTTACATTTACATATTATAATATATTTATTATGCAGGCAGAGTGGTAGCCAAACTAGTATAGTGTTTGCTGCTGACCCCACAGTCAACGGTTTGAATTCGGCAGGGCTTTTTCATGTGCCCCAGACCAACAAACCAACTCATAAATAGCCAATGAAATTTTCAATTAAAAACACATCTGGTTTGTTAATGTATTAATATATTGTAATGTTTGTATTTGATGTATCAAGTAAACTGCAAAAATAAAATTGATTTCACAGAACAAAAAATATTTAGATTAATTGTTTAAATAAAAATAATTTTCAGTATGGGTAGTTTAAATGACTTTAAATTACTAACAAATTAAAGTAATCACCGATTTTGATGAAAAATGTTTATTTACAATATAAATTTTGTGGGGTAATTATGTTACCCCCTCTTGGTAGGACTGAGGTGCAAAATACCTTGGTAGTCTGATGGTTAAAGAAAACTTCCATCTCCTCTACCAAAATCAATCCACCCACAACTACTCAACAAGAGCCCACAACAACATGCACACAATACTACACCATCTCTCCCTATTTGAAAAGGGTCCATGCTACTGCAGTAAACTGTATAATGCTCTCCCAAATAATGTAAAAACTTGACGATCTATAAATGAATTCAAAAAGGAAACCAAAATCTTTCTTGTGAATCACTCCTTTTAAAATGCGAAAAGAATATTTTGAAACTGTCAAGATAATCTGTTTTCTTCTTGCTTTTAACCCAGATTCCATTTTATTATGTTTTTTGTTGTATTTCCTTTTATTAAAATGTACTGTATGACAAAGTCCACTTGGGAAGGCTCCACTTTTTAGAAAGATTACATTTAAAAGAAAAAGAAACTTGTAAATTTCCACTAACAATTTTAATATATGACCGGTTTTGCCTGTTACAGCATCATCAGGTGAAACCAGTCATATATTAACATTGTTAGTGGAAATTTACAAGTTTCTTTTTCTTTTAAATAGTATACCATGCTTTGCATGGTATACTATTTGTTTGTATCTTTTGACGAGCTCTATGTTACATTTTGTGGCCAATGGAAGTAATAAAAATGAATGAATGAATATAATTAAAAACATTTGTTTTCCTTCAAGAACTAACATAGTTCAAGAAGAATTTTATATTTATTGATATTTATAATTAAGCATTACCTATATAATAAGTCTACAAAAAGCTATATAATTTGTAGCAGAATGGAATCTTTATAATTTATATGTTAAAATATTTTAAATGACAGCAATCTGAAATTCTGAAGAAAACCATTTAGGATATTTGGAATTACAATTATACTTTATAATGGGAGTATGAATGTTCACTATTGATTGCACAGTATTAATAAAACTAGAAAAAGCCATATTTAAATCAAGAGCATTTTTGAAAATCCCAGTTTATACAACTTAGGTAAAAATATACTTTATCAAGATAACAGTTTTTTAAATCACAGTGTTGATGAATATAATCTAATTATGTAATATTACATTCACTATTTATACACAAACCCAATGGAGGATAATAACCTTCCATTTTAAAGAGAGGATCATTAACAAGGTAAGTAGAGTCATCTGAGGAAAATACATGATCTAGTAGTTTATCTTTGGAATTTGTGATTCTATTGACCTGGATGAGAGCAAGAAAAGAAAATGAGGAAAATTCCATCTTGCACTTGGGCTAATTTGTTTTATTGGGAGGGCAGACAGCATTTAGGAGGTTATAGTCACCAAAGAGAAACACATGGGAGTAGCAAGAACTTCATCAATAGTGGAACAGTGCTCTTCATAGTCTGACAAAGCACAGGCTGGAGGCAGTAGCAACTGCAGCTATTCAAGTTTTTGTTTTGCCATGACATAATACAACAAAGATGCTAAATGTTTTCCCTGGTGACTTTTGCCATGTATGAATTAATGTCAATCTTAACAGCAATGAAGGTATCACCGTAACTCAATTTATCATTAGTTAGTTGATCAAGATCCTTTCGGTAACTTTTAGGTCAGAATCACTTATGCCCTGAATCAAATTAGTGTTAGCGATTACAAATAGATCAAGATTTGAAGAGCAAACATTAATTTTTAATTCTGCAAGTTTTGTTTTTAGATCTCTTTATGATATCACTACCAAGTCTTTCTATCAAAAGCTCTCATCATCTCATAAAAGCTTCCTATGCTGTTGCTATTCTTGTCCTGATCTCTTCCATCCTGTGACATAATATTACCTAAATAAATAAAACGTTCCCCATACCAGCTTTTCCCCATTCGCTGTTACCTTAACCAGGGAATACCCACCTTTGTAAAATCTCATGAATTTTGTTTTTTTTCTTAATCATCTTCATCCTGATTGCTTTCACCTTTTCATTTAAGGAACTAACTAGCATCTGCAGGCCTTTTTTCAGTATTACTCACCAATTCTTTTTCATCCACATATGTAACCAGGCTTCCTCCTGCTTTTACTTCTCTACATCTTTCAATGCCTTCCTTATCATTTCTTTTAGCCATATGTGAAATTAATCAATCAATCATTTATTTAACACAAACAGGTTTCTCCAAATTACATGTGTTATAATAGATATACAAGAACCACATATGACCATGTCCTCGGCGGGATTCGAACCTGTGACCCTGACATTGGGAGCTACACATGCTAACCACCCCTCTGCCAAGGCCGGCATTATTCTGTGATCTTGACATTTATTTGATTAAACCTTTTTCTTCATTGAAATTGATGTAATGAAATCCTCTGGCCCATGTCCCTCTTCATATATCTTATGATATAATTTACAAAATCTCTGAAGTTATGGCTATAATAATCCAAGAGGTTGATTAGCCAGAAATTCCATACAAACAAACAAAAGCTTTCTTTCTCCCTTTTCCTAACACCTTCAACATTTTCATGGAAAGTCATTAATACCTACTTCTTTCTTCAACATCAAATCCTGAAGAGCCTTTTCAATCTCACTAATCAATATTAGTAGTCCAACACTGTCGCTGTCTACATCTTTCTCCCTCTCTATCTCAGTAGATTCTGACTTCAAATCTTTAGCGTATAACTCCTCAATATACTATTTCCATCTATTCCTCACATCCTCAGGCTCAAATAACAGTTTTCCATTTTGTCTTTAATTGTAGCCAGCATATTTCCATTCTAGTTTCCTGTTCCTTTCACTTTTCCATACCATGTCTGTTCTGCCTTGTCTCTGCAGTTTTTCCATGTCCTCACATTGTCCTTTACAGCACAACTCTCTTGCTTTAGTAATTTCTCTCTTTATCTTATTCTTTTACTCTCTATACATTCATCTTCCATATTCTGCATTAATTTGCTTCCTCCTCCTCTTTTCCATTATTTAATCATATCCTCTCTTAAACAGGGCTTCCCTATTTTCTTGTTATTTTGTCTGCACTTTCTATGATACATTTTCATATTCCCTCAGTTGTCTTCAACCATTGTTTGCCTACCTGCATTTTCTAAAGCTAATCTAATAGCCTCCTAATAATCATTCCTCTTTATTTACTCATTTCAGTATTGGATTCACCTTTACTATTTATTTATACATATAATATATGTATATAAATTTTCTCTATGAAAATACATTTCAGTGTATGTAATTATATTTTAAATAGAGAAAAACAATTCTTGAAACAATGTGAATTACTAATTACAAAAATGAAATATAAATCAAATTCAAACAACATAGTAGGTATAACCACATGAAGGTTAATAAAAGTTATGAATACCTTCTCTTGAACTTATCTTAAGAAAAATTGTCAATCATTATCAGTGCAGGCCCTCAATAAGTAGGATGCTGTTTCCTGTTTGGAGCCCCAAGATTAATATTAAATTTCAGTAAAATTCATTATTCACTACAAGTTTTAATGAAAAGTAAGAGTACATAAAATAATGGATTGCATAAGTATAAGAAAAGTGATTTTTGGGTGGTTGTTTGAAGAAAATTAACATCAAAATATACTCTCATAGTTCTTTTCATTTATAAAATGTACAGAGTTAGTGTAACAAATTTATTCCATTTTTAGATAATCTTTGCAAAAAGTAGGAGATGGTTGCTTTTTAAGTCAGGTCATGTCCATCCACATTTCCTTTCCAAAACTATTGGGTTTATTTTCATGAAATTACATCATAACAGCAAGCAATGAATTTTGCAATATAAAGATCATTGCCTTTTAATTAACTATTTTTAACTAAAAATTATTTTATAAAATATACTAGCTTCATGGCACCAGCTGGAGGCTCTGATATAGTTCATACACTGCACACTATAAGGCTGGCCCTGATTATTAGATTGGGATCTTTACTACTTCAACCATCATTTTCAAGTAAATCCAAGCAATTAAATCGTCTAACATAGAAATCATATAAATCAAAATAGAAGGTTTAAATGATAATAGGTACGTGCTTAAAAGACAAGAATGAAGTTGCACAATACTGGAGAAACAGAATAACAAACTTGCATATTCTTACCAAACTGCTGTCCATACTGTGCACATGTACAATAAGCAAGGCAACAAGTAGCAAACCAACAGAAACCCCATCCAGCGAAAACAAAGTATCACAGTACGAAAAGTGAATTTTTCTTCATTAATTTTAAATCGACAATTTAAAGTTGGATATTTTACATGAAAAACTTTTTTGGAGCCCCTGGTATGCACCAAGTGTGACTACCCTTAAATTGCCAAAGCAGTTTTTATGCTCAAGTAGTTAAGAATAGATATGAAATAATCACTCGAAAAAATAAGAATATCTTCATCTCATTGAGATGGTAGGACACATATGTCCTCTTTCTCTCACTATAACTTAGAAATCTTAAGGCAGCTTACATTTTTAGGAATCCATATCACTTATCTAATGAAAAATATGAAGCTGCTATAGAAATTTTATTTGTTAAAAAACTGTGACATACATGTATCTAGTGGTAGCAATTAACATTGAACACTTCATGCTTTAATAATGGTTAATGATTCAAGGATAATGATACTTGAAAAAAAACACAAGTACGCCATGATGCTGAGACAATCAGTCGCAATAATGGAATGCTCATCAGGAAGAAGTCATAGAACTCTGAAGAAGACTGATTTTTTCAGGCTTTCTGCAATGATGCAGGTTGGAGGAAGAGCAGCTGAAACTTCCCCTAGTCGAGCTACATCGATAATGGACATTCCTTTTCCTCGAAATGCTCGTAATATGACCTGGGAATTATTTAAAAAATGCAAGATTACAAACATTATAAGGCAACTATGAAGAAATGTGATAATACCAAGGAGATCACTAGAATGACAATCTCCAGTTTAGAATAATCTTCGACTTGCTTTTCTCCAGCAAAAATCAGTCCAAAATTTTGTGAACCCTGTAAATACATATATTATGGAAAATGTGAAAAAAAATAATTACATTCTCTGATGAACAAGCGATGAAGGAAGGCCGATCGATTAAGTAAAATGAAGTTGGCTAATAAAATACTAACGTTAATAGCAAAAAATAGCACAATAACCATGTTGTGCAATTATACTCATCACCTTTCAGATAACTAACGACGTTTAAATAAGATATTACCGTAAAAAGTCGAATCCTTAATAACTCATGAGCATTGTCTATTCCTATGTTTGTACTTACATGTTACTAAGCGGTGGAAAAAGAAAGCAGAAATCGGCCGCTGTGCGGTAGAGCTTACTCTGGACCAGGGTCACAACACTTCGCCGGGGGTCGGCACTCGGATAGCAAAACTGGAGCCAGGGTGGGGTTAATATGACAAAACGCTTGAGGGGAAGTACGGGAGTTGGGGGAGTGGGTAGCGGGGGATTACGCTTGTTTGCTGTTTGCGCGCGCATTATAACGGTTACTACGGATTAGAATCAGCGTGTGTTGTATTGTTGGGAAGTGTTGCAAATTCGTCATGGTTGGCCACCGTGTTGCATCCCCAGTTGTAGGGAAAAGGAGGTTACTGGAGTTAGGTAAATATTTTGACATCATTAATTTATTCAAGGTATGCAAATGAATGTAGCTCGTAAAGCATTCAATGGGTTGCCTTGAACCATCATAGTAAGAATATGATGTCATTACGATTCTCGTTGTGGCGTCAAAATTGTATCGAGGTGCATTAATTATTAATAGGTTAATATATCTATTCCCTTACTGCCTACAGATAAGTACATATTGCATTAAATATTCGTGTGTTTGAACGAGCATTCACATTTCGAACGCTGGCGTTATTACAATCGTCATTAATGAAACTCAAAATAAATGTTTCTCATCGGAAAAACAGAAAAGTGTGAGGGCATTTGGACCCATTATGATATTTATTAATATTTAGAAAAGCCTGAGTGTGAATGTATATTTTTAAATGATGAATCCAGGTTCTTTTATCCCACTTCCGACTCAAATCTGCGATTCAATGTTTGGATGAAGCTAATTGGGGATCCTAAGCTACTAAGCATGGACCCAATGAATGTCTACAAAAACAGGAGAGTTTGTCTGAAGCATTTCTCGCGGGAGAATTTTATTGAAGGCACCATGAAACTTCGGATGGATTCGATTCCGAATTTACTCCTCCCAGGTAAATAATTTTAGTGAAGTTTTCCATACACGCTGTTAATCTAGTGATTACTGTGTTTTTGTCTTTCTATACATCACCTCTATGCATGCTGAGCCATTGTCTCCTATGGTCTCCTCTCCACCTGGTAGGTGTCTTGTGTTTTTAAAAAATCTTGCGTAACATTGCTACTGACCATTTTCTTGTTATTCATTGTGAATTATTTGATAGTGTTTGTTGTTAGTCAACTCAATGGTTAACTTGTATTTTCTTCCCACAGCAGCTGAGCAAGGTGCAGTGAGCCCACAACCTGGCCCCTCAGTGGCTGAGCCACTCCTCTCCACCTGTGTTGCCCACATCAGTTTATTTTATGTATCTATTATGATATAACTGTAGTCTATTACTTCTTGCTTAAAATATTTTTGAATGTACCTTTTATTACATCAATAATGTTTGGAATGTATTATTTTCACTTATGATGCGCTGCTAAAGAAGCTCTTATGTGATATCCATTCATGTTTATACTATGTCAACCATGTCCTATATTTGTTTCTACAGATCAATGGACCAATAATATTATTGTAATTTTTTGTAAATTGATTTGCCATATTTTTTTCTCAATAAACGTGTAAAGAAATCTGTTCTTTTCTTTTAAAAGTGTGTACCAATTCCCACCTAAACATTTGATGGGTAAATTGTTTTCAGAACTGTAAAAAATTGATGGAGGATCATTGCGGCAAATTTATGGAATAATTAAACTATTTAATTTACGGTAAATCGGCTGCCCCTACGAAAAGCGGGTGGGGGAGAGGGGGCTGGAGAGGAGGGGTGGGGAGCGGAGGAGGGGGCTGGAGAGGAGAGGGGGGGAGGAGAAGCGTCTGCTTACGTAGCTCGTTGCCTGGCAACGCCTTCGACCAATGGGAGGGCCGTAACAAAACGCACTGAAGCGACGGAGGGGTTGTAGGGGTAAGGTTTAGGCTGTCCCCGTTTTATAACATTGAGTGTCGCGACTGTAACACTCAGTGTTAGGGTGTTAGAAAACGAGGACCGCCTAAACGTGACCCCTCCAACCCCTCCGCCGCCTCAGTGCGTTTTGGAGACCCTTCCCATTGCCTTTCCTTACCTTCCCATTGGTCGAAGACGTTGCCAGGCACCGAGCTACGTAAGCAGTCGCGTCTCCTCTTCCCCTCCTCCTGCTCCCTCCCCGACTGCCGCTTTTCGTAGGGCAGCGGATTTTCGGTAAACCAAAACGTTTAATTAATTATTCCATAAATTTGATGGAATGATCCTCCATCAATTTTTTTCAGTTCTGAAAGCAATTTACCCATCAAATGTATGTGTGGGATTTGGTATACACTTCTAAAGAAAAAAGAACATTTTTTACACGTTTATTGCGAAAAAAATTAAGTACAAAATATAACAATATTATTGGACCATTGATCTGTAGAAACAAGTATAGGACAAGGTCGGCATAGTATAAACAAGAATGGATATCACATAAGAGCATCTTTAGGAGCACATCATAAGCAAAAATAATACATTCCAAACATTATTGATATAATAAAAGTACATGCAAAGGTTGCTATATTTTAAGCAAGAAGTAATAGATTACAGTTATATCACAATATATACATAAAACAATTTCCAGTAAGTCCTTTACATTATAAAGACAGACAACAATAAATTATACACAGAGTATGGCATTTTATATAAATAAATATACCTCATAGGGTTCTCCCTAATGGCACTACTAAGCCTGCGTGGGGTGTGAAACCCCGAGGGGCCAGGTTGTGGGCCCGCTTCACCTTGTTCTACTGCTGCAGGAAGAAAATACAAATTAACCATTTAGTCAACTAACAACAAAAACTATTAAATAATTAATAATGAATAACAGAAAAATGGTCAGAAGCAATATTGTTAATATTTTTACAAGATGTTTTTAAAACACAAAAGACACCTACCAGGTGGAGAGGAAACCACAGGCGTCAATGGCTCAGCCCACGACGGGCCAGGCTGTGGGCCAACTTCATCTTGTTTTGCTGCTGCAGGAAGGAAATTCAAGTTAACCATTGAGTCAACTAACAAGTAACACTTCATAGAATGCTCAAAGCATGATTGGAGAAGATGCTTGAAAAGATGAAAACAGTAGTCACTAGATAAACAGTGTCTATGCAAAACATCAACAAAATTAATTACCTGGCAGATGTAAATTCGGAATGGAATCCTTCCGAAGTTTCATAGTGCCTTCAATAAAATTCTCCTGAGAGAAATGCCTCAGGCAAAGTCTCCTATTGTTATAGATGGCCATTCGGTTCATGGAAATAAGCTTAGGATTCCCAACCATCTTCAACCGAACATCTTATCGACGATTTGAGTCGGAAATGGGATGAGGGAACCTGGATTTATCATTTTAAAATATACATCCTCTTGCTGATCTCGCGTATTTCACACTCAGGCATTTCTAACTATTAATAAATGAATTATATGTCAAAATATTTACCTAACTCGAGTACCCTCCTTATTCCCGCAATTGAGGACGCAACACGAAAAGCAAACCATACCCAGAAATAACTGGAAATAACGTGTAACCTCGTGCAACCGCTCGAATTCACGTGAATCCTGGAAACCTGGAGAAAACACGTGAAACCTGGAAAACTGTTGAAACCACTTGAAACACGAAAACCGTTCGAATGTGCGCCCAACCTATTTCCCCTACTTCCCCTCCTACTTCCTTGCCTACTTCCCCTCCATCGCCTCTGGTGTGCTTTGGAGAGCCAATCCAAAAGCGGTCCTCGTTTTGCTATCCGAGTGCCCGTCCCCTGGTCAATGCTAACATGCTAATACATAGGCGACAAGCGCAATCTACCACCACGTGACGTCACACGCTCGAAGCGACGCTCAGCTGAGATGCGCAACGACCTACCTCCTATAGTAGTACCATGCTTTTTTGGTGCGAGAGAGAAGTTAGTGCTCGTATTTTGAATTTACAGAAATTGTTAACTTGATTATTTCTTGTTTCTCATTATGCATTCGTTTATGATCCTAGACTTTAAGATAATTCTTTGTTTCAAAACATATTTAGAAATATGTATATATTTTTCGATCGAGAAATTGAAATTTCTATATCAAAAGTTTTCCTTGTTATATGATGAATACATCTTAAATGGGCTAACTGTAACTGCTGTGATCACGTAAACGTCAGCAAATACAACTGTGCTAAGAGTAAATTCTAGATAAAGTGGACATTTTCTAGTGCAATGTGTTGTGTTTAATTTTACAAATGGTAATGTGATCTTCATAGAAACATTGTTTATGGACCGCAATGGGCCGTAAGCGCATTTGCCTTATTTTACATTTATTGCAACATTTGCCCATTGCCTCCTGCATTAATTTCATTAGGTTTAGCAGGTTTAATGATTGACATTCTTAGATATTCATTTTCGTTCTTTTTACAGGTGCAACAGAAAGAGAATGTGTTCCAGGTCCGAAGAAATCACTTTACAAATAGATTTTTGCTTTATCCACAAATTCATTCTTGACGTGAAAGTTTGACGTTTTTCGTCGCCAACGTGAATTTCCTTTAAATACGTTTCATGCATAAAAGGTATTAACGTTATAAAATTCTGTTACAATAATTCATTTTTATATCTTTATTGTATAATATTTATGTAAAAATACCTCGCTGTTATGTAATTTGATAATGACTTTGTACTCGCGCAATGTGTGATATACAGTAATAAATTTGATTTCTTATATGCAATTCTTTCATTTATGTCCATTTAATATGTCCGTGCAATTTATATGCGCTATGATTATCGTAATAAAACGGGAGGGGAAGGGGGCGAGGGACATCCTGTAATGACGTCACGCTAGCATTCGTTAACACGTAGTTCCAAATTTTCCCGTTGACCCATCGATTGTCGCCCCTCCATGGAAAACCTGGGAATCGTTTTATAGCATTGTTTCCGTAGGGGTACTAGTCTTTGGGTTAAACCAAGTGGCTTGGAAAATAACTGGGAAGAATGGCTGAGAACCGTTAGGAATTTCATGAGCAAGCCATCGGTACCGGTGTGCGCCACCTCTAAACGAATCTTCGTCGCAGTTGAGATTTACGGGAAGAAATGGCCTGCGTTGTTAGATACGGGGGCCACGCAGTCCGTCCTAAACCCTTCCGTGGAAGAGTGGTTGAGCAATCGGAACATTGAACTGCGCACGCGAAATGCACAACTTGAGATGGTGGACGACCGTCGGACCTCTGTCTCCAAGGCAGTAACCCTTCCGGTGCGGTTAAAGGGGAAGGTCGTATTATTCCAGTTTGACGTTTTCCCTGCGATGCCCTATTGTTTGGTGTTAGGAACCGATTTTTTGAAGAGCGTCGGCGCGAGGATCGATTTTTCCGACTATTCCGTTACGATGACAGATGGGGGCGAGGTGCCCATTCTAATCCCCGAGGATTCCTCGATGCAGTTTCACGTAGGGATCGAAGGAGTACGCTCCGATAACACCATCACGCCTTCACAGGATATTGCGCTTATGCACTTTTTAGACGGGGAATTAAAATTGTTTGATAGCTTTCCGGGAAGAACGGATATTGTAAAGTTTACATCCCGACGGCGTAAATTATAATAGTGGGCCTGACGTGTAGATGCCTTTCTTTGGGCCTCGGCGGCATCTTGAGTAATTTTGCGCAGGGAGTGCCGTAGCTTGTCAACGTACATCTACATCTACATATTACCCTGCAAGTCACCTTGACGGTGGATGGTAGGGGGTGCCTCGCACCAAGTTCCTAACTAATTATTATTCACTTATCTATTGTGGACACGTATTGTCCTAGGGGAAAAGGACTCCTTATACCTCTCCGTCCTACTATCTATTTCGCGTCGCGTAGCCGCGGGGATCAAATTCCCCGACCTCACCAGACTCGGATTCGCGATACAACTCATCGGGCTTTCGCAACGGCCTCCCAAAATTTAACTCCGCCGGAGAAAAACCCGTGGTCTCCGAAACGGCGGATCTCTGCGCGAACATGAGATCCGAGATGCTTTCGTCCCATTTCCGCTGGGATTCCTCGCAGAAAATAGAAATCATTGTTTTAAGCGATCTATTCTTCCTCTCGCACGGGTTCACTTGCGGCAAATAGGGTGCCGTGTGGCAAAGATTAATCCCGAACATACGACACACTTTCCCCAGGATTCGACTAATGTACTGTGGACCGTTGTCAGTTACCATTATTTCGGGGCAACCCCAATGGTTAATCACCTCCGTGCGAAGATAATGTGCGACATGCGTCGACTTCACACCGCGTAAAGGAACTGCGATAGGCCAACGTGTGCTGGTATCTAGAAAAACTAAAACATACCGATTACCCTTGAGGGATCGAGGAAACGGACCTATAACATCGGACGCGACAATCGTCCAGGGCCGCACCATTTCATGGGGTTTCATGAGCCCCGCGGGTTTGGCTTGTGCCACCTTAAAAATCTATCCTCGCGCCGACGCTCTTCAAAAATCGGTTCCTAACACCAAACAATAGGGCATCGCAGGGAGAACGTCAAACAGGACTAATACGACTTTCCCCTTTAACCGCACCGGAAGGGTTACGGCCTTGGAGACGGAGGTCCGACGGCCGTCCGCCATCTCAAGTTGTGCATTCCGCGTGCGCAGTTCAATGTTCCGATTGCTCAACCACTCTTCCACGGAGGAGTTTAGGACGGACTGTGTGGCCCCCGTATCTAACAACGCAGGCCATTTCTTCCCGTAAATCTCAACTGCGACGAAGATTCGTTTAGAGGCGGCGCACACCGGTACCGATGGCTTGCTCATGAAATCCCTAACGGTTCTCAGTCATTCTTCCCAGTTATTGTCCAAGCCCCTTGGTTTAACCCAACGCCCGAGACGCTTCCGGTCTGGATTTAAAGCGTCTCCTCCGCGTTTCCCGAACATTCGCAAGTCCGAATTATTCGTCCCCTTTTCCCGCAGCGGTGGAAAAACTTAACGAGAGGTGTCTTACAATGGCGAAAAAAATGATCGGTCGCATCGCAATTCCAGCACTTCATCGCGAGAGGCCGTTTTTCTACCCCGCTCGTCGGAGAGGACGCTGACACCGACTCGCATTTAGCAAGTCTCTCCCGCACAAATCCAAACTCGGTGTCCACCATAACAGAAGGTTTTGGGGGAGGCTTATAGGAATCTCTTCTTGCTTTCTACACCTCTAAAGCGCGCCCGAAAAGCATTAATTCCCTCATGGTGGAAAAATATTTCGAGGGAATTTGACTCAGGCAATCGGGATGTAAATTTCCGTACGCCAACTCGACTAGCTCGGTCTCGGGCAGAGGTCGCCCTAAACGTCTATTCATGGCGGATAAGCACGTTAGGAACTCGTTAATCCTCTCACCCATGCCATGCGGACGTACAAACAAATCCTTTTTCAGCCTCATTTCATAATCCCCCGGCTGATACGCTTCCCGGAGACCATCCTTGAAAGCAGAATACGAATCAAACGAGTCCCTGTTGACTCTAAACCACTGCAACGCTTTCCCTTTTAAAATTTCGGGGGCAAGACGCCACATAACGTCATCGGAAGCAGCATTGGAAATCTGCAACTCTTCGCACGATTCTAAAAAGGAAACTACACTCTCCTTTTTCGTCAGGCGAGGCCTCCGTGGTTTCCTCTCCCGGTAGATTCCTACAGTATTCGCGTAATTTCGCACGCAACTGATCTAATGTGCCCTCCGAGTAGAGTCCAAATCGCTCACAATACGCAACTGCCTCTGCTTTCGACAAACTGTTAATCCACGAGGTTCCTACCTTCCCCTCCATCCCTAATCACTCAAACAACAAAATGAAGGGAATAAACAGGTTCTATTCTTCTCTTCCCGAGGTCCGACGGGAAATGAATCTACAGGTCAGGGAGGACCGTGGTAAGGTACAAGCAATGGGAGAGGAAAAAAAACGTTGTTCCTAACACTCCTAATCTGATACCGCCAACCTCGTGGTGAAACAACGAAAATTTCTTTTCGGGCCCCACGTTGGGCGCCAAAATGTGACGCTTTCGCCCCGGGAGTAGCCACAGGTCGCGGGCCCACGAGGTAAGGACGGATGGTTGGGCGCCAGTGCGGGTAAAAGGGAAGGAGGGAAAAATTCCGCCCGCACTCTGAAGGATGGAGAGGGAAAGAAAGGAAAAATACTCTTTAGAAGAGTAGTTCTCTCAGTTCGGAAAGTGTCGGCACCGATCATCATCAAGAACAAAGGGGGGGAGTAGGGAAGGAACCCAAGCTAACCTCAGGAGAGAGTGAAGGGTTTTTCTCCACGCGAATGCTACCCTCACCCCCGCGGTTGTGACGTTTCACTAATGGACTCGTCCGGACTCATTTTCGACTTCTGCGCAGCCGCCACAAGCTTTTGAAAGAGCATAACTAGACTTTTATTCTTGGGGGGCAAAGGAGGGCCAATGAAAATTGAGGGGGGCCAGGGTAATTTTCAGTATTTCCAAAATAAACGAGAGAATGGCGAAACAAGTTAAATTTTAATTGCGGAATATATTCATTTTTCATTAGGATTGAATAATTTTAGAATAACGAATCTTTTTCATTGAATAGTTCATGAAAAGATGATATATAAAGCAATAAATATGTTTTGCTTCATCTTAGGTATACTTTACAGATTAATTACGGCTATGCATTTTGGATGAATATAAAGATGAATCAATGCTTAGGAAACTTACGGTATATTTGGAATTTGATCTGATAATAGAATTAGATGGGGAAAGAAAATCAACACATTTTTGTATTCAATTTTCAAAGATCAGACATTTTCTTAGGGGGTCATCCTTAAATGATGTCACATCATTTTTGGGATTTTTGACCCCCCCCCCCTCTGTCACAAAGTGTCACAGCTTCACCCCCCCCTCCCATGTCACAAAACCTTGTCCTTTTTAATTTAGTCATATTGGCAGTGGCGGCTCGTAGCTAAAATTAGTGGGGGTGCTGCTCCAGAAAATTTTTAGCCTTTGTTTTAAAATTGTGTAAAAGGAAAAAAACATGTATAAAAAGAAAATTTATTCAGGAACTTGATAAAATCTTAACAAAAAAAACCAAACATTTTTTACTTACTTTAACTTAAATTGTTGCAGTTCAAACTTGATCTATTCATTTAAAAATGAAATCCATTCTTCTTGTTTTAATTTGCGCAAAAAGTTCAATAATTTTCTCCTTGATCTCTGGATGACAATTGAGGAAATTTTTCTCCATTGAAAGTACTGCAAGCACATTTAGTCTTTCCGAATTCATAGTGCTTCTTAAAAAAGTTTTTATTCTTTTCAATGTTGAAAAGCAGCGCTCTGCCTCTGATGTAGTCATGGTACACGGTTTTTAAGCACAACACACGCTGAGTAAAAAAAAACTTCCTTCCACCATCACGCCAGAGCCGGCACTGCGAGAGCAACAGTGCTCTCTCTACCTGGCAGTCCCGCCTTCCTCCCCACCCCCCCTCCTATGTGCGCATGCGCACAACAGTCAACACCACGTTGCTGGCACTGTGAAGCGCACAGTTCCATACAAAGATTTTTGTATCTTTTTCATAAACTGGGGGATGGCTACTGAAGTACTGACATTAAGCTTAAGGAATATATATTGTACTACAAAAATAAAGAAAGAATTAAAGAAAAAAGGACTCATTATATTAAATGTTATCGATAATATCAAGTGGAAATAGGGGGTGCTGCAGTTCCGCAGTGCCTATACACTAGCCGCCACTGCATATTGGCTATATAAAATTAATGATGTCCAGACATAATTTGTACAATGTTTCATCTGTTATTACATGAAAGAAATTCAATACATTCAAATAAAATTATTGCTTTTTATAAGTACATATTATAGATAATGAAATACTTAAATGCAGCAGATATTCCATTGTATGCAAATACAATACTAATTAATATAAAAATTACATGTATGTACTCTTTAAACAATGTCTGGCAACTCCAACAATGTACGAAGTTTATGCTTTTATAACTTCCAGATTAACCCATCTCTATTTTTGTAACTTCACTAACTATGGAATACATTCATTAAAAGCAATAACAATTAATATAAATTTAAAAAATGGATATAAACAAAATGAAAAATTTGAACAACTTAGAAATTAAAATTCTTTCCATGGTGTTCGGAAAATCTCATCCATACTATAAATATGCATATTATTTGAATCTCCATCATCTGTATTATATTTTATTTCATTCAAATCCAAATTTTCTTCATCAATCCATTCTGCATATTGAACATTTTCCTGGTTTGTTATAATAGCTATCATTTCACGCTGTCGTCTAGCAGCAATACGAATTGGCCTAACTCTTTCCTGAATTTGTGGCATGGTCTCTGTCTGCTTATGTATCTTATAGTGTTTCTGTAACATGACATTTGAAGCAAAATACAGATTGCAGGTATTGCATATTCGACTTCTTAATTCCTTTTGAATAGATGGGCAGTATAGATCATATGGCATAATTTTGAAACTTTTGGCAGATATTGGTAATATTTCTTCCAAATCAATACTACCTGCAATAAAAACAGATGGATACTTCAAATTAAGACCTTGCTCATCTGTTGATAATGGAGCTTTTAAACCTTCATTTGTCTGTTTGATTGGAATCGTTGGAGGTAGGAATCGTTCCCTTCAGTTGGAAATCCATCAATTACCATTTGCCCCCATATTTCTGCCAATGTATTGCCACAATATTCAAAGTTTTCTTTTTCAAGGTCATCATTAATCGTTTTGCCTTGTGAATCAAGATGGCTTCCATAATGCTCATGAGGAAGAATAACTCCAGACAGTTCCTTACTTAAAGGTGCCATCCTTCTCTCAACACGATTGAAAGAACTCCTGCCAGATGCATTGGTTGCAATAAAAAGGGCATCCGAATTATATTTTAAAAAGTGATTGATTCCAACATCAATTACCTTCTGGTATTGAGGATTCTCATCAGGGCCACCATCCACAGTAAAAATTACCACCGGTTTTACTTCGTTCTGAAATCTTTTGATACTTTCAAATTCGGGTAACTTCAAAAGTATTTCAAAGTCAAATGCATGTGAAAATGCTGTTGAAGAAGAGTGCTTACCGGATCTGATAGCTATAAAGGTTGGGCCTGAATATCCTACTGCAGTTGGATCACCATTTCCATTTTTTTAATTTCAATTCCAGCATAAACTGAAGGTATCAACTTATGTCTGGCAGCTACAACCCAATCATGATCAGGTAAACTTACTCGATATTCAACATGCATGACCAATGGAGATTGCTCCTTTGCTGCTGTTAAGCCAAGTGGCACTCGAGCCTTATCATCTTGGCTCAAGAAGCATACTTCATTTGGTCCAAGAATTGAAGCAATTTCTTCCAAATGATTAATTGTTACTCTGCAAAATTGCCCATCAACATGTTGGAAGTGTGCATCATTTTGAGCTTTCATGAGCTTGACTGGGACAGTGATAACATGCCATTTCCCTTCTAAAGATGAACTGCATTTAGGAAGTAAGCGAACAAAAACACCATTTCGACTTATATTAAAGCCGATCTTATTTAATTCTTCAGTAAGCTCATCCAAAGTTTTGATACCTCTCAAAGAATCTTCATTTCGTCGTTCATGTGATGCAGAACCATGGATAGCTATATTAATAATAGTTTTTAACAACTGTGGCTGATCCAGTTCAACTCTTGGTCTACCTACTGTATCTCTCTTCTTTAAAACTTCTTTAGTTTTTGGATTCTTTTCACAAATTTCTTCTAGTTTTCTTTTTCTTTCATCTCTTGATTTTTTCTGTCGTTGTTGGTCAGATGTTTTTATTTTAAGCTCTCTTTCGAGTTCTCTTTTCTTTTTCTCGTTTTCTTTGAGTTTTTCGAGTTGTTCATTAGTAAGTTGTCCACAACTCTTTCTTTTATAAAGTCCTACTAAATCACTGTTTATTATATCTATTTTTTTCTTAGTTCATCTTGTACTTTTGTTTTTGGTTTATTGATAATATCTACAATGCAAGATGTAGAAGATTGTTCTTTAGGAATACTAGTTGATTTCTCAGGAACTACACTTCGAACTTTTTTCTCCAAAGTAGTGATATTTGATACTCTTGATTGTTTTTCCAAAAAGCATAATAAAGTTCCTTTATTTTTCACTGCTAAAGCTTCATTTTCTTTAATGATGGAGGTCACAATTCTGCATTTTTTTAATACGATTCCAAATTTTTACAGTTTCTTGCTGCACATCATTTGGTTTCTTTGATGGTTTTGCCTTTAAGTATGACTTAAATAATGATTGAAATAGTTCACCTTTATACATTCTGTAAATAAGAGGATAATTATTTTATATTTACATAATATAGATATTGTACAAATCAAGTCCATAATATTTAAAAGCCTTAAAAAGAAGAAGCTCTTATTATTTTCCTTATTTTAATTCCAATGAAAAGTACGATTTAAATACTAGATCCATTCACATATTTTATTATTTAACTCAAAAAAATTCAGTTATCATTTAGTACATGCAAGTATATATACCTGATTTTCTTGTTAAAAATATTCTAGTATTTGAATAAAACAGCAGTTTTTAATTACATTCTGAAATACAAAAATAAATATTTAATTTTAAATTATAAACTAATATGTATATACTGATGACTTGCCAATATTTTAATAGCGAGTTCTCTAAAATATTTTTTTTCTTGTCCAAAAACGAAAAATAACTAAAAGCATTATTTTAGAAAAATTATTGTATAAATAATGTTTACAAAACATTCTCTTTGAAAAATTAACAAATGATTATTATTTTAGTTCTATTATAATTAAGAATGACTTCATTTCACGACTAAAACTTACCAAGACTTTTTACGGTAGGCAATTAAAAATAGTAACTAACATTCACATGGCTTGGTTTTAGCCACTTTACTGTAAATGAATATGATACAATAACAGTCAAGGAGACTAGAACATAGAGGAGGACTAGAACACCAACACAATAACAACTTAAGCTGATAATTAAGTATACAGCTTATTATAATAGTTATTGGAGTTTTTCTGTGAGGTTTAGTTTTGCATTATATTTTTCAACTGTTATTTACAAGTTTCCACCAGAGGGCCAGTGGCAGGAAAGACAAGTCAAACAGAGAATAAATAAAAGTTAGTGAATGTCACTTCAAGAAAATTAAGGAAATAAAGCACAAGATCTTGGCAAAAATCTTTACTTATTTGTGACATCACATTGTTTTACATATACTCCCCTCCCCTTGTCACAAAATGTCACATATTCCCAGACCCCCCCCACCCCCTTAAGCGTGACATCATTTAAGGATGGCCCCTTATCGAATTATAAAGACCGAAATTTTCATTACATTATGTGAGATTTATACATTGTAAACTCTTGAATTTATTTTTTAAAACAACATTATTACTTTATAAAAAATATTTTACATTTTTATTAAAAAAAGATAATTTTAATTACTCCGAAAATTTTGTCATAACGACGGATTTTAATCTACTACGGAAATGAACACATTTCAATTGCTTTAAGTACCTAATGTGAAATGTATTTTTGATTTTGTAAAATACACATAGTCATTCCATCTTAATTACAAATCAGTTACCAAATAATACGAACTTATATTAAAAATTTTTTATCACATTTAACATAAAGTTCTGAAAGTAGACAAACATGTATGTTAAGCATTAATACATTATAAAAGATTACTACTAATAAATTATTAAAAATTAATACTATGAGAATACATTCATGCCTTGTACAAGAATTAAGACGAGCATTTTATTTTAATAATTGCATTCGTCTACCACCAGCTTTTTGTGCAAATCTTTCTACAACTTGATCTAAATCAATGGATTTGGTAAGTTCTTTTTCTATGTGCAATACAGCTAAATGTGAAAGACAATCATTGGCAGTTTTATTTCTTATGTATGTCTTAAGTCGTCTAAACACGAAAACGATCTTTCGCACGCTGCAGTTGACATTGGTATTGTTACTGCTATTGCACATAATTTATAAACTTCATGAAAAGCTAATTTGAACTTCGTCAACATTTCTAGTAGTTGAAACAGATTTGTAATTTTAAGTTTGATTTCTAACTCATATCTTTTAATGGTTTTCGGTAAAATTTGTAATTCTGCATTTAAATTATCAATGTCAATGCTATAATTTAAAGCAAAAGCTTTCAATTGTTCAAAATTTAAAAATTTCTCATGCATCGGATTTAAGCAACATATACCTTCTAATATTTCTGAATTGTTTGTGAATCTTGCGTGTAATTCCTCTACTATTATCTAACACAGGAATATAAATTTGGGTACGAATTTTATCTTTCGTATTAACACTTCGTTGAAAATTATTTTCCTCTGTATTTACATAATTTGCATATTTAGTACAAAATTTGGAAATTCTATTAGAATTTTCATTATTTGGAATATTAATGTTATTATTATTTGCAATTTTTAGTGATTCTTTGTAAATTTGGTCAAAGTTCAAAGCAGAGTTTTCATCAGATCTCACGTTCAAGAAAAACGTCTCCAAAGACTGTATTGATATTAATGGATTCGTTAAATCTGAAGTGACGCTTTGCAAGAAATCGCTAACAGATTTGAGTTTTCCCAGTATTTCCGTAAACATACACAAGTTAAATACAAATTGAAAATCAATTGCATCAAGCAAACGATTGGCTTCTACTCTACGTGCTCCCGCTTCATTTGAAATTACATTCAACAAGACTAATACGGCCTCAAAAGTATTTTTCATTGTCGAACATGCAGATGCCTGAGCTGTTCATCGGGTAAAACAAATACTTTTTAGTTCATGCAATTTGCTATTCGGGTTAATATGCCTTTGTACAGTGGCGGCTTGTAGCTAAAATTAGTGGGGGTGCTGCTCCAGAAAATTTTTAGCCTTTGTTTTAAAATTGTGTAAAAGGAAAAAAAAACATGTATAAAAAGAAAATTTATTCAGGAACTTGATAAAATCTTAACAAAAAAACCAAACATTTTTTACTTACTTTAACTTAAATTGTTACAGTTCAAGCTTGATCTATTCATTTAAAAATGAAATCCATTCTTCTCGTTTTAATTTGCGCAAAAAGTTCAATAATTTTCTCCTTGATCTCTGGATGACAATTGAGGAAATTTTTCTCCATTGAAAGTACTGCAAGCGCATTTAGTCTTTCCGAATTCATAGTGCTTCTTAAAAAAGTTTTTATTCTTTTCAATGTTGAAAAGCAGCGCTCTGCCTCTGATGTAGTCATGGGAATTGTCAAGAGGATTTTTATCAATTTCGTAATTTCACTAAAAACATCATCTAGATTATTTTCCAAGATAAATTTCAGCAGCTCAATTAATTTGCAATATTCATGAATATCAGTCCTACAATAGAATACTTTTAGTTCAGTTTCAAGCTTTTCTTTGTCAATCATGGGATAAGCTTCAGTGGTCAGTACTATCTCTTTTGTGGGAAGTTCATTCTTAAATCATCATTCAGGTATTTTAAAATTCCTGTTGCTTCTGCAATGGTTTGATTTGCATTTGATGTTGACTGAATTTCAGTAAGGCAGTTTTTTAAAGGTTGCAAATTTTCATGAACTCTGTTTATGGTCCGTATGTTGAAATTCCACCTTGTAGAGGATGGATGTGGAATGCTGACGTCCATATGTTTCTTGAGAATGGACACACGTTGTGGTGATCTTGAGAAGAATGTTGGAATAGCCAGAATGTTAGAGAAAAATATTCTTGCGTTTCGTGTAATACTTGCTGCATTTCTCATTATTAAATGAAGTTGATGTGCATAACAGTGAATGAAATGTGCATTACTATAAACTGCTTTTATTTTTGCTTGAACTCCTGCTTTTTTGCCTTTCATGACATTTGCACCATCAAATGTCTGAGCTATCAGTTTTTGTCCATTTCCTTGAAGGATTATGTCCAATTGTTCTAAAATACGTTTTGATATGCCATCTGCAGTTTGATTTTCTGGAATAAAGAATCCCCAAAAACGCTCAAATATTTCTTCATTCAATACGTACCGTAGAACAAGGACCATTTGAGTGTGTTCCGAAACATCTGTTGTGTCATCAGCCATGACAGCTAAAAAGGAATCTTTTCTAATTTCCGTCCTTATCTCCTCATGGTATATTTGTAGCAGGCAGTCAAGTATCTCATTCTGAATGGTCTTAGAAACACCTTTGAAGACTGCACTGGTTTCTAAGTGATTCTTCAAATCTGAATCTAATTTAGATGCAAAATTTACTAATCCTCTAAATACCCCTGGATTTACTGAATCGTCTTTTTCATCATGTCCACGTAAGGGAGTTTCAAAGTTTCCACAAAAGTAAATGCAGTATTATTTTGGACAAAATTTCACGGTTCTTTTTAACTTTTATATTATGCTCATTGATTGAAAGTCTGTATGCCTCACTAAGTTTCTCCTTAATACTTACGGTTCCTAAAAGTGACAGTGAAACAACATTATCAACGTGTTTCTTTGACTTCTCATGCTTTTCAGTTTTTTCTTTCATTTTGTTTATATTTCTAAAACCATCTTTTGTCCATGGTACATCACCTTCAAACAGCAAACACGGGAAGCAAAACAGTGCATTTTTTACTTCACAGCCGCAAAGCCAACTTTTCCGTTGGTACCATTCAGAATTAAAGCTATGAATATATTTCTTGTTGTTGCTTTTGCCTGGCTGAGATATTAGAATATCAGGTGTTGAACGACCTCTTTTCTTAACTGTAACATTCTCATGGAGAGATAGCTGTGAAAACTTAAGCTGTCGAAGTTCACTTACAGTCACAGAACTTATTTCTTGGGGATGCAAGGCCATGGTTAAAGTTTTCTGTTAAATAAAAGAACCGAAAAAAATGAATCAAATAGAATAGCTCGAAGCAGAATAATAATCTAATTCTATACTCTTCTACACTTTATCACATTCAAGAAGATGGTACACGGTTTTTAAGCACAGCACACGCTGAGTAAAAAAAAACTTCCTTCCACCATCACGCCAGAGCCGGCACTGCGAGAGCAACAGTGCTCTCTCTACCTGGCCACCTGGCAGTCCCGCCTTCCTCCCCACCCCCCTCCTATGTGCGCATGCGCAAACAGTCAAACACCACGTCG
The DNA here is from genome assembly GCA_028673005.1 of Tanypteryx hageni. Lineage (NCBI taxonomy): Eukaryota > Metazoa > Arthropoda > Insecta > Odonata > Petaluridae > Tanypteryx > Tanypteryx hageni. The sequence goes on along the minus strand of CM054115.1, from coordinate 16,155,283 downwards.
CTGGCACTGTGAAGCGCACAGTTCCATACAAAGATTTTTGTATCTTTTTCATAAACTGGGGGATGGCTACTGAAGTACTGACATTAAGCTTAAGGAATATATATTGTACTACAAAAATAAAGAAAGAATTAAAGAAAAAAGGACTCATTATATTAAATGTTATCGATAATATCAAGTGGAAATAGGGGGTGCTGCAGTTCCGCAGTGCCTATACACGAGCCGCCACTGCCTTTGTAGCTTTATAAATCGCGCATGTACAGCTGATCCTGAAAAAAAGACATACAATTCCTCCAACACAGGAAAAAACACGTCTACATGTTTTACGTTTTTGCAAACATCGACGATCACGAGATTCAGCCTGTGATTGAAACAGTGTACATATATACAATGAGGTACTTCATCTCGAATTAATTTTTGTACTCCATTCAATCTACCGCTCATAACGCTTGCGCCATCGTATGTTTGTGAAACGCATTTAGATAAATCAATCTCGCAATTAGCAAATATTTCTTTAATATAAGAAAATAGTGCGCTTGCATTAAGGTACTCCGCTTGTTTATAGCCTAAAAATCGTTCAAATACTGTACCATCTAAAAACTATCTAAGTACAACCGACAGTTGTTCACTCTTAGAAATCTCCTTTGATTCGTCTACCATAATGGAAAAATGCTCTACTTGGTTAAACAACACGCCATGCAGTTTCCAGAGGAACTTAATTTACAGATAGCCAAAATTTGCAGTAGAAGTTAAGACTAATGGAGAACATCTGCGGAGTCCAAAAGATGATGAAAAATATCAATGTAGCCAATAAATGGCGTCAATGAGTAAATCATTAATCTACATGCAATCACAAAAACCACCGTGTAAATTTCGCATTTTTCCGGTTTTAAAATATTACATGATATTTATATGAAATAAATATTTAATGAAGGAAAATTTTACTCTTGGTTAGTTTTATAAAATTTCCATTATTTAATGAAAATTTTCATTTTCCACGCGTAAAAACTGTCGCACTTGCGATCATAGTACACTTTCAAAGGTCGATTTCATGCTACGACTATTTTCAAGTTCTTCTAGGGAAACTTAAAATCTTATTGCCAGGGCACAGCTGTTGAGCACCACTCTAGGCCAAGGTCGTTTTTCTGTCCACCTCCCCCACCCCACATTAGCTTACGTCATGCGCCCATTTGGCTAGAAATTTCTTCCCGACCACTACTTGTTATAATCGATCGCTTTGGTTATTGGAGTGATTAAACTTCATTCAACTCCTTCTTATATTGATGCGCCTAATAGTGAACAGGCAATACGAAATATGGAGTGAGACGGCTGGCGAATTAAGTAACGGAAGTAATGATGCAAGGAATCAGAAGAAGACTCAAGAAGAGAATATGGATTTTCAATCATTTTCCGGGGAAAAAGACCATTTTAATTTTCGCACATGATTAAAATTTCATTAAGAACGTTCAACAACAGGGCCGTTGCATGGAAATCTACGGCCTCATGCGAAAAGACGATGTGCCGGCCAGTGGCGTATCTAGGGAGGGGTTTTGGGAGTTAAACCCTCCCTCCCCTTGAGCCAAAGTTTTTTTCGATGTTCTAATCTTATGAAGGTAAATAAACCACGTTAGTTCGGACCACGGTCGTAGAATTAACAGGTCTGGATACTAGGCTGGATAGGCCTTACGCAAAGTGAAGCTGTAGTTCCACAAAATAGCCGATAGATGTACTAACATCAGTCCCTCCTATATTTTACGGTTTGATAGTAATTATGGCCGCGTATTTTTTAATCTTATAAAGTGAAATTGGAATCTTGTCGAAAACTCAATTGCAGATTGCCATCTATTACACCAATTACACTGTTTAAAAATGTGGGCTTAATTTGAATTGCGCCACTAATAAAACTAAGATCGTTATCATTCATCTGTTGGTTCTCATTGTGAAAAGCATTTGAAAGTTATTGTTTTCGACATTCTTATTCGACAAATCACAGCACTATAATTTTTAATAACCTTCCTAAAGAATTAAGTTATTGAAACTTGAAATGAGGAATTAATTCTTATGAGATGTATCCAGGGTTGGACTGGCCCGGCGAGACACCGGGACATTTTCCGGTGGGGCCGTACCGATCGGCTGTTAAAAACCGTAATTTAATTATTTTTTCTCCGTGAGTTTAGAAACATTTTAAAACGGATTTTGTACGTTTTTAACTAAGTTTCCTCGAAGTAATCTTTCCAAATCTTTTACGTCTCTTACTCCTTATATCATTGCCTCTCACTATCTCAATCCTTCCGTCCCCGATTGTGTACTTGTAGTCAAGTCCAGGGATTAAAGTTTTAGTTTTTGTAGATATGATGGATAAACCTTCAGATAAAATCAGACTTCTTACCTAAGTGACATGAGTTCGACTGTAGAAATTCCGAAATTTGCGTTTTTTCCCATAAGAAAAGCATTGCGCCATTTTTGTAAATTAATTTTGGGCACTTGCTCGTAAGCTAGAAAAATGAAATTTCCTGTGTTGCTAGACGGTTGCAATATCTATTAGGAATTATTGTCACTTTTGCTTAGAGTGTCTTGGGTTCGACTCCAGAGACCCCGGAATATCTCCCATAAGTTGCCATGGGAAAACGTAATCCAGTGTGTAGACCAATCTAATAAGATTAGGAAGCTGATATTTGCAAGATTATGGAATTTTTTTCAAAACCAACTATAAAAATCAGAAATTCTAAAATTGTTCATTTTTAGGTGTTTTTTTAAACCCCTTAGAACATTAAAGTATAATAATTTTTATCTTGAAATCTATATGCTATAGGTTCAAGTTTTTTAAATAATATTGTAGAAAATAATAGAGAAAAGGAAATTTTGAAAAAGTTAAAAAATTAGGCCGCTAAAAATTCGCAATTGTTTAAACATATTTTTGAGGTTTATGTATTATCGAATGTGCTACGAAGCTGAAACTTTTTTCCGGTAGATTTTGTGTAAAAACGAAATTAAAAAATTATAAAAATTTTGATATTTTAATTTCTTTGGATGTTAAAAATTCTTAAAGTTTAAATTAATAGATAAATGTTTTGGTACTTTACGGCAAGCTAGGAAGCTGAAATTTTAAAGTTAAGTAGATCTCAGTGCATTTAAACTAACAAACATTTGAAAAGCTCCAACAAAGTGTTATTGCGGCCGCATTAAAATTTAAAAAATTAAATAAATATCATTTCACTTCTAGATGTGCTACAACTTCAAATTTGACAAAATTGTGTGGAATTAACACCTTACAATGGATAAAGTATAATATTCTTAAAATTGCAAATTTAGGGCATTGTTTTAATCAAATATTGTTCAATAAGGATAGATAGAAATTGGGTGCAGAGGTGAATAATTTTGAATTAAAAAAATATTTCTGATAATGCTATATCTCTCTGAAATATTAATGTTTATCAGGGTCAGATGAAATGCTTGCAGAATGCAAGCACCAACTACTTGTATGTTATATCCTTCTCCTCCTCTGTAAGGAACGTCTATATATAATGATAATATACAGGAGGATACTAATGTTTAGGGACTTCCATATGAGCTGGAGATTCGAAATTTTTTCATATGTAGGATTTTGTACAAAACCGACTAGAAAAAAAGAAAATCATGAAAAAGTGCAACAATGCGTCCGCTAAAAATTCGCAGGAGTTTAAACAAATTTTCAAGGCTTATGTATTTCCAAATGTGCTACGGAGCTGAAATTGTTTTTAGAGGTAGGATTTGTAAAAAAACGAAGTAGGGATTTCATTTCTTCTCACCTTGAGAAAACATTCATTTTTCAGACAGATATATCATCATTACAAATATTTTTTTAATTAAAAATATTTCACCTCTGCAGCGATTCTCGTTTTTCCCACATGTAAAAATAATAGTTTAAAACAATCCCCAAAAGTTGCGATTTTTATCATTTTACACTTTCTCCATGATGGTGTACTAATGCTACACATTTGAGCAAAATTTTAAAGCTGTAGCACTTCTAGAAGTAAAATAATATTTTTCTATATGCTTAAAATTTTAACATTTTTAACGGCCGCCGCAATATATATATATATATATATATATATGGAGAGATTGAAATGTTTATTTGTGCAAATGCACTGTTCTGTAAATAATTTGAAAATTGCAGCTTCTTAGCTCATCCCGTAGTACCTAAAAAATTATTAAATTTTAATGTTCAATTGGGGTTAAAACAACCCCTAAAAATTAACAATTTTAAAATTTTCGATTTTTATAGTCGGTTTTGAGAAAGGTTCTATAATATTTCAAAATTTCAGCTTCCTAAACTTATTAGATTGGTATACACACTGGATTGCGTTTTCCCATTCTAACTTATGAGAGATATTCCGGGGCCTCTGGAGTCGAACCCGGGACACTGTAAGCAAAAGTGACAATAATTCCTGATAGTTATTGCAGCCATCTAGCAACACTGAAAATTTCATCTTTCTAGCTTACCGGCAAGTGCCCATAATTAATTTACAAATATGGTGCAATGCTTTCTTATGGGAAAAAACGCAATTTTCGGAATTTCTGGAGTCGAACTCATGTCACTTAGGTAAAAAGTCTCATGTTATCTGTGAGTTTCTCCATCATATCTACAAAAAATAAAACTTTCAGCTCTCTCGCTCTTGTAGTTTGGGCTGGACATTAGTATCCTCCTGTTATATGTTTTCTATACCCTCATATGTAAGAAACGTCGATATATAATGACTAGTAGAAGGTGCTTGCATTCTGCAAGCATATCATCTCACCTTAAAAACCATTCATTTTTCAGACAGATATTTCATCATTACAAATATTTTTTTAATTCTAAATATTTCACCTCCGCAGCGATTTTCGTTTTTTCCTTATGTAAAAATAATAGATTAAAACAATCCCCAAACCTTGCAATTTTAAGAATTTTATACTTTCTCCATTATGGGGTAATAATGCTACACATTTTTGCCAAATTTTAAAATTGTAGCATTTCTGGAAGTGAAATTATATTTTCTAATTGTTTAAATTTTAAACATTTTCAACGGCCGCCGCAATATATTTATGGAAAAATTGAAATGTTTATTTGTTCCAATACAATACTCCTTAAATAACTTGAAAATTTCAGCTTCCTATCTCATCTCGTAGTACCTAAACAGTTATCTATTTGTTTAAACGTTAAGAATTTTAACTGCCAAACAAATGAAAATATCAAAATTTGTATAATCCCCATTTCATTTTTACAATTTCTACCTATAAAAAAAAGTTTCAGATCCGTACCACATTTGGTAACACATAAACCTCAAAAATATGTTTAAACATTTGCGAATTATTAGTGGTCAAATTTTTTAACTTTTTCCAAATTTTCTTTTTTCTGTAAAATTTTCTAAAAAATGTTTTAAAAAATTCGAACCTACAACATATAGTTTCCAAGATAAAAATTATTAACCTTTAATGTAGAAATGTGGTTAAAACAACCGCTAAAAATTAACAATTTCAAAATTTTCTATTTTATAGTTGGTTATGAGAAAAGTTATATAAACTTGCAAAATTTCAGCTTCCTAAATCTATTAGATTGGTCTACACATTGGATTACGTTTTCCCATGCTAACTTATGATAGATATTCCTGGGTCTCTGGAGTCGAACCCGGGACACTGTAAGCAAAAGTGACAATAATTCCTAATAGATATTGCGGCCATCTAGCAACACTGATAATTTCATTTTTCTAGTTTACCGGTAAGTGCCCATAATTAATTTACAAAAATGGCGCAATGCTTTTCTTATGGGAAAAAACGCAACTTTCGGAATTTCTGGAGTCAAACTCATGTCACTTAGGTGAGAAGTCTCATTTTATCTGAAAGTTTATCCATCATATCTACAAAAACAAAAATGTCCAGCTCTCTAGCTCTTGTAGTTTGGGCTAGACATTAGTATCCTCCTATATGTTATCATTATATATCGACGACTCTTACAGAGTATATATTATATCCTCCTCCTCTGTAAGGAACGTCTATATATAATGACTAGTAGTTGGTTCTTGCATTCTGCAAGCATATCATCTCACCATGAAAAAGCATTCATTTCTCAGACAGATATTTCATCATTACAAATATTTTTTTATTTCTAAAGATTTTACCTCCGCAGCTATTTTCGTTTTTCCCACATGTAAAAATAATAGTTTAAAACAATCCCCAAAAGTTGCAATTTTAAAAATTGTACACTTTCTTCATTATGGGTTACTAATGCTACACATTTTAGCCACATTTTAAAGTTGTAGCACTTCTAGAAGTAAAATAATATTTTTCTAATAGTTTAAATTTAAATAAATTTTAAAGGCGGCCGCAATTCATATATGGTAATATTGAAATGTTTATTTGTGCAAATTCACTACTCTGTAAATAATTTGAAAATTTCAGCTTCCTAGCTCATCCCGTAGTACCTAAACAGTTATCCATTTGTTTAAATTTTAAAAATTTTTAACAGCCAAACAAATCAGAATATCAAAATTTGTATAATCCCTGATTCGTTTTTTTACGAATCCTACCTCTAAAAAAAATTTCAACTCCGTAGCACATTCGGAATTATATAAACCTTGAAAATTTGTTTAAACAATTGCGAATTTTTAGCGGCCGCATTGTTGTACTTTTTTAAGATTTTCGTTTTTTCTAGTCGGTTTTGCACATTATCCTACCTAAGAAAAAAATTTCGAATCTCCAGCTCATCTAGAAGTGCCTAAACATTAGTATCCTCCTATATCCTCCTCCTCTCATCATCATCATGCTTCTGTCCGAAGACAGGTTTTAACTGAATCGCTGCCTCCATTTCTCTCTCTCCCTAGAAGCCTCTTTTATACCTCTATAAGTATTATATCCCTGCTTTATATTATCTAATATTCCTATTCTTTTTCTCCCTCTTCCTCTTCTTCCACTAATTTTTCCTTCTAAGATCGTCCTTTGTAAACACTGTCTTCTCAATATGTGCCCTATCCAATTTGCTTTTCTTTTCCTGATTGTATTTATTAGCGTCCTTTCTTCTCCCACCATTTCTAATACTTCTTCGTTTCTCTTCCTCTCTGTCCATTTCACTTTCATCATTCTTCTCCATACCCACATCTCAAAACTTTCTATGTATTTTTCCTCCTTTCTCCTTACCGTCCACGTCTCTGCACCATAAAGAGCTATGCTCCATATGTAGCATTTTGCTAATTTCTTCCTTGTTTCTAAATTTACTTTCTTGCTTGTGAGAAGCTCCTTCTTCTCGTTAAATGCTGCTTTTGCCATTGCAATCCTACTTCTGATGTCCTGTGTACTACTTCCATCCTGTGCTAAAATACTGCCGAGATATTTGAAACTACTTACTTGTTCCAATTTTTGGCCATTTACCATTATATTTAATTCTTTATGTTCCTTTGAAACCACCATGACTTCCGTTTTTTCAGCATTGATCTTCATTCCGTATTGTTGGCCAACCTCCACTAGTCTGTCTGTCATCCTCTGAAGCTCTTTCTTGCCTTCTGCTATTAAGCCCTGATCATCTGCGTATTTAATGGTGGTAATACTTTCACCTCCTATCTTAAATCCTTTCTCTTCCATCAACGCTTCTTCTGTTATTGTTTCTGGATAAATATTAAATATCGCTGGTGAAATAGGACAACCCTGCCTCACTCCCCTCCCTATTGAAGTACTTTCTGTTTCTTCTCCTTCAACCCTGACTCTAATCTTTTGATCAAAGTAAAGGTTTTTAAGCAGTCTTTTATCTTTCCAATCTATTCCTATTTTGTTTAAAATACCCAGCATTTTTTCCCATTTCACTCGGTCAAAAGCTTTCTCCCAATCTACAAAACAAAAATACATACCTTTATTGACTTCTAGCGCTCTTTCTATCATCATCCTCATACATCCTATAGCATCTCTAGTCCCCCTTCCTCTTCTAAAACCAAACTGATTATCTTGCAGCTCCTTTTCTATTTTACATTCAATTCTTTTGGTTATTATTCTGGTTAGAACTTTAGCTGTATGAGAAATTAAACTAATAGTTCTGTAATCCTTACAACATTTTGCATTGTTCTTTTTCTCCAGTGGTACCATCACAACATCTAAAAAATCTTCAGGCCATATGCCAGTATCATATACTTGGTTAAAAAATTTTGTGAGTTGCTTAACTGATTTAGATCCCAAAACCTTAAGAACGTCCACGGGTATATCATCACTCCCAACAGCCTTCCTTCTTTTCATGTCATCAATTGCTTTTTTAACTTCAGACTCGAGAATACTTGGTCCTAGCTGATCTTTTTCTACATCCTCTTTTTCATTTAATTCAATATTTCTTGGCTTTCCTTCTTTGTCATACAGAACCTCAATGTATTCTTTCCAGACATTCTTTACATTGTCTGGCTCCGATACTATTTTACCACTTTTGTTCATGATTCCTTTACGTCCTATCTTTCTTGCTTTTTTCTTGAATAGTTCCCTTGCTTTGCTATGCATGAGGTCTGTTCTACAAATTCTTTCACATTCGACAATCTCCTCGCATTTCTCATTTATCCACTGTTCTCTGGCTTTATCTGTTTCCCTTCTTAAAGCATTATTTAACTCCTTGTACTTTCTTTGGCCTTCTTCAGTGTTTATGTTCTTCCACTTTCTCCGCTCCTCCATTTTTTGCAGCATGGCTGCTGTGATCCAGGGTTTTTTGTTTCTTTCACCCGTTATCTTTCCTACCTTCTTTTCCATTACTTCTTTAATGTTGCTATGGATGTATCTCCACTCCTCATCTACACTCTTCCTATTTTCTTCAGCTCTCTCCCCCAACCTTTCCTCCAGCTCAGTCATGATAGCCTCCTTGTTTTTAAGGAGTTCCTCTAAGTTCCATTTCTTGTTAACTCTTATGTTTCTCTTAACGCTCTTCAGTCTACATTGTATATTTGCCACCAAAAGGTTGTGGTCAGAATCGATATCTGCCCCTGGTAGTGTTTTCACATTTTTAATGCTATTTCTAAATCTTTCATTGACTAGTATGTAATCTATCTGGTATCGTCTCTGGTCTCCTGGGCTTCTCCATGTGTAAAGTCTTCGCTGGTGATGCTTAAACCATGTATTAGTTACAATTAATCTATTTCTATGGCAGAATTCCACAAGTTTATCCCCTCTTTAATTTCTCTTCCCTAGTCCATATTTTCCCACTATGTTATCTTCCTGTCCCTCTCTGACTACACTGTTCCAATCTCCCATTACTATGGTGGTGATCCTTCCTTTTCCCTCCTCCTCCAATATCTCCATAATCTGTTCATACATTTCATCTACTTCGTCGTCACCAGCATTAGTTGTTGGCATATACGCTTGAATTATAAGCATTTCCACTGGCTCCATCTGAAGTTTTACGGCTATTAATCTATCATTAACTGTCACTACCTTGCTAATTCTTTCTGCTATCTTTTTTCTCATTATAATCCCCACTCCCCTTTCCTTTTTCTCCCCTCCCAAGTAAATAATCTTAAATTCGTCTGAATTTATCTCGCCTTCTCCTTCCCACCGAACTTCACTAAGACCTACTATACCTACATTATTCCTTCTCATTTCCCTTTTTAAGTTCTCTAGTTTACCCCATGAATTCATAGTCCTAACATTCCATGTGCCTATTTTTAATTTCTCACTACTTGCTTTCTTATTAATGTTACATTTCCTCTGTGCATCCCCTAGGGTAGTCCCCACCCGGAGATCCGATTGGGGGACTATTTTACCTCCGGAATATTTTACCCCAGAAAGATCCATAGAGGTATTTTCAGCTTTTCAGCCTATCATGGGAAATATAATTAGGTAGTTTCCCCTTGCTTTCCTCATCACAGTTTCACAGAGTGATTACCCATCTGTAGCTGTTCAGATCCACATGATCACCACCTACAGAGGTACTGTGCAAGCTGCTGCCCTTGCACAGGGGGATGTAAAACCCCCAAGACTGCTTCTTAGTCTGACTCTTCCCCTCAGACCTTTCCGGCTTGGATGGTCCTACCAGGAGAATTATCTCCCGCCGGCATAGCTCTTTGGTTCGTAAGAGTACACAAACCCTCCCACCTCTGTAAGGTTATGCAGTCCTTAGGGAGGGCCTCCTCCTCTATAAGTATGATATACTAGTAGTTGGTGCTTGCATACTGCAAGCATTTCATCTCACATTAAAAGAACATTCATTTTTCAGACAGAAATTTCAACATTACAAATAGTCTTTTAATTCTAAAGATTTCATTTCTGCAGCGATTTTCGTTTTTCCCACATGTAAGAATAATAGTTTAAAACAATCTCCAAATGTCGCAATTTTAAAAATTTTACACTTTCTTCATTATAAGGTTCTAATGCTACACATTTTAGCCAAATTTTAAAGTTATAGCACTTCTAGAAATAAAATAATATCTTTCTAATTGTTTAAATTTAAATAATTTTTAACGGCCGCTTCAATACATGTATGGTAAAATTGAAATGTTTATTTGTGAAAATTTACTATACTGTAAATAATTTGAAAATTTCAGCTTCCTAGCTCATCCCATAGTACCTAAACAGCTATCTATTTGTTTAAATTTTAAGAATTTTTAACTGCCAAACAAATTAAAATATCAAAATTTGTATAATCCCTATTTCGTTTTTTTAAGAATTCTACTTATTAAAAAAATTTCAACTCCGTGGCATATTCAGAAATATATAAACCTCGAAAATTAGTTTAAACAATTTCGAATTTTTAGCGGCCGCATTGTTGCACTTTTTCAAGATTTTCGTTTTTTCTAGTCGGTTTTGCACAAAATGCTACCTAATAAAAAAATTTCGAATCTCCAGCTTATCTGGAAGTGCCTAAACATTAGTATCCTCCTGTTATCATTATATATCGACGACTCTTACAGAGGAGGATATAACATACTAGTAGTTGGTGCTTGCATACTGCAAGCATTTCATCTCACATTAAAAGAACATTCATTTTTCAGACAGAAATTTCAACATTACGAATAGTCTTTTAATACTAAAGATTTCATTTCTGCAGCGATTTTCGTTTTTCCCACATGTAAGAATAATAGTTTAAAACAATCTCCAAAAGTTGCAATTTTAAAATTTTTATACTTTCTCCATTATGGGGTAATAAAGCTACACATTTTAGCGAAATTTTAAAGTTGTAGCATTTCTAGAAGTAAAATAATATTTTTCTAATTGTTTAAATTTAAATAATTTTTATAGGCCGCCTGAATTCATATATGGTAAAATTGAAATGTATATTTGTGCAACTACACTACTCATCACTAACTCATCCCGTAGTCCCTAAACAGTTATCTATTTGTTTAAACTTTAAGAATTTTTAACTGCCAAACAAATTAAAATATCAAAATTTGTATAATCCCTATTTCGTTTTTTTTAGAATTCTACTTATAAAAATTTTTTTAACTCCGTGGCACATTCGGAAATATATAAACCTTGAAAATTTATTTAAACAATTGCGAATTTTTAGCGGCCGCATTGTTGCACTTTTTCATAATTTTCGTTTTTTCTAGTCGGTTTTGTACAAAATCCAACCTAAGAAAAAAATTTCGAATCTCCAGCACATCTGGAAGTGCCTAAACATTAGTATCCTCCTGTTATATCCTCCTCCTCCTCTGTAAGGAACGTCTATATAGAATGATAACATATAGGAGGATACTAATGTCCAGCCCAAACTACAAGAGCTAGAGATTTGAATGTTTTAGTTTTTGTAGATATGATGGAGAAACTTTCAGATAAAATGAGACTTCTTACCTGAGTGACATGAGTTCGACTCCAGAAATTCCGAAAGTTGCGTTTTTTCCCCTAAGAAAAGCATTGCACCAATTTTGTAAATTAATTATGGGCACTTGCCGGTAAGCTAGAAAGATGAAATTTTCAGTGTTGCTAGATGGCTGCAATATCTATTAGGAATTAATGTCACTTTTGCTTACAGTGTCCCGGGTTCAACTCCAGAGACCCCGGAATATCTCCCATAAGTTAGCATGGGAAAACGCAATCTAGTGTGTAGACTAATCTAATAAGTTTAGGAAGCTGAAAATTTTCAAGATAATAGAACTTTTCTCATAACCAACAATAAAAATCGAATATTTTAAAATTGTAAATTTTAGGGGTTGTTTTAACCCCATTTGAACATTAAAGTTTAATAATTTTTTAGGTACTACGGGATGAGCTAGGGAGCTGCAATTTTCAAATTATTTACAGAACATTGCATGTTAAAATTTTAAACATATAGAAAAAAATTTGGCTCAAATGTGTAGCATTAGTACCCCATAATGGAGAAAGTGTAAAATGGCAACATTTGGGGATTGTTCTAAACGATTATTTTTACATGTGGGAAAAACGAAAAACGCTGCGGAGGTGAAATCTTTAGAATTACTAAAATATTTGTAATGATGAAATATCTGTCTGAAAAATTAATCTTTTTTCAAGGTGAAATGAAATGCATGCATTATGTAAGCACCTTCTACTAGTATGTTATATGTTGTGTTATATATATCCTCCTATGTAAGAATCGTCGATATATAATGATAACATATAGGAGGATACTAATGTTTAGGCACTTCCGGATGTGCTTTTGTACAAAAGCGACTAGAAAAAACGAAAATCATGAAAAAGTGCAACAATGCGGCCGCTAAAAATTCGCAATTGTTTAAACAATTTTTTAATGTTTATGTATTTCCGCATGTGCTGCGGAGTTGAAATTTTTTTATAAGTAGAATTCTTAAAAAACTAAATAAGTATTATTCAAATTTTGATATTTAAAATTTGTTTGGCGGTTAAAAATTCTTAAAATTTAAACAAATAGATAACTGTTTAGGTACTACGAAATAAGCTAGGAAGCTGAAATTTTCAAATTATTTACAGAGTAGTGTAGTTGCACAAATATACATTTCAATTTTACCATATATGAATTCAGGCGGCCTATAAAAATTATTTAAATTTAAACAATTAGAAAAATATTATTTTACTTCTAGAAGTGCTACAACTTTAAAATATGGCTTACATGTGTAGCATTAGTACCCCATAATGGAGAAAGTGTAAAAATTTTAAAATTGCGACATTTGGGGATTGTTTTAAGCAATTATTTTTTACATGTGGGAAAAACGAAAATCACTGCGGAGGTGAAATCTTTAGAATTAAAATAATATTTGTAATGATGAAATGTCTGTCTGAAAAATGAATGTTTTTTCAAGGTGAGATGAAATGCTTGCAGCATGCAAGCACCAACTACTAGTCATTATATATCGACGTTTCTTACAGAGGAGGATATAACATATAGGAGGATACTAATGTTTAGGCACTTCCAGATGTGCTGGAGATTCGAAATTTTTTTCATAGGTAGGATTTTGTACAAAACCGACTATAAAAAACGAAAATCATGAAAAAGTGCAACAATGCGGCCGCTAAAAATTCGCAATTGTTTAAACAAATTTTCATGGTTTATGTATTTCCGCATGTGCTACGGAGTTGATATTTTTTTAAGTAGAAATTGCAAAGTTTCGGGATTGTTTTAATCTATTATTTTTACATAAGGGAAAAATGAAAATCGCTCTGGAGGTGAAATATTTAGAATTAAAAAAATATTTGTAATGATGAAATATGAAAAATGAATATTTTTTTGTGTTGCGATGATATGCTTGCAGAATGCAAGCACCAACTACTAGTCATTATATATCGACGTTTCTTACAGATGAGGAGGAGGAGGAGGATACTAATGTTTTTTCACTTCCAGATGAGCTGGAAATTCGAAATTATTCTCTTAGGTAGGATTTTATACAAAACCGACTAGAAAAAACGAAAATATTGAAAAAGTGCAACAATGCGGCCGCTAAAAATTCGCAATTGTTTAAACAAATTTTCAAAGTTTATGAATTTCCGCATGTGCAACGGAGCTGAAATTTTTTTTAGAAGTAGGATTTGTAAAAAAATGAAATATGGGTTATACAAATTTTGAGATTTTGATTTGTTTTGATGTTTAAAATTCTTAAAATTTCAACAAATAGGTAACGGTTTGGGTATTGCGGGATGAGTTAGGAAGCCGAAATTTTCAATTTATTTACAGAGTAGTGCATGTGCACAAATAAATATTTTAACCTCTCCATAATATATTTAAAATATGTTTAAGATTTAATCAATTAGGAAAATATTATTTCACTTCTAGAAGTGCTACAACTGTACAATTTTGCAGAAATGTGTAGCATTAGTACCCCATAATGGAGAAAGTATAAAATTCTTAAAATTGCAAAGTTTGTGATTGTTTTAATCAATTATTTTTACATAAGGGAAAAACGAAAATCGCTGCGGGGGTGGAATCTTTAGAATTAAAAAAATATCTGGAATGATGAAATATGTCTAAAAAATGAATGTTTTTTCAAGGTGAGATTATGTCCTTGCAGAATACAGGCACTTTCCACTAGTAGGTATACAATATCAGAAGGTTATTGTTTTTCCTGTTCTTTGTAATATTTAAAATTTTCTCGGTTTCTTTAAATACTTGTTATGACATAATCTATTTTGAAATTTTTAGAAATATTATAGATATGGAGAAAGTCATGTGGTGGCCACATCAGATTTTTTTCGTGGATTTCTGTGCCTGAATTACGATTTATTTTTAAAAAATCGATAAATACAAAATCACATATTTCTGTAGAACTTGTTAAACAATCAAGTTGAAATTTTACATTTTGTTAGAATAATACATATTAATTGCAGTTTTGTAGGTAATGTTGTCTAAAAATGTATAAATAAACAATAATGTCAACAATAGTGAAAAGTTAATATTATTAAACAAATTGTATAAAATTGCAATCATATGAGATTTTTCGAAAATTTTTGTATACGATGTTTGCTTTATCATCTCGATTTTGTAATAAGGAAAAAAAGACTAATATAAGTGCATCATCAGAGATTGGAGTTTGAATACGCCATCGCCTGGCATCTTTGCCTGACGCAAAATGAGCTAACGCGGCAAAGTACTGTTTATTTTTTCATTAGAATGAAAAATGATTTCTTTCATCTAAACCAGTGATGGCGAACCTATGGCACGCGTGCCAAGGGTGGAACTATTTTCGTTGGCACGCCACAAAATGGAAAACGAAATAAAATGCGCCACTCGCTAACACAGCGACATGCAAAAATGACCCCAGAAATCTATTAAATGTAGGTATTAAGACGATGCGAAAAAGTGGCTTCGTATACGGTTATTTTATTATTTTTCGCCGGCTGCCCAATCTACCCCTGGCATCAGCACTAAATTTACTATTTTACATTTTTATATGTATATCGTTAACATGTGATAAGTTTTTAATTGGAATTTGCCAAACGGAAGTTGTTGCATTGGATCACTCAGCTCATGTCATTCATCTTCCTCATTACTTAATTGACGTCATTTATTAAATCATTTTTACGTATAACGATTTTTCATGAGATACCTGATTTGTTTCTTCTAAGAGAGTGCCACCACCACCAAAGATAACTCCATTGACGTTATCCACTAATGCAACTTATTTTCGTTAGCGTTTAATATTATTTGTCAAGTCTTGAAG
This sequence comes from Tanypteryx hageni, assembly GCA_028673005.1. NCBI lineage: Eukaryota > Metazoa > Arthropoda > Insecta > Odonata > Petaluridae > Tanypteryx > Tanypteryx hageni. The sequence continues at coordinate 16,139,729 of CM054115.1, read as the reverse complement.
ATGCGGGATTCGTACAAAGAATTCGATAAACATGAAAAAACTATATTTCTTACTTTGTTGTCGATATATCATTTGAATCATTTAGTATATGTCTTCCTGTGTGTAAAAAGACGTTCTATGCTCTATATTATACGAATATACACAATTTTTTGTGATAGGTACTGGCACGCCAACGGGAAAATTTTCTCTTATTAAGGTAATTTTGGCACGCGTGCTAGAAAAGATTCGCCACCAATGATCTAAATAAACCTGCAATCAAATAAAAGCTTGACTTCTTATCTTTGTAATAGAGATCTCTCTCAGACGCCCCCTCCCAGTTGCATTACACGCCAATGCCCACAATGTCCCCTTCAATAGTTGCTACAATGTAAGGGTTATTCGCGCCTTACCCAATGACACTCCTGCCTCCCTTCTCCGACACGGGGAACTAGCACATATGCATCTTCTAGACTCTTTCTCCCCGCCTGGCCTCAACCTCCGCTAACCCTATTAGCCCCCTTACAATGTCTCCTCAGTTACATTGTAGCTATTCGCACTTTACCTCACCACACTCCCTCCTTATTGGCTATCCACCCTTCCTACTCCCCGCCTCCTCCAATCATCAACCTCCCCACATCACCTTGTAATTCCCCGCCCAGAGTGTCACTCTCAGTTACTCTATCGCTGAAGAAGGGCATAAGCCCGATAAGCTTCCGTGTTTTTTTGTGTTTTTTGTGTTCGTTTGTTTAACGTGTCTCTTCGACGCCTCTAGCAGCCTGCCAAGTTGGTCTTCGACTTGGTAAGTGTCCGCTGGGCTTCCTTCAACACCTGTTGCCACCCTCATCACTACCTTTTCATTTCCTTAAGTGTATATATATATGTTACTCTGCAAGAAGAGTCGATATGTAACATATATTCTTCTCCTCTATAAGGAACGTCTATATATAATAGATAAGAATTATTTTGTGTACATAAGAAAAATATAAACTGTATACCGTATAAACCGTATGCGTTTATTAATGTGGTGTAAATAAGATGTGGTTAGTTCCAGTGAAGTTATAGGAATAAAATAAAAACAAGCAGTAACATTGCTTCAACATTTATTTCTTTATAAAATCCAATATTTTACATTATTATTACATAATTATTTCTTTAGTTCACTGCTCCTCATAGCCTGAAAAAGAAAAGGAGGGAATAAGTGATTGCATAGTATATGCATGATATTCTTTGGAAAAGGGAGGAATGTACCACTCTAATTCAAAGTGGATAATGTGGAACGAAAGAAATGATGTTTTTTACCGGTATGAACCGTAAACGGCTCCGCTTCTTGTCGTCCTTACAACCACGGCTCCTTCGGTGTCTTGTCTATGTAAAAAAATAGAATAGTGTCAGAAATATCATATAAATTGGCCGTGCGATAAATGCAACATATTACTTGATCAAAGGATAATTTTTACTGATGAGCATTAATTAATAGTCAACGCTAATATCTCAATGGCATGCAAACCGTAGGATAGAAAAATATATAAACACTTTATTGAAACTAAATAAACTATCAAACATAATAGTTTCATCATAAAACAATTAAGTAGGGATTTTTAAAAAATGAGATTGGTTCCGTTAAATGTTACACATAAACTGTAACTTCTGTAATTATTATGGAACAACCAAGGGAAAATATAATATTCTTGAGAATTGTTTCTCGTATGTTTAAGACAGCAATCGCTATTATCGCAATTTTTATTCAAAGCAAACCTCATGAGACATTCTTTTGGGTTTCTAACAGATACTTAAGGACATCACCCTTCGACTTTCATCACCTTAATTTGCCACAGTAATTTTTTAACATTCAAAGAAATTTATCTCTATTACGGTGAAACATATATAAAAATAATTATTTTTAATTTTTAACTTCATGCACCCTTAGGTCACAATATATGGAAGAATATTAAATGAATAAGTTGATGGCTTCGATAAAGTGCAAGGTTAGCGGAAAGAGAAGCACTTTATATGATAAATTTTTGCTCGGTAATGTTTCAAACAAAGGAATGTAAAGGAAAATGGAATTATTTTAAGGCATCAATTTTTCTTTAATATTGGAAAGAATAATTCACTTGGAAAAATGTTAAATATGTCTAAAATGACCATACTACTTGATACACGAAAGAAAATTTCTGATTAAAATCAGAAACTAAACAAAATGTCATAATACGACAATAAATTTCCAAAATCTAGTGTGGGGTACCGCTTTTATCTTTTCAGGAAGGTGTGAGAATCCTTGTAAGAAGAAAGGTTTAATCACCTCCATAACAACTACTATTCACAGTTTGCATTTTGCATAGTGGAAAACTAAAGGCCTGAAAATGAATTATGTTACGATTGGTCTCTTACAGTTAATTTATACTCTTTAGAATGAGAGAGCTTCATGAATGTGTCAACGATGAACTTTTCTGTTTATAAAGCGTTCCACTTTAACTTAAATTATGACGACACTTTGCGGTCTCCTATGATAAGCAAGGGATTTCTGTTACTATACTCCTACCATTATAATCCATGTAATTGGTTAAAAAATGGAAAGCGTGTGATTGTGGGCGTTTATTTCTAGATTCAAACAAACAATCGAATTAAAAGGCTACATATAATGTCTACGGCTTGGAAATTATTAAATATAATAGATATTAAAACTTGAATCAGGAAAAGTACAGCTAATAATGAAGAAGTGAACTTTTAGTACCGGTGCAGAGCAACACTTCTTCTCCACGTCCTTGCGAGTTCCTCATTTTCTCTTCTGCGAAAAAAATGGTCGAAGAATAAATATTACTAAATATTGCGTAACATATATAAATTTAACAGGTATGCCAAATTTTAATTTAGACGTTCATTACGGATTTAAAATGATATTCGCAAGATAAAATATAAAAATTCCATCAAGTTTTTCTTAAACGTTTGATTAAACTTGTGGGAAAATTACGACGATGGAACCACCAGGACCAGATCTTACAAAATTGCTCATTTGATTTCTCACACAGACTATATAATTATTTACTAGAACCTTAATAATTGAGCCTTCACTTGTGTAACATTTTCACTCTCTTTGCCCCGAAATATGTCAATCACGTTTTTTTCGTGTGATTGGTGTGGTAATTTAGGGTGTAGTCACGGAAGCAGTGTGAATCGTATTTTTCATCCTATCTAATTCTCAATGCTTTGGGGTGTATTTCATGTTTAGCTAGCAGCACGAAGCACGCGACAAAACTGAATTAAATGCTTATAACCAATGTGGGTAGTAAAAATGGGGATGGACCAAAACGCAATCTTCTTTCAAGTATCGAGAGATATTCACCAAGTAATTCGAGCTGACCCCGAATAATTACGAAGGAAAAGTGGAGAAATTAGATATTTTTGCGCAGATTGGGGCGCTGGATCTTTTACGTTAAAGATTAACCGAATAAGTTTTCTTTAAATGCCTATTTGATAGAGGATAATGGCGTCCTCATATTCCATTATTCTTGATTATAAAACGTGCGTGGCTAATCACATTCCTAAATCGATTTTAAATTCCTAATAAAAGAGCTAAACTTGTAAATAAACCACCGCCATCAACAAGGCAGCAGCATTTGAGCCACGCGGAACCCATATAAGTAAAATAATAAATTGCAAGAGTTCTCGCAGAATACGTATTTCCAAATTTCTTCGAAATTAACGCACCTATCCGTAATTTCCAAATTCTCTGGCAATCATCTCGCGTCCAAGTTTTCGTATTTCACGTTTCGTGATTCATCTCCTCCTGTATTAGCAATAAATGTAACCATCTTCAAGACAATAGCCCATGCATTACACTAAAATCTATGGCAAAATTTGGATATTTTTTCGTATCCAGATAAAAAAATCGCGATTAAATATAAAGTCATTATGGTTTTTCGTCGTTTATTAATAGAAACGTACGGCATTACTGTTTCAGCAGTTTCTTCAGATCATATTTCAATTTTATCCATGATTTCGTGCAATAATTAAAGTTAAAACTTTCTCAGAAAACTTTACAGAACTCGACAAATGTTTTACCACATTTTGCTAAAATTTCGTCTTATAAGATTATGACGTCGTCATAAGTTTGCGCCGTAGTTTTAAATAAATTGCAATATAGTATAATCTACGAACTCTCGTGAAAAGCACTGCATCAAAGCTAATATAATACGTATATAGATAATCAACCTCCATAACTGAAAGAAGTAATGTTTTTTTAATGTGATATCTCGTTTTTGAAATGATTACGTCATCATCATATGTAAACGTCTTTGGTTGAAATCAACCAGATTATAAGTAGCATATAAATTCCCTATTAAAAAGAATTGAATAGATGCTATTATAATGCAGATTACCAACACCCATTTAAAAGCATTGTGCCCGTTGCCATGGTAATTGATGTGTTTGATTATTTAAAATGTCACTCTATTCCAATTAAAAAGACATTTAAATACCAATTTGGCACGTATTTGAAGTTAATTTTAAAGCATAATAAAGCTAATTTCTATAGCTATAGAACCCTTTTAATTTCGAGTTTCTATCTTGATTTTAACGAATGTAAAAACGCAATTTTATAAAGTCCTCCTCAGATTACCGTGCTTCACTTATGGGGTATTAGAATGAACAATTGTGGTCGAAAATATCCCCTAAAAATGAGCATCTGTGGAGTTTTCAATTATCTCCGTTAGCTGAATGAAATGACCTATCATCCTACAAAATTTTAGGTTACTAGCCCTTCTAGATATAGGTACCACAACTTATATATCCTCCCATATCTTATATCCTATGTAAGAAGCAGCTATTTATAATAGATAAAGATCAGCCTGCGTTACCTCTCAATGGAATCCGATGTGCCCTCCATGTACATAGTCGCAATCCAAATTATAAACAGCAGCATCTCCAAATAATACCAGAGTCTGCGCACGAAACACAATACCCACATTTCCCACATCTTGAATACAACTGCGTTTGTAGATTAGATTTATGTTGCTTGGCAACAACTTATGGGCGAGAATTGTTGTGGAGACGAAGGAATCCGTAAACTAATTGTTGAATTTGCCGGCTTGGGTAAAAGCAGGAAAATCATTGTTGAGATTTATTAAGCTGCATATTTAAATTAGTTAGAACTACGATACGAGCTAGGGACTTGAACGGTAATATTGCTATAGTCTAAAGTTCATTTTCTACGTAAGGATCCAAATCTGTATCGAAATAACACGTAAAATTGGTTTTATTCAGAATAATGTGAATTTTTCATGTTTTTAACGATGAGAAATGTCTACTCCCACCCACTCATACACACAAATCATACCTTACAGCATTTCTCGAAAACTAAGAAACTTAGAGACTTAAAATTTGATGCACATACTACTAAACAGACCTTGTGGATGTGTGGTTTTTTTGGAGAGGGAGGTCACATTATATCTTTATGATGGAATTCCACCAAGTCTCGGCCGCGTCCATTAATGTTAAAGTATTTTAAAACTTAACAGTTGATTGTTCTCTATTGGAAACTTGAAGGAGTTACTGTGCGAGATTTAGATGATCACACCACATAAGGAGAGTTCTTTAGAAACCAATGCGCATACTTTGAATTTCAACAAGAGACTGAGATCTCACTATATAAATTATTCTGACTCAAATAATTCCCACCAAAGTTACACATACACTCGCACCGTGGTTTTTACTAAATTCCCAGAAGAGTTCCTTAAATCCGGTTGAGGTTAAATGCCAGCAGGCTATATTCGCGGTAGTGATTTTGATGAAAATCGCTGCAGATGCTATTGCTCAAACCACAATTCTCGACTTCTTTTCTCAAAAGAAATGCTTCGACTGAGGTCTATTAATTTGATCCTTTATTTGTCGAATCACCAAATCCGACATTATTTTCAAAATTTCATTTTGAACTAAAGGACTAGTATATTTGGCATTTTTTGGACCATCAAGAAATTTTTTTACTATATCGGAATGTTCAGATAGGATGTTTAAAATTTCTAGAAAATTTCCTCTATTTAAACTTTGGTCAAATTCATCATTTCCCCGCTGTTATATTTTGCATTGCTGTAAATCTTAATACCTGACAAATAATTCTTAAATATTGCCTATTTTCACTTACTTGGCTAGAATGAGCATGATTCAACAAGGAAGTTACAGATGCATTATTTTTTGACATTACCTTTTGCATATCCCATGATTTTTCACACTTTTTATGAGAATCACTATTGCGATGTTGCCGAAGTCCTGAGTCTTTTTCATGGCTTTCTTCCAATTTCTGAATCCAACAGATACGAACGGCATGTTCGAATCAATAGAATTTGAAAAAAAACGACATGGGAAGCAATATGCAGCATCATCTAACACACTGTATTCTAACCATGAAAATTTTTCATACCAGATAGGGTTGAAACTTTTCCAACGTGTTGCAATTTTCCGACTCGGAAAACACAACTTCGGCTGTTTAGAGCCGTCGGCCACAATTTGAGACAAATCTTGAGGTCCAGGAATTTCTTTAAGTTTTGGCTCTGTTTCGACACTATCTCTATCTTCGCAATCGGAATTAAGCATTAAATTCATTTTATCGAGTTCACAATCTTGGAATTCACTTTCAGAATTTGAACTCGTTTCCTCACTTTCACTAATAATTGTTTCAAAGTCATCCTCTTCGATAATAGCCGTTTCTTTAGGATTTTCTACTTTGATCTTCTTATTCGCAGCTTTCCCAAAATAGTCCGATATATTAATCCTTTTGCTACTCATTTTGTTCAACCGCTCTGGGTCCCTTAAAAACGGAAATTTTAAACGATATTTTTTTTCAAAATCGAAATCAGTGAAAAAAATCTATTAATCATAGAATTTAAAATAAATTATTAAATACATCGAAAATTATGTATTGTCAAGTATATAACTAATTTACTCGATTTACTGTAAAGTTAAGTTACAGGAAAAAGCTTATAAACTAGATCAGGGGCGGATCGGCAGCAAAAATCGGCCCGGGAAAACCTTCAGACCTCGGCCCACACTGCTGAGTGAAATATTTCCCTATATAAATTAGGGATAATTGAATCGGAGACAACAATGCGGGACACCTTGGCAATGCTCGGAAAGAATACGAAAAATCCATAAAATTTCGTAAAGGAATGCGTACTTCTAAAGATTTTGAACGCCTAGCATCTAAGCATTGCAAGTACGGAATATTGAGAGAGAATATTATTGAGCTACTATCAATTAAGTACGGAATAGTTTAAAGTTTTAGCTGTAGGATAAAGCAAACTAGAAGAAAATTGGTCCATAATTACGTATTTTAATGAATGGATGGAAAGAGTTCTTGCACTTTAAAACATTTTAATCCAGTGTAAACTTTCATAAGAGCGTCACGCACAGAGGGGGATTATGCTTTCTATATTGGGGCGATTGGTGGAAATTCATGTTTGAAAAATTAATTTCTTCAAAATGAGGGATGGGACAAAACGGGAAAACACGTGTCTGCTTATTTTGGATAAATATTCATTTTGTACAAATTTCGTTAACCTCCGATTACCAATTTTCGCGACTTTTCATTGTTAGACTAATTATAATCAAATTTTTCACATACCTGAACTTTTTCAAACTTAATAGACGTTGTGCTTGGAATACCTCTCCGGGCTCAATGTCACAAGTAGTCTACAAACAATCAACCTTAATTAGGAATTAGAATTAAAATATAAATATTTCTGAATCTGCTGAACCACTATAAAATTCCATTACGATGAAGTATACGAACTTTCTAGCGATAACGATATTTTGCATCACTGAATTGAACAGACCTTAAATCCCGCTGTTCTTAACTCTTCAAATGTTAGACTTCGACTGGACTAGGGCATTCGTATTCTCATCTTCGGTGGGAAATTCAGGCTGAGCTCGGGCAGTTTCCCACGGATACAATCCAATTTATTGTCTTCCGAAAAGGCCAGATGTATCTCGGCTTCACATTCATAAGGCAGAGTGGCGATCCACAGGATGTTTATAGTGGACAAAGCGAGTGAGTATCCACTCGAGAAATAAACAACTTCGAGAGCGTCGCCATCCGAAGGTAGATCTGAGCGTAGCACCCACGAAGCACAGAACTGATTCACCAATCGGCAATTTTTTTAAATCTGTTTAATTGGATAACACCAAAACAACAACAACAATGGCCCCATGGAAAATATTTTGTGACCACTCACAATCAGCCCGGGGATAGTGCCTATGAGACTGGTTGGCATCTGGAGACTGGAGACATCGTTTTGAATGATAAAAGGGTAATGCGAGACACGGTGATACAATACAAAGTAAGTAAAAGGTAATAGATCCTTCGCCGTAAAAAAAGGAAAGAGAAAACTCAGTTACGCGCTGTAGGTCTCCGAAGGAATCGGCGGTACCTAATTCTTGTGAAGAAAACTCACACACGCACACGAGTGCCTCCTTGGAGTGTTTTACTTACATCGTTTTGAATGCATCCTCTACTCAAGAGATTAAAAAGAACTACATTGTAGAACATAGCTTCTCGCGCATTTCAAACTACTATATTGTAGAAACCTATCTTCTTGCGAACGTAATGTCAAAATTACAGTAAAAAAATTCCGATAATAATGGGTGGGGATGGTAATTGCAATCTGCTGATCAAATTCAGTGGAAGCTGGGTGGGCCAAGAAGTTTTCAAGGGGGGGGGGGGGCAGGGCCCTGTTTTTTCACATAGACACGAAACACACAAGCAATCAACCACATACGTGTAGGTACGTAATTTTTTTAAATTTCTAAATACGTATTTCGGAATCAAAGATTCCATCATCAGTGGGCTGATCATAAAGACGAAGAAATAGGGCTTGTGGAAGATGAGTCTAGAAAAAGAAGGCCAGCAAGCATTAGTGGTGCAATAAGCAAAGTAAATAAACATTGATTGACTATTATATCCCAAGTGACAAAGTTATTATTCACATCTTAGCGGAGAATTCCAGAAAAGGGGTGATTAAAATTATTGTTAATAACATACACTCAAGACTTTTTGAGGGGAGGAGTTTTCAGTTAATGACAGGTCAAGTTGTTTCACTATCTGATATGAATCAATCCGAAACACAATCAAAAAGCTTGCTGAAATACCTACTTTGGTATTAACGGGGCTCCACCTCCTCTAGGGGCGAGATATGGAACGACAAGGTGCTGAAAGTGGCGAGATTTGGAATTATGTGGAACAGTACTCCATTGGAACTCGGCTGGGCCAGGGAAGGGAAATTTTACTTGGCCCCGCCGGATTGGGTAAGTTAGTGGAAGTGTTTTTGGTTTCTCCTCACGTTCACTGTGTTCCCTCCTCGGGCTGGGAAGCATTCATCTTAATACAGACCGGTCGTACACACGAAACACAAGCTTCATCACCAAATTATCCTTGCTGAGAACCAGTGGCGGCTCGTAGCTAAAATTAGTGGGAATTCTGCTCCAGAAATCTTTTAGCCTTGGTTTTAAAATTGTGTAAAAGGAAAAAAACATGTATAAAAAGAAAATTTATTCAGGAACTTGATAAAATATTAACAAAAAACCAAACATTTTTTACTTAGAATAGCTGGAAGCAGAATAATAATCAAATTCTACACTCTTCTACACTTTATCACATTCAAGAGTATGGTACACGGTTTTTAAGCAAACACACGCTGAGTAAAAAAACTTCCTTCCACCATCACGCCAGAGAAGTCAAAATAGAAGTCAAAAGAGAAGTCAAGAGAGAAGTCAAGAGAGAAGTCAAGGAAGAAGTCAAGGAAGAAGTCAAAATAGAAGTCATGGGAGAAGTCAAGGAAGAAGTCAAAATGAAAGTCAAAACAGAAGTCAAGGAAGAAGTCAAAAGAGAAGTCAAGGGAGAAGTCAAGAGAGAAGTCAATGAAGAAGTCAAGGAAGAAGTCAAGGAAGAAGTCAAAATAGAAGTCAAGGGAGAAGTCAAGGGAGAAGTCAAGGAAGAAGTCAAAATGAAAGTCAAAACAGAAGTCAAGGAAGAAGTCAAAAGAGAAGTCAATGAAGAAGTCAAGGAAGAAGTCAAGGAAGAAGTCAAAATAGAAGTCAAGGGAGAAGTCAAGGGAGAAGTCAAGGAAGAAGTCAAAATGAAAGTCAAAACAGAAGTCAAGGAAGAAGTCAAAAGAGAAGTCAAGAGAGAAGTCAAGAGAGAAGTCAATGAAGAAGTCAAGGAAGAAGTCAAGGAAGAAGTCAAAATAGAAGTCAAGGGAGAAGTCAAGGAAGAAGTCAAAATGAAAGTCAAAACAGAAGTCAAGGAAGAAGTCAAAAGAGAAGTCAAGAGAGAAGTCAAGAGAGAAATCAAGATAGAAGTCAAGAGAGAAGTCAAGAGAGAAGTCAAGGAAGAAGTCGAAATAGAAGTCAAAAGAGAAGTCAATGGAGAAGTCAAGATAGAAGTCAAGGGAGAAGTCAAGGATGAAGTCAAAATAGAAGTCAAAAGAGAAGTCAACGGAGAAGTCAAAAGATAAGTCAAGGGAGAAGTCAAGAGAGAAGTCAACAGGGAAGTCAAGAGAGAAGTCAAGGAAAAAGTCAAAATAGAAGTCAAAAGAGAAGGTAAAAGAGAAATCAAGAGAGAAGTCCTATGAGAAGTCAAGAGAAAAGTCAAGAGAGAAGTCAAGGGAGAAGTGAAGAGGGAAGTCAAGAGAGAAGTCAAAAAAGAAGTCAAAAGAGAAGTCAATGAAGAAGTCAAAAGAGAGGTCAAAAGAGAAGTCAAGAGAGAAGTCAAAAGAGAAGTCTAGGAAGAAGTCAAAATAGAAGTCAAGAGAAGTCAAAAGAGAAATCAAGAGGTAGGTCATAAGAGAAGCCAAGGGAGAAGTCAAAAGAGAAGTCAAGGGAGAATTTAAAAGAGAAGTCAAGAGAGAAGTCAAATGATAAGTCAAGAGAGAAGTCAAGAGAGAAGTCAAGAGAGAAGTCAAATGATAAGTCAACAGGGAAGTCAAGAGCGAAGTCAAGGAAAAAGTCAAAATAGAAGTCAAAAGAGAAGGTAAAAGAGAAATCAAGAGAGAAGTCCAAAGAGAAGTCAAGAGAAAAGTCAAGAGAGAAGTCATGGGTAAAGTCAAAAGAGAAGTCAAGGGAGAAGTGAAGAGGGAAGTCAAGAGAGAAGTCAAAAAAGAAGTCAAAAGAGAAGTCAAGGGAGAAGTCAAAAGAGAAGTCAAGGGAGAAGTCAAAAGAGAAGTCAAGAGAGAAGTCAAATGATAAGTCAAGAGAGAAGTCAAGAGAGAAGTCAAGATAGAAGTCAAGAGAGAAGTCAAGAGAGAAGTCAAAACAGAAGTCAAGGAAGAAGTCAAGGAAGAACTCAAGAGAGAAGTCAAGTGAGAAGTCAAGAGAGAAGTCAAGAGAGAAGTCAAGAGGGAAGTCAAGAGAGAAGTCAAAAAAGAAGTCAAAAGAGAAGTCAAGGGAGAAGTCAAAAGAGAAGTCAAAAGAGTAGTCAAGAGAGAAGTCAAGAGAGAAGTCAATGAAGAAGTCAAAAGAGAGGTCAAGAGAGAAGTCAAGAGAGAAGTCAAGAGAGAAGTCAAGAAAGAAGTCAAAATAGAAGTCAAGAGAGAAGTCAAGAGAGAAATCAAGAGGTAGGTCAAAAGATAAGTCAAGGGAGAAGTCAAGAGAGAAGTCAAAATGGAAGTCAAAAGAGAAGACAAGGGAAAAGTCAAGGAAGAAGTCAAGAAGGAAGTCAAGAGAGAAGTCAAGGAAGAAGTCAAAATAGAAGTCAAAAGATAAGTCAAGGGAGAAGTCAAGAGAGAAGTCAAGAGCGAATTCAAGAGAGAAATCAAGAGAGAAGTCAAGAGAGAAGTCAAAAGAGAAGTCAAAAGAGAAGTCAAAAGAGAAGTCAAGAGAGAAGATAAAAAAGAAATCAAAAGAGAAGTCAAGAGTTAAGACATAAGATAAGTCAAGAGAGAAGTCAAGAGAGAAGTCAAGAGAGAAGTCAAGAGAGAAGTCAAGATAGAAGTCAAGAGAGAGGTCAAGGAAGAAGTCAAGGAAGAAGTCAAAAGAGAAGTCAATGAAGAAGTCAAAAGAGAGGTCAAAAGAGAAGTCAAGAGAGAAGTCAAAAGAGAAGTCTAGGAAGAAGTCAAAATAGAAGTCAAGAGAAGTCAAAAGAGAAATCAAGAGGTAGGTCATAAGAGAAGCCAAGGGAGAAGTCAAAAGAGAAGTCAAGGGAGAATTTAAAAGAGAAGTCAAGAGAGAAGTCAAATGATAAGTCAAGAGAGAAGTCAAGAGAGAAGTCAAGAGAGAAGTCAAATGATAAGTCAACAGGGAAGTCAAGAGCGAAGTCAAGGAAAAAGTCAAAATAGAAGTCAAAAGAGAAGGTAAAAGAGAAATCAAGAGAGAAGTCCAAAGAGAAGTCAAGAGAAAAGTCAAGAGAGAAGTCATAGGTAAAGTCAAAAGAGAAGTCAAGGGAGAAGTGAAGAGGGAAGTCAAGAGAGAAGTCAAAAAAGAAGTCAAAAGAGAAGTCAAGGGAGAAGTCAAAAGAGAAGTCAAAAGAGTAGTCAAGATAGAAGTCAAAAGAGAAGTCAATGAAGAAGTCAAAAGAGAGGTCAAGAGAGAAGTCAAGAGAGAAGTCAAAAGAGAAGTCTAGGAAGAAGTCAAAATAGAAGTCAAGAGAAGTCAAAAGAGAAATCAAGAGGTAGGTCATAAGAGAAGTCAAGGGAGAAGTCAAAAGAGAAGTCAAGGGAGAATTTAAAAGAGAAGTCAAGAGAGAAGTCAAATGATAAGTCAAGAGTGAAGTCAAGAGAGAAGTCAAGATAGAAGTCAAGAGAGAAGTCAGGAGAGAAGTCAAAACAGAAGTCAAGGAAGAAGTCAAGGAAGAAGTCAAGAGAGAAGTCAAGTGAGAAGTCAAGAGAGAAGTCAAGAGAGAAGTCAAAAGAGAGGTCAAGAGAGAATTCAAGAGAGAAGTCAAAAGAGAAGTCTAGGAAGAAGTCAAAATAGAAGTCAAGAGAAGTCAAAAGAGAAATCAAGAGGTAGGTCATAAGAGAAGTCAAGGGAGAAGTCAAAAGAGAAGTCAAGGGAGAAGTCAAAAGAGAAGTCAAGAGAGAAGTCAAATGATAAGTCAAGAGAGAAGTCAAGAGAGAAGTCAAGATAGAAGTCAAGAGAGAAGTCAAGAGAGAAGTCAAAACAGAAGTCAAGGAAGAAGTCAAGGAAGAACTCAAGAGAGAAGTCAAGTGAGAAGTCAAGAGAGAAGTCAAGAGAGAAGTCAAGAGGGAAGTCAAGAGAGAAGTCAAAAAAGAAGTCAAAAGAGAAGTCAAGGGAGAAGTCAAAAGAGAAGTCAAAAGAGTAGTCAAGAGAGAAGTCAAGAGAGAAGTCAATGAAGAAGTCAAAAGAGAGGTCAAGAGAGAAGTCAAGAGAGAAGTCAAGAGAGAAGTCAAGAAAGAAGTCAAAATAGAAGTCAAGAGAGAAGTCAAGAGAGAAATCAAGAGGTAGGTCAAAAGATAAGTCAAGGGAGAAGTCAAGAGAGAAGTCAAAATGGAAGTCAAAAGAGAAGACAAGGGAAAAGTCAAGGAAGAAGTCAAGAAGGAAGTCAAGAGAGAAGTCAAGGAAGAAGTCAAAATAGAAGTCAAAAGATAAGTCAAGGGAGAAGTCAAGAGAGAAGTCAAGAGCGAATTCAAGAGAGAAATCAAGAGAGAAGTCAAGAGAGAAGTCAAAAGAGAAGTCAAAAGAGAAGTCAAGAGAGAAGATAAAAAAGAAATCAAAAGAGAAGTCAAGAGTTAAGACAAAAGATAAGTCAAGAGAGAAGTCAAGAGAGAAGTCAAGAGAGAAGTCAAGATAGAAGTCAAGAGAGAGGTCAAGGAAGAAGTCAAAATAGAAGTCAAAAGAGAAGTCAAGTAAGAAGTCAAAAGATAAGTGAAAGGAGATGTAAAGAGAGAATTCAAGAGAGAAGTCAAGTGAGAAGTCAAGAGAGAAGTCAAGAGGGAAGTCAAGAGAGAAGTCAAAAGAGAAGTCAAAAGAGTAGTTAAGAGAGAATTCAAGAGAGAAGTCAAGAGGGAAGTCAAGAGAGAAGTCAAAAAAGAAGTCAAAAGAGAAGTCAAGGGAGAAGTCAAAAGAGAAGTCAATGAAGAAGTCAAAAGAGAAATCAATGAAGAAGTCAAAAGAGAGGTCAAGAGAGAAGTCAAGAGAGAAGTAAAGGGAGAAGTCAAGGGAGAAATCAAGGAAGAAGTCAAAATGGAAGTCAAAAGAGAAGTCAAAAGAGAAGTCAAGAGAGAATTCAAGAGAGAAGTCAAGAGAGAAGTCAAGAAAGAAGTTAAAATAGAAGTCAAAAGAGGAGTCAAGAGAGAAGTCAAGGAAGAAATCAAGGAAGAAGTCAAAATAGAAGTCAAGAGAGAAGTCAAGAGAGAAGTCAAGATAGAAGTCAAGAGAGAAGTCAAGAGAGAAGTCAAGAGAGAAGTAAAGAAAAAAGTCAAGATAGAAGTCAAGAGAGAAGTCAAGAGAGAAGTCAAGAGAGAAGTCAAGAGAGAAGTCAAAATAGAAGTCAAAAGAGGAGTCAAGAGAAAAGTCAAGGAAGAAATCAAGGAAGAAGTCAAAATAGAAGTCAAGAGAGAAGTCAAGAGAGAAGTCAAGATAGAAGTCAAGAGAGAAGTCAAGAGGGAAGTCAAGGGAGAAGTCAAGGAAGAAGTCAAAATAAAAGTCAAATGAGAAGTAAAGGGAGATGTCAAGAGAGAAGTCAAGAGAGAAATCAAGGAAGAAGTCAAGAGAGAAGTCAAGAGAGAAGTCAAAAGAGAAATCAAGAGAGAAGTCAAGAGAGAAGACAAAATATTCAAAAGAGAAGTTAAGAGAGAAGTCAAGAGAGAAGTCAAGGAAGAAGTCAAAATAGAAGTCAAAAGAGAAGATAAAAGAGAAATCAAGAGAGAAGTCAAGAGAGAAGTCAAGAGAGAAGTCAAGATAGAAGTCAAGAGAGAAGTCAAGAGAGAAGTCAAAAGAGAAATCAAGAGAGAAGTCAAGAGAGAAGTCAAAATAGAATTCAAAAGAGAAGTCAAGAGAGAATTCAAGAGAGAAGTCAAGGAAGAAGTCAAAATAGAAGTCAAAAGAGAAGATAAAAGAGAAATCAAGAGAGAAGTCAAGAGAGAAGTCAAAAGAGAAGTCAATGAAGAAGTCAAAAGAGAGGTCAAGAGAGAAGTCAAGAGAGAAGTCAAGAGAGAAGTCTAGGAAGAAGTCAAAATAGAAGTCAAGAGAAGTCAAAAGAGAAATCAAGAGGTAGGTCATAAGAGTAGTCAAGTGAGAAGTCAAAAGAGAAGGCAAGGGAGAAGTCAAAAGAGAAGTCAAGATAGAAATCAAGAGAGGAGTCAAGATAGAAGTCAAGAGAGAAGTCAAGAGGGAAGTCAAGAGAGAAGTCAAAAAAGAAGTCAAAAGAGAAGTCAAGGGAGAAGTCAAAAGAGAAGTCAAAAGAGTAGTCAAGAGAGAAGTCAAGAGAGAAGTCAATGAAGAAGTCAAAAGAGAGGTCAAGACAGAAGTCAAGAGAGAAGTCAAGAGAGAAGTCAAGAAAGAAGTCAAAATAGAAGTCACGAGAGAAGTCAAGAGAGAAATCAAGAGGTAGGTCAAAAGATAAGTCAAGGGAGAAGTCAAGAGAGAAGTCAAGGGAGAAGTCAAAAGAGAAGTCAAAATGGAAGTCAAAAGAGAAGTCAAGGGAGAAGTCAAGGAAGAAGTCAAAATAGAAGTCAAAAGATAAGTCAAGGGAGAAGTCAAGAGAGAAGTCAAGAGAGAAGTCAAGAGAGAATTCATGAGAGAAGTCAAGAGAGAAGTAAGGAGAGAAGTCAAAAGAGAAGTCAAAAGAGAAGTCATAAGAGAAGTCAAGAGAGAGGATAAAAGAGAAATCAAGAGAGAAGTCAAGAGTTAAGTCAAAAGAGAAGTCAAGAGAGAAGTCAAGAGAGAAGTCAAGAGAGAAGTCAAGAAAGAAGTCAAAATAGAAGTCAAAAGAGAAGTCAAGAGTGAAGTCAAGGAAGAAGTCAAAATAGAAGTCAAAAGAGAAGTCAAGCGAGAAGTCAAGAGAGAAGTCAAGGGAGAAGTCATGGAAGAAGTCAAAATGGAAGTCAAAAGAGAAGTCAAGGGAGAAGTCAAAAGAGAAGTCCAGAGAGAAATCAAGAGAGAAGTCAAGATAGAAGTCAAGAGAGAGGTCAAGGAAGAAGTCAAAATAGAAGTCAAAAGAGAAGTCAAGGGAGAAGTCAAAAGATAAGTCAAAGGAGATGTAAAGAGAGAATTCAAGAGATAAGTCAAGAGAGAAGTCAAGAGGGAAGTCAAGAGAGAAGTCAAAAGAGAAGTCAAAAGAGTAGTCAAGAGAGAATTCAAGAGAGAAGTCAAGAGGGAAGTCAAGAGAGAAGTCAAAAAAGAAGTCAAAAGAGAAGTCAAGGGAGAAGTCAAAAGAGAAGTCAATGAAGAAGTCAAAAGAGAGGTCAAGAGAGAAGTCAAGATACACTTATGAACACAGACTCAGATTTCAACAAGACCCTATACAAATTGACAGATTTAAACGACACACACGCCGAAAAATCTTTCCGCGTTTCACTTTTTTCTCGGTCGTCTTCTTAATACTTTCCGTTTCAAAACTGGCAGTTGGCTTTTAGTCACTGTTGAAACAGGTTCTACCCCTGACGATGCCCACCTTGTGGGCGAAATGCATTGGGTTTTGCAGCCCTCTAGTTGTTTTGGCTAAAGGAGTATTCCACTTTTGTTATATATTTGGATAATAATTTGGCCTCTCTGCTAATAGTTACTTAAACAATATAATTAAAACAAAGATAACTTTCAAAACCACTGATTTGATTGTGCATGAAAGCCAAACCAGGTAATAGTTTATCTTACTGATTTTTCATATTGAAATCATATATATTTGGAATACTTTTATGATAATCCCGTCATATTTGACGGGTAATTACGCTAGTATGTACCATCTTGGATTAAAATTCATGCTGCTAGTTCTCTATAAATACATCTAAAAATATAATTTTATTTTTTACTGTGGTAGCCCTGCTCTTTGTCTCCGCTTTAAACATTTTGATTTTATTATGGTATGTTATACAAATCTTATATACAGTATTTAGCTGAAATCCATTCAGAGAATTCCTTCCAAATCTGTAATAACTGAACGAATTTAATTTGTAAATGTGACACCCTTGTTTGGTTGATCCGGTCAGATTATGATGTTATGGTTTTGTATATATGTATACATTACAAATTTTAAATTTAGTTAAAATTGATGTGAACAGTTCAACGCAAATACTTGTATAAAGAAATTTTTTATTGCTTGTATTGTAGCAGTCCTGATTACTATATCTACATTAAAAATATTTATTTTGTTTGTTAATGTAGCACACCTTCTTCATATTACAATTCGTTGAAATCGATTCAGTCAATTCCTTCCAAATTCATTATTTCCGAAAAGTTTAACTTTGAAATTGTGAAACTCCTGCTGGTCGAAATATGCCATTTTGGTAATTAATTCATGTGAATATTATATGTGCCAAATTTGCTTGAAATCGGTTCAGCCAATACTTCCCTGGTATATGCGTACGTACGGACGGACATCACCAAGATAATAGAGCTTTTCAGCAACGACGAAAAGCACTAAAAATCAACTGGATTAGCGAATTTTTAATCTCTTCCGTAGATCGACCATTTCCTTTAAATGACATCGCAAATCTAGTATTGGCGGCGAACACGCGAAGCAGGGGCAGATATGATGCATTCGTTTTAAGTTTCTTTGAAATCGCGTATCATGAAGTGTCGGATAGAAAAATCCAGTTCCCTTATTCTTGGAATTATTCGTTTCTATTCGCATTCATCTTAATAATAATGGCAGGCAATTGACAGGCGATGTTTTATACATGAAGTCTTCCTAAGCTGGAGCCAGAACATGACCTAAACAATTTTCATGAATGGAATGGAACGGCCATATTCATCCCAAAGGAGAGATTGCCGGATAAACACAAATGAATATGTTTATCTGACATTTGGGATGTAGTTTGGTTTTCTCTGAGCATCCATCATAGAGGGTATTTTTTGGAATATGTTTAAACTAACTTGGCTAGTCTGATCTTAGCGCATGAGAAATATCCGATTCTGAAACGGAAGGATTAGTCGGACTCGGTAGTTCAGCTGGCAAGTGGAAGACTCGCGTTTGATTCCCCGATAGGGCAGAATTTTTGCCTCGCTTTTTCAGAAAATAGTTATGTCCAGCAAACGCCTACCTGAATGGTATTAACACTTTCATTTTAATTTAGCAGACATTAGTTTTCCGAGTAATTTGATGTAAAATTTTCGGAGATAACTTTCTTTTTCCATTAAAATTTGTATATAACTTACACTGACAATTAACCCTATCAGTATTTGTTGTTTTGGACAAAAAACACTAAGTTGAATTTGAAGATTCATTTAATTTATCGGATTACATGTAATCATTTGTGAAGCGAAGTTTTTTACAAATTTAAACGTAAACCAATGATTAGTTGTTTCGAAGAATTCTTCTTTTTTGTCACACGATGTGTACTTTCCAATTCAATCTATTAACCGAGCGCTATTCGAACAGAAGGAATGCCTGGGTTCGAACCTGGACGAAGGAAGATCTTAATTCGCCCCCTGCCTTCTTCTCCCCCCCCCTGCCTCCTACTTGCCTTGCCTCCTCCTCCCCTTGCCTCCTCCTCCTCCTCCCCCCTTCCGCCTCCTGTCTCCTCTCGCTCCCTCCCTACGTCCTCTTCCTTCCCTTGCCTCCTCTCCCTCTTCTTCCCTCCGCCTCCTTTTCATTCATCCCTGTCCTCTTCCTCCCTCCGCCTCCTCTTCCTCCCTCCTCCTCCTCTTCCTCTCTCCGCCTCCTTTTCCTCCCTTTCCTCCCTTTCCGCCTCCTGTCTCCTCTTCCTTCCCTTGCCTCCTCTTCCTCTGGAATTGTTATCAACTATGCCAGATAGGGATACGGAAAATGTATCGATACTTTACTCATATCGGTAATTTCTTTTCGATACCAAGTACTTTTGTACTCGATTCTTTTCTTTCGATTTTTTACTAATATCGGTATATTTTTCTCAGTATCGAATCAAATGAGTACATGCAGTAACAAAAGTGAGGCAGAATTTGCACAAGCTCCCCAGCGTTGACACAATAAAATCACGACTTGATGAGCTGTACGAGGTCATTATAAAGGTTTATTCTGACAAAATAAGTGATCCTAGTGTGGGAAATGTTGCAATTACTTTGGACATTTGGACTGAAATGATGTCATGGCGTAGTTTCCTGGGTATAACAGCACATCATTTGAACGGCACAGGCATTGTTTCTAAATGCATTGCAACCAAGGAGCTCACGGAGAGGCATACATCAGTCAACATTTGTGAGCAACTTGAAGCTATTTGCATGAAGTATTCTATCCCCAAAAGTAAGGTAGTATGTGCAGTAACGCTTCTAATATTGTTGGTGCAGTTAACATGTTTCTCGGCAAGGGAAAACACCTTCCCTGTTTTGCACACACACTTCATTTGGTGGTAGAAAAGATAACATCTATGGAAAATGTACAAAAAATCACTAGTCAGATAAGACAGGCTGTGAAGTTTTTTCGAAGAAGTGTTATAAATAGTGACTTGCTTCGTGCTAAACAGATAAAGTAAATAAAACCCCTCTTAAGTTGATTTTAGATGTAAGCACAAGATTTAATTCTGTGTATTATATGTTAGAAAGATACGTTGCCTTGTCAAAATTTGTGCATCAGAATCTCCTTGAAAACCCGAAGGCTCCATTAGCATTAACTTCCGTTGAGCTTGGCACTGTGAAACATATGTTGAAGTTGCTTCAGCCATTGGATTACATTACCAAGGAGAATGCGGGGGAAAAATTTGTAACGCTGAGCAAAGTGATTCCAGTTATCCATTAAAGCAGTTGCAATCTATTGGAATTACCGCGGAAAATGACGTTGTTAGACAGGTAAAAGAAACACTGCTGAGCAAAATTAATCACAGGTTCGCTCATATCGCGGAGTCTCATCTGTTAGCTATATACAATTTATTAGATCCGCGATTCAAAAAAATACATTTTATTGATATCACGGCTTGTGCAAAGGCTCAATCTAATATCCGTTCCTTGATTAGAAGTGAGGCATCAAACAGTGACACAGACAGTGATTCTACTCTGAATACAGAATCCGAGTATGATTTTTGGAGCCACCAGAAAGTATTGGCCCATGGCAAGCAAAAAAAGAAAACAAATACCATTGAGGAAAGAGATGAGCTGTGTATTTATGAAATCCAGTTTCTCCTCTGATCCTTTGAAGACCTGGGAAGATATGAAGTGTGTTTGTCCCAATCTTTACAAGCTTGCACGAGGGTGCTTGACAATTCCTGCCACATCGGTGCCTGCAGAACGTCTTTTCTAAGGCGGGGCCAACCGTAACGCAAGCCAGGAATCGGTTAACGGGAAGCCGTCTGGAATGTTTTTGGGAGATTGCACAGAGGAGGATTGGGAGGTGTAGATTTTATTGTACTTTGAAGAATGTGCCTTAAATTTTTCAATAAATATAATATTTTTAATTGTTTTGATTTGATTCCTACTCATAGACGAATGTGCTTTTCCTTATGTTCAATAAATGTAATTTTTTGCTTGTTTTGATTCGATAACTACTCATAGACGTATGTGCCTTTATTTATATTAAATTAATGTAATATTTTTAATAGTTCCGATTCGATACTTACTCATATCGGTACCTCCGACCCGATATTTTTGTGGTATCGATACTTTTCATTCGATACATCATATGAGTAAGGTATCGATTCTTTCGTTTCGATTTCGTATCCCTAATGCCAGAGGTGCGCTAACAGGGGAGCGCGAACGATTTGCCGGGGGGCGCGAATCTCCACATACACTGGCTAAAAAGTATACACATCGTTTTGAATGCGTTCTCTACTCAAGAGATTAAACAGAACTACATTGTAGAACCTAGTTTCTCCCGCTTTTCAAAAAACTACATTGTAGAACCCAAAGACTAGTTCCCCTACGGAAAGACCGGAAACTTAATGCTATAAAACGATTCCCAGGTTTTCCATGGAAGGCGACAATCGATGGGTCAACGGTAAAATTTGGAACTACGTGTTAACGAATAGTAGATGGTAGCTCGTAATCACTTTGGCTCCAAGTTGAACAGTTGTATAAAACTCCTTAAGCCAAAAAAAATTGTAGGGTAAGCCCTATGCATTTCGCCCACTAAGTGGGCATCTTCAGTGGAGAACCTGCCTTGGCAGTGAACAAGGTTCAACTGCGACAAAGTTAGAGGAGAGGTTTAAAACGAAAAAACGAAAAACAAATGAGGGACGAAAAGAATTTTATGCGTCAAGTTCGGTCAATTTGTATGAGTTTTGTTAAAATCAGTATCTGTGTTCATAACATTGTATCTGTTTTTATAGATATGAAGATTTTCTAACGAGTTAAGTGAATGATTGGCTGAAGTTAACAATGTTAAGTCCTCTATGTGTATACTATGTCCAGTTTCGAGGATATGAGTGGCTAAAGTGTTAACGAATGCTAGCGTGACGTCATCGAAGGATGTCCCTCGCCCCCTTCCCCTCCCGTTTTAATACGATAATCATAGCACATAAATTGCACGGACAGATTAAATGGACTCTAATGAAAGAATTGCATATAAGAAATCAAATTTATTACCGTATATCACACATTGCGAGAGTACAAAGTCATTATCAAATTACATAACATAGGTATTTTTACATAATATTATACAATAAAGATATAAAAATGAATTATTGTAACAGAATTTTATAACGTTAATACCTTTTATGCATGAAACGTATTTAAAGGAAATTCACGTGGACGACGAAAAACGTCCAAATTTCACGTCAAGAATGAATTTGTGGATCAAGCAAAAATCTATTTGTAAAGTGATATCTTCGGCCCTGGAACATTCTCTTTCTGTTGCACCTATAAAAAGAACGAAAATGAATTTATAAGAATCTCAATCATTAAACCTACAAAACCTAATGAAATTGATGCAGGAGGCAATGGGCATACTTCATATATTGCAATAAATGTAAAATAAGGCAAATGCGCTTACGGCCCATTGCGGTCCATAAACAATGTTTCTATGAAGATCACATTACCATTTGTAAAATTAAAAACATTACATTGCACCAGAAAATGTCCACTTTATTTATAATTTATTCTAAGCACAGTTGTATTTGCTGATGTTTAGGTGTTCGCAGCAGTTACAGTTAGCTCATTTAAGATCTATATATTCGTCAAATAACAAGGAAAACTTTTGATATGTAAATTTCAATTTCTTGATCGAAAAATATATGTATTTCTAAAAACGTTTTGAAACAAAGAAGAATTATCTTCAAGTCTAGGATTACAAACAAATGCATAATGAGAAACAAGAAAAAATCAAGTTAACAATTTCTGTAAATTGAAAATATTTCAAATTAAAACAATGAGACATCACTATGGTATACTTATTTCATTCTATTACAAGCACAAATCTATCCCCTGGTGTCTATGTTGCAGTTTAACTTCCAAACTCACTATAATCTACTCAAGAGGCATGTTATCATATAGGCAAAAAAGACATCTGTCTAGGGCCCCCGTTCAGATGGGGCCCCAAAATCACTTTTCAAAAACTCATTGCTGTTTTTTACTAATATTTTTTAAGTGATTTTTATCGGAAACTGAACATTCTACCTGCCAAGGTCAATGAACTTGAAGATTAATTTGAAAATTACGTTTTTTTTTCAAAAATGGTTTTACCGATTTTTATGAAATTTTATATTTAGTTCTTTCTTAAATAGTTAAGTTACCTAATTGAAAAAATAAAGACTGCCTTGTATGTAACCGGCGCCGCTGTCTTTTTTGCCTATATGATAACGCGCCACAGCATGAGAAGCAAGATAGGAAGGAAGGTAGGTTCATGTGACACACCCACTCCAATGTATACAAACAACTGACAGGAGACAAAATTAGAAAGGAATAAGCAAACTGGGATACTATTGATGACATAGATAGGTGGGAGGATAAGTCTGGTGACTCTCCCAGTTAAATGTATACTAAATGTCTCAACAAAAAGGCACCTGCTCCAGGGTTAAGGCAGTACAGTAGCAGGGAGAAGTTGGCCACAATCTTATCAACCAGTCTTGAGTTAAAGTCCAAGCAGAACTGAGGTGCGGTGGAATTATTCGGCAGTTTTTGATTTTAATGTGTAAGAAACAAAAAACGAGTGTAAGAACATTAAATATTGAGTGACAGAAGAACACGGAGAGCTGAACTTTTTCGATAAGAACATTTTAACTTAAATATCTAAGTATTTTATTTTGTTTTTAGAATATTCTTTTTTATTTTGTTTTATATTAACAAATAGCGGATGCCCGATATAGCGATAAACTCATGGTGTCCGTTTGTTTATTAAAAAACAAACAGATGGATTTCTTTAATTTTATTTCATGTAGTTCGGAAATTCCCCGCTCAAATCGGGATGTCTGGCAACCCTGCTTGTATATCAACCTGATATAATAATGTGTCGGTCAGTTATGTTTGTCGTTGATTATTTGTGATAGTGTAGTATTTATTCTGTAGGATCAATCGATTCTTCCTATAATGCAGTTGTTGCGTTATATTGGGTTTCCATTGTCTATTACTTAATTTTAAAAAATTGATTAAAAGTACAAAAAATTTTAAATTGTAAAATATAAATCTAAAAATATATTTTTTCTTAGGGCCATGAAAAGGACATACAAATCTGGTGTGCAGATAAGGAAAAGGTTAAAAATTAGAGAAGCGGAATTTAAAAAACTGCAAAACTCGTTACAACATTTAATTTCAATAAAAAATGGAAAAGTCTCAAAATGACAGCCGACAAAATGGCATTCTTACAACAGAAGAAAATAGTGCAGACATAACTCCTACCTCTTCATTATCACCAGACAACGTTATTGACGATAACTATTTCGGCATCACACAGGAAGACAATACCAATAATGGAACAACCACAGCACTCTCTGACACTATTAATGATACTCCGGATACGACCAAACATCAAACATGTAGTATGGCCAAAACCCATCATGAATGACTTCCTTGAATTTTGCCTTTGTGGAAAACCACAAAATTTAGGCAACATAAAAAATTCAAAAATAGATTTTAATGAAGGGGCAAAATAGTTACAAGAAAACTAAACGAATCACATTTCTATTTAACCAGAGTTAACAGTACTCAGGAAAAAAGAGAATGGTTAATATTTACAGAAACTACAAAATCAGTATACTGTTTTATTTGCAAATTATTTTCAACCAAATCGAATGTATTAGTTACTGAATGTGGTGATTGGAAAAATATCGGTGATATATTAAAAAGGCATGATGAGTCCAAAAAACATAAGGAATGTATGTGTGTGTACGTAAAGCGCTCGAAGAGTGTAGGAAGAATTGATTCTGAGATGATAAAAGCATATGAAAAACAAACAAACTATTGGCGTGAGGTTTTAAAAAGAGTTGTTGATACTGTGAAACTTTTAGCTACATTAGGATTGGGATTTCGAGGGCATGATAGTTCAAGTACAGGAAATTTTATGAGTTGCTTAGAGTACTTAGCAGAATTTGATATATTCTTAAAGACTCATTTAGAAACTTATAGCAAATGTGGTCAAGGACATGTAAATTATCTTTCCAATACTACGTGCGACGATTTCATTGGTTTAATGGCCACAAACGTAAGAAATGCAATTATTAACGATATCAAACAAGCTAAATACTTTTCACTTATTGTTGACTCAACTCCCGATGTAAGTCATGCAGATCAATTATCTTTCATTATAAGATATAGATAAACAAAACCAAATACAGGAACATTTTTTGTCTTTCATACATATTGAAAAACATGATGCTAGTTATTTAGAAAATATTATAATATCAACCTTAACAGAGTATGGTCTAGATATTCAAAACTGTTGCGGCCAATCTTACGACAACACGGCAAATATGTCCAGTATATACAACGGTTTACAGGCGAAGATTAAGAGCCATAGTAAAAATGCATTTTTTATTCCATGTGCAGCTCATACCTTAAATTTAGTTGGAGATTCAGCTGCAGAATCTTGTTCAAAAGCAAGTCATTTTTTCTATTTTCTATTATTTTCTTCATCAACAAAGAGATGGGATCTTTTAATAAAGGCAAACTCAGAAAGAAATAAAACATCAAAAAGAATTAGTGATACCAGATGGTCCACAAGGGCAGATGCAATTCTAGCTGTTAAGATGAATTTTTTTGCCATAAAAGAATCTTTATTTACACATACTAATTATTCAAATGAAAAACCTTTGAAAAAATTAGAAGCAAAAAAGCTGCATGATTTCTTTGAAGATTTTGAAACAACTCTTTTTCTTTTCATATGGCATTCAATTCTACAGCGATTAAATTCCACAAATAAAAATCTTCAAAATAAAGATTCAGATTTACAACATGCTGTAAATCTTTTAAAATCATTGTCGTTATATATATCAGACATTCGAGGAAACAATGAATTTTTTGATGCCATAGAAACTGAAGTTTATGCATTAACTGGCAATAAAGATTACAAATCCGATAAAGTTAGAAGTCGACAGAGAAAATTATACTTTGATGAAAAAAGAGATCGGGATGTGCAATTGACAGGCAAACAATCATTTACTGTAAATTGTTTAAATGTTATTTGTGATAAATTGTTAGTAGAAATTAACAGACGTGCTGAGGCATACCAAAATATTTTAAATTATTTTGCAATATTTACAAATTTAAATTTAAAGGAAACATCACCAAGAGAATATGACAACTGTATTATCAATTTAATAAATACTTACTCAGATGACATTGACGCTAATGTTTTTAAAGAAGAATTTGCGCATTTTATACATTTTGTAAAAAATGAAACTTTAAATTCACCTTCTTTAATGTATGAGGCAATTCTAGGAGGACTAGTATCAACTTTTCCTAATGTGGACATAATGTTAAAAATATTTTTGTCAATTCCTGTTTCAAACGCATCAGCAGAACGATCGTTCTCTGTGCTTAAAAGAGTTAAGAATTATATTAGAAGTTCACTTGGACAAGAAAAATTAAATAATTTAGCAATAATTTGTATTGAGAAAGATATTACAAACAGGATTGATTAGAGAACTGATATACAATTTTTCAGCCCAAAAAGCATGAAAAGTCCAAATAAAGTAGTGTAAAAATACTTATTAGAGTAAGTGTACGTATTATTTCTGAATTATTCTTCTGGGTTAGATATTTTTCTTTTGTCATATAACTTGTTTGTCTTGTTGTCACAATAAAATGAAATTGAAAATGTTCTTTATTAGTTTTTTCTTTAGATGGGGCCCCCCAAATTCCATTTTGCCATGGGCCCCATGAAGGTATAATGCGCCTCTGAATCTACTGATAACCGTGAGAAGTTTTAAACAGAAATTTCAATTACTCAATCTAAAATTATGGCTTATTTTGTGAACTGACACGTACCATATTCACGGCCAGGGCAATGGATGGCACAGCTAGGTGAAGTAAGCGAGGCTTAAAATTTAGAGAAAAATGTAATAACGTAAAATATTTCCAGGAGAAAGTGAAAGAGTTTTTGTTAAAAAAGTTATTATTCAGTAAGGGAATATATGGAAGACAATGATGTGTCATTGATTGATTGATGTAATGTTAAGTATATTGTGAATTATAATTCAATGTAACATTTATATTGTAATGTATGTGTGATGTGTAACAGTTATATTGTAATGTATGTGTAACAGATATATTGTAATGTACCTATGTGTAACAGTTAATGTATGTATTCGACGAAACACCTAATTACTGACGGACTTGTACTGAAACCATGTAAATATAATGTGTCAATAAAAATTCTATTCTATTCTATAACACTTCTTAGAACTAGTTCGTTAGAATTTTTTTTTCAAAAATATATGCTATTTTTCAGACTTACCTGTTGATTGGAGATAAGAACAAATTCATTCCGTCACGTTTTCTTAAACAGCGATGAATCCATATCTACTTGACAAAATCAGACTTTCAACCGCTCTATAAGCAATGACGAACTTATAACAAGCAGAATTGCCGCTGTTCCGCTATGATACACAATGAACGTGTCGCGCTGTGGTAGAGAGAGAAATAGAGGGAAAAGAGTCCGGTATATCACGCACGGCCATTCACTAAGTATTATCCAACAAAAGGTGGACTTTTCTCTGTTGAATAACTGTATATGTAAAATAGGAGTCTGAGTGTTGGATAGGTATATAGTTAGAAGGCTCCATATCCATGCCAAAGAAAAAAAGACATGCTGCACAAAAAAGAAAGGCAAATTATACCTCAAAAAGTTCATATCTTGCTGCAGTCTCCAATATCATATAGCTAAATATTAATGTATGTATTATTTGAGTTTTCTGCCTTTGTTGTTTTTAGTGTTTTGTTTTTTTTTATTAGATGTAATTTTTTTGTTTACTGTATTATTGTTAATGTTTATATGGTTCTACTCTTTTTAATATTTGAAATGTTGCTTATCTGCTTGTGTCACATTGTACACTATTGTTGTTTAGAAGGTTCTGCTCATGTAAATATTTGAAATGTTGCTTTTCATTAGATTTAGTTTTTTATTATCAGCTTGTGTTATGTTGTACAATTTTGTTAATGTTTGTATGATTATACTTATGATAACATATGAAATGTTTGGTGTCATTAAATATTGTTTTAGCCCACATCACCTTGTGTACTTTTATCCTACAGCAATCTGGAATCCTGCAGAATTATGCAAAAGTAGAATGAACTTATAATTGTAAAAAGTATTAGAATGAAGTTACCACACTGTAAACCTTTTCTAATGAATGTTGTTATCAAAAAAGAACTTTTTACGTGCTAAACTGTACATTCTTTTTCATACGTATTCATAGATGAATTCAGTAGAATCAGTAATCTAAAATATAACCTATTTCAAGAAATTGTTTATTACATTACAGTAAATCTTTGTACATTTTTTGTTTATGATTTATATGCTTGGAGAAATCTCAAAGTATGAAATGGTGTTCTAAAATTCATTCGAGGCTTTAAATTAGCAAGTAAGCCTATTTCATTATAAAGGACAACGGAGCAGAACTTTTAGTTATTAAATATTGACCTAAATGCATAGGTAATTTGACCTTGAAGTTAAGATTTTCATGGTTACTGTTAGACAAGATTTAGAATTTGATTATTAAGTATCTGAAAAATTATAATCGTGCAGCGTTAGGAAAAATATTTTGTAATAAATCATCTTGAAGGAAATTTAGAGCATGGTTAAGTTTAACGTTTACCTGGAATAAAAGTTTAGCTAAAAGAGCTAAAGGTAATTTTTTCTGGCATTGAGATTTTAAAAATCTGGTCACTTAAGTTTAGCACAAGGTTACTGCTCATTTAGGCTCAAAAGCAACTTCCATGCATTCATATTTTGGTGAAGTAAATCTAGGGATAATATCATCAGTACTATCTTTAAAAGGTATTTCCCTTTTGAATATAAATACTCTGCCTCTATTACACAGGCAAATGTGATTCATAAATACCAAATGACCTATCTTCACTTAACGTTTTTTTCATGGATATCACATAATGAATAGAAGCAACAGTTTTGCTTAGTGCGTATCTTTAAACAAATGTAAATATTGCCTACTGGAACAAGTGTTCCTAATAATATTCTTACATAATTACCTGTATTACTTTTAGTGTTAAGAAATTAACATGTTTTGGGAAAAGACTAGACTGCCAAATCAGCTGCCATTTATCTTGACGGCTTGTCTTTTCGCAAAAAATAAGCCGCAACACTTTCCGATTCCGTTTCCTAAATGTGTATTTTGATAATTGCCATCGCCTTATGATCGCTTTGATTATACTGCTACTAGTATATACATCGTATTTGATGCTTAATTTATATATAATCAGTTGTCAACAAAGGAATGCGCTGATGTCTTCTATTTTTTAAGAAAAAATAGACGTTACGCCCATTTCATCCATACGGCAGAATCGAGGTCGAAGACTAAAGATGGTTGCCGGTTGAAACCTCATAGTGGAAGTCAGTGTGGGAATATATTCTCCCATAAGTTTCATACCCCTGCCTTGATTATAAATTTGGCACGGTAACATATATTTAACTTATGTAGTGCATGTGACCGTTTAGTTAAAAATGTAATGACGGTTAAATCTTTAATAAAAAATTACATTTCTATGGTTGTTGTTCTTTTTGGAGCCTGAAATGTAAAAAAAGTGAAATAAAAATAACGTCTAAAATCAGATTTCAAGCAGCGTTAATCAGAACGTTGCATTTTTCTGAATGTGTAAAACCGAAATCGTTTAATTCAAGCATATCGTGCTAATCGAGGGTCTGTACTATTGTCACCGCATATTTGGTTTTACAAACAAAAGAATAATGAAATTAGTAATACTAGTGCCCCCTATAACTCATTAAAGTTTTGGAGCGAAAGGAATTGGAAATTTTCGTGTGTGTATTATATTTGTAGGAAGTTGGTATTACAATTATGCTGGTTTGGGTTTATGTGAAAAATATTGTTTTACAAATTAATACTGCTGTTTCATCTTCGAAATGCCGTGGAAGTATATAACAATCGTTGAACATGAAGTGGATATTGATCAGAGAAGACAATGGTTTGAAAGTTAACTTGTCGGCGAAAACTCAATTGGTAATTCTAAATGTTTACCTATTATTTGAATTTTTTCATTTTGATTCTTATTTACCGTAGATGATTCTATTTTTGTAGCATCCTGTTGGCCGCGGTAAGGATTGTTTTATAAAATGTCAGAGCCTTTATGCATCAAGACATCATTGCAATATTATATGGGAGGAAAATAAGATTTACGTTGTCGATTTGGAGGTATTTTATATAAAATTGCCCCTGATTTAATCAATATCCTATTTAAATAAAAAATGATTATTTTATGACATTATTATCTTTAGAGTTCGAATGGGACGTTCGTAAATAGATGTCGCATCCCTACTGAAAAACGTGTGGTTTTAAACGAAAACGACTTGATTGGAATTGGAGTACCAGAAATCTTAGATGAAAAAAGTATCGTGTACAAATTAGTGCTGGAGAATGATGTAAGTGTAATAACTGTTAGCATGCTTAGTCATAATAAATCACCAGTTAATTTTGGTAGCTTTGAAAATTTCATAGCTGATGGGACGAAAACCTTGATTAAATTTAGTTTTTATATCGCTAAAAACATTTGGATACAAACTTTTTGTACTGTGATGTAACAATACACGCTGGACTTTATCACTAATAATATAAACAACAACATTTAATGTTTACATTTAGTTTATCATGGTGAGTAATTGGTATGGGCTTTTAAGTAGTAATTTCTCCATATGTTTTTGCTCTAGAGAAAAGCTTAAAACTTATTTTAAACCAAAGTAACAGTCCAGATATTATCTCAATATTGGCGAATTGTGGAATATTTATGGTAATCCATTGCTGATTTCAGAATTTTCTCATGATATTTACTAATAACGAATGGAAATTGCTTAACATTTAGTGTTTTTATAAAATTTCTCTCTGGATACTGTCATATTTAAATTCTCTTCCGAATTTCCATTTCTTAAGAGAACTATTATAGATCTGTTAGTGTATATATCTAAATTTTGATGGTTGCTTTGTAGCTTTATGTTTATTATTAGCTCTAAAGAACTTGACTTCTAGTTTGTATTCTTGGAGATATAGTGAAAAGACTGTCTTCCGCGTGAATGTTGTAGAAATACTTGCAATTGTGAAGGATCTTCATCTGTTTTTGGTATAGTCTTTAAAGTTATTTGCTATGTTATTGTAATAGGTGTAGGTTTACGGCCCTGCATTTATTATATCATTATATTCCACTAAATTCTCAGCAAGAATTATTATTATTCATATATACAGCTAAACCTAACTGGCCAGGTAGTAACAATCCAGTGAACATAATTATCTATATATGATTATATATGATGAGTAGTACTGTTGGCAGATTAAATAAGTCAACATTTGGCAATCTCTTTTAATGGATTACAGCAAAGTTTTGTGCAAAGCCAAAATACTCAAACTGAAATATATTTTCTAATAGATAGGTAGCAGGCAAACTGGATGTTTTCTTTCCACAATTTTCATCACATATATTTCTAAAATAAACATTTTAATTTCTTACTGCATGCATTGCATTTTGTCATTCAGCAAAATTTGATAAAAACAGCATACTTACTATAAAATTTGAGATTGCAAATAATACGTCATAAAAGCTTGTAACCTTGTATATCTTTGAAATTTTGGTTGGATTTCTATGTAACCAATTTAGTAATATCCCTCCTATTCATCATATTATTTGTACTCCTTTGCCCTTCAAAGTATATAGAGTGCTTTTTCAATTATTAAATCATGTGTTAGCTATGATTAGATCGTTTAATAAACAACTTTACCGCCATTTCTCTTTTATACTTTCGTATTATTCCAAGTCTGCATATACCCAGAATCTTTTTTCATGCCCTTCTGATTATATTGCTTCAATTTCTTCTTCATGATTTGGCATTATAGTATATGCATGCATTAATATGTTTTTACTGGAACAGTCGTAGATTTATTGCTATCAACCTGCCTTTCATGTTATTATCTTAGTTATGGTTTTTTGTTATTTTAATGTATCATTTACCAATTTTTTACTTTCTCCATTAACGAAGTATAGAGAAAGTATTGTTTTCATGAAAAAAAATTGAATTCGAGATTTCAATGGAAATACATGTTTTAAGGTCTCCTGAACATGTTTTGACTATTTTCTCAATGATGCCTGTGTGTCTGTCTGTCAGTCTGTCTGTATGTGATAGATTTTTGTGGGCGCTCTAACTCAAAAACTATTTATCAGGTCAACGCAAAATTTTATATTTAACATTTTTATAAAAGTTAGAAGATCTGATTAGTTTTTGGCAAAAATCGGTCAACTGGAAGTTGGTGTTTACTCTCATCACTTCTCTGCTATTTTGAAATATTTGCTTTAATATTTGATAAATGTAAAAATGTACTGGAATAAAAGTTGTAGGAAATTTTATTTTCTACATTTTTCCATATAATGGATTGTTTAAGAGATATCTTATATTTTTAGCTGCCACCTACCGAAGGCTATTGTTAACAATTGATGCTTAGTTATGTCTTACAATTAGTAACGCTCCTTTTTCTTTTCTTAATTGTCAACCGGAAGTAAATATTGACAACGATCCCAGAGCTAACAACATGTAATTTGGCATATAAATATGGAGAAACTCATGTGTTGCCCACATCAGTTTATTTGATACTGGCAACAAGTTTTGCAGTCATATTAATAAACATCATTATAAAAATTCATTAACCCTCTTAGTGCCATGCAAATTTTGGTGGGTATTGCCAGAAGTGCCATGGGCAATTTGTGAATTTTGTATTACCTTAGGAATACTCTCACAAGGAAATTATTTATTATGATAATAAGTTAATTTTTTTAGGAATTGTAAAAAAATAGAACATTCTTCAAAATCACATAATTTTTAGGCTAGTTTCCGAAGGAAACAGCCTTATAAAATGGTCCTGTCTGTGTGTGTGTCCCCTACTAACAACTTTTACACCACTGGACCGATTTTCCTGAAACTTGGTATGAGGCTCATGCTGCCAGGACCCACCTCTGGGCTATATTTTATTTGGTGAAGATTGAAGTCTTGGGTTCGATTCCAGGAAAGTTTTTTTCCTATTTGATTTACATAGGAAATGTCAAATACATAGTGCAGAGATGTTTTCTTTAATGCATTAAAATATCTTAAAATTGTGATATCAGAATGAGGTTTCTACTGTTATAAGGGGAAAAGAATGTAAATTCTAATTCTTATCACCGAATTTTGATAAGTGATCGTATTATCTTGAATTTCTACTAAACAGCGTTTTTTCGTTTTCAATCGCATTTTATCAAATTGTTGCCATGGAGACGATTATTACCGAACTAGGCTTGATCATAGACGAGTGAACAAATGGGTTATTTTCTTTTCTGCTCCTCTACTCTTCAGCAATGGACAGTTATCCATACATAATAGCGTATAAACTAACATTTATTAAATTCATTTATTTAAAAAATACATGCAAAATATAAGGTCAGGAAGAGATTTTGACATTGTTTTTAGTATTTTAAACCTGATAATGCTCTATTAATTTGTTTTCCAAATTTTCTCTGTCATTGGTAATGGTATTTATGGTATGAGAATTCCTTGGAATGACTAACACATACTGAAAGATTTCCTGTCAATATATGTAATCGATTTGGGATGTCAACTTTGAGAAACCAGCCTGCATTAGTCCTGATTTGAACTGGCCTTGTCACAGTGCCCCACTGATTGTCTTACCCGTTCAAAAATCCCTGGCTTACCTCTAATTGTTTCACAGGCGTTTTCAACAAGATGTTGCAAATCCACCACATCATTTACTGGAGTGATCCATTGAAGGTGTTAAGGATACAGTTGCTGTTCACATAAAGTTCGAAAAACGACGTTTTGGGTGACTTCCTCCATGGCTGCAATCCTCCTTGTACTGGCTCCAGGATCCTCTTCCACGCAGTGCAACACCCTTTCCTCCAAATCAGGAGTACTCATGGACCTTGGCCTCTCTCTGTCTGTTTGGTTAGGTGCAAATCCTCCACTGTCTCTGAGGCGCTGATTAATCCTGCTGAACATACTCCTTTCTGGGATCGTGCGGTCAGGGAACTTTTATTCATAAAGACTCTTGCATTGCCCTCTGCCCCATACATGAAATGCATGTCTGCCATTTCTGCATTTGTGTAATTGTTTGCCATTTTCACCAGGAAAGCACAACTGACTAACACCAATTAACTCAAGAATATGACATACTTACGTAACACACTTAACTGGTGACTGACGTTGCAAGAGATATACAAGACAGTGTATTTGTAAAGAATAAGGAGAAAGAGATATGGATTGGCTCGCTGAGGTACTGTGCACACACAGCTTGGGTGAAGGTCACAGCATTTCGAATACATACTGTTTCCTGTTAAATGGGTCATAGCTCTGAAATGCGAACGTTTTGGATAGATGTTCATATAAAATTTTTTCATTGTTTCAGTGTGTAGAACCATATCCTAAAGTTTGGCAAAACATTTTTCTATCACCCTGTATATAAACATAATTTAGTGTCTAAGGCATTGTCCGGTCAACTATAATTATGTATCTATAACTCAACAAGAGTGGAAAGATGCACACATCATGCATGCATACATCTAAGGCAGAGGCGTTCCTTATAATTTATGCAATCATGTCAAAAAAGATAAATATTAATGGCATAGTATAATGTCTATGAACTGAAATGCCAGTAGTGATGCCAAGGAGATATCGAATTTTTGATTCACCGACTAATTTCCTAATCAGTTGTAATTAATAAAACGATCGACAATTACATACCTCACTCGAATAGTAGTAATACAGTAAAACCTCTCATTAACGAATATCAAGGGACCCAATTTTTCGTCTATTCGTTATTCGGAAATTCGTTGATCGGAGGTTATTGGGCGTTGCATAACTTCAGGGGCACATTGCCTGTTAGATTATACGGGAGCAACGGGGCTATCCAAATGAAGGCATATGCTCAGAAATGGAGTAACTCTACTAAATTATGCCCATTACATCTTTTCAGGAAAAAGTATCACATAAGTGGACGATATTCAAAACGCGCCCCCAATGTTTAATAATCGGCCATATTGATTTGAAGCTCCAATGACACAATGCTTTCTTATGGGAAAAAGGGCCACTTTCATTCATCTCATTTTGCAATGTTTGACAGTGGCAAGCACCAAATAACTCGGAAATGCAATGTTATTTTTTCTAGCATTGATTGGCAGGTTCTGCACGAAAACATCCTCTGCAATTTTTAATTATGCGACTTTTTTCGAGGATGCAATGTGTGATACTCGCTGAGCCTATCCTAAAGCATCTGTTGAGTCGCTAAATTTATAAAAAATATTGACAGCAACGCCAATTAATAAAGTACTATTTGACCACCACGGAGCGGGTTGCAAA
This sequence comes from Tanypteryx hageni, assembly GCA_028673005.1. Lineage (NCBI taxonomy): Eukaryota > Metazoa > Arthropoda > Insecta > Odonata > Petaluridae > Tanypteryx > Tanypteryx hageni. Next base: position 16,104,682 of record CM054115.1, on the reverse strand, counting down.
TATTTCAAAACGAAATGAAAGAAAGCAGCATTTTCCCCATAAGAAAGCACTAACTGTCGTTGGCACTCCAAATCAAGACTCCAATATTTTTCACTAACATTCTTAACAACACTCCAGCCTCGTCTCTGACGAATAAATTATCTATCACAAAAAAGTGCATAGGAACCACCTCACCATGATACATACCTCATTGCTGCAATCTTTTGTTGAAATTCTCTCTAAAAGGATTAGGGGATCAATTTAATCGGGAATGATTTCAAATACAACACTTTTTTTAAAAGATTTATTAATAAATCAACATTTTTTAAAAAACGAGTATTTTTTTCTGTTTTAAATTCTTCGTAAATTCTCGGGAAACGGCAGTCTCCACTTCCCTGTAAGCGTGCATAGCTGCAGCACTACAACTCTCGGATGAGAGTAAATATCTTTCCACTACATCCAGTGCTGCACATACGTCGCTCGACTTCGGCCGCACCAACTCCAATTCTTCGTCTTCCTCCATATTGGACCCTTCTACCCCTTCGGGATCCTCATTTTCCACAGAGCAGGTCAACAAATTGTCGTCTACATGGGCAAAATCTTGAAAAGACGCCGAGTTTAAATTTAAACCTGCCCTTAATTCCTCCCACCCTTCTTCCTCAGGTTCCACACACTCCTCACTTGCAATGGAATCACAAAAAAATCCCGCCCTTGCATAGCAGTTTTTTACGTTTGATGGTGAGACGGCTTCCCATGAAATGCAAAGCCGTTGCATTGCCTGCAAGAGGTTCCATTTAAGGAGGGTTGCATTTCCCGCCATCGTTGTGAACCACCGTAAAGCACTAAATATCAAAAGGAATTGATATTTAACGCACTTCTTCTCACTCAATAACTTGTCGCACTTTTACACCTTCTCTCACCTAGGACACACCGGTCAATGGCGCGAGAATGCCGGAAACACAGGAAATACGTCATCATGCTAGAAAACGTGCTATGATTGGCTTGTTGTAAGCTTAACCCTAATTGGCGCGTTGGCGACTGTTTTCAATAGTTTTCCGTACTTATGTAACTGAAAAAAATGTTTAGCGAGCAAAATTTCGTTCTAAAGAGGTAAATAAAAACGGAAGGGACCACTTTTTTCCTTCGTTGTTCGGAAGTTTTCGTAGTATGGAAGTTCGTAGTAAAGAGGTTATAATTAGAGATTTTGTATACAAGTTTGGTGGGACCCCGTCAATTGTTTGTTATTCGGAGGTCTTCGCTATAAAGGGGTTCGTAAGGTAGAGGTTTTACTGTATAATCTTTATGTTCATGTTCATTCCTTTGTCGTCAATTACCCATTTCTATTCACTTACAAATGCTGTGTATACGTAAAGAAAATGGACGTTTACGTTCATTTCTTTATCATAGATAATCAATTTTTCTTCATTTACCAAATGTTCCATGTGCATGGTGTGCACAAAATAAAATTAATTAGATATATACAGCAGATATTGTTTGCATCTGTTGTAATGAAGATTGTTTTCGTTGACAACAATTAAAAAACATGGGAAAATGTTTGTCCTAAGTAAATTACTACTTTCTTGTTTGATTTTCTTAAAATCAGCTACTCCGATAAAAATGTACTGAACAAAACATATGCTATTTGACTAGTTCTGCAAAGTAGTTGAAAGACTTTTTTGTTATAAGTGATATTGTATGAGATATAAAGTTCATTTTTTGTCTTCAGTAAAGTGGTACTCCTGATTAGGCTACGTAAACTATTTATATAATTTTCTTAGTTTCTTTGCCCCTATGTCCTAAATATCCAAATTTCATCAACATCAATAGTTTCCGAGATGAAACATGTGGACGGATGGATGGACACGAACTGGCCATAAGGTGTTCTTTTTTACTTATTGTAAAGAACACCTAAAAACTACATAACGTAGAGACAAGTGAAATGTCATTTTAACCGCAATAAGGATTATATGTTGGAAGGTTGGTTTTTAAAATGATTCATTTGACCAATTTATTTATTTTTAATATTTTCTGTTTTCATTTTCCCCATTTAAAAACATGGAGATGAGTGTTGACTGTTCTTCATTTGTACATTAAAATGACTAAAAATCATCATTCAAAGTCAGAACTTGAACCCAAGGATGAAGAAAATTATGAAGTTTCATTTTCCTACCAAGAAATTACAAATACAGATTGAAATTTTCCAACTTTGTTGAATCTGACTTTTTAAATTTCACGTTGCAGTCCTAACCCAGACTCAGTTCAGAAAGACTTTGGAGATTTTTTTTCGAATAGTTAGAATCAAATGGCACTGTGATCTTGTTGGTATTGGCTGACTGGTTCATCCACTGTCTTATGCTGCCATCTGCTGGGCCATCTTTGATACCTTGCAGGACAAGAAAATATTTTCTTAGCCCATGTTTACATCTAGCGATTGAAAATGTTATCCACTAGCTGGCAATCAATGCATGAGCATGATATAATTGACTTAAGTATGATAGTGATTCTTGGAGTAATGTTAGTGTTGTATCTGATGATTCTATACCTGAAGAGGTTTCTGAAAGTGATAGTGAAGATTTAAATAGTGAGGGAAATGATAAATCTAAAGATGATGCTACAGCTGATGATGAAGATTGGTACAGGTATCATGACACAGACAATGACTTTATGAAATATAATTATGGTTCCATATGATGTTACAAACTTCGAAGGACTGGAATAATACCAGAAAAGCCTGTAGATTTCTTTTCATGATTTTTCTCCATTTTCTTCAAAACTAATTGGACCTGGTGAGATCACATAGGGTAAAAAAATTGGACCTCAAGAGGTTAAACTACAAAATCTCAAGTTTTTTAATGAAAAATTTTCCTTTCCATGGTGACCAATATTGTTGTCAAACTCAATATCGTAAGCCTATGACATTGAAACGAATTCAAGGTCAGTTAATTATCCATGTAAATAAGAGATGGCATAACAAGCCATTTCTTCAGTTTCAATTGTTAACACTAGGACGGCCAATGGGAAATTTTTATCCCATTTTTAAATTCGGATCGCTGCCAAACGTGCAATTTTTGTTGGAGCACGGCAATTCTTCATGACTTTTTATGATATTAATCTAGTTACACAGAGAAAGTTTTGCCCTCCCCAATGCCTCGGTTGAGATGTGACATACATTTTACCCTAGAACTGCTGATGGGACATTGTTGTCCCACTGATGTAATCATTACTAATCTGCTACTTTGTTTCAATATAGTACGGTACATAGGCCTTTCCGAGTTCACTTTTGAGTTGAGCTATGACACTGTTGTAGTTCCCTTCCTAAACTCTCTCTCTCTGGTCGGAAAATGGGGACTGCTGTTATGTTCATGTTCATGTCAAGGAATCATTTCCGAGAGATACTCAGATACCTCATATTCGATGTCAAGTCCACCAGGTTTGACCGCTTAAAAACTCACAAGTTTGCCATTATTTCAGAAGTTTGGAATAGGTTCATTCAAAACTCTCAGACTGGTTACAGACCTGGAGCTTACATATCAGTAGATGAGCAGCTCCTTCCTACCAAAGCTATGTGCCAATTCATTCAGTTAATGGCTTCCGTGCCCGATAAGTACACACAGAAGTCCTGGGTTGCTGTAGACATAGTAACAAAGTAGATACTGAACGCATTCCCTTATCTTGGCAAAGATGTACTCCGACCAACTGATCAGCACCTTTCCCAGTATGTAGTAATGAAACTGATAAAACCATTCTTGATCAAGGGGAGAAATATGTTGTGTGATAATTTCTTCACTTCTCTGGCTTTAGTTGATAATCTAAAGACTAAATCTACTAGCTTGGTTGGTACAGTAAACTGGAGGAAAAGAGAAATCCCCTTGGCTGTGAAAATTCACATGGAGCTTTGTACAACATCCAGGTACTGAAAAATAGAGATATTACTACACTCATGTTTTACCAAGTTAAAGTGAATAAGAATGTCATTATTTTAAGCACTCTACACCCTGAAATGCAATTTGGGACAGATGCCAAGAAAAAGCCAGAAACCGTGTCCTTCTACAGAGAAACTAAGTACAGGGTTGACGTAGATCAAATGGCTTGTAAATACTCAGTCAAAGCAATGTCCTGAAGATGGCCTGTACACAGGGTTTACAATATCCTTGATCTAGCTGGTATAAATGCATGGGTATTGTACAAGAATGTTACCAAAATCAAGATTTCACGGCGAGACTTCTTGTTGAAATTGGCTGAAGAACTAAGTGAAGATAATGCGGAGAGCAGGCTATCAAATGCACCCACTCAAATCGCTGATGCTCATGCCGAAAAAGGGGAATCTGCGGATCCTGCAACAGACAGCAATCGACGATGTTGCCAGATTCGAAAAAACTGCAAAGGAGAGAAGAATGCGAGTACTGTAAATAACCGCATATAATGCGCACTTTTTTTTTTCGAAATATTTGAGTTAAAAATTAGTATGCGTGTTATGCGAGGATACATAATCTTCCTATTTTCATTTGACCCCATATTTCCACAATTTCGGCATATTAATTACTGCCCGGGTATTCCCATAATTTTATTGGTGATTTTTACGAAAAGTAAGATCGATAATAGTAAAAATTTATTGACTAATTCTATAAACACATTACTTAGATATGAAAAGAATAAATTCAGTATTTATTAATTTTAAAAGCCAAGAAATTCTTCGTCACTGGACCATTCTTCGTCGATGTTTTTTATCCAAATCGTCATCTTACGCATGACGTCACCCTACACCGGCGCCCGGCCTGGTGGTGAGGTATTGGTACTACTTACAATTAGAAACAATGGCAGCTGATGCCTTTGAGTATGCTGGGAGTTGATGCTTCTTGTAGAACTAAATCAAGTTATCGTTCTCTACTTTTCTCTCGGCATTCATACGTGCTTTATTCTTGATTCTTAGAGTCTGTAGTTAATTATGGCTATTTGCTATCGTTTTTACATGCTCCAGAGTGTTCTAATAAGGTTAAAACTGAAGGTTGGGTGAACCCATCCACCTCAGGCGTGACTAAAACGTATGTAAAAAACTTCAACATAGGATTATCGTCATTTCTTCAATTTATTAGCTCAAACAATGTCATATGCCATACTATGAAATTAATATAATAGGATTATTGTGTATATCCTAATATCACCTTGTAAGTAAACAGAGTATGTAATGATTGAGTTAGCTGACGTTCTTTAGGAACATTATTCGAAAATTTAATTTCGCACTTTCATTATGTTACCAATAATTAAATCATTGCTTTAGACCACATTACACCATCTACTTTATTCTGGAATGGTAATGCTAAAAAAATCTGTTCGTGCTATACGTGGGTATATAAAAAAATCATAGTCATAATGAAAGGATAACCTTGTAGTTTCCACAACTTTTAATATAACACGACCGGTTTCACTACGATCGTAGCATCATCAGGTGAAAAAATATATAAATTGTTCCATATATATAGGGTAAAATGAGGGGGGAGAGGGAGACAGTAGGGGTTACAAAGAAAACGAATGGGAGGTAATTGGATGAGTGGTTGGGAAAAGAAGGGGTGGGAAAGGAAGGCGAAAGTTGAAGGAACTATGATGGTTGAGGTTTAACAGATGTTTCGCAAATTGGGAATTCAAGTTATTTAAACAGAAGTATCGTTTATGTTCCTTAATCCTCTTGTCAAAACTCCTCCCCGTTTGGCCGATGTAGACCAGTCCGCAATTATCACACGCCAGTTTGTATACACCACTTCTTAAACCCGATAATGTAGTCTTTAGGTAGGTGCTACCTGTTTGGAAAAAGAATAGGAATATTAGATAATATAAAGCAGGGATATAATACTTATAGAGGTATAAAAGAGGCTTCTAGGGAGAGAGAGAAATGGAGGCAGCGATTCAGTTAAAACCTGTCTTTGGACAGAAGCATGATGATGATGACCTGTTTGGTGATCTCATGTTTACCAATGTGTGTTGTATGTCACTTTCAAATGAAAAGCACTTAATTTTCTAAAACAAATGTTAAATTAAAAAAATTACTGAATTATTACTATATTATGTCATTAAATCTTATTTTGTATGAGACTGTACTTGCAAGAAAAAATAATATATACTTGTATCAACATATGATTCGTTTGTTTACTTCAAAAGAAAAAGTTTCCCACCCTGACATTAACATGCAAAACACTCATAATTTAGTATGGGACATTTTTGGCCCATTAGCCATTCTAGGGTGGTCGTGAGGTCCGGCTGTTCTAGTGTTAAAAGACTAGCAAGGGGAAGAAGAGAGAGAGGGAGGGTGAATTGGAGGACGGGAGGGAGGGAGAATTGGAGGAAGAAAGAGAGAGATGGAGAGAGAATTGGAGGAAGGAAGGAAAGAAAGAAAAATGACTTTATTGGCAAGGTTGAAACTTTTCATTCGAGAATGCATATAAATAAATATGGGCTATGTAAATAAAGAATTAGCTTTGAAGATTTTAAAAGCTTGAAGACTCAAAAGTAGATATAAAATAAATAAAAAACAGGTTTTCTTTAATAGCACACACTTATATGATACACACACAAGTAGAAAATAAATTTTTGTTGACTCAGAATTTTCATTTTGTAAATTTGGCGTGAAGAATAAAAGTGGGTGGCCTTTACATATAAGTAGTTTGCACACATGATTTTCTTCTTGGCCACCCACTTTTATTCTTCACACCATATTTACAAAATGAAAATTTCGATGAAAATTTTGAGGCAACAAAAATTTATTTTCTACTTTTGAGTGCATCATAAAAGTGTGTGCTATTAAAGAAAACCTGTTTTTTATTTATTTTATTACAAGCAATAATCAATGTCCAACACCATCAAGCCACACTTTGGTTGAGACAGTTTTTGGAGATTCACTAGTCATGGGTGTCCTGAACTGCATTTCTGGCTGCAATTCTGGGAGTAAATTTTTGTGATCTTCCTAGAGAAATTGAAAAGATCGAGTGGTTCTGAATTGTAAGCACTACTACCTTTACACAGCAGCCAAACATTTTCCACTGATGCATTCATGAATTGAATGAAATCAATTACCAATACCATTTTTTTGTGTGGATGTTTATCTTCATTTTTGCTACATTTTCATCTAATCTATCAACTCTCCCCATATATGAGTTATATTTTTTAATGGCAGCCTGTTGGACTATATCAATTTTTTTTATTCCTTTTACACTATCTCTTTGCCTTCCCAAATGGTTGGACTTCTCTCATTTTATGCCAATGTAGCTATACTGTTACTGTGATATCTTTCTAACATCATTCTTGAGTTTACGTCAGCGATCTGATCGTATTCCTCATTTTTTGTTTTTATCTCTGAAATCTCTAAAAGGGGGCTTTTCCTACTCTATTGGTTCTTATTGTGCCAATTTCACTATACCCTAAGTCTTTCAAGCGGTCCAACAATTTGAGGGACATGGAAAACTTTATCAAAGTACAAATTGTACTTCTCTGGCAGTTCTGAAATGAGATCAAGAACAGTTGAGCCACTGACACCTAGCCAAGGCTATATATACATTTCTTATTTGGGCACCCTGGTAAGACTCCCTGAATTAGGTAACGTAGCCTTGTACAAATGCCACAGACTTTATACCCAAATCTAATGGATTTACCATGTAAAACTGATTTGTGCTATGCCTCCCATAATAGGGAATCATACACTTGTCCACTGATAAATCTTTTTCTCTAGGAAAATAATGTAGTTACTCATATTTCACACTCCAGAAAGGTGTAATTTTACAAAATTTATCTAACCTATTGTTGTCACGAATATGAAAATATCGTAATATTTCTTCAAACTGATTATGTGGCATGGCCAAGTTCTTGCCTTCATTATTTGTTTTTGGGCTCTGTTCCCAGTACATCCTTCTCCTTGGTAATGTGCAGTACCCACTTAGGAGAATTCTAATAACCCCATGTTATACGTCAAAATTCAAGTCTCCTTTTTTATTTGCATATTCATTCATGAACATGACAATCATTTTAATTACAAATTCATCAAAGAAAGGTTTAACTGGAGTCAAACTGAAACTTATTTACTCCACTAGTCCTGTGACTTCCATTTTCCATGGAAGAGTTGCAGGGCCAGTGGAGAGGCCTACCTTTATCCATTGCTGCTGAACTGGACAAAAAACTTTTGACCTTGGTGCAGTTAGGAGGATATCAGATGTCTGCAAATGATCATCTTCGGCTCCTATGACCTTTTTGACCATCTTACCGTTTGCTTACTTGATGACTGATGCTTCAACTACTGATTACGTCTGATTTTCCGAAAGGTGATCTGTATCAACATCAGGATCATCTTTGTCTCTGCTATCTTCATCTGAAAAAAGAAACAAAAGTTGCTTTTTTGATAATCGTTCTCAGTCACACTTTGCCAAGCTTTTGCTGGAACATTTTTACATTTTATGACCAAAGGACCCAAATTGGAATAAATAGAAATATTTCAGTGTTTGTCTGATAAAGATTAAATTGTGGTTAATGAGCTTTCCCTATTTATTTGAGGTTTCATTGTTTTCTGGTTATCTGATGGTATTACCTTGTAACAGAACCAGTCTTATTAAAAACTGTGGATATGGATCATTGCTTTGTTTCTTTTCACTGAGGTAATCATGGAATCATTTCACAAAATAATGCTAAATACTATTAATTACCGTATTAGTCCGAATATATTCCCCCCCTATTTCTGGAACCTCAGTTTGGAAAAAGTTTGAACCCCATTGCAGACCTCACTTTTTAGGCTACTTTCCAGAATGGAAATAAGCTTATAGTTTTGTTGTTGTTTCTGTCTGTCCGTCCCCCCTATTAACTTTTGAATCAATTGACCGATTTTCATGAAACATGGTGGAAACCTCTTGCTACATGGGCCGAGCTCCCGATGATAGTTTTTGTTGCGAAGATTGGAGTCCCGGGTTCGATTCCAGGAATTATCCTTCCCATTTGATTTACATGGGATATCTGAAATCCATTGTGCAAGTTAATTTTTTCTTGCACATTAAAATATCTTAGAATTGTCATATCGGTGTGGGATTTGTACTATTCTGAGTAAAGAAATGATGATTCTAATTTTTATCCTAGAAATTTGCTTATCAATTGTATTTCTTAGAATTTCGTGTAAATACTGGCGATTTTGCAGTTGTTATCAGTCATTATGAGAGTGTTGCCATAGCAACAACTATTGTTGGACTCAAGATTCAGTATATTATAATATGTATGTGCGTTATTTTTGCCGCACAAATGCGCGTGATCAATTTAATAATCCGTTGGAATGTATTTGTAGTATTTTATAACGCTAAATTATGAAATTTGGGAACAAAAAATAACGATAGGTGGTACCACTACATATCAAAATTTGCACATTTGTGACTTAGGGAAGGGATGAATTTGGCCAATCTACGCTTTCAAAGCGATAACTTCTGCAATTCCCACTATTATGAAAATATGAACGATAAGGCAGGGATTCCAAAGAGTGAACAAAAAGAATTGAGTTATTGAGGCATATGTATCAAGAAGTTCTCCATAAAACAATCAAATCAAGTGAAGGCATTAATTGTTACCTATACTTACTGCCAGCGGTGATATTTTCGTTTGCTAATTGTTTGGGCATGGATATAGTCCCCCTCTTACTTTTCTTACTAATATTTGGGCCAAAAAGGGGGTGACTATATTCGGAGTAATATGGTATTTCATACCAGAACAAAAAGTTTTCTGTTATTTATGAAAACGTAAAAGATTATTAGCACATCCGACATATTTTTCTGATGGTTACTGTGCCTTGATTCATCAGACAGTGAACATTTGATCATGGAAACCAGAAGCAATAGGATTATATTTTTATAAAAGATCACATTCATTATATTTGTTTAGTTTTATAATTATCATTTTTCATTTCCAGGAATCACCTGTGGTCCAGAATACAGTTAAACTCGATGGTAATCGAAAAAGAAATTTATTGGAACCAATTTCTAATGGAGTTTCAGTAAAAATTATATGTCTGGATGATGAGTGTATTTCAAACAGTTCATCTCCTCAGCAAAGTTGCAAAGATGTAGAAAATGTAAAACAGGCCTCTGAAAAGGCCCTTGAGGCAGAACCTTCTTCAATTTCCACTCCATCTCATTGCAGTCCCATTGAATCAGTTAATGCGAGTAAACAAAATAATGGGGATTGTAGCGCAAGCAGACTTGGATCAAACTTTCCTCATACTGTGAGTGGTGAGCTTAACAGACAAAATGTTACTGAGTTAATTGACTTGGTAGAAAGTGATGATGAACAAATTTCATCAGCAAAGAAGGATGATAAAGTTTCAACAGGTCATAGTGAGAACAAAGATTTTTTTCCCAGCACCAGCAAAAACTGTGGCTATGCTGATGAAAATGATGTAATAGTGATAAGCGATGATGAGGATTTTTTTTCATCTTCTCAAGTCTCTGAGAATAGGGCTGATGTTGAAAGGGATGATCTCAGCCCTACAAATGACTCGAATGAGTTGAGTGAGAAGGAAGCTGAAAAAAATTGGGAAATTTCCGATAGCGATGAGGAAAGTGACAATGAGTGGTGGCCTAAGCTTTCTCAGTCGTTCTCGGAAAATACTCAAGAGGGCAGCGATCCAGTGTCTGAGGTTGTCGAAGAAAAAACTTTGGATGATGAAATTGAAGGCGCAGTGAATGAAGACGATGGAGAAGGTCGTGGAAAAACCTCAAATGTTGGGAAAGGTGAAGAAAATGCTGTGCTTGATGTGGAAGCTGATGACTATGACCTGGAAATTGATGAAAATGCCTTGGGTGAGATGGAAGGTGATGGAGAAGCCTCCGATGATGGAGAGCATGGTGAAAATACCTCGGATGATGCGGAAGATGTTGAAAATGCCTCAGTTGATGTGGAAAATGATGGAAGTGTCTCCGATGGTAAGAAAAACCCATTTGGGAATTGGTTTCCTGTTCTATCTCAAGGATTCAGTGAGAGTGATGGGGAGGAGGAGGTGGAAGATAAGGATCATGAAGAAAAAGATGAAATGACCAGCATGCAAATTGAATCTACTTCAGGTACTCGTGACATCCATGAAATTACAGGAAAGGCTGGGAGAAACACAGAAAGTGCACCATCAATATCAGAGTGCACTAAAATTTTAAGCAAAGTTAGAATGGATAATGAATCATGTAAAAATAAACATGATGCATCCATTGTATCTGATACTGTTAGTTATCCCAGGGATGATATGAAACAAGGCTCAAAAACTGAACATAGTGAGCGAATTAAAAAAAATGAGCATAGACTGTCTTCATATAACAAAAGCATTACTAGAGGACCATTAATTGTAAATGCTCCTACATTGAAAAGAGGAAAAATTTGTGTTTGGGAGGAAGGAAGTGAAAAAGAAGCAAGGTCATCAGTGCTAGAGCCTGTTCCATCAAGTAGTTCTGCTAAAAGTGAACCTGATATAAGAATAAAAGAATGCAAAGTAATTTTAGAGGATGTGATGTATAGTAAGAGGGGACATAAATTAAAGAGTAAACATAAAGGTGAAGTTAGCGATTGGTTAGGAAAGCATGTCAGCAGAAAGAAAAGAGCTACTTCTAGATCACTTTCAAATGAGGATAAAAGAAAGATAAAAGAAGAAAGGAAACTCAAGTTGCAAGCATTGTCTGACAAAGGTTTCAAAGACCCGATCTTTCAAGATAATGTATCTGCCAGGAAGGAAGATTCTGTGGAAAAAAATGACTCACTAGCAGTGGCAGCTTGTCAAGTACCTGGTAAAGTGACACTTTCTGCATCAGAAACAAGCAAGGATTCTGGCAAGGTTGGCAAGGTTGCAGCTAAGGTCACTGCCAAGAACCGTGGTGCTTTCTTAACCGAGTTTGACCTTTTTGCTCCTAGCGTGGTTGTTCCTAATAAAAAAGGTAAACAACAGAAGGAAAAAGATGCAAAATCTGCTATAACTATTCAAAAGAATACTCAAAATTGTGATTACAAATTGGCTCGGGTGACTCCTGAAATAACAGTTGAAAATGCAAACACCTTTGCTCAGAATACTGAATCTCTTTCTTCTGGCATCAAGAATGATCCTAGAAAGCAACCTGCACACTTGGCAGCAAATGCAAATAAGGTAATTTGATTTCAATTTGGTTTTTGCTATTCAAAGCTCCTTACCTAAAAAAGAATTTCATTCTGTAATGTATGTAAGTAAATCATCAGGGTCTACTTAATTTAATTTAATTATTTCAGTGTTTTCGCGGGATTCTAAAATCAATTAACCACAGAAAGGATGTTAATAAAATACGGAAGGTTTGTTTCAAAGAGGTGCCTGAGATTAGGATGTTTCCTGTTTCACCTGGAGTGAAGATGATGCCTGTTAATGGAAAAGATTCTCCATTGAGACCAATCCTTCAGCCTTTGTGTCAATCTAATGGTAATCTCATTGCTGATTGTTCTCCCATTATGCTGGTGGTGTATGATATTTGTCGTTGGAATGCTCAGTGGCTTGAGGTAAGTGTTTAATTAATACTTAAGTGTTAACTATGACAGTTTCTGTGTGCAGTTCAGCTTGAGTGTCAAACTTTTAATTGTTTTTGTATTTGCTAATATGAATATTGAATTACTTTTATAAAATCATAAACTCCATATGGTATCTAACTTTTTCCATTCACATGAGAGGCAATTGCACCAGATCTGGATAACTCAATTACTATTACATGCTTCTAAACGTTAAAAAATTCCAGGCATTGCTATCAAAAGTAATATTTTTCATTATTTTAATTATTTTCAAACTACAGGCAGTCCTCGTTATCCGATGTTTCACGTATCCGATGCCTCATTATTAATACCATTGACTCACTTATAAGATGCCAAACCCATTTATCCGATGATTTTTTATACACTTTTTTATTAACTTCACCTCAGATATACTCATGTATTCAAATATGAAATATAAATGTATATTAATAAATTTGAATACAAAATTGTACATGATAAAAAATATTAGGACATCACACTAAAAAATATTTGAACAATTTTCACGTTTCTGGTATTTTCATTTAATTTTGAAGATAAAGTACTAATCAACTGCTATACTTTCCACACACCTAGTGACACCAAGTGGCAGGAAAATGTAATACTTGTGAAAATGAACAATGCCTCATTGAGTCCAATTTTCAGATCATAATTATTGATGTTCACTTCATAGAAAGCCCAATCATGAAAAGAAAATATAACCCTGATACGGAGGAAGAAAGGCTATTGAGGATTTATTTCATTTTAATTTTGATGTGATGTCATGACATGGATTTACCGTATTAGTCTGAATATAGTCTCCCCCTTTTTGGAAAAAATATTAGTAAGAAAAGTAAGGACTACATTTGCGCCCAAAGAATTAGCAAATGAAAATATCACTACCGGCAGTAAGTATAGGTAACAATTAATGTCCACACTTGATTTGATTGTTTTACGGAGAACTTCTTGATACATATGCCTCAGTAACTCAATTCTTTTTGTTCACTCTTTGGAATCCATGCCTTATCATTCGTATTTTCATAATAGTGGGAATTGCAGAAGTTATCGCTTTGAAAGCGTTGATTGGCCAAATTCATCCCTTCCCTAAGTCACAAATGTGCAACTTTCGATATGTAGTGGTACCACCTATTGTTATTTTTGAGAAAATGTCACTACTATGGAAGAAATGATCTTTGTTATTGCTCGTGCGCTCTAAGGTGGTAGGCGGAGACGCGTGAGAGGGGAAGGGAAAGAATGGGAAGGAGAAGCTTTAAGAGGGAGCTGACCTCAGAACCTATGTGCAGTAACACAATTTTGGTTTGCATGAGTCCAAGTTCGTGCATCAAATGCCCACACCTAAACACCACCTCCCCTATAGGTGGTCCCGCCTCGAGGATGGACTTGTCCTTCCATAACTTTGCCTAATGCGCACTGCCACGTTAGAGCGATTTTACTAAACCCATCAATCCGTAGTGATCCATAGGGCCGTAGGCAATTCTGTCAGCTGATCAGACTGTTTGTGTAGCTGTTGATTGTATATAAAGCAATCGCATTATAAAAGTTTTACGTAAATAAAACCGAGGTGTTGAAGGTGTTTCAACCATCTACAGAATGTATTCCTTGATGTGATAATCTGAGGCATAAATATTGGAAGTAACGAAAATAAGGGTAAAATAAATTATGAAAAGAACATGTTAACTGGAAATCTGGTGATAATTACTATTTTATTCCGGCACGATTCAAGTAGCCATTGTCAATGGCATCTGAATGATACGAATGGAATTTAAATAACATTCATAAACAAAATTTTTAAATTTAGTTCAGTAACACTTGCTACATATTTAAATTATGCCTGCAACTATAACACGCAAAACGTGATGTCACTGTTTCATTGTAAATTGATAGCTGTAACTAAATTGTTCGTCGGTACATGTCAAAACGTGTTTTTTAGAATATCACAAGATGATCCAAACAAAACTTATGATGCCTACTTTCCATTTAATTATTTATTTAATGCTTATATTGGCTTTATTAGCTTTAAAGTCATCGCAGATATGTAGCTCTTTGTGTTCCCAAATTTCATAATTTAGCGTTATAAAATACTACAAATACATTCCAACGGATTATTAAATTGATCACGCGCTTTTGTGCGGCAAAAATAACGTGCGTACATATTATAATATACCGAATCTTGAGTCCAACATTAGTTGTTGCTATGGAAACACTCTCATAATGACTGATAACAATTGCAAAATCGCCAGTATTTACACGAAATTCTAAGAAATACAATCGATAAGCAAAATTCTATGATAAAAATTAGAATCATCATTTCTTTACTCAGAGAACAGTACAAATCCCACACCAATATGGCAATTCTAACAAGGGAAGCCCCCAAGGTGTGGCACTCGCATCGGATTGAGACTTTGCAGAATGAAAGTATATGTAAAATAACGGAATCCTATTTCTACCTAGGTGCCAACTCGACGTCGTTTACGAGAAAATGCCCTTTGCAAATAGCGATCCAAGAGTCAACGAAATAAGAACGTTAAAAGTCTGATCCTTATTATGTAGGAGCGTTGGTCTAGTGGAAACTATCTGGATTTAAAATATTTTTCCCGGGGTTCAATTACCGAAGGGACCAACATTTTTTCTGATTTTAAATTTTTTTTTTCGCTATTTCTAGCATATCGTCGATAAAACTTGCACAACATTTAAAAAAAATTTATTCCATGCAATATAACTACTATTTTCTTCATCGTAATGCAGTTTTTAGTGCCCCAAAAACTGAAGATCACTCGCAAAACACGAACAAAGACAAACAATTCCAATTCCTACTCCAAAATGTGCCCTCTAACAATAAATCGCTCGGCAATATTCTGACATTGACTGTGGTAGAGAGATAAGGACGTCTGCTAATAAGGCCACGAAAAACTGCATCTAGTCATCTTATAATGTTGTTATTAAATTTACGGTGTTGTTGTTAAAGGGATTCGTTATCATTTGCAGGTGCCAATTATTGTCATTATAATTATAATTGAAATTATGTCACAATACTGTTGGGTTATTTCGATCCATTGTTCTTTATTTCTCCTTTCAAATCTTGTCATGTATTGTTCATTATGATAAATCGGTTGCTGGTGTCAATTATTGCCATTATTATTATAATATAAGGGACGATATCTGCAAGAAGTTGATAAAATGATATGTATGGAGTATAGCAATGTATGGGCAGAAACATGGACGCTAAGGAAAAATGACATAAAATACTTGGAAAGCTTTGAAATGTGGACTTGGAGGAGAATGCTGAAGATAAAATGGACAGATAGGATGAAAAACGATGAAGTGCTACGAAGAATAGGAGAGAAGCGAATGATTATACAGACTATCAGAAAGAGGAAGGCTAACTGGGTTGGACATTACCTGAGGAGAGAGAGTATGATTAAAGACGTGTTAGAAGGAAAACTAGATGGGAAAAGGGAAAGAGGTAGGAAAAGGTTTCAGCTCACAGACGATTTGAAAGGGAAAGAGAGGTATCAAGATATGAAGAGGACAGCAGAAAATAGGAATATATGGAGAACCAGGTTTAACCAAGAATAATCACAGACCGGTCTATGGACAGACTACCTATGATGATGATGAATTATAATTGGCATTGTCACAATATTGTTGGGTTATATCGGTGCATTGTTCTGCATTCCTCCTTTCAAATCTCGTCATGTATTGATCATGATGGTAAAGCGAATAGGTAGTGATCCATAAAATTATGTTCGTGAAGAATTACGGTGAAGAATTACAGTGACTAATTATGATGAAGAAAATAGTAGTAATAATGCATGGAATAAATTTTTTTAAAATGTTGTGCAAGTTTTATCGACCATATGCTGGAAATTGTGAAAAAAAAACTTGAAAAAATCAGAAAAAAATGTTGGTCCCTTCGGGAATCGAACCCCGGCAAAAATATTTGAAATCCAGCTCGTTTCCCCTAGACCAACGCTCCTTGATAATTAGGAAAGGACTTTTAACATTCTTATTACGTTGACTCTCGGATTGCGATTTTCAAAGGGCATTTTCTCGTAAACGACGTCGAGTTGGCACCTAGGTAGAAATAGGTTGGCATCTAGGTAGAAATAGGAGTCCGTTATTTTACATATACTTTCATTCTGCAAAGTCTCAATCCGATGCGAGTGTCACACTTTTGGGGCTTCCCTTGTAAGATATTTTAATGTGCAAGAAAAAATTACCTTGCACAATGGATTTCAGATTTCCCATGTAAATCAAATGTGAAGTATAATTCCTGGAATCGAACCCGGGACTTCAATCTTCGCAACAAAAACTATCATCGGGAGCTTGGCCCATGTAGCAAGAGGTTTCCACCATATTTCATGAAAATCAGTCTATTGGTTCAAAAGTTAATAGGGGGGATGGACAGACAGGCAGACACAACGACAAAACTATAAGCCTATTTCCATTCTGGAAAGTAGGCTAAAAAATAAGGTCTGTAATGGGGTTCAAACTTTTTCCAAAACTGAAGTTTCAGAAATGGGGGGGGGGAACTATATGCAGACATGATAGTTTGTAAAGTGCATCTCACCAGTCATTTCCTTTTCCTATGCCATTCTAATTAGTGCAATATTGTGTTTGGAGGAAGTAACCCTAATAAAAGAACTGACTCGAAACTATTTTTAAATTTAAACTAAAAGAACTTTATAAACTAGCTCTTTCAGGAGTAATACATCACTAGTGCGGTAGTTGTCATGACCCTAGTTTTTGGAATTATTGTGGTTTTTAAAGTGTTATTAGCCCTTAACCATGTCTGATAAAAGAAAGTGCAGTGATAGTGATGTTTCTTCTGGTAAGAAACATACTAGAAAGCCTCTTACTATAGAAATAAAATTAGATGTAATCAAGTGTTCTGATGGTGGCCAGTTGAATACCAAAATTGGTCATGTATTGGATGTGCCCCATACAAAAGTAATTTCAGTTCTCAAAGACAAGGATCGAATTTTGAATGAGGCTAAGTGTTCAGCCCTTATGCAGGCAAAGACTATTAGAACTCAATCTGGACTTAAATGTGGAAAAATGCTTCATAATTTGTGTAGAAGATCAACCCCAGCGATGTGTGCCTATTAGTGTGTCCATAATCCAGGCCAAGGCATTAAATCTTTTTGAGGACCATAAGAAGCAACATGGTGAGGGTTCTAAGGATGAAATGTTTACTGCAAGCAAGGGTTGGTTTATGCATTTCAAAGAGAGGGCGGTGTTACTCAATATTAAAGTGACAGGTGAAGCCACTAATGCTGATGAGGTGGCAGCTAGTGAATTTCCAGAGCTATTGGCTAAAATTATTGATGAAGGGAATTATTTACAAGTATTTAATGTAAAAAAATGGGTTTATATTGGAAAAACTGCCCTCGAGAACTGTCAGAGAAGAAAAGATGCCTGGTTTAAGGCATCAAAGGACAGGTTAACTCTTTTGTTAGGTGCTAATGCTGCTGGAAATTTTAAAACGAAACCCATGCTATTGTACCAGTCACTAAACCCTAGGGCACTCCAAGGTTTTGCAAAGACCTCATTTCCAGTGATTTGAAAGTCTAATCCAAAGGCTTGGGTTACAGGAGCAGAGTTCAAGGATTGGTTTGAAGAATATTTTGTGCCTGCTGTGGAAAATTATTGCTTTAAAAACAATCTGCCATTTAAGGCGTTGATGATTCTGGACAATGCTCCAGGGCATCCTGTGTTCCTGGATGATTTGAATCTCAACGTTAAAGTAGTGTTCCTGCCCTCACCAACATCACTGCATTGCTTCAGCCAATGGACCAGGGGGTCATTGCATCATTTAAGGCATATTATCTTAGGTGAACATCTGCTCAAGCTATCAAGGCAACTGATAAGGAAGGAGGTCCAACATTGAAGTAATTTTAGAAGGGCTTCAACATGTTCCATGCCGTCAAAAACATTAGCTAGGCTTGGAATGAGGTTAAGGAATCAATTCTCAATGGTGTTTGGCGCCACTTATGTCCTGATTTTGTTTTTAATTTCCAAGGCTTCATAGATACAGTTGATAAGGTGACTGCGGATGTTGTTCAGATGGGTAAGGATATTAACATGGAGGTGGTAGCTGAAAATATCAGTGAGTAGCTGACATTTCATTCAGAAGAACTTACAAATGAAGACCTTATGCAGTTAGAAAAGCAGAAAGTTGCTGATGAAGATGTCCAAAATGTAGAGGAGACCCCTTCTCGCAAAGTGTTGACAACAAAAGTGTTGAGTTAGGCTTTCCAGCACTTAGGAGCTGCCATGACACTTTTTGAGGAGCATGATCCTTCCATCACTTGAGGCATATCCAACTTAACAAAATGCTACAGTGAAATCTATAGGCAGAAGAGTTCAGCCGTACAAGCCACTTTAAACAGTTGCATTAAGACTCTAAGCCACCAACATCAT
Organism: Tanypteryx hageni; assembly: GCA_028673005.1. NCBI lineage: Eukaryota > Metazoa > Arthropoda > Insecta > Odonata > Petaluridae > Tanypteryx > Tanypteryx hageni. The sequence goes on along the minus strand of CM054115.1, from coordinate 16,085,743 downwards.
CTGAGGGAAGTGCTTCAAATTTACCTTGGAGAAACCCTTTCAAGTCCTGTTCTAAATCCCCAACTAAGGCCCCTCACTTAGACACTGAAAGTGTGTCCTCACCATCTTTCCTTCAATAAGTTTTAAGGTGTTAATTATAAATTTAAGACCAATTAAACACTGAAAGAAAAAAATACAAGGAAGAGATTTCAAATTTTTGAATCTAGACTTTTATTTTTATTTAAGTAACAATTTTTATTTTTATTTGGTGCGATTTCTATTCGCCGTATTGATTTTTTTAATATAATGGTTATTATTGATTTATTTAAGATCTTATGTGATTTGGATTGCTATTTGTGTTATTTTAGTGAAAATAGGTTATTTGGTTCCGGTCATTAACCTAACCTCCATTATTAAATTTAATTGTATGGGAAAAAGGGTTTCATTATCTGACGATTCGTTATCCAATGCCTAGTTGAGGAATGCAAGTCAAAAATCTCTTTCATATTCACTTTCTGATGCCGTGCTTTGATTATTTTCTTCTGAAATTCCATGCAAAATCATGAGATTTTCCCATCCATCTCTTCTCATTTCTCCATCTTCAAGTGTACACTTTGGTTTTTGTTGCTGTTTTCACTTTGTTTGGTATTCTTTCTCTGCCTGCTTCCAAATTGCTATTTTTTCCTCCTATTCCATTACCTTAATCTCTCTTCATGCCATACCCAAAGAGAATGGCATGTTAGCATTGCAGTTTAGGTTAAAATATGCATTGTTGTATTTAGCTCTAGCCCTCAATTTAGGGCACCCCAAACTCAAAATTAAAAATGTTCATAAATCTACAAATAATCTATAAAAGGCTTGCAAATTTGTTATCTGAAGATAAGATGTTTCATATTGTTTGAAGAAATTATATATAGTATTTTATTATAATTTATCTAAATGATTGCATGAACAGTAATACTAATATAGGTGCTGAAATTAGGTTTAACTTACTTACTATTAACTAAATACATGAACTGCAATGAGTTTTAACTATATTTTAAGATCACACTTTTCTTTTAACTATATTAGTTTTGAAAATTTTCTGGAAAAATCACTTTAGTTAAAGAAATTTAAATAAAAATCATAAAATTTTAGTTTTCAATCCTATTAGAAATTTGGTTAGATATATTTGCTGTATTATCATTTAAATAAATCCATTGGAAATTATGTTATATTTAGTTTAATGATTTCCCACCATTTGGCAAAGGCACATGATTCAGTAGTATAAAATGTTTTATTATCAATTATAATTTTTTATTGTTATTTTTTACTGCAGCTCCTTTTAATCCTATACAAATGCTGTCCTATTCCTCTTTCTCCATTTCTGCTCATTCCCATTCTCTTTTTCTTCCTCCCTCTAATTACTGAATAGATTCAGTAAATAAGTTATATCCATGTATAAAAATCTGACCTGTGTTAAAGCACTAAATGGGTGCATTTATTTTGAGGCCAAGAATAGGATTCAACAATAGGGACAACCGGTCCATTATAAATAAAATGTGTGAAAACGTGAAAAATCGTACTAAAGCGTAATTTTTGGAGATTTATGAATGAGATTTAAATTCTTCTCTTCGCATAACTAAATAATAATAACTAAATACCGTATCCTTGAAATATTTTAAAATGTAAACGAAAAAGGTCTGCATGTCAAGAAAAGGCTTTTTGCGTGATTCGTATATGCGGTGTGAATTTATAACTCCGGTGAATTATAAGATTCACTGCAACAATAACTATGAAAGTAACTATAAAAATAGCTAATTACAAAAAACTTCAATGAGAAGTTAACTGAAAAGAAATTATATATATATTATATATATATAATTATAAAATATTCGGGAGCCTTCTCTCTCGTACTAAAGCATTCAAAGCACGCTTTCCTTAAACATATAGTATAAGGGCAACAATACAATCTCAAGGTTTAACAATGACATGGTTGGCAAGACAACATATCTTTAAAAAGCTTAAAATTTTCCATTAAATGTGATTTAAACATAATTTGAGCGATTTCAAACCGAAGGCAAAAGTCAACAATAAGAATAAGAATCTTATGTTTATATTTCTTTAAAATGGTCCAGGTCCGAAGATCGTAAGTCAGTTACTTCTAATTTAATTTTGCAAAAGAAAAAAAGCCTGAAAGTAAAAAAAAGGTATTTTTAAGTGTTCTCTTATGGGGATTTCTATAGAGCGTTCCGGCGGACCAACAAATAGACGGATGCACATACGGACGGACCAACAGATTAAGGATATTATGTATATAATATAACAATAAGTCCACAAGGCAGATGGCAGCAGTCAGTTCAATATTCAGCAACTTCACAAATACAGTATAAATAAGTCTTATGTACAGAGTGATCGTAAAGTTTCTCCACAGCAGCAGCAGCATGTCTCATACTTTATTTTGGGTATCCCCCTTGTCACCCTCTTACGTGCAATCAATTTCAGCCAAAACATTACAAAAAGTGTTTGGCAATAAAATCAAGCAAGTAGCTATGTGTAAATACAACAGTGGGGAACACTTTCAGCTCCTTCTGTAAAGCCGGTGAATACAGTCATTCAATTCTATACTACTGTGGAGAAACTTTACGATCACCCTGTATATCATACATTGTAATATATTTTAAAGTAAGGTATTTTAATTCATAGTATCAATTATTTAGAACAGGAGCACCAATTCCAATTCTTACTAACCGTGTGATATTTTTCAAAGCATGGGATCACACATAAGGCAAGTTTTTCAGGGCAGTCATTGCAAAAGTAAGTTGTTTGCTTTCGTTTGCATAATCCCTTCCCTTTCTTCTTGCACTGTGCTGGCTGAATACTGCACACAATGCAGTCTGGCTTATGCTTCTTATCTTCATAATGGAATGGGAAATGTCTTTCTCTCAATCTAATACTCAAGGTGGAGGGACTACTACCTACTAACTTGTCGTGATTGTTTCTTTTGTATCGTTCTAAAAGTGTCTATTACTCTCTCCCTAAATTTTTTTTGGTCAATTTTTTTCTCAGAATTCTGAATTGTGTAGCACATAAATGAATTTACCAACGCCGCTTCAATTAAAAAATGCCAAATGCATTGGTACCATTTTTTATTCCTCATGTTTAAGAGGTAAGTGGAGCACAGTTGGTCGAATTTATCGACGCCACCCATGTATTTGTTGTACTCTATCACTGTGTTTGGCTTTTCTATAGTTTTCTTTCCTTTTTTAGTATTCACTTCGACTTTTGTAACTCCTGCATTTTCCACAGTGGACAACAAACTTACTTTAGCGGTATCTTGTTAAGTGCAAACCAGCATTGTTCTATCTTCAGTTTCCCCCATAATAGATAATTCTCCTCATTTCTGTTTAATGTTTTTAATTTCTGGTGGTAAACCTCATCTATTGGCACAAATTGTACCACAGGCTCCCATACTCTGCAATCTGAGAACATCATATAAGAGAACACTAAAATAAAAATTGTCCATATATACAGTGTGTCCCTTATTTTCAAAATCAGTAATCAGGGATTGCGCTACTCTTGATGCTAGGCCATCAACCGGGATGTTTTCAGTTTCCTTTCCAGTATATACCTGAAATTTCATTAGAAAACTAGTGCGTGAGTCGCAGAGAGACCAAACTTTTATTTCCGATTTCGCGAATGGCTTGGAAGGAAGGTATTGTTTAAAAAAAGCCTGCCTTTAACTTTTAACATTGATTTGTCTATAGAAAGTTTCCTAATACTTACATAATATTTGATATATAGATCCTTCACAATATATAAAATGGACCTTATTTTATAGTTGATCAGTTTTATTTCCCTCATCTTCGTTATCTACGAAATGTTAAAAGAACGAATCAATTGATATCGATCCCTAGTGAGCACTGATCCAAATCCTGGTGTCTGAAACAACCAAAAAGGATCTTTATAACAAGTGAAGATATAAAAATGAATTTTTATAACCAACTTTTATATAGTTAATACTTTAATATGAATAAACTCTGTAACATAATTATGATAATCTTTTTGCTTGCATGGGCATAAAAATTTGCAAAAGTGTCTACCAGCTCTCGAGTGATGTGGGGGTCTCTCTATTTAAACTTTAATCTTTTTACAGTTGTGAGAATGGTAGACAGAAGTAGAGAACTCAGTGACATACATAAGAATGTTTAGAAAGATCTCAGACTTTCCCGGCGAATTGATGCGTAGAAGTTTTTTCGGGCTTCCAGCCGGGGAATACGATAGTAAAAGAAAACTTCTTCGCATAAGAATGTTTGGTATATAAGTAGTAAGAAGTTGGATAGTATCTTTTGTTTCATTAATGAAAATACTGACTTGTCCATTCATATTGCTAAAAATAAACGAAAATATATTGCTAGTTCAGGGTAATTCAGCTTGAGATGCTAGTAGGAGTGAAACTTGAACATTTCATATTTTAGTCACCTAACTTAAATGACAAAAATAATAAATTGATCTTTTCCTAACATCACATCAACCATCCATATAAAACCACTGTATAAGTATAGTTAGCTGAAGAATTGCTGAGCTACAACACAACACTTTGAAATGTTTTATTTAAATTTGTTCAAATTAACATCCTTTACAACAGTATTACCTATGTTAAATACTGAAAAAAAGGAATATGATACTAAAATGTGAGGGCTTTTAGAAAAAATACAAGAACAACTGGTCTTAAAGGCCTATAATTAGAAAAGATTTCATCCAAAGTAAAAAATAAGCCAAGTGAACAGTTCCAAAGAATAAAATTATGTTCATGGCACAAACTACATAAACAAATATAGTCATCTAAAGTAGTGTTCAAATGAATTTTCAATGTGAACTATTCCGAGAAGATTGCATTAATGATTATTAATAATATTGCAATACAAATGTGATTATAATGTAATAATAATAAAATGCATGTATAAGGCAATGTTATAAAGGAGGGATAAGAATTTAATAATAATAATAATAAAATTCATCAAAAGCTTACATGTTCCTTGATTTTCCAGACGTATTTCTTAATGAAACTCATAGGGAAAACAGTTTTTAGAATAATCTTAAATGAATAAAGATATAAAGTTTTTAAGCTTAATAAAAACTTACAATCAATAATAATTATGATAAATAAAAACAAATATATATATATATATATATATATATATATATATATATATATATATATATATATATATATATATATGTGTTTTGGAACGAAAATTGGTTGAAAATTGCACCTGACATGGACACAAATTTTGAAGAGTTTGTCCGGTGTGATGATCTTGAGAGTACGTCTGGTCCTCCACAAGACGTGGAAGAAATCTGTGATGCCAAAGAGGCAGAGGAAGAAGAGGCAGTAGTAGAAGAAGAAGAAGAGGCAGTACAAGAAGAATCAGTTCCCACACTTGGTGAAGTGGTTCAGGCACTTGAAGTGGTGCGAAGATATTTAACTTCTTTTGATGTGGACAGCACTACTATATCAAAAGTAAATTGTTTGGAGCGAGAAGTTCTGAATGTTCAGAGCACCCACCAGAAGAAGCAAACAAGTTTGCTGGACTATTTTAATAAATAATTTTCTTGTAGCTATGTATGCTTGGCTTTTTAATAATTTTGATATTTTTGTATGTGAAATGCCAAATATATTTTAATATTTTCTATTTAATGTTGTATGATGAAGCTTTTTAAAGGAGGGATGAAAAATTGTTTCAAGATTTGTCAATTTTGAAAATACTTTTAAAATTTTGAAATTATTTTTTGTAATCATATGAATGATTCATTACAGAAATTTTCATATTCAATAGCAATAAGACTTGTTTGTCACTGGAATTTGTTTATAAATGTTTATTTTAAAAGTATTAATATAAGTATTGTGCATACAAAATTGAAAAATGGATTTTTATTATAGAGACCATTTTCAGTGGCCTTATTCTGGTATTGTATAATGGAACTAATACACAAGCAAAAAAGATAAATTTAACTAATTTTAATTGAAAACCTCCATTTAATGAAAACCTCGATTTAGTGAAATATATTCTAATCCCCCAGCGATTCATTAAATAGGGGATTTACTGTATATAATACAGGCAATTTCGCAGTATATATATATATATATATATATATATATATCATTATATATCGTATATATATATATACCGTAAATACCCGCGTTTAGTGCGCACCCTCGTATAACGCGCAGGGGGGTTTTCAGCCTCGTAATCTATGATTTTTCTATATACCCGCGTATAGTGCGCACAGATTTTTTTTGGCGTTACCGTTCCAGAATAAAGTAGATGGTGTAACGTGTTTTAAAGCAATGATCGAATTATTGGTATTATGAATTGGTAACATAATATAAGTGCGAAATGAAATTTTCGAATAACGTTCCAAAACATCGTCAGCTAACTCAATCATTACATACTCTATGTTTACTTACAAGGTGATATTAGGATATACACAATAAATCGAATTATATTAATTTTATAGTATGGCATATGACATTCTTTGAGCTAATAAAATGAAGGAATGACGATAATTCTATTTTTTACATACGTTTTTGTCACGCCTAAGGTGGACGGGTTCACCCAACCTTAAGTTTTACCCTTATTAGAACACTCTGGAGCACGTAAACACGATAGCAAATAACCATAATTAACTACAGACTAAGAATCAAGAATAAATCATGTATCACCAGGCCGGGCGCCGGTATAGGGTGACGCCATGCGTAAGATGCCGATTTCGATAACAACATCGAAGAAGAATGGTCCGGTGACGAAGCATTTCTTGGCTTTTAAAATGAATAAATACTGAATTCATTCTTTTCATATCTAATTAATGAATGTTTGTAAAATTAATTAATAAATTTTAACTATTATCTATCTTACTTTTTGTAAAAATCACCAATAAAATTATGGGGATACCCGGGCAGTAATTACTGTGCCTAAATTGTGGAATTATGGGGTCAAATGAAAATAGGAAGATTATGTACCCTCGTATAACACGCATCCTAATTTTTAACTCAAATATTTCGAAAAAAAGTGCCTGCGAAATTGCCTGTATTATATACAGTAAATCCCCTATTTAATGAATCGCTGGGGGATTAGAATATATTTCACTAAATCGAGGTTTTCATTAAATGGAGGTTTTCAATTAAAATTAGTTAAATTTATCTTTTTTGCTTGTGTATTAGTTCCATTATACAATACCAGAATAAGGCCACTGAAAATGGTCTCTATAATAAAAATCCATTTTTCAATTTTGTATGCACAATACTTATATTAATACTTTTAAAATAAACATTTATAAACAAATTCCAGTGACAAACAAGTCTTATTGCTATTGAATATGAAAATTTCTGTAATGAATCATTCATATGATTACAAAAAATAATTTCAAAATTTTAAAAGTATTTTCAAAATTGACAAATCTTGAAACAATTTTTCATCCCTCCTTTAAAAAGCTTCATCATACAACATTAAATAGAAAATATTAAAATATATTTGGCATTTCACATACAAAAATATCAAAATTATTAAAAAGCCAAGCATACATAGCTACAAGAAAATTATTTATTAAAATAGTCCAGCAAACTTGTTTGCTTCTTCTGGTGGGTGCTCTGAACATTCAGAACTTCTCGCTCCAAACAATTTACTTTTGATATAGTAGTGCTGTCCACATCAAAAGAAGTTAAATATCTTCGCACCACTTCAAGTGCCTGAACCACTTCACCAAGTGTGGGAACTGATTCTTCTTGTACTGCCTCTTCTTCTTCTTCTACTACTGCCTCTTCTTCCTCTGCCTCTTTGGCATCACAGATTTCTTCCACGTCTTGTGGAGGACCAGACGTACTCTCAAGATCATCACACCGGACAAACTCTTCAAAATTTGTGTCCATGTCAGGTGCAATTTTCAACCAATTTTCGTGGTCAATCACATTGATATCTACATCAATTTCCATAGCATTGTTGCAATTGAATGCAGCCTTATAAAAACAGTTTGATATTGTTTGAGGTTTAACTGAATTCCATGCAGCTGTTACCATATGCATACCCTGAAGGATGCTCAGTTTCAAATGTTTATTCATCTCAATGTAGGATACTGCTTTCTGCACCAAAACCTTCCTGTACTTCGCTTTCATGGTGTGAATAATGCCCAAGTCAAGTGGCTAGTACAATTAGCTGGAAAAAACACCACTTTTATATTGAGAAGAAAATCAGTATCTGGAGGGTGGGCTGGACATTTATCAATAAATAGAAGAATTTTTCTATTTGAACCACCCATCTTTGCATCCTATGATTTCAAAAATGTTTTAAATATATCCGTTGTCATCCATGCATTTTTACTACTGGCATATTTACATGGCAATGCCCGGACATTTTTAAAACACCTTGACTTGGCAAATTTACTTTCAAATCAACTTTTCACTGCCATCTGAATTTGCACATAAAAGTGCAGTTATCCTATCTTTACTTCTCTTTCCACCATGGCACTTGTTTCCTCTAGTAGCAAGAGTTTGTGATGGAAGAAGGTTGAAAAAATGCATTTCATCTGCATTAAAAATATCATTCGGCTTATAGCCTTCTAAATACCTTACCAATATTACACTCTTCCATTAGTCAACAGTTCCTTCATCAACACTAGCACTTTCTCCACAAACACTTTTATATTCAAGTCCATGGCGCTTCTTAAATCTGTCCAGCCATCCATTGGAGCCACTAAAGTTTTCTACTCTAAGCCTAGTTGCTACCCTAATTGCTTTCTCCTTCAACAGTACACCATTGATTGGGAGGTTGGCGGAGCGCATTCCCTCAAACCACTCTATCAATATCTTCTCCATTTCATCATATGGTGATGATTTGATATTTTTTCTTTTGATGGCTTTACCCCCACATTTCACTTCTTCGTCTAGCATTAATTGTTTATTCTTCATTATACAAAACATTGAAGACGGTGCAAGATTAAATTTGCATGCAATTTCTATCGCAGGCATGCTTGGGTTCTTTTCCACTTCTTGAATGATTTTCACTTTTTCCGTAATTGTCAGCTTCTTCCTTTTACTAGTAGCCATTATTAAGGAATAAAAATAGTAGAAAGAATATTTTTCACAAATGCTCCAGGTTTACACAGTGATCGCCGAACAGGCAGGCAGCACAACGAAGAGTTTAACTGCTAGATAAGGTAGACAGAGAGGGGACAGGCATTACGTCATCAGGATCGGGGTAATCAGCTGACATGTCTCACAAGGGAAGCCCCCAAGGTTTGACACTCGTATCGGATTGAGACTTTGCAGAATGAAAGTATATGCAAAATAACGGAATCCAATTTCTACCTAGGTGCCAACTCGACGCCGTTTACGAGAAAATGTCCTTTGAAAATCGCGAGCCGAGAGTCATCGAAATAAGAACGTTAAAACTTTTTCATGAGCAAAAAGAAATCAGAAAAGAAGCATATTGTATGTAAAAATTACGATATACGCTCAAAACATTGTGAATGGCTCATCACGCGCAAGCGGCTACATTGTCTGCTAAGACGGTAGCGGCCGCAAGGAAACCGTAAATCCTACAATGTAATGAATCCCGCTCATATGTTTCCGGTATCATGCTCAGTTACCTGTTGTCATAGTGTGCTATATACTCGACGTCGTTTACGAGAAAATGCCTTTTGAAAATCGCGATCCGAGAGTCATCGAAATAAGAACGTTAAAAGTCCTTTCCTTATTATCAAGGAGCATTGGTCTAGGGTAAATGAATAAAGGTGAAATACTCCTTTAGCCAAAACAATTAGAGGGTTACAAAAACCCAATGCATTTCGCCCACAAGGTGGGCATCGTCAGGGGTAAAACCTGTTTCAACAGTGACTGGGAGGCAACTGTAACCCTCTAATTGTTTTGGCTAAAGGAGTATTTCACCTTTATTAATCTTAGACCAAGTTATTGAGCTACTATCATTATTGCCGGGGTTCGATTCCAGATGGGACCAACATTTTTTTCTCCGATTTTTTTTATTGAATTTAATGAATTTCTAGAGTGTGTAAAAATATTGTAAAGTATTTTGTACATTTTGTTCTGTATTCCTTCTTTCAAATCTCGTCATGTATTGATCATGATGGTAAAGCGAATGGGTAGTGATCCGTAAAATTGTTCGTGAAGAATTACGGTGAAGAATTACGATGAAGAAAATATTAGTTATAATTAGACTGCGGATCTTTAGGTAAAAACCTATTTTTTTCCTGAGTAGATATCTCGATATACAATTGTATATATACGTTTCATGAATAATTAACCCCGAAAACGTTTATTTTATGGTGCCTAAAAATGCCTATTTTGACATTAATGTCTAAAAATGCCTATTTCGACGTTAATGCTTATTTTTGTCTTTTTCATGCAAAAAAAGCCTAAAAAGGGCTAATTTTCTAAAATAATCGACTATAAAAGCAGATTTTGGTATTATTCTATTTTTTAAACTGACTGTACAATGTTCAGTCATGGGTTGGAAATGTCCTTCACACCACGGTCACGATCAAGTGGCGAATAGCAGCTCGGACCTGTCTCGCGTTCGGCGGGGTTATTCTGTTTCCCAGTGTCACGTGATACGACAATGTAACAATGCCTTTAATCTGATGTTGCGTTTATTTCTCGTTGTTACATTGTCATATCGTGCGACACGGGAAAACGAGAATAACCCCGCAGTCCATCTCCAGACTGCAGAGGGTAAAGGTGAGAAGTGTGAACGTGAAAATTGTGAAAGTGCAATGCCTAAAGTATCAAGTTTGAAAGCTTATTTAATACGTCAGTGGTTACAAGAGTTCCCGTACTTCACTACGGATGGAAAAATTATCTTCTGTCAAGCATGCAACAAGGAGGTAAGTACATTATAATGCTGGCTTGCTACGAATTATTGGCTGTGAATTGCTTGTCATCTTTGAGGCAAAAACCATCCACATCTTTTGTTTATACGAGCCATTTTATGGTAACTATTGAAGTGGTTATTCAAAATGTCCAGCAACCCAGCTGCGGACCTTCGTAGCTGTAAAGTAAATTTTATATTTTTGTCCGATTTCCATATTTATTAGATTATTTCCGTATTTTTAAGGTTAATTATTTCTTCATAATTTTTCTTTATAGGTTTCAAGTGATAAAAAATCCCACCTAACTCAGCACATCCAAGGAGTGCTACATAAGGCAAATGTTGAACGCAAATCTAAGATGAAACAAATGCTTTTAACAAAAACTTCTGAGGGATCCCGCAAGAGGAATCAGTTTTATGCAGATTTGTGTCACGCAATTGTGGCAGCCAACATTCCATTCAGAACACTGGAAAATCCAACATTCAAGGAGTTCCTAGAACGATACTGCCATCAGTCGGTACCTTCCGAGTCAACGCTACGCAAGAATTACGTGCAACCCACGTACGATGATGCAATGCGCAGGATACGGGAGGACATTGGAGATTCACATATTTGGATATCGGTCGATGAAACCACTGATGCTCTTGGCAGATACATGGCCAACTTGGTTGTTGGGAAATTGGACCCAGATGCGCCATCCTGAGCCTACCTCATCTGCACGAAGCAACTTGCCAAAACAAACCAGGAAACAATAGCACACTTCGTGAACAACGGATTGAAAGTGCTGTATCCCAAAAATCTAGACGAAGAAAAAGTGCTGCTCCTATACACAGATGCTGCATCGTACATGGTTGCTGACATGCAGTTGCTCAAGGTGTTCTATTCCTCCCTTGTGTATGTGACTTGCTTTGCCCATGGTTTGAACTGCGTAGCAGAGCAAATAAGACTGGAATTCCCCAAGGTGAACAAATTGATCTCCACCGTGAAGAAGGTCTTCGTCAAGGCACCAACAAAAATACAGGCTTTTCGAGAAAAACTGCCCGATGTCCCTCTGCCACCTGAGCCTGTGCTCACCCGCTGGGGCACATGGCTGAAAGCAGCTGAATATTACAGCGAGCATATCCTTCATGTCAAGGAAGTTGTGACAAATCTAGCCGAGGATGCTGCCTGCGTCACTTCGGCAAAAATGTTGCTAGATGATCCCTCCATTCCCAAGGATTTGGCGTATATTAGATCCCACTATACATCCCTTGTGCAGATTATTGCTGAATTGGAGGGCTCAGGAAAACCCATCTACGAAAAAACTGCTATGCTGAATGAAGTGAAACAAAAAATAAAGGAAGCTCCAGGTGAAGTGGGGGAAAAAGTAAAAGCAAAACTAGAAAAGTTGCTACAAAAGAACTCAGGACTGCAGAGCCTATGTACAGCAGCAGATATACTGGCAGGAAAATCCAGTGAAGTTGAGTGCAAAATTCCATTTCAACATGTACCCAAGTTGAAGTTCGCCCCCGTCACGTCAGTTGATGTCGAACGTTCTTTTTCTGCTTACAAAATGATATTAACTGACAAACGCCATAGTTTTGTGGTAGAAAACTTAGAAAAGGTGCTTGTTATTTATTGTGAGGCCAATTACGGGAAATTTGTGAAATAAACACAAAGAGGTGACAAATTCATTATGGGAATTTCGAATGAAACACTTTGTCAATCACTCTGCGTAGTACTTAAATATTTACTTGAATAGTGTTTTCAGTCAGTATTACTATATGTAATGTAGATAGTATTTTCTCGGTAACGCATGGGATATTAACCATAAGAATAAGTTTCAATGCATAGTAGTAAAATATTTTTGTTCTTTGAAAACACAAATCAATAAAGTTTCATTGACGGGCAATTTTTGCGTGCGTGCGTGCATGTTTCAGTCTTTTTTTGTGAATTAAAGTTGATAGTTGACAGAAATGATGTTGTTTTTTACTGAACATAGTTTTTGGAAGTAGTTTTTAGAGCCTATTTTACGTTTTATAAAGCCTAATTAAGGTACTTAAGAGCCTATTTTAATCGGCTAAAACTTAATTTTTAGAACCTAAAAATCCGCGGTCTAGTTATAATGCATGGAATACATTTTTTTTTAATGTTGCGCAAGTTTTATCGACGATATGCTAGAAATTGCGAACAAATAAAAAAAATCGGAGAAAAAATTTTGGTCCCATCGGGAATCGAACCCCGGCAATAATTTATTTATTTTATTTATTTATTTATTTGTCCCAAATAATATTTGAAATCCAACTCATTTACCCTAGACCAAAGCTCCTAGGTAATAAGGAAAGGACTTTTAACGTTCATATCTCGATGACTCTCGGATCGCGATTTTCAAAGGGCATTTTCTCGTAAACGACGTCGAGTATATAGCACACTATGACAACAGGTAACTGAGCGTGATACCGGAAACATATGAGCGGGATTCATTACATTGTAGGATTTACGGTTTCCTTGCGGCTGCTACCGTCTTAGCAGACAATGTAGCCGCTTGCGCGTGATGAGCCATTCACAATGTTTTGAGCATATATCGTAATTTTTACGTACAATATGTTTCTTTTTGCTCATGAAAAGTTTACTAAATGCGGGAAACGTCAAATAAAAATTGAAGTACGAGTACATAATATTTTTCCACTAAATGCGGGTTTTTCACTAAATCGGGTTTCACTAAATGCGGGAAAATAATACATTGTTTATATGGAGCTATTGTCGGGACATGAAAAAATCTTCACTAAATCCGGGATTTAACTAAATGCGGGAATATTAAATCGGGATTGATGAGTAACGAAGATAATTTATTTCGTCGCAGTTACATTTTCTCTAAAATAACATAGGTCGCACCACTACATATCAATATTTTCCATATTTGTGACTTAAGGAAGGGATGAAGTTGGCCAATCAACGCTTTCAAAGCGATAACTTCTGCAATTCCCGCTATTATGAAAATATGAACGTTAAGACAAGGATTCCAAAGAGTGAACAAAAAGAATTGAGTTATTGAGGCATATGTATCAATAAATTCTCCGTAAAACAATCAAATCAAATGAGGGCATTAATTGTTATCTATACTTAATGCCGGCGGTGATATTTTCATTTGCTAATTTTTTGGGTGCAAATATAATCCCACTCCCTTACTTTTCTTACTAATATTTTGACCAAAAAGGGGGGGGGGGGACTATATTCGGACTAATATGGTAATAGAAAAATTAGTAGAATAATATATTTTTGCAAAAGATAAAAAACTTCCCTTAATAATTCCATGTCATCTTTCTAAGATTATGAAGATCTGATGGAATGATGGAAAATGTTTTCTAAAATTTACTGCACTGGAAATCAAAGTCTCAGAACTCGACTCAAATCACACGACTTGGAAAAATATGTTACCACTTCGACAAACCAGAGAAAACTGAATGGAAAGAGTAAAATCTCTCGAGTATTTCAGAGACAGTACAAGAAAGGCAAGGACTTGCCAATTGGAAAGAACTAAGCCAATAAACTGAAGACAGTGGAAAACCAGCTGTAAAAATGATAGCATATGTGCGAAAATAGACAACTTCCAAATTCTGCAGATATTTGAGAAACAAGTTCGGAAAGTGTACAATGTATCACAAAGAGGCACGTTTTGTGTAATGCAGTATTTGAAACTATACGATATAATTTGCTGGAACACAAAATAAAACAGCAAAACACAACGACCCGATTGTATCTCTGTCTATTAAAAATTTCTTCTCCCCCCTTAGTTGGTGCATCAATAAACATATTATGTAATTTTATTGACTAAATATTGCAAAACAATATATCAGAAATGATTCCAGGGAAATATTCAATTTAAATTTACTGATTTATTTTCTAATCAGTTTTAATCAACCATTAGTCGAAAAGTATTTGAAACATACCTCACTTCAGTAGTTGTAATATTTACGTTTATGTTCTTTTCTTCGCCATAGTTAATCCATTTCCTTCCGCTTACAAAATCTGTCATGCACGTGTAAGGAATTAATTGTATGTGGCAAAAATGGGAGTCTGCGCCAACTAAGAGGTTTGGGGATGAGATTAGGTGGAAAAGAAATGATTACCAAACTGGTTTAATCGACAAAATTATCTCCAAAAACGTTTTCTTATTGCCTTTAAAAAAATCGTTTCTTTTCTGCCTAATCTCATCCCCAAACCTCTTAGTTAGCGGAGACTCCCATTTTTAGGAAACATTTCCTGTAAATTGTCTAAATTCCTAAACTCAAACTTAAACCTGCTTTCTACTCCCCAGTTACTTTTTCCAAATTATTCCTTAATGCTAAAGACCCGATACAGTTGTCATTAAGATGTGGTGTATATAAACTTGCTTGTGATGATTGCAGAGTGGTCTACATTGGCCAAACGGGGAGGAGTTTTGACAAGAGGATTAAGGAACATAAGCGATACTTCCGTTTAAATAATTTGAATTCTCAATTTGCGAAACATCTTTTAAACCTCAATCATCATAGTTCCTTCAACCCTAAATTCCTCCACTTTGAAATTAAAGTTTGCGAATTGGATACTCTCGAACTGCTAGAGATAATTATTTGTGAAGACTTGCTCCTCTTCAATGAATACCTTTTCCACAATCATTCTCCTCTATTTAGCTTACCAAATATTTTGTAAATACTTTATATCAACATTGTAGTCTTTGGCCCTTTTACCAAGTTTTTGTAACATTGTGTAACTATGCTGCTTTCGCCTTCTTTTCCAACCCCTTCCTTTTCCCAACCGCTTATTCAACTACCTTCCATTCGTTTTCTTAGTAACCCCTCCTGTCTCCCTCTCCCCCTCTCATTTTACCCTATATATATATATAGAACGATTTTTATATTTTATCTCCTGATGATGCTACGATCGTAGTGAAACCGGTCGTTTTTAAATTAAATTTGTGGAAATAGCAAAGTTATTTTTTCAATATAAATAAATGATTCTTTTCATCACAGCTAGTGCAATATAGCATGAACTATTTAAGCAACTTCGGTTGACATCATTCCAAGCTTCTACAATTATGTCCATTGCTTGCTTGATGTTAAATGACTTCCAGAATTCAGTCACTGTTGGCTTGTATTCCCCATCTGTTGCTTGAATAAGTTTGGCAAACGTTCTTCTAAGGTAATATGCCTTAAATGAATTGATGACTCCCTGGTCCATCGGCTGGAGTAAAGCGGTTGTCCTTGGTGGCAAGAATACAACTTTTATATTTTCATTCAGATCACAGACTGTCATGGGATGTCCAGGGGCATTGTCCAATATGAGGAGGATTTTGAATATCAATTTTCCTTTCCTACAATTCTTCTCAAGTTCAGTGGAGAACCATTCCATGAAAATCGAAGCTGTCATCCATGCAGTTTTATTGGACCTCCAGTGTACTGGAGACTTAGCCTTGAGGAGTCCCTTAAATGTCCTTGGTGTTTCAGTGTGATATATAAGCTCTGGTTTTAACTTGTAGTCTCCTTCACAGTTGCTTCCAAGCATTACACTGATTCTGTCTTTTGAATGTTTGAATCCTTTAACTGAAGCTTCGTTCTTCGAGATATATGTTCTGCTGGACATTTTTTTCCAGTATACTCCAGTTTCGTCCACATTGAATATTTGTTTTGCAGAATATCCCCCTTCTGTAATTTTTACATGGTCATCAAGAAACTGTTGTATTGCTTCATGATTGACACTTGTTGATTCACCAGTGAATTTCCTGTTGTGTAGATTTTGGTGGTTTTGAAACTTTGAAAACCACCCACTACTGGCAGTAAATTCTCCCTTTGGCAACTCCTCCACTGGATACTTCTTGGAAAGATTGTCATAAAGGCTTTTGGCTTTGGCTATGCATGCATTGTAAGTAGCGTCTGACCCCCGTTCTACTTGGTTTTCAATCCAGGTGCATAACATTGACTCCATGGCTTGCGTGATGGTTGTAGCATACAAAAGAAGTTTCGAACTTTGTTCCTGCTTTGCAGGCATTCTTTATTTTCTCCATGTTCTTCTTAATGGTTCGCAAAGTACTTTCACTAAAGTCTGTTGTATTGGAAATCTCATATGTCTTCTTACCTTCTTCATACATGGTAAGTATCTTCATTTTCTCCTCCATACTAATTGCTTTTCTATGCTTATTTGGCTCTGTAGGTTTCTCAGCCATAATGAACTCTGAAATAAGGGTTAAAAATATTGTAAAATGCTATTGTTTATCTTGTATAGTACAATAATTTTAATTTGAAAATAAAATATTTACATATTAATAAAAAAATTAATTAAAGTAATTAAATGATTAAATTAAAACATTTTTCTGAAAATAAATTAAAATAACAATACATATAGTCAATGAAGCGACTCCAGACTAACCAAATAAAATTCTTACCAATAAATTTTGTTACAAGGCAAGTTGTGATATGGTTTCTACTTCAACAGCTGGGGGAAGACTATCTTATGTTATTCGTGTTGCTTCCACTTGAGGTCACATGCCATCATGAGAGATTTTTACCCTCTCGGCCACATGGCACCACGTTGCATCACATTGTATACAGTACATTGTGAATCATCCATGGAAATGCTGGAGTATCTAAAGAGTCGTCCTATGGAATAATTAAATCTCAAGATTATTTTATTTATGGTGAAAAAACTGCAGATAGCACATATGCAAACATATCAGATTACGAAGTCATGCAAAAAACATGTGTAGAGATAGCTAGCTGTATAAATAATTGGATGGATGGATATATGGATGGATAAATAGTCGGTTGGATGCATAGTTGGCTGGATGCATGGGCGAATGAATGTGTGGATGGATGCGTGGATGGATGGATGCATGGAGAGAGGTTGTCTATTATAAAAAATGGGTATAGATTACTACACCAGCTGAGTTAGAGAAAACGGCCTCTCTTCCTGGCCAGTTGGGTAGATTTCATTATTCGCCTGGCAGATGATAATTTTCGAATTTTTCTTCCAAATCACATATCTATTAAAATTTTTGTGTATCTCTGAGAGGTGGGATATTTTCTTCGAATGCGTATCTGCGAGAAAACGTAAATGGAGAGCGCATAAAATGAGAACTGGGTGTATTTATAAAAAAGAATTAGGGAATCTACTCAGTCAACTCTGACATCCACAACTACTCCACAAGGAGATGTAAACTAATACATCAATCACAATATAGGCTGAAATTTGATCACGAAGGTTATTAGATGTTTTAATAGACTCCCACCCAATATTAGCTCCAGCAACAATATCAACACATTCAAAAAGGCTGCTCATAAATTGCTTATTCAAAACTGTTTCTACAAGGTTAGTGAATTCTTCAGTTGTCAACTAATTGGTTTTTAAGTGGATCCTACTTTTATAATATTTTGCCAACATAAATAAAAAAATAAAATGGTGATGTTTCTAAAGGAATTTAATTTTTTTTTATTATACCATTATCCGTACAATATCAAGGAATTTAAAATGTATTGCAAATGTGACTTCCTTTTAATGCATTTCTTTATAAAATGTATTGCAAATGAGATCTCTTTTTAATATATCTCCTATCTTTATATTGTATATGCGACCACATAATGTTCAGTGAACGTCTTTTTTTATCTTTTTTCAGTTTTATTTTATTTTTATTTTTGACGTCCTATATTTTTTATGCAAAAATCTTTGGACCAAATAAAATCTAATCTAATCTAAAGGCCTCCTTTTATGCAGTGACATATGGTATAGTATCAATTTATACTCGGATAATTTTTTTCTTGAAATTTTAGTTACTTTAATGTGTTTAGAAAAAATGAAATGTCATATATTGCTTTTGATTCTAGGAACAAAGATCAAAGCCATCTAGTCAGCCACCTCCTGTGCATCATAATTTTCGAATATCACCAATTTTGGGAGCTTACTCATCATACCATGAGTATTATACATGTTTTTACCCAATAATGATGTATGAGATGTGGGCTAAAATTTATAAGGAATGGGATCAGAATTTTGCAAGGTTAGTCAAACTTTTGTGAATTTGTATTTTCATGGTGGTAACATTAAACTGTAATTAGATCATTTGAATCTAATGAATCTATTTAAATCTGGGGGTGGCGGAGTGGTTAAAGCATAGGCCTTCCACACAGCGGCCCCAGGTTCGAATCTGGCGAAGGTCGGATTTTTCAACCAGGGATCATCCTGTCCCCTACTTGTGTGATTTGAGGAGACTATGCAAGTTAGCGCTCTGTCCTTTGGAAGGGATGTTAAGCACTTGGCCCCCTTGGTGCTCTTCGTAAAGAGTAGGCTAATGCCGACATTTGGTTTCCCTCCTCTCTTGTGTATGTGTTCAGTGTGGAAGAGGTAATGGCTATAATAATCCAAGAGGTTGATTAGCCATAAATTCCATATAAACAAACAAACAAATGAATCTATTAAAAACTTTGAAGTATCTTCAGATTTTCTAAATTATGCATTTTATCATATAGCCAGAAAGAGCTTTACATTGTTATAAATTAAATCAAAAAAGAGTTATTTGACAAAAATAGTTCTCCTATTTGGTTCTTATTGTTCTTCTGGTTTATAACTTAAGCTAAGTTAAAACTTGTCATTAGTTTGTTAAAATCTGCTTAACAGTTCCAATGGATTCTTGAGTCATATGTTTGTATTTTTCCCTGATCAATTTAAATAATGGATAAATGATCGTTTTTATATTATATTTCCAAATAATTAGAAAAAATCTGCTCATGTCATAATGTGAATTTATTTAGGCACCCAATCATCCAAGTTCTTCTAGAGTCTCATAAGGATTTGCCAGATTCATCTTTCTCTGCTGGGCAAGAGTTTGTTTTGATATCATCCCAGTGTATGTATATACTTCTTTTATTGCTTCTGTGTAATAATAATGGACCATTAATGTTTCCAAATTGTGCCACAGGAAACGTGTTAGTGTAATTGTATATAATATTAAAATCTGTATTTTTAGTCTTCAGTAGTTTTCATAAGCAAGTCCAGCTTAAGTGAAGTGTTGAACATATAAAAAAATTTATTTATAAAATATTAGTGAAATAAATTAAATTTTCTTTTTAGAAACATGAATTACATATACTGATAGTTCGAGAGTAATTTGAAAATTTTATAGTGCTCATTGGGACATTGCAGTCCAACAGTTTTGAAGAAATGCTGTGATACATGATTCCCTACAGAATCTATTTGATGAACACCCTGCTATAGTATCTAGGGAAAATAAATGTTTGTTATTTCTATTGGATCAAATAAAATATTTAGTTGTTAATTTTTTGTTTTTTATATGAATCTTTTTGCTCTCCAAAAGAAAATGATGATTTCATGTTTAAGCCTAATGTAATTTCCATATGAATATATAAAAATGCACTTTTTTCTTGTTTGGAATTTGATATTTAGGGTGTTATGTCAATGCTTACTGCCGACTAAAATGTTAATTTATCCCAATCATTCTACATAAGTTCATCAAATGAGCTATTGTTTTTGTAACAAACATATTGTTAGATTATCATTCATTGCTTGCTAAAATACAGTTTTTTTCTATAACTCAAATACATGGTATCAAATTTAGTCACGTGATTGGCAATTCTCAATTGGGCGATTTTTCATAAATTTGGTAATTTTTCACAAAACTTCTACTGGCTTGGTATGAATTTGACCCATGTTCACAATTTTAAGTTTTTTCCCTATCAAGAGATATAAGAATAGAAGTTATTGGTACTGTTGGACTTCTCTGGGGCAAGCACATGCTCCGCAACATAGTAATCATAATACCAGGTAGTCCGGTGAAGAAACTTTGGAGAAAGGTTAGGGAAAGGGAAATATCACAGGGTTGGTAACAAAGGGAAACAGAAGGGAGGGGAAAACAAGAATGGAGGGGGAAAGGCTAGGGAAAGAGAGAGGCAAAACAATAAAAGGGTAAAAACCAAATCGGTAGGGTTTTGAAGGGGAGGGTGGTTAGTGAGGCTATTTTGGTTAGAGAAAGGAAAAGGAAACATTGAGGAATGCTAGAAAACACATGTTCATTCGTAAGAAATTGCACTTTGATCAACAAAAGATAATCTATAATTTTCCGAGTCTCACCGTTACCCTTTTCTACAAATGGAGAACATGAAAGAAAAACATTTTTTGCAAGGAAACACATTTTGTTTTTTCACTTACAAAGTGTTTTCTTCCGCAGTAAATGTTAATGACTAATCCATATGCATATCAATATTGTGATAATATTTATATTTATAATACCAACTAGGTATAAGTAACAGGAAAATGTGTTTAGAAAAAATAAAAGAAACTTTTAGGACAAAATACAAAAAAATAATATTTATTACAATCAAGATAAGAAAAATCAACAAAAAATTTTAAAAGTGCAATTTAGTGTGGTAAATTTTGAAGCACGTTAAAAGACAAAGCCCTACATTACAATCTGGGCAGTAATACCTACTCTCCCGATGCACTTTCTTTCGCTTTTCATCCTTTGGAGCAAACAGCACAACATCTTGTCGGCATTGTTTTCTTCTCTGTAGCTGGAATTGGCTCAAGGAAATGCTTTTCCGTAAGACGCAAGGGGTTGGGTATGCTCCCAGGATGTCCTCTTTTTGAAGAAAATTCAGGGGAATGATACTCTTCGATTATTCTTTTGATCAATTTCAATCTGTATTGTAAATGCGTCATTTTCCCACCAGTTTTTGTATACAGAATATATGGATTCCACAGTGCCTGTTCCAATAGATGGTAAAATATTTTCTTATTATATTTTTTTTCGCGCTTTCTCGGAGTAGGGTAATTTGAGAGGTGTTGATCGACTCGGTCAACACCTCCCTTTGTAAAACTATAATTTACTGTGACTTCTGGTTGTTTTTGTTTGGTCCCTTTTTTTCACTTCCACCACTTTGCAGCCATGGACAGTCGAAAGAAAAAAGACATCTTTCTTATCTTTCCACGTCGATAAGCCGCCAACTGCCCTCTGTTAAATTTTTTTGGGATTTTCAAATTTTGGGGAACCTCTTTTCGGTTGGCTTTCAATGTGCCATATGTATCTGTTTTGTAAAGCACTAGAACATCTGCTAACTGGGGGGAAGTGTAAAAATAGCCTGTGGTCAGACAGTACCCTTTATTTAGCAGAGGCTTCATCAAGCTCATCACAATCTGTGACGAAATTAGGATATTTGGCACATCACTTTCAATTACAGTCCCTTTTCCAGTATAAATGATGGTTGACCAAATATAACCTGACTTTGATTCACACAACATGAAAGTCTTTATTCTGAATCTGGCATGTTTCATCAGAATATACTGGATCCAGCCTAACTGTCCTTTATCTACATCTACAGTTTACCCTGCAAGCCACCGCAAGGGTGTGTGGCAGGGGGTGCTTTAACACCAAGGGGAAAACTCCAAAATTAGGTCTGGGTTTATGCCCCTACGTGAGGTTACTTTTGATCGCAAGTTTTATTCTGCTCAGCTATCGTTCTAGGGAAAAATGAGCCTTTGTACCTCTCCGTCCTACAGGCTATCTCTCTTATTTTACGAGGATGGTCCATTCTACCGATATAGGTGGGAGTTCTTATTATTTCTTCGATGTCGCTGGAGAAAGTACACGTTCTAAATCTTTCAAGAAGTTTTAACCTAGCACGTGATCGGCGCTCAGCTAGTGATTCCCATCCTAAGTCCTGTATCAAGCCTGTAACGCTTTTATTTCTATCATAACAATTTTTGACGAATCTAGCAGCTTTTCGCTGCACTTTCTCTAACTCGGCGATTAATCCTTTCTTGTACGGATCCCACATGCTCGACGCATACTCTAGCAGCGGTCTAACTGAAGAAAAGTAACATGTCTCTTTGACTTTTTCTTCGCTTTTACCTGCTATCCGTTTGATGAATCCTAGTTTCTGCTTAGCTTTCCCGGATATATTTCGTATGTGTGTGTCCAACGAGAGGTTACTTGTTAAAATGACACCTAAGTATTTGACGGATTCGGCTAATTTTAGATGTACGCCTTCTATACTGTAGTTCATCGCCTCAATTTCTTTGTTTCTCCAGAATCTCATGACGGAACACTTACCAAGTTCAGCTCTAACAGCCACTCTTTACACCACTCGAGAATTGCATGTAGGTCATTAGAAAGTAATGCTTGATCAGCAGGACTGTTAATCTCTCTGTAAACTACCGTATCATCCGCGAATAACTTGATTTTACTTGTAATAACCTTATCTAAATCATTTATGTATGTAATGAATAATAGGGGACCGATGACACTTCCCTGTGGAACGCCGGAGGCCACGCTGACCAAATCTGATTTAAATCTATCTATGGCTACTATTTGTTCCCATTCATTGAGAAAGTCCCTAATCCACTCGATTATCTTTCGATTTATTCCACAGGTTTGTAATTTTTTCAATAACTTACTATGAGGGATTTTATCGAATGCCTTCTTGAAGTCAAGAAAAACTGCGTCTTTCGATCACCGGATCGTAGTGTATCATGTGCAAACAGAGCGAGCTGAGTTTCACAAGATCTTGCCTTCCTAAAACCATGCTGATATTTACTGAGCAAGTTCTGGCTATCTAAGAAGTCCATCACAGAACTAACGATGATGTGCTCTAGAATCTTGCAAGATATTGAGGTTAGCGAAATCGGCCTGTAGTTTTCTCGGTCGTCTTTTTTTCCGCCTTTATGTAGCGGACTTATAAACGCTAATTTCCATTCCTTAGGTATAACGCCGTGACTAAGTGACTTACTGAAAACTGTTTCGAGATAAGGTGCTATTTCTAACGCTAATTCCTTTAGTATTCTAGCTGGTATCTCTTCCAGTCTCGGGGATTTGTTTGCATTGATGATTTTGAGCTGTTCTGCTATCCCTTTCGCTGATATAAGTATATCGTTCATCTTCTCTTCGCTTGGTTCGGGTGGATCGTCCTTCCCTTTCTCCACTTCGGTTGTAAATACGCTTTGAAAAAATGAGTTTAACAAGTTTCCTTTATCAATGCTATCGTAAACTACCTCTCCTTTGTTGGTTCTTAATGGTGCTACGGTTGGGCGTCGATCTTGAACTTCTCTAACATAAGACCAAAAGATTTTCGTTTAGATGTTCACAGAGAATCTTTTTCTTGAAGTTCATTAATGCCTTGCGCATAATCTTTTTAGTCCAAGTCCGACAATTTCTGTACTTGTTTGAAATAGTATTTATTACCTCCTGTGACATATTATTTTTGGCGCATTTAAGTTTCGAGTGAAGCTTTCTTTGTCACCTGAGAGCACATCTAACCTGCCGATTATACCACCTAGGTTCCCCATTATCGGTAATATATTTACTTGGTATGTACGTATTTATACCTGTTCTAATTACTGATAAGAAAGCTTTCCAAGTTTCCTCAACGTTCTTCGTGCTTGCTAATTTACTGAAAGTTGCGTAGTCTTTAATAAGTTTCTCTTTAAAGTCCAAAAAGTTAGCATTTTTAAATATGTACACTTTTCGCTTAGGCTTGCGATACTTTACGAATGCTATGTTCAAGAGAACTCGAACTACTTGGTGATCGCTGATTCCTTCTTCAATAACGACTTCAGAAACATGTTCAGGGATATTAATTGCTATTAAGTCTAATATATTGTCCTCTCTCATGGGTTCTCTGACTACCTGGATAAGGGAATGTTTATTGAAGATGTCTATTAGTGCTTCGCATGACTCACGATTTCTACCAGGTGGTGTGAAGCTGCAACTGCACCAATTTATCGAGGGTAGATTGAAGTCTCCCCCTACTATAATAAGACTTTTGCTATTTTTCATCTGTATTGAGTTGATTTGGGCCTCTAGCTCATATATTTCTTCTGCGTCTGCACCTGGCGGCCTATAGCATGCAAATACGTGGATGTTTCCTAAACCCCCCCTGCTGATTGTACACCAAATGCTTTCTATTCTGTTTTCCATAAACTCAATTGGCAAACTGATAAGCATGTCCTTCACCACTATAAAAACTCCACCTCCGTTCCTATTTACCCTATCTCGTCTGTGAATATTATATCTTAAGGGAAAAATTTCTCGGTCATGTATATCCGAAGTTAGCCAGCTCTCTGTGCCTATCACTACATCTGCCTCAGTTTTCTCTAATAAATTCTGATATTCTGCTGTCTTATTCCTGATACTATGGCAGTTTATATTTAAAATTGTTAATGAGTCGCTTTCGGGCCGCTTCTGAATTTTTTCTGTGTTAAGGATGGTGCGACTTCTAAGAGCATTAGTCTACGGTCACATTTCTCTGAGGAGTGTCCGCTTCTTGAAATTTCTTATTCAGGTGCTCATGCACTGGCCAGATTTTATTCAATTTAGGATTTGGGTGAGTGTTAGGATCGTAGCTCTCGTTGTCCGAAAAGTGAAGAAATTTCTTTACAGAAATGTATTGTCGATGAGACATTGTTTGTGGGAGAAAGGAGTAACACTCACAGGATGCTTGGTCCAATATAACTTTTCCTCTGGTTTTACCACAATGCTTTGAACCATTGCAATAACAAAAACAACATGAAGCTCAGCTAATGTTGTGGGACACCACTGACTTCCGCCTCCAGAGGAACTTGGTTGCGCCCTGTGCCACTGATCGACATACAAATTACTTTGCTGCACAATCATATCCACCAAAGAATCGTCAAAGAAGTAGTTAAAAAATTGCAACACATCAGTATATGATTCTATATCTACATTCATGGATGACTCGCCACTAAACGGAAATGCTGAAGGAGGGGGAGGAAGATCCGTGGTAGTGTTGATGCGGGTCCATTCAGGCACATCAGGTGATTCAGCTGCATCTTCATCACTAGCAGAAATGAAACTCTGATCAGATACTGTAGTGTCACTTCCAGAAACACTAATGTCTTCGATATCAGTCCATTCACTGTCACTTTCGCTATCCATTTCGTAAAAAATAATGGTACGGAAAAAATCAGGATATTGGCACAACAGTTTCAAATAAAAACAAATAATACCGAAAGGGTTTCACAGATAGCGAATGTTCGTACAAAAATATAACAAAAGTTCAGCAGGTAACAAAAAACTTCAACGAAAAATGCAACAAAAACTTCGACACTTCTATAAAAGATAACGAAAGTATTCTGAATGCTAGCGCGCAGAGGCAAAGAGACCGACTGATGCTAAATGCTGTATTTTGAGAGAAAGTCTCTTTCTGACAACAGATAAACTATTATGTTGCCTGTGTGAAAGAGACCTTTTTGGGATAAAAATACAACAACCGACCGCCTGAACAGGTCTATCCAGGGGTAAGAATCTTTGACCCGACTGTCATCGACTAGACTACCTCAGGATAAAATATTTGGCTCGACCGCCGTGACGAGAGCATCTCGGGATAAAGGAAATTGACTATGCTGCTGCGAATGAGACTATCTCGTTCATGCATCTTAAGCGGTTAAACAATTATTACATACTTTCATGTTTCATCTAAACACATTTTTTCATTAATTGGCTTACATCTTCACAGCATTAACACCTTTGCACCAATCCCAATCTTCACCAGTAATAATCAAAAACATTTTATTAACTATTTCATTTACTGACAATATTAGCTGACAAACTGGGTTATAAAAAGCAGCTTAGCCATGGCAATTTAGTAACCAGTGCTTAATTTTATTTTTTAGTTCTGACATCATGTCTATTGTTTTTAGGTTCTTAGGTAAACTGTTTATCCGAGTTTGAACTATAACACTAAGTTGGTTTCTGCCTTTTAGATTGTTATATTTTGGTATTTTATAATACATCACGTTTCTTATGCTCATATTATGTGACTTGTCTGGGAGTCTTATATTTATCACTAAAATAATTTTCAATGATGATAACATATTTTAAAAGCAAATCTATGGGGAGTGCATTAACATCTCGATACATTTTCAAATTGTTACAGTTCGTTCCTTCATGGTACTGATACATTGTTTTAATTATTCTGTCCTGTATGACAGATATGGTTTTTCTGTAACAGTTAGAGATGTTGTCTCAGATTGTAATTCCATATCTCAAAACTGATTCAACTAGTGCATGATATTTTCTTTTTAACATGGTATTTCTACTGTGAAAAAGTAGAAAAGATAGTATCTTCAGTTTATTATTTATTTTTCTTATATGTACACCAAATTTAAAATTATCATCTATTACTATACCAAGGTATTTGTAGTGAGTAACTCGCTCAAGCTTAGGACAGCAAACTCTGATGTCTCCACAGTTGTATGCAGAAATTCATGGGTATGCAGTACACAGTCTACATTCATTCTCTTATGCACCATGTTAGAGATGCACATTACTTTGGTTTTTTGTGCATTGAGTATCAGATCATGGTCATCTGCCAATTTCACTACATTATTAATATCTATCTGTTGGTGCTGCTGAGCAACTTTACTGTCTTTGTGTACACTGATCAACACTGCATCATCTGCATACATTAGCAGTTCAATATGTTGTACAGAGTCAAACATACTATTTACATATATGTATAATGAAAAGTATGGGACCTGAAGTTGATCCCTGTGAGACTCCATATTTAGTGCATTTGGACTCACTAAGTTTGTTGTTAATTGAAACCATCATTTGCCTATTAACCAGATAAATTTGAAACCATTTAAAGTTAGTGCCCCTAATCCCAATATTTTTTAATATAAACATCAAAATATCAATATTAATTGTATCAAAGGCTTTTTTGAATTATAGATAAGCCACATAAACATAATTATTTTTATCTAGGTTCTTATTTACTATTTCAGAAAACCTTTCTAAGGTATGTTTTGTACCCGTGTTTCTTTGGAACTCAAATTGACAGTTGGATATTATCTGATATCGCTATAAGTAAGACGTCAGATGAATTGTAACATACTTTTCCAAAATTTTTGAAATGCAAGGAAGTATTGATATGGGTATATAGTTGTTCGGCTTAGTGAATGATCCTTCCTTGTGTATGAGTTTGATAATTGCTGTTTTTAATCCTACCAGAACAGTGCCACTTGATATACTATTGCTAACTAGTTTAGTTATTATGGGGGTTATTTTATTATGCATCTTGATATCATTGATCCTTATTTTATCAATTCCAGATGCCTTGTTATTTAATCCAGTTATTATTTTTGTTATATCTACATAAGTGGGCTCTGGAATGTAGATGCTGTTACTCCTTGATTTATATTAAATCACATGAAACTGTGTGTGGCAGTTAGTCTTTAGATTATCAATTTCTTCCATGAACTGCAATAGGAATAAGTTGGCTAAATAAGTTTCATTATGTTTATCTTTATGATGCATTAACATCTTATCAATGGGATTTGAGGTTCTGTTTCTTCCCAGTACATAATTTATTTCATTCCAGATTCCTTTGGCATTATTTGCTAATTTAGTGAATTTAGTATCATAATATTCCCTTTTAGCGTTTTTAATAAGTGCTATTTCTAGCTATCTTGTATTGGATTTTATACACCATTTTTGTTGGATTACTTTTTCATTTTTTAAAGCATTTATCTCTAGTTTATATTTGTTTTAACAAATCAACCGACATCCATTCCTTCCTTATTCTATTAACCCTATCTCTTTTTACTATGGTAGCTTGGTTATATACTTTATTAAATTCATTAACAATTTGATCATATAAATCACTCACTTTGTTTTCTCTTAAGAAACTTTGCCAATTTCTTTTCTGAATTAATTTATTTACCATATAGTTATTAATACTTTTTAAGTTCTGGTTTATTTTTGTATACTGATTTTAACTTTTTTCTCTATTTAGCTTCATTCCTACTATGTAATGATCTGACAGCTTGGATTTAATTATGAATCCTTTTGGGTTAGTTTGTTTCCCCTGTAGAAAATGTGACCAATGCAGCTTTTTCTGAGAATGTTATTATAAATTTCTTCCCTGGTATTTCCTGTAATAATTTGAGGAAATCCACATGAAGATAACATATCTTTATATTTAATGCTGCTAGTATCCTCTTTATCATTTATATCTATGTTACAATCGCCCAGTATTATTGTTGCCTTTACACTATTCACTTCCAATAGACCTTAAAGCTCAGACAAAAACCGATCTATATTTAGGTTGGGGACCTATATTTCTATTATGTGAATTTTCTTAGTTGGTGCATAATCTTCCTGATACAGATTCAAAATTAGTAGTTTTACATCTAGTTTCCTCATAATGATGTTTCTTTAACCCCTCAACGCCATCAGGCGTACTATTATGTCATTCAAAAACTGTCTAATCGGCCGTCAGGCGTACTATTACGTCATGCGGCAGCCCTAATTCATTTTATCTTTTGACGCTAGAGACTTCTTTAAATCTAAATAACCTATATATATTTTGAAAGAGGAAGCTTTGTACTTCCTATCTATGCCTGTCCTGTATTTTTTCTCTATTATAAAAATATATAATCAACATTGAATTTTGCGATAGAATTTTCAATTTTGCTATGATATGATGGTGTTTCTCCGTATAAAAGTCGCTTTTCAATGCAGCAAGGAACCTTTCCTTGGTGTTTGAAATGCAATGTAGGAACTGTGCATCATTTCAAAGGAGAGCACGTTTTTTCTCCTCTTTTTTCCTGGAGGAGATATTTGGCTTATGTCATGCGACAAAGGTCTTCGTCGGTATGTAAAGAAAGATAGGAAAGCATCTTATGTCTCTCTATGCACAGCTTATTACAAATGTTTACAATGCAATTGATGAAGAATAGAATTAGGTTGAGTAAAAACATTTCTGTAAACATTCCCTTCCATTACCGCGCGATCCTTCGTTCATCGCTTCATAGGAGAGCGTCAATGTCAAAACAGCTGATTTCAAAATCCAAGGCCGACACTCTTCCGATAATTTAGTGCCACGCCTCAAAGAGAGGCATTTTGTGAGAAGGATAATATCGGTCATATAATTTTCAAGACCTTTAGAATTTTATTTTAATCTCGACGAAAATTGCGGGGAATTGAGTATATCTATTTGTAAGTATTTGTTTACATATAATATACGTTTAGTTTTGTGATAGAATTTTAGTTTTTACCACGGACCTACGGATTTTCGGTTTCTAAAGTTGACCCATAAATACCTGAGGAAAGGGAACCCACCAAATTGGGTTCCTTTTCTTTGACATTTGAAAGAAGACGAGGTCTGTTTTCCTCTTCAGATAAGTGCTTCGCTGTTGTGTAGGGCCAAAGCAGAAATCACGAAAAGCTCTTCCATATATTTACACAATAGATTACTAGAAGTGTTTATTAAGCTATAAGGCATTTCTTGCTGAATCCAATTACACACGTGTAAATTTTCTGAAAATATTTGGGAAGGACCTATAAGCTAAAGTTTTCCATGTTTTATACAACGTCATATCTCCCTTTCCAATGAACGAAATGCAACCATTTCTTTTATGTGACTTCTGTAATGACTGAGAATGATGACTGTATAACTAAAAGGTTTATATTATAAATAAATCATCTTTTAATAAATCCATAATACTACATTTACTTAAAAATTTCTAGTCAAGACATGAAAAAGTTGAGATTCGTGAAATTTTTTACCTAATTGGTTTAGATGGGTAGACTTGCAGAATGAAATAGTTACTAATTTAAGCTATTTTTTTATTAAGATTGCACATCAATATCTTCTATAGATTTTCCGGTGCTGAATGTTATATGTAAAGTGCAAATGCATGCCGGAAAATTAGCGATTGGTGTACATTCTCTTCTACTCCAACAATCTTTGTATGTAAAATATTATACGCAAAATAGATATTTACAAATTTTATGTTTTTCATAAATCCACAAAAAAAATTCAGAAAAATCAAGAGAAAACTTCTCAAGTTATGATTATTTTAATATTTTTGAACGTTTTTGCAATGCAATCGTGAAAATTTAAAAACCTCATCCGGCCGTGCGGGTGGGATTTAATAAATCTCCGGGCTTGAGGGGTTAATAAACATTATGGCTCTGCCAACTCTACTATCTACTCTTAGGTTTGAAATCGCCTTATACCCAGGAAGTATAAATACATTACTTTCTGCTTGCATTATATTTACTTCTGTTAAAACTGTCACTGCAATGTTAACCTTCCCGGACAAGTGCTCCAAGGTAGTTTTAAATTCATCCCAATTCTATTTTATCGACCTAATGTTAAGGTGCATAACTGTTAAGTTATCAATGTCATAATTAATGTCAGTTATTGACTCATAGCTTTCACAATTTTTTAAAATAATAATAATAATACTTTATTAATAAGGAAATACATATTAAGCACAATGTTCTTTTATATAACACTGGAATGTGTGCAAGCAGTTAACATTTTTAATATAACAACTGATATTTACATACTCAATATTCCATCAAATGCACTCAAGACTAATCTTCACATAATAAAGTATTGCGAACCCAATCTGATGGAGTGGCCATTGAATACTACAATTGTCAGCCTACTATAGTTACGTGACATATACATTT
The DNA here is from genome assembly GCA_028673005.1 of Tanypteryx hageni. Taxonomy (NCBI): domain Eukaryota; kingdom Metazoa; phylum Arthropoda; class Insecta; order Odonata; family Petaluridae; genus Tanypteryx; species Tanypteryx hageni. The sequence goes on along the minus strand of CM054115.1, from coordinate 16,054,440 downwards.
TAGTTTTATTTGTCCTAGTAATTCCATTGTCCAAAGTTATTTGTATCACTATTGTTTCATTTTAAATTATAAAGAAACACCAGGTTTCTCAGATCGTTTTCACCACGTATTTGAACTACATTTGCATTCTCATCTTTTTTAGCTAATATGGCATTATTTCTATACCATATGTATTTGTAGGATGTCCCTTTCATTTTTGCTTGCCATAACAAGTTTTTATAATGCCAGGTCAAATTTTCATTAATGTAGATGTTATCATTTTTATATTTATTTTTGAGTTGTATATTCCTTAACATTCTCCTACAGTTTATAAATTTTTGTTTCATTATTTTACTAATAAATTTAACAATTACAGTAAAACTCCGTTATAACGCGCCTCACAATGCTGCGGATTCAGATATACCGCGGGTCTAGTCATGTCCCCCAAAATTATTCTATTTATTTTCTCCATAAACAACATTGTTTCAAATTTTACGGCAATTTATGACGTAATCCCTATGATCTTGCACGTGATTTGCTAAGGAGATACCGATGCTTCTCTGTATTGTCTCAAAATTGTATCATTCAATAAAATCAGTCTTTGACCGGCATCTCTTTTGGGCTCGAGAAAAACCCTCCAGTGTTGTAAATACCGTGCCCAGGCTAAGGTTATTAAATACACGTTTCACAAGGCTTTTTGTGGAATGTGTGGTTTCAACTGTTTCTCTTGCTTATACAGCTATATTCACCTTTTTCGATTTTAGGGTTATACTAATTATGTCCACCAAAAGGAAAACGTACACAATAAAAGAAAAGTTGAACAAAATAAACAGAGTGAAACGTGATTATTCGAAAGCTAGTTTATTCCAGGAGTTTGGCGTTCCTGAAGAAACAATTCGTGGTTGGATTAAAGAAGAAGACAAATTACGATTATTATGCATTCTTTGCATTAAGTGCACGAAGTGAACACATGTAGGGGAGGGAGCATATATGTACTTTCACGTTTAAAAAAAATTATTTTCTGGGAAAATTCCCGAAATAACATGGGTTGCCGATAACGCGGGTGTTCACTCTGTCTCCCGAAACCCGCGTTATAACGGAGTTTTACTGTATCTTAGTTTTACCTTGTTTTGTCGTAGTCACGTAAATGTCTTCAATTTTATCATTGTTCATATCATCTACGCTAATGTCTTTTCCCTACTGAACTACCACTTCTTTTATTTCATTTGTATTTTTATTTTCGATATTAACACCGACTATTTTTATATTTTCATCTAGATCTTTTTGCTCCAGTACATTGATTCTCTCCTCGCAAATTCTGTTATCTTTTTCTTTTAATTCATTTGTCAACTTTATTATTATTTATTTTAGTTCTTTTACATTATCATTTAGCCCCATTATTGTTGAGTTAAAAGTATCATATTTACTACTCAGAAAAGATATACTTTTTTTAATATCCTCAATTTCCTATTGTAAACTTTCTCCCATCTGTTGCCAGTCATCGTTACCTTCCTTATTTTCAGTCTTATCTTTTCCCTCTACATCCAACACACCTCCATTCTTCCTTTTTCTTTGAGGACATTGCTCGATATGTTCCTTCTTGCAGGCCGGCGCAGTTATAATGTTGTTGTTACAACCAAAGCACTTAACCATATCACCATCTCCTGGAAGATCCTCCTTGCATCTTATACACCTCATTTCTCAGTTTACACCTTATTTAATATGATAACATGTCTATCAGACAACTCTGTGACGAGCTTGATGTATCAACTGTTTTTTCCCGTCTAGCAGACTTTCAAAATGCGTAATAGCAAATGAAAGTCCAGCATTACAAAACGATTTCACTTCTTTTGTCACTTTAGCTGTGTACCTCCACCACATTTTTACATGCGATTTTTGATCTTCTTTTGTTCATTACGAGGAAATGCTTTTATTTAAATGGATTAACTACTGAAATGTAATTTTGAGTACATGATGCACATATGTTTTCTTAGGTTCTGAAATAAACATTTCCAAGCTGCTAAAAGAACACTAGCATTGTAATGTGGTAACATTTATTTAATTAATTACGTTCAAAATGCATAACAGAAAATCAAAACCTACTGTAAGAAAGTGATAAAATTTCTTTTAGTTGTTCAAAATATGTCACAAAATACAAAGCATTAAAGTGGTAACATTTCTTTTAGTAATTTTCACATTCAAAATACATGGCAGAAAATCTTGTTTACAAGATGATAGCAATTCTTAGATTCATATTAAAAATTCATAATCAAAAATGAAACCCTAAAAAAAACAAAATAACATTCCCTTAAATTATGTTCAAAATATGTACAGGCAAATGAAAACCTTAAATTCCAAAATGGTAGCATTTCTTTAAATTTTAAACTAAAGTTTCATCATCGAAAATAGCAGCGTTGGTGGTTAAGTTCAAACTAAGCTACAAAATAATTAAGTTTAGTGTTATCACATTTGTTTACCTCGAAAACTGTTAATAATGAGCATTATAAATATAATATAATAATAATAAGCCCTTTTCTAGGGTGCCAAAGTTTAAAGCGAACTTTGAAACAAAAAAGTAGAGGAGTTCATGCTTGTTATTATCGCAAACACATGACGTGAAATACAAGTAATCGGCGCGAAACAAGTAATGGTCAAAAAATGTTGTCGCGAAGTGCAAATTTGTGAACCACAAGCACGCAAAGTTCAAAAACGTGTTGTACTTTTGTTACATGGGTAAAAAACTTTATTGATCATAAATTTAATCATTATGTATAACTTTGACAGGTGTCATCTCAGAAAATGTTGCTCAGCAGTCTGTTTATCCTAAAGTTGGAGATCTTTGCATTTTGGAACTCGCCGAAGAAACTGCACCATTGATGAGAGCAAACTTAGGTCAAGCATCTACAGTTAATGTTCGTGTGTTTGCATATGTTGAAAGTATGAGAAGAAATCATATATCTTCTAAAGTCAGCATAAGCCATTGTTTTGGTTTGTATTTATTTACCATTAAAGAACTTATTTATTTTAAAATGGAATTAATTGTGTTAGTTTTTCTGAAATCTTTTCATTACCTTCAATTAATAATTAATAATAATAGTAATTTCTCCTAAACCGGTGTGTATTTGTGTACTTCTTTTTTAATTTTTATGGTTATAAGGAGGTTTCTCCTTTGTCATTTTTTATTTCAATTTACAGTTTATTAAATATTACTGGAACTATTTAGTGCTTTTTATTCTAAATAAAAAGTTTTGTTCAATTTTTGAAATGACCAAAAATATTGAAGTATTCTTATATCATTTGATTTTTTTGCATTTTCACAGGGGAGGTGCAACAGCCTGCATTCATTCTAAATTTGAGTTTAAAGCTAAAAAAGAGATCACAGAAAATATGCATTGGAAAAATGGCTAGATTGAAGGTAAATTCACAGTAGTTTTGTGAGTATTGGATAGAAAAATAGCTTTGTCAATTATTCTTGGGCCAAATTTGATTTCATTGAGAAGCATTCTTTCCTTATTAGTGTTATTTTTTCTCAGTTATTTATGCTGTTTTATGAACATGGAAGTGATTTATTAATATTCCTTGTTGATACAACAAATTTAATGTCAAGTTTCTATTAAATATTGAATAATTAGGTTAGAAATGAACTTGTTAGCAAAGATCGTATGTTAATGAGGTTTAATGTACCATAATTTATTTATTTGCTCATAAAAAATTGTTGTGCAACTCAAGACCAATTACAGCTGATTGGTTAATAAAATATAAATTAAACAATAGAACACAACAAGAAATTATTACTATAATATTGTAATTCTGCCTGTCTAGAACACTGTAAAGAGTTAAATGGGACTATATATAAATGCTTATGAGTTGAGAATGGTATCTCCAATTTTAATCATACTTGCAGGATTTACTTGGCCTTAACGTTTTTAAATTTTGTAGACTGTTCAAAGTCTACAATAACGTCATGGGTTTGATTCCAGGACTATTTCTTCTCTCCATTAGAATAACATAAAAAAGCTGAAATGTAGTGAGCAAGCCTTTTTTTCATTACCATTTTTAAATTACTTATAATATATATACTTGAATAATCCCCCAAATTCATTTTTAATGCCAAAATTTCATGTTTTTGAAGAAAAAATCGTTTGTGGCCATGGGAACTCTCATAGTTGGATTTTGGAAATTACGTAATCTTAACCTTTTGCACTCGTAAGTCGAGTGTGGCTCGACATCGCTAGCATACACGGCAACTTGTAAGTCAAGTGTGACTTGACACACATTCAGAAAAAAGCTAGGAGGAGTGTTTCATTATTTGTTTACTCTTGACCACTCGGGAAGCACTCCTAATAGTCTCTGCAACTCATCAAGAGTGAACAGAGTTCATATTCATTCCTCATATCTGGATTTAAGGAGATAAATCCCAGGCCTCTCAGTTTCGCCTACCCAAGCCGAAACCCACCTAACGTAGCCGAAGCTCAGCTGCATAAACAAAAATGAACCACTCAAAATGCATCCTCAAAGTTGTGAGTGGGTGATTCACAGGATTTCTTGTCACTTTTTCTCTCTAGGAATATATGAACATAGGGAACATGTTTCTCAGTCACATAATTTTTCAGTCTTAAGAGTCTTCGTGGTGTAGCTATGGAAAAACTCTCCAAAGTTATCGAGTGTGATCTGCAAAGCAGCAATGATGAATTTTATTTTGATATGGCAGAAGTACATCAAAGAGATACTGAAAATAGTGACTTTCCTGATTGCATGGAAACGAATCTTTCCAAACCGAGTGGGATTTTCGAACTGGTGCTACAGCACTGAGGGGATGACCATCATCAGTTGATCAGGAGCAGCGGTTAGATGGGACTTTACATATTCTCATGCTACATCCAACAAAAAAGCAGAAAGGTTGTGCAGTTTGTTCGCGAAGGAACATGCCAGGAGGAAGAAGAGAGACAATTTATTTTTGTGAACCGTGAACGAAAACCGGGCCTATATGTAGGTGATGGTTTTAAAAATATCATGCTATGAAAAACTATAGAGATTAATATAAAGGTCTGGATGTATTAATTAACTTTAAATTATAAAAAACTGGAAATAAATATGTTAAAGGGCAAAAAAGTACAGCTATTTTTCAGATTTCAAACCATGGGGGCATTTAAAAATTAAATCCGAGTGGACTACCAAAATAAGGAGGAAAAAATCAGAGCGCAAAAGGTTAAAGGGACTGGCATATAGTATGGATTCTTTTGCTTATTTATTTATTCATTTTAACCTGCCCATAAACAGCTGTTGATGGCCTTTTACAATGAGCTCAATAACAATAACAACATGAAGGCTTCATCTTCTGGTTGGTCACCACGTTGGTCAATTTAAAATGAAGCCTTCAAGTCAGCAACACCACGAAAGCCTTCAAACGAACAATAACAACAAATTGATGGAATAAAGCGATCTGAAGATCCTATCCAGACAGGCATAAGCTGTAATGTTGGGAATAATTTTGAAATGAGAAAAAGTCTGCTATGACCGGGAATCGAACCTGGGTCTTCCACTTGCCGGGCGGATATTCTACCACTGAACTATTTATTTATTTAATTAAAAAGGTCCATAAACAGCCAAATTTTGGCCTGTTACAATGGATCCATAATATAACATAAAATAACAAATAAAATAAATTAAATTAACAATCATGGAAGAGATATTAAATTGTTCCAAACAGAAAAATGCAAAAACAGAAACATATTAAAAGCGTTTAGTCAATAAGAATTATGGGGGTGACCGGGCAACTAGTGCAGAGAAGTATGAGATGGGGGAAAACATATCAATTATGTTTTCTAGCCAAGCTAGTATCAAACTGCCCCAACGGATGTCCTCGAAGAGATACACTGAAGAAAACTTCTCCCTCTCAAATAGTGAGATTGCCAAGCAAGAAATTGATACTAGCTTGGCTAGTTCAGTCCCAACCAAGAAAACATCCACTTTCAGAAACCAGAAAATTGATCTGCTACGATAGTTCAGTGGTAGAATATCCGCCCGGCAAGTGGAAGACCCGGGTTTGGTTCCCAGTCATAGCAGACTTTTTCTCATTTCAAAATTATTCCCAACAATAACAATGACGATCGCATATAACCATACCAAAACAGGATTTAAATCTACAACCCTAGCATTGGGAGACAGACATGCTAGTCATCCCCCTACGGAGGTCTGCATCTGAATGACTTTCGTGAAACCCTTATTTTAGAGGCTCGCATTTGATGTTTTTCTGCATTCAATGTTTTTTTTTCGCAGTCCTGTCAAACAGCCCATGTGTTATTTTCTTCCAATTAGTGTTCATCGATTTAGTGTTTTACTTGGATTTAGTGTAATAAAATTTTGATCACTTTGTGGAAATAAAGAGACTTATTTGGTAATTCCACATAAACTTTATTATATATAACCTAGATTTTGTTGCAATGCAACACCATTATTTGATCACTTTATTAAAAACCTACTGTGGTGGTTATTACCATAATCCACAGGCTACAACCACATGGGGTTTTTTAAGTTGGAGTTTGTGGACAGAAAAACACATGCAGTGGATCCAATGCAAACAGTGATAGGTGGCCACACACATTTTTTGTCCAAGTAAACAAGTGCTGCATCTCCAGGCCTCTCACAATAGATCGCAATAGTACTGAGTTTTCAATCTGAATTTCAGATGTAGCTGACTGGCTATACAAGGTGATTCTCTTTGCACAGACATTGTTTTGTTTTCAGGAACAGAGGGGTGAGTTGGAGAGGTGATTGCCTCAGGCTGCACTTTTCTAATGGTGACATTATAGCCATGTTGCTGCTGATTTTCACCCATATGTCATGAACTGAGAGGGAATTTGTATTTTTGTCTTGGGCGACAGATTTCCATGCAACAGCCTGATCAGATAACATGTTCCTACTATTTATAACCAAATATTAATCAATGAGATAGAAAAGTGCCTGTCCTTCATGATAATAGTTATTAAGAATGCAAAGATATAATTAATAAAGTTAATCACAATAATTAATATCGGTGGGAAAACTCCTTAAGCCATAAAAGTTTATAATAAACCCGATGCATTTCTCCCACTAAGTGGGCATCTTCAAGGGCGAACTTCTCTCGACAGTGACTGAAAGTCAACTGCGAGCCATAAGTTAATCAAGCCACCAACCTTAACAATAATTAATGTTATTACCGAACTTTCAGTATAGAAATTAAAAAAAAAATCGTTAAAAACTTAAAAAAAAATTCTGTCAATCAATCTCAACTACCTCATAGCAATTCTATGCCACAAATTTGAGTGTTATTTTTCCTTATAGCAATAGCAATCAAATACTGTAAATTCTCGATTTTCAAACACTGCATTCCTGAAAAGTAGTTCGTAAACCAAAAGTTCATAAATCAGGAGAGATTTCCCATAAATGCAATGTTAAAATCATGGGATGTGTTCAAAAACAAATTTTTATATTTAATTTTATGCTTATATGTGCATGACAATGGAGAACGCAACAAATTATAATATATTTTAAGAAATGCATTTTAATTATAATGTAATCATTCATTGAATTTGCCATCATTTTCCACATTAAGCTTTATCATACAGATTTAAATCCCCGCTGTGGGCAGTCACGGCCGGATTTAATTTGGCATATTTAAATCAAAAATGTATACCTGCAAACAAATGTTCATAACTTATGAACTAATTGCCAGAAATCGTTCAAATAAAAAGCATATTGTAGCCAAAAAGTTGCACTATAGCCGGGATGTATTTTCATAAAAGTAAGTTTTAAAATATAACAAGAATAAATATATATTTTAATAATATAGGAATTTTTACTTGCACAATCTTAAAAGGACACTTTTGTGTTGTATTCCTCGAAGGAGGATATTATGCAGAGTCCCACGTCACATTTTCCGCACCGAAAATTCGTGCGAGAGTCTTCCTCATGACGAACACACGCGGCAATGCAACGTTTTTTTCCTTAGCCGGCCAGCACTTATTTTCTTTGACCTTTAAATGCCCCAAACTAACAATGGGGGAATTAGATCTTTCTCCCATGGCAGTGTGGGCAGGAAGAGCACTCGAACCATCCTCCTCCTTCAAGTGTCTTATGAGTGCAGCCGTCCAGCTTGATGAACTGCCAGTTGCGGTTTAGATAAAGAAACCACAACAATAAAATATCATCGCAAACATAAGCAAAGCAAATAAATAATAAAATAATGACCTTACGAGAGAATGAAATCTCACCGAAAGAAAACTCGTTGTCACTGCTGCCGCACAATTCAGTGGTTTGAGGACAACTGTCTGCATTGTCAACCAATGCATTTCTGCAAACTTGGAATTGCCTGGCTAGTCCCAAAAGATGAGTAGTGTAGGAATATGCACGACTCGAAAATATATATTACCGTTACTTTCCCTGACCATATGGCTGAGGAGTATAGAAATTTTGAGAAGAGGGATTTTGGAAATATCCTGCAATAAACCGACCCGACCACTCCTTTTTATTTCCCCTTTAGTCCAGTGAAATTAGCCAAAATAGCGGAAAAAAGTTATAAAGTTTTGAAAATTGCCTTACTTGCAAAAGTGAAGAAATAAGTGAGAATATAATGGTGTTTATGGTATCAGTATGAAAGTGAATGAAGACACAAATGGGAGAGAGGGAAGGACTCATTTGCTACGTAGCTGTTTCTCTCTCCATAGACAGGTAATTCAGAAGAGAACTACAACTTCCTTTGATTTTTGTAATGATTAGGTTGTCATTATATGCACTCGCACTGCAATATTTTCACACCAGAGGCATCCCATATCAACCTATGTGGTGACTGGAGCAACCAGCTGCCGACTCAAGGACATAGGTGATCTCTAAGTGAGCAGAGGCCTCATGACTCAGCGTGCTTTATAATGCATGTATGGCTGCTGGACCCTACAACCCAGCATGCATTTAAATGCACACTAGTCCTTTAAAGATTATGTGAAGATTTGGGATAGAATTCCAACAGGTATGAGGGCAGATTAGCAGGCGTCTCATTTTCCATCTCATCCATGACATGGGTTGTCGTATAACACTTTCTGGCTAGCATTGGGGGAGACTACTAGATTTGTAGTTGATGTTATTGGTGTGGAAGAAGCTGCAGAACTTTCAATATTTATATCTGAAGATTGGTGCTGCAAAGGAATGAAAAATGCATCCAAGGAGGTCTGACACGAATGCCATTTCATTTCTTCATATATAGTACGTAGTGTTGAATGGATTGTTTCACATCTCTGTTAACTTTCATACTCCTATCTTGATCAGGGTCTTCCTCGATAATCAAGTCCAGTGCTTCTTGAATGTTAATTAAAAATTTTCTTTTTTGTTGTAAGTTGACATCTCTCTCTTATTGTTTTCTTCCCTAATTCCTCCACACTGGTTGTAGTGATCCACTGTTTCTCCAACCAGGGGCGGTCTGAGGAATTTTGGTGCCCTGGACAAGATAGCACTCTAGCAGCCCCCCTCCGTTAATGTTTGTTGAGAGATTTACATGATACATGTTAATTTATTCATCACTCTGTAAAAATTATTGATAATGAAAAGCTAAAAGAAATGCCATCAAGGTTCTAGCCTGTTCTTTGATATAAATTGGTATCCAATATTTATTCACTTGCAAGTAATGCTTAGATAAATGATGGGAACAGCACCCCCAAAACTTTGGTGCCCCGAACAGCTGCCTGACATGACCATAGCTCAGGCCAGCCCTGTCTCCAGTTGTATTAGCTCCTCATTGTTGAGTTCTTCCTCATGGCTTTCCAGTACTTCTGCCACCTCCTTTTCATCCATCTCCTCAAATCTAAAATCTTTCGCTATCATGGCAATTTCCTGATGAAACAGCAGTAGTTGCCTCATGTGTCATTGACACACACTGGCCATATGATCTTCCAAACGGCATTCATAGTGCTGCTCTTGACTTCATTCAATGAATCTCCTATATGAGTGATAGCATTCAAGATATTATAACCATGCCAAAAGTACTGAATTTGTCTGAACTATCCATCTCATGTACTGAGCAAATGTGCACCTTAAGTAAAATGCTTTAAAATTGGCGATTATTTCCTTGATCCGTTGGTTGAATCACTGTTGTTGTATTTTTGGTAAAAACTCCACTCTTACATACTCAAAAGATCTGTTAGATTCTGAGGATGGCTTGGTGCATTGTCTAACAATAACAACAATTTGTAGGAAAGATTTTTTGTGCAATATTGCTTTACTGTTGTACAAAAATACTCAACAAACCATTGCTGGAAAACACTCATTGCATCTAGCCTTTCTTGTTAGAGTGCCATATCCCTGGAAGGTTAACTTTTGAAATCCCTTTTGCGGCACAGAGTGGTAAGCTATCAGATGTTTTAATTTAAAGTCCCACATTGCATTACCTCTCTAAAGAAGGGTAAGTTGATCCTTAGCTGCCTTAAAACTAGATACTTTCTTTTTTTCTGTCAAGATGAAAGTTTTTGAAGGCATTCTTTTCCAAAATAACACTGCTTCGTCGACAGTGAACACTTGTTTTGCCGAAGAGCCAACTTCTTTAATAATTCTTTTTAGCACTTCAGGGTATAAATTGACAGCAGTTTTGTCAGTTTTAGCTGCTTCTCCATTCATTTTCAAATTGTGTAATCTATGATGCCTCCTAAAACATGAAAACCACCCATAAAAGTTTCCGTAGTTGTACTCTCACACTCACTGTGCCTTAGTTCCTCAAAAAGACTCTTAGCCTTTTCTTTAATCACCACAGTGCTGGCTGGCACATGTTTTTGAGTTTGGCTCTCAATCCAAACATTTAACCAACTCCTTATTTTTCATTAAATTACTACGAGTTTTTTTTTGTATTTGCACTATACTGGAAGGTGTCACAGATTGAGCACATTCCATGATCTTATCTTTGTTATCACATATAGTAATCACAGTTGTCTTAGATATGCCAAAATCATGTGCAATATTGGTAAGGTGGACACCTGAGTCAAACTTTCTTATTATTTTTAATTTAATGTTAAGTTTTAACACTTGCCTATCCTTATGTCTAAAGGTCCAGCAACAATTTATTTAGGTATGCCAGAAATAATGGTTACTTTTTCACACAATGTTTTAAAATGATGGTAGTAATTGGAGTTGATTGAATTCTAGTTCATACGATCAAATTTTTAGGTCGTAAATCAAATTTGTGCCACAAAAGTTCTTGTTTGTAAGACCAAAAGTTTGTAAATCGAGAGTTTACTGCACTTTCATTTTTCTGAATATAGAAAACAAAGATATTTTAGCAAATTTATTCTTTTATCCTAATTTTTTGATGTATTTTCAGTTAATCATTATTTTTGTACAGAGTAATTTGAAAAACCTAACCTTTTCAGCAATTATTCCTGTTAATTGATTGATATGTGCAACTTACTTAGTAGGTTTTACAATGGGTTTCAGTTTTAATTGAGCATATGTATTTGTTGGAAGGGTGAGAAAGGAGAGAGGGACAATTGATAATATTTTTCCGCAGGCCCTTCTACTTCTAGTTATGCCAGTCGCATGTGGGATGTACAGCCTAAAGGTCATACTCCTTAGCATTCGCAATACTGATCTTTGACTAATCCCTAATGCCACAGAAGCACACCAGATTTTTTTGGACTTGGGAAAAAATCTCTGCAACTAATGCTGCGTTCTCGTCAGTTGTCACTATTACTGGTTTTTCACTATGTGGAGCATCCATGACAGATCCAGTAGCTTCCATTTTGTGTTGAAAACATTGATTTCTATGGACTCCAGAAAAAAAAATTTGCAGTTAATGCTGTGTTCTAGTCATTTATCACTGTTAATTGCCTTTCACTACATGGAGAATCCATGACAGATTCAGTAGCTTCCATTTCTCTCAAAAACTAAGTTGCCAGGCATATTGATCGAGGAGTCTGATACTTATGCTGACATGCTCAACGTACTTCCTCCACATTTTCAGTTTTCCAATACTGTTTCATTACAAATAGCCTCTCATATTTACTCATCTTTCTTGTAAAAATTATGAGTATCTAAATCTATATAGACAATAACAAAAAAGACAACAAATAAGACAAAGACAAAATCAAATATTGAAGTCTTTCCACAAGAGTTATTTAATTCTGTATAACTGTATACTGGCTTTTGTCTCACCCTGTATAATGCTACTCAAATGCCCTTAAAAATATAATAACATTATTCTTTCCCCAGTTTTTTTCTGGAGACATTAAAAATTCATTCTGCAGGAAACTTTTTCCTTAATTGATTTAAAGGGGTGCATCGAGTGAATATAATGTGCAGAAATGTTGACTTTTTTTAAAGACTCCATTCCAATAAAACTTTTAGTGGTATGGATGCATTAAGAAAAATTTGGTACATGCTCATTGAGAAATAGACCAGCAGCTGAGAAGCTGTAACAGTCAAGGTGCTATATGTCCCACTATGCCTGCAGGATTAGAATCACCTTTTAAGTTGCGATCCTATTGTGGGCAACCTTGAGATTCAGCACTTCTGTTTGCTCAGATAGGAAATTTTTCTACATGAGGCCACCAAGCTGTTTCCATTGGACCCATTCCTTGCATTTCTTCCCATCTGAGTTCAGATGGGAAAAATCACTCATGTGGCCGTAACCTCAGAGTCAAAAGTCATCAAAAATGCAATTGTCAACTGACCAGAATGTCCAATGAATCATCTCCATATGTATCAATAAGCATCTTGTTTACCTACAGGAAGCTGCTTAGACACAAAACTAGTAAGGAAAGAGCTGCTGAAGCAGACAGTGAATGATGTTTTTTTTTATTTTAAACAGACTCATGCCAGGAAAACATGCACAACAAGAGACAGAATACTGAAACTACTGATGAATAAATGAAGTTTCTAGCTGCTTTCACTTAGAAGTTAGCATGTCAGACAGATAGACCTCTGCAAGAAAATGTGTACAATGAGCAATACTAACTTAATTAGCAAGAAAACGATGTCTCTCTCTGTTTTCGTTTAGGAGGAGTTATTGCATCAGACAGATACAGATGGACAAACCAAATGTATAAGTGGATTTAAAAAAAAACTGCAAAAAATGCAATTATGAGCTGGCCAGAAAAAAATCTACCAATACGATATATAAATAAAACCATCTGCAAAGCTTTCATCACCTGATGATGGTGTAACAGGCAAAATCGGTCAAATAAATTCATGTCAAGTGGAAATTTATAATAATTGTCTTTATTTATGTAGTGGAATCTTTCCACAAAGTCGAGCCTTCCCAAGTGGAGTTTGTTATGTTTACAGAGTAGCAAACAAAATCTCTTCACAGAAGTAAAGATAAATCATTAAGGATAGATGTTACAGTGATCCCATAATAACTGCTTGGCTGACAGAGAATACAGTCCTTGGTTCCTTTAGGGACCACTCAGCCATTAAAAGTTAATATATTCATACCGAATTAGTGGAAAGTATCACCGATTTAGATTTCATTTTATTTAACATTACAATCAAGGTTTCATGTAATTGTAATTTAATTATAGAAATTTACAATAGTCATAATATGCATAAATATAGCAAATTATTGCCTGCCTACATTGCTGCAATGTATTTACGTTTTTTAACTGTGTATTTAATCTACAGGTAGTATGCCAACTTCAGTCTGAGCTACGAGGCTTTGAAGCTCTTCTTGAGCTACCAAATTCACCATTGATGCAGCACATTCTTGATCCAAGTAGTCTTGATCTCCGAACATCCATCCCAGGAAATATCCGGCTTAAGTTTACGGTAAATTTATTCATTAAGCTATTTACTAAAATGGAGAAATAAATAGCATCCATTTATCTTTAAAACCTGAAGTGTAGTGGGTGTTGGGAGACTTCAAGAATGTCCACATTATAGAAATTGAGAAAAATGTATCTCCAATAGCCAAAAAAAGGTTGGGAAAAAAGATGTGCCTTTAAGCTCCAACATAGCCATCATCAGTGGTGATTTACTAATTGTAGATTCTAAAAATAAATGGTCAGTTTTTATATTGTTTTTAGGCTTGTACCATATTGGGAGGCTTTTGTGGATGGGTGTCCATTAACAGTACCTGTTAATGTTTTTAAAATATATTTTCAAATCATTCAAATGTTTTCTTTTGAAATGACATAAGGTGGGTTTTCCATTTTGTTACCAATTCTTCTCTCTTATCACATTACATCAAACTGACTGCACACATGGCCACTCGAATAATTTTTCATAATTTATTTTACTGTTTCTTTGGGGGACATGACCCTCTGTACAGTAATTTCCTAATTTATGAAAGTCCGATGAACTTGCAGTGGAATCCCGATTTAAGGTTTCTCTATTTAAAGTTTTCCTGCATTTAAGGTTGCTTTTTTGTGGCCCCGACCAAAGCTCCATATAAATAATGTATTATAATCCTATTTAGTGTTTCTCGATTTTGTGAATTGTCCGCATTTAAGGGACTAAATTCTCATCTCTAGATGGATATCACCTCGATTTAAGGTGCGTTTAAATTATGCTATGCAAAAATATATTATTTAGTGTAGTTGTAATGCAATACAACACCCTATCCATCAGTGATGCAACACATACCGGCATTGATACATTAAATGAACTCAATATTTTGTCGTGCCGTGTTTTCTCAATCTGCCTATAGTACTTAAGTCATCTGTTACATACGTTACGAAAGTTGTGGTGACGTCATTACGTGAACATGGATTTTTTTTGCTAAAATTTGTTGACCGATTCTAATTTTGGTTAAAATCGGACCATAATAACGACCACTTTACATGAAGACCTACATGTGTTTTACAATGTATTTCGCAAGCATCTCATTAAATACTCCTCTTAGTGAACAAAAGTTCAATAAAATAATTAAATACATTTTTCGTCAAATAACATTTGATTTGAATGGTTTCAGAACATAAATAAATCAATGCAACCATACATTAACCTCTTAAGCAGGGAGAAAATTTCCATTAACTTTCGGCTGGTGGAGAGCTAATCTACACATTTAATTAATTTAAAAACTAACTTTTATTAATGCTTATGCTTATTTATGACATTGTTTCATAAAAATTTAAAAAAATTTCCGCATAGTTTTAGTTTTTTTGGAATTTTCTCAAGATAAAAAATTTACATAAAACATCATATGAACAGAAATAAAAATAAATACAAATCCTAACATGCATTTTGCAAACATATATATATATATATATATATATGTATAAATCCATGCAAATATTTTGTTGTTAAATAATAATACAGTAAAACCTCTACCTTACGAACCCCTTTATAGCGAAGTCCTCCGGATAGCGAACTATTGACGGCGGTCCCGCCAAACTTATATACAAAATCCCTAATTATAACCTCTTTACTATGAACTTCGTACTACGAAAACTTCCGAACAACGAAAGAAAAAGTGGTCACTTCCGTTTATATTTACCTCTTTAGAACGAAATTTTGCTTGCTAAACATTTTTTTCAGTTACATACGTACGGAAAACGATTGAAAAAAGTCACCAATGCGCCAATTAGCGTTAACATTACAACAAGCCAATCATAGCACATTTTCTAGCATGATGACGTATTTCCTGTTTCCGGCATTCTCGCGCCATTGACAATGATTGACAATCTCGTCCGAGAGTTGTAGTGATGCCGCTATGCATGCTTTTAGGGAAGTGGAGACTGCCGTTACCCAAGAATTCACAAAGAATTGAAACAGAAAAAAATAGATTCGTTTTTTAAAAAATGTTGACGTATTTTAAATCTTTTAAAAAAGTGTTGTATTTGAAATCATTCCCGATTAAATTCATCCCCTAATCCATTTTAAGGGAATTTCAACGAAAGATTGCAGCAATGAGGTATGTATCGTGGTAAGGTGGTTCCTATACACTTTTTTGTGATAGGTAATTTATTCGTCAGAGACGGAGCTGGAGTGTTGTTAAGAAGGTTAGTGAAAAATATTGATTGGAGTCTTGATTTGGAGTGCCAACGACAGTTAGTGCTTTCTTATGAGGAAAATGCTGCTTTCATTCATTTCGTTTTGAAATATTTGCAACCCGCGCCATAGTGGTCAAATAGCAGTTTATTAATTGGTGTTAAGAAGTGGCGTTGCTGTCAATATTTTTTTATAAACTTAGCGGCTCAACAGATAGGATAGGTTCAGCGAGTTTCACGCATTGCAACCTCGAAAAAAGTCGTATAATAAAAAATTGCTTAGGATGTTTTCGTGCAAAACCTGCCAATCAATGCTAGAAAAAATAGCATTGAATTTCAGTTATTTGGTGCTTGCCACTGTCAAACATTGCAAAACGAGATGAATGAAGGTGGCCCTTTTTTCCCATAAGAAAGCATTGTGTCGTCGGAGCTTCAAATCAATATGGCCGATTATTAAACATTGAGGGCGCATTTTGAATATTGTCCACTTATGTGATACTTTTTCGTGAAAATGGGCGTATTTTAGTAGAGTTACGCCGTATCTGAGCATATGCCTTCATTTGGATAACCCCGTTGCTCCCGTATAATCTAACAGGCAATGCGTCCCTGAAATTATGCAACGCCCAATAACTTCTGATCAATGAATTTCCGAATAATGAATAGACGAAAAATTGGGTCCCTTGATTTGCGTTAATGAGAGGTTTTACTGTAATTATAAAAATATAAACACCTTTATTTCCAGTTCCTATGTATCGAATTATTTGTAGGGATCCATTGCTTTGGTCCATTTCTGTCATTAACTATAATTGTTGTATATACACTATCCAGTGAATGAAATGTTTATAATAGCTGAAATTTTCTTGAAAAAGATAGTGTATCAATTACATTAATAGTTTTCACAATACTGAATGATATATGAAAGCACGGGTGCACGCTTGACTGGCTGGCGGTCAGGGTGATTTCTCTTCTCTCCTGCAAAGAGTGTCCTTGATGTAAGATAGTGTAAAAGGTATTGTTTATAAATGTCATGTTCTAATTAAATCCTCAAAAATTTTCAGACATCCAATAATAACGAAAGAAGTTATAAAATTTTCAATTTTCAGGAATCGAAATCGCAACTTTTTAAAAAATTCCTCTGACCTCACAAATGGGATTTAATTAAATGTACTCGGCGCTTGAGGGGTTAATGCAAGGCCAGAAAAGGAACAAAATCGTAGGTAGGAAATAATATTGCGATAAAAGTAAACAGACACAACCTTATTATTATAATTAAGAATAAAATAGGTTTTGAGATGTTGGTATACTTCTCCATCTTGTTCGAAAATTGACGATTATTGACGACTATTCATTTTCCTTTATTTTGAAAATTTAAAAAATCGATGTTTATCAATGTTTCTTGATTTAAATCGAATCTTACCAAGCCTAGACATAATACATTTTAAGGTGCCCAAAATCAGTAAAGACTTCAAAATAGTACCTCTTTTGTGACAAGAAAAAGGATCTACATAATACCAACTTGGTGAAATGTAGTCATACAAACAATTGAAAACAATGAGTTTTTACTAGAAAGTTTACAGAGAGCCATGAACACTTCTGTGAATGCAGGTTCATGAGTTAACATTGCTAGAATAGAAATGAAACAAACAAATTATTTCTTGAAGCAGTCATGTATAATTAATGATAATCTACAATAATAGAGATAAATAAAACATTTATTTCATTATTTTAATTGAACTGCAAGTTTCATTTGAAGGATAACAACTCTGTCGAGCCACAGCTGATACAATCAAAAATAAAATCAATGGACTTTAAACTTAAGTTACCCAATAGTACAGAATAATTTCAAGTTTATAAATAGGCCACTCAGCAGATCTTCCTTTCTACACAATTCACGAAGTTTGTAAGGTTTCCATTCATTGGGATTAAGATGATTTTAATGACTGACTTAAGAAGAAGGCCATTACTACCACTTCTCTTTGGACCATTGCTAAAAATGTCACCATGCAAATAATGCAAATTTAATAAAAATAGCTCAATCCAAAACTTTTTTCCCACTCAAATAAGGTGATCTGTCTCAACTGGAGAAGTGCTGTGCAACAGATGCATGTCAGAGCCACCTACACAGTATTTTTTTGGGCATTATTTCAGCACTGAGTTAGGACAATATTAACTTTTAAATGCGGAGCATACTCGTACAGGAACGCAAAATGTGACTGCTTGCTTCCAGCTGTACCCATATGAGAACGCTTTGTTTGGAACTCGCTTACAGATGTCGTTTTTGTCATAGATGTGTGAAATTTTGAAGGATTCGTCATTGAGTCATGCTCTCAAGAATAATTGAGGCAACCATGCCGCCGATTCACTACTGGGGGCGGAGAAGACCTACTGTAAACAGAGATAAGGGAGAGTGCGGCAGCCCCGCCCTTCTCATTTCACGTTGACAAGGGGGATAGGATGGCGACTAGCTACTAGGTAAGCCGCCGTAGTTGGAAGTGGACAAAGAAGCTCTTCTTCCACCTCCTCAACCTTATGGTCCTCAATAGTTATGTTCTCCTGATGTCATCTGGTAGGCAGATGATGCATCGAGTTTCGTCTCGCTCTCGTGCAAAATCTGATCCTGTTGTTACTTCCCAAAGGGGAAGACTGAGCATCACAAGTGGGACACAATTGCACACTTGGAGGTCAAAAAAGCAAACACTGGCCCATAAAGGGAAATCAGCTTCACTACTGTGTATGCTCCAAGAGAGGAATATATAATAGAACAGTGGTGAAGTGCAAAATATGCGATGTAGGACTGTATATTTTTGTGCTTTGTGGAGTGCCGCACCAAAACAACACTTTAAAAGTTGTAAAATATATGAAAAAGTAGTGTTAGTTATGTTTTATTATGATTTTTTATACTTTATATTATAGATTTACTCGGAATTTGGTTTGGTTTCTTTCCTTTTAGTATAAAGGATGTATACTCGTTATAACTCAAACAATTTTGCTAAATATTACTTTTTGTTTGACTAATTTATCCCTTATAGTTCAGGAAATGCAAGGTTTTATCTAATCAAAAGCAAGAAAAATTTAAATGTCCAAAAAATAAGTCCAGCAGCAAGATTCGCCGAAGGGACATTTAGATCCAGCCTTTAAAGGTTAACTCAAATCATCAATGACATTCGATTATGGGTAGTAATTTTTAAATGATGTTATCATGATTCAACATCAATTGAAGCAATGTTAAACCAGAACACACTGTATACAATGCATACATACAATAAAGTACAGTATTTATGCATATTTTCTGTAAAATTACAATGTTGCTTTCATGATAGTTTCTTGTTGGGCTAGACCAGAAAATGCTTAACTTGATATTTATTGTGTAGTACTTTTATTTTAACAAACCGTGCATCACCATCAAAACCAAGGAATTTAAGAAAAGTAATACATTTATCTAACATATATCCTGACTGAGTGAGTGAGTGACTGATGCTAATTCTAGGAGGGCAAGAGATCTGAAATTTGGCATGCTGGTCGGTCATAGGTCACAACCAATTTTTTTACCCCTTTTTTGTATTTCAATACCCCATAAGAAAAGCATGGGATTCATTGAAGGGCATTCTAAATTTGCCTTTTTAAATTATTTAAAATTGAGATACGAACTCTGGGTGAAACAGTTTTATAGGTGAAAGAATGAAGGTTTTCATTTTTTAAGATGAAATTCAAATCCATGCCGAATTAGCATAAAAATTTGTTTTTAAATGCAAAGAAAGCATATTTTTCTGAAGCACAACAATAAAAAATTCTAACTACCATACCAATGAGGTCAAGGCTTTTAAAAGGGAAATGGCAATGTCATTAAAGATTGCATTGACTTGACTTTTTCAATAATAATTAAGGATGTCATAATGAATCATTGATTTTGATCTAATAAACTCGCAACAAATGCTTTGAGCAGACCATAGACTAAATGTTCTCCTTACCGTTGGGGTTGTTTTTGTCTATGCTCCTCATTTTTTCACACTCAACTTTTGGCTCTTCTTTTCCATTCGTTCTTTTTTTGCACTGCTATGGATATGGGTTTGGGTTATATATCAGAATTCTGGGACTCATTGAATACGTGCTCAGTCTTTTCTGTACGTTATCTATGAGAGTGCGTTATACATAGGAATTTATGGTAATTTTTAGTAGAAATTTTGAGGCCATAAAATAGTAAATATTCATTGAATCCCAGAAGGCTTTGAGGTCAGAGTGAAGCAAGGAGTGGGGCAGGGGAGTTGGCAGCTGTAGACCACAGGGACAGTTCTCCTAGTAAAATATACAATAGGTATAATAACTGTATGAAGGGAATAAAAATCATAATGCCTCCTGAACTTGAGCAAAATAAAAAAACAGCTAAATAAATTTGTCAAATGGAAACTTACAATATTTGTTTTTATTTATAATATGAAATCTTTCTATAAAGTCAAGCCTTCTCAAGTGGAATTTGTATAGCAAAATTATTGATTATTAGATTTTGATCTATATTTCTTAAAGTATCATTTTTAAGTAAATCCAAGCAATCATATAAATTATAATAAAAAATTTTAATAATAATAAATATGTGCTTAAAAGGAAAGAACAAAGTTACACAATACTGGGATAACTAAATAACAAATAGTCCTGCACATTCACACTACTGCTGTGCACCTAATGTGCATGTATCGTATTTACTCGTGTACCCCGCGCACCCCTATTTTTGGGCCGGTCCGAAGGGGAAAAAATTAATTTAAGCAGGAATAATTGAAAAAAAAAATAAAATCCGACTCTTCAACGGTTCTCACTCCCTGAAACATGTTTCGCTCAAATTAAGTATCTTGACTTCAAAATTCAATTCAAAAAGAAAATTCACCGATCCGCGATAGATTTCGAGTTGAGAATTATCTCCCTCTCCCCCCTACTAGGTAATTTATTGGGCGATCTCTTTACTCTGATACTAGCAGAAATCTCCTCATCTTTGTCTTCTTTTCAGTTAACCTCTTAATAGTTTTTAATGTAATATTACACAACTTCATCCACAATTTTCCCTGTTTTGAGGTAATATCAAAGATAACTTTGGAATATTATGCACTTTATCTTCAGTAAAATTATGCACTGATGCGGAGCTTCACGTATTGCTTATTTTTGACATAATATGGCGCTCAGCATCGATTGCCTTTACAGTAAGGTCCTCTCTCGTACTGGCGGCAGACTGCGGATCGGCCGTGGACCGGGGGCAGACCATCAGCATACCTATCGCGATGGTCGAGAAACACTGACCTAAATGTTTGTTGGTTGCATAGATTCGCATATACTTCGTAGAATTCAACGTCTTCTGCCTATACCGATGTAGATGCAATCATATTGCAGAAAATTTACTATTGATAAAATTTATGCACTTGGTCAGAAAACCCTGTGTAAGACGGGCACCCCCTTTTTTTGCCGGTGTTTCGTGTAAAAAACTGCACGGGGTACACAAGTAAATACGGTATATTACAGGCAGAGCAGCCTATAGCAAACCAACAGAAGCGCCATCCAATGTAAATACAAAGTATTGCAGTGCAAAATTATGAATTTTTCTTTGTGACATTTAATATTTGTGAGATAATTTATTAAAACTAGCGTAATTGACCATCAAATATGATGGGTGTGTGTGAATTAGGTATTAAGTTAAAATAAAATTGAAATAAAAAGTTAATGAAACCAACTATTATACGCACTAAAAAGTAAACAATAAATATAAAATTCTCATAACTGAGTGTTCCAGAGAGTAAAAATAGTTTTGGGCAAATAGAAATTGTATGACAAAGAAATACATTATGCTATACAATTCTTATATACCCAAAATTATTTTTAATTTATGGAACATTTAATTTCGTCTCTCACTCCCTCTCTTTCCCTCCTTTCTTCCTTCCTATCTCTCCTCTCTCTCTTGTATTATATCATTCAAAGCATGCATTCCTTATGCATATAGTATAAGGATTAAGGCAACACTACAATCTTGAGGTTTAACAATGACACATTCGGCAAGGCAACATATCGTTAAAAAGCTTAATTTTTCCAATAAATATGATATTATATATTAAGATATGTTTACTTCAAGGGGCCCCTGGTACACACCAAGTCTGACCTCCCTTAAATCCACCACTGTATCACATACAAAAGCTCTTGTGACAAACATTACTAACGAGGCTTATATTTGGGAGAATAATTTCAGGACACATGCATGCTTTTAACACTATATGTATAGAAAAAATCACTCCCGATTTGAAAACTTTGTATTTACAAACTACTTTAAAAGGTACACATAGCATTCTTAAATAGGGAGATTACTGTATTTCTGAACCTGTGGTAAGATGAATAGTGTTATTACTGAGCTCTACTGTTTTGCCTTATTGAAACTTGATCTCAATCTTGTTTCTATGAATTGCAACAAGACTATTGATATATTAATCACTTGCTATTACAACAAAGCTTGTGGTTGTGATGACAAGGTATAGTTTAATTCTTAACACTGCATCACTTGGTGCTCAGATTGTTGTGTTGGCTTGTGTGAGGAAATTTATACTGTTAAATGTGCTTTGTTTTTATCCAGAACATGATTTCATATAGCTTGCATATCTTTTAAATAATTTTAGGGGAGCTTGTATATTTATATAAAACAAGAATCAATTGAAATGTGAAATGCAATAATAGTGAAAATAAATACATTAGAATTTATATTTTGCAGAAAGCTGTCTACACTATGTTGCATGGAAATTATTCATTATTTTGTGACGATTTACTTAGACTTGATTTATCCATAGAAAAAAATCTGAATTTTCTCAGGTCACTATCATACTGTCTTACTATTAGTTCCATATGACGTAACCTCTTGGTTTGATAATGTTCATTTTCATTTCTAATATCTTCTCATGAAATTCTGAGGGTTTACTTCACAAACCTTGGCATGGTTGTGCTCAGGGTCAGATTGGGCTATCAGATACTCGAGTAAGCCCAAGAAGGCCGTTGACCTGCTTTGCTTATAGATGGCTCATGGGGTATGCCTAAGAATTTTTTTATTTTTGAATTTGTAGTCTTTATATTTTGTGTAAAAATATTATTCTTTTTGTATAAAAATTCATCAGTTAAATGCTTTGCTGGATAAAATATATAAACCCATTGGGCAGATAATCTCTTGCGAGTTACCTCTGGTCATGGTCTGATATAAACTATTCTCTTGGTGTAACTAGGTTCTGCTGATCCTATTTACAAGATTGCTTGCTTGGGTTCCTGTCTCTTTTAAGTCTTGGTCCTTACATAACCAAGTTGCCTACACGCATGGCAGTTACATTGTCATATTTCATGATGTGCTACAAAAGCACAGTTAAAAAAATATACTTGTGGTTTTTGTAAAGTGGGATAGCATTTTGTGATATGGTAGCATAGGCTTGGAGAAATGCCCTGTCTAGCTAGTGTGGAATATAGCAGGTACTTCCACTGAGCTGCTACTTTCTGTTATGGATCCTCAAATTTTGTTTCACTACTCCACTTTCTAGTGTACTACAGATAATATGAGTTTATTTGTTTGTTTTTTTCATAAACTTTTGGCTAATGCTCTTATTAAATTTTTCAAGGACCACTTGAATCCATCTCAAGAGAAAGCTGTGGCTATGGCTAAAATTGTTTGTTTAGCTGAAGAACCTAGAATATGCCTTATACAGGGACCTCCAGGTAAATATACTTTAAGCTAATTGAAATTAAACAAACTCGAAAAGTAATTTTAAAATGTTTAACATTGCTGCTTGGGAGAGGGATGAAATGCACAGTTTGTCTTCTCCTAAAATTTCTGAAAAAGGTTCTTGTAATCATTTCTTAAAATAGACTTTTTATTAATTCTATTTTCATCTAATTCTTGGGTTTATTTTTTGTGAAGCTAGCAAGGATGTATGTAATGCATCTGACTGAATTTATATGCATGCTTTGACAGAAATCTCATATTCATTGCAACTATTTTTTATTTTGAGACAAAAACTTAATAAGTGTGCATCATGAAACTTTCATTTTGAGTAATAAGGCCAACCTGGACCAGAAGGAAAGGATATCCACAGACATTTCCACCTTTGCAACACTGTTTTCACTCCTGTTGATCAGCCCAAAATGAGATATTTTTCTTAACTCTCCAATGAGTGTTGAATTTTATTCTGTGAAATTTGGAGGGGAGAGAGCATAATGTTTTGTATTATAATTGTGGAATTAAAATTAAAACTCCTGCACCGTAAAATGATCCATATGACCAATCATACGTCAATAATAAAGGAAAAGATAAAAGATTTTCAAACTAATACGTACAAGTTTGCTGGACAGATTTATTCTCTAGACTCTTCGTAAACTGTCTCCCCTGTAGGCCCTATCAGGAGACTATTTTAGCTCTGAAATATTTAATTTGCGAAGAATCCATTATGTTTTTAACTCCTCGGCACCATAACATGGAATAATTCCAGCAGTGGTTTCCTGTTGCCTTCAGCTGTCTAGAGAGGCCGCCCCTAACCTGGGGTACAGACGCCTTTTGTAGCCGCCCCTAACATGGGGTACAGATGCTACTAGATGGGTTCCAGGGGCATTTTCTCCTCCTGAGGGACCATCATCCTCCCTAAGAGGTTCATCTGCCCAAAACTGTTGGCCCCCTAGGGTCGTCAAATTATTTTCCGCCGCCTGGCACTCCAGCATTGGGTCCCTGACTGCACGGTCTACCCAATTACCATGGCAGGATAACCTTGCCAGACCAAATTTTATCATTACAAATATTTTTTTTTAATTTTAAAGATTTCACCTCCGCAGCGATTTTCGTTTTTCCCTTATGTAAAAATAATAGATTAAAACAATCCCAAAATTTTGCAATTATAAGAATTTTATACTTTTCCATTATGGGGTACTAATGCTACACATTTCTGCCAAATTTTAAAGTTGTAGCACTTCTAGAAGTGAAATAATATTTTTCTAATTCTTTAAATTCTAAACATTTTTAACGGCCGCCGCAATATATTTATGGAGTGATTCAAATGTTTATTTGTGCAAATGCACTACTCTGTAAATAACTTGAAAATTTCAGCCTCCTAGCTCATCCCGTATTACCTAAACAGTTATTTATTTGTTTAAAATTTAAGAATTTTTAACTGCAAAACAAATTAAAATATTAATATTTGTATAATCCCTATTTCGTTTTTTTTACAAATCCTACTTCTAAAAAAAATTTTAGCTTTGTAGCACATTCGGAAATACATAAACATTGAAAATTTGTTTAAACAATTGCGAATTTTTAGCAGCCGCATTGTTGCACTTTTTCGAAATTTTCGTTTTTTCTAGTTGGTTTTGCACAAAATCCTATGTAAGAAAAAAATTTCGAATCTCCAGCTCATCTGGAAGTGCCTAAACATTAGTATCCTCCTATATGTTATATCCTTCTCCTCCTCTATAAGGAACGTCTATATATAATGATGACTAGTAGAAGGTGCTTGTATACTGCAAGCATTTCATCTCACCTTGAACAAACATTAATTTTTCAGAGATATTTCATCATGAGAAATATTTCTCCTCTAGATCGGTTTTAGTTTTTTCATTATGGAACAATAATGGATTAAAACAATCACTAATTTTTGCAATTTTAGGAATATTATACTTTTCCAACATTGAGTTAATAATGCCACACATTTCTGCCAAATTTAAAATTTATAGCACAATTAGAAGTCAAATAACATGTATTTAATTGTTTAAATATAAATAAATTTTAACGGCCGAAATAATGATTTCATGGATACATTGAAATTTTTATTTGTTATTGTAGACTAAACTCGAAATAATTTAAAATTTTCAGCTCCCTAACTTGCTGTGTAGTGTCTAAACATTTACCTATTTGTTTAAACTTGAAGAATTTTTAACTGCGAAACAAATTAAAATATTAATATTTGTATAATCCCTATTTCGTTTTTTTTTTTTACAAATCCTACTTCTAAAAAAATTTTTAGCTTTGTAGCACATTCGGAAATACATAAACCTTGAAAATTTGTTTAAACAATTGCTAATTTTTAGCTGCTGCATTGTTGCACTTTTTCAAGATTTTCGTTTTTTCTAGTTGGTTTTGCACAAAATCCTATATCTTATCTAAAAGTTATAAATAATAACTTGTCACTATTTCACTTTAAAACTCAGCAAAGCATGTACTACTCATGTGCTCTGGTAAATTTTCTACACTCTGAAACTCATGTCCACTTTACATCTGTCGTTGGAATACCAAATACAAAGCATTGTTAAAATTGTAGTAGATATGTTTAAATTGTATCAGTCTTGTTTACATTGTATTATTTGACACCTTAATTTGTGCCTACATGTCTTTGTGTTTCGTATTACGCACGGAACCGCCTAGCT